>JARBWK010000004.1:104182639-104788228 GCA_030556195.1 Anolis apletophallus
GGGGGGGTGCGCAATCAGCCTCCCTGAAGCTTCGGGGCACTCATCCTCTTCCTCTCTGCCTCGGGGACGCACTATCATCCTGTCAGCATTAGAGGTTGTCCATCTCGCTTTTTTCTCTATCTGTCTTGCTTCTTCCAGGGGGTAATTAATCTTCATGGAGAGAGGGGCCTGATAAGCAGGCGGTTCCTCACAAAACGGGTCCCTTTCTGACCGGGGAACAGGGAATGTCACTACTGCTGGTGGCTGAAATGAAGGGGCCAGCGCGGGATGGGACGCTGCTCTAGCAGACGGAAACGTCCCGCTTGAACCCGCATTTGCCTGGCTCCCTAATTCGAATTGTAAAGTCATTGGGAAATTCACTGGGGTTGAAATTGGCGCAACGGGAACAGGAAGGAGCTCTGGGCTTGCCGGGAGCGGCGAGGCGGGGACAGACGGGATTGGCGCAGTAGGAACAGCCGGGACCGCCTCAGATTGCGTCACGGCCGTTGACGTCATCTGGACGGCCGAGCCTGTCCCAAGGGTGGGGGACATGGCTGGAGCTTGAACAGGGACACTCAAACTTGCGTGAGAGCGGAGGCGCAGTGCCCCCCTGCCCGGTTGGGGCAATTTGTCTCTCTCTGGTCTTCTCCTTAAGGGGAAGATCTTCTTGCTCACCGGTAACACCGGAGGCTTTCTCCCTACCTTTCTGTTTACAAAGCACCCTTTCTTTCCACGGATCTTTGGCCCTGCCCACCAAACCCCTCAGCGACCATGCGTCCCACGCTTGGAATAAATCCACTGGTCATTTGGATGAACTGCGAAACAATAAGCTTCAAGCTGTTGACATTTCTCCCAATCCCAGGTCCCTGTGTTTGGCCAGCCAATCTCACGGATGGTCGGCCAAACCTCTGTGCACAGATTGCTAAGTTCGAAAGATTTCATATCTTGGGGCTTTCCTTCTACTGCCAACAGACAAAACCTGTCCCAGTTATCTAACACACATTGCAAAGGGGTCTCTTTCTTCTGCTTTGATCCTGCACTCCCCATCTCTCTGGCCTAAGATCAAAACCCACTTCAGTGCTATCCCCCAACCCCAATGTGTGTTCCCTCAGTGTTAAGTGCTTGAAAGAAACGAATACTTGCCGATTCCTGAAGACCCCGGGACTCGCATCTCGCCTCCCGCGTCACCACTCGATTTGTGTCGGCTCTTGGCGAACGGACCTGACGTCGCCTCCGACTCTCTCTGAGCGCTTTGTGCTGGTTTACTAGCCCAACGGCCGGGCACCTAGTAAGGTGTCCCCAGACTTTTACAACTGCCGGCACTCAAGGGGCTTCTTCCAAGCTGCCCCCCCCCGGACTTCCTTCTGGCCTATGAGTTCACCGGCAACGTTAGTTGCAGTCTCTATTTAAACTTCAACTTTCTAAATTTAAATTTTGCAGTTGTAACTGGCCTAATTTAAACAATTAGCTACAATATGTTAAACAATTCAGTTATATGGTCATCTGTGGTACAAAAAATAACAGATCTTCAAATGATAAGGTATCATATGTGTGTGTGTGTAAGATTACAGCATAACATGATGCACCCACCTAAAAATACAGCTTATAATCATAATATATAAGGATTCAAATGAATGCAGAGTATATTGCTGAATTTGTTTTTCTGCATGTCTGTATTTTATTTTCTTTATACGTGGTGAGTTTAATGCTTTTAAGAATTTCTGTATGATGTTACATATTTTCTCTCTGAAATGAGAGGTCAACATTATATATCCCTACTCTAGACAACTCTAGACAACTCTGGGTAATGGCACTCCATGCAGTCATGTTAGCCACATGACCTTGGAGGTGTCTACGGACAAGACTGGCTGTTTGGCTTAGAAATGGAGATGAGCAACACATCCCACAGTCGGACAAAACAGGAATTAATGTCAGGGGAAAATCTTTACCTTTACCTAGACAGCAACTCATATCTATAAGGGGGCAGACAAATTGAAGTTGAGACAGGGAAACACCATTCCTTCTCAGTTCGCTGAATTGACTACTTTATGTTACTTAATGAGGTTGAACCTAAACTTGAGGATTCAGCTTGCATTACTTCTGTTGGAGGAGACATGTTTTACTATATAGAAATTGTAATCAAATAATTGCCAGCTGAAGCACATCACAGCACCTCTTCCATACTTCATCTTTTCTACGTCTTAAGTAAGGGGGCTTCTCAAAGCCATCAGCTATCCCTGGAGTTCATTGGGAGATGGATTATATATGATGATATGATGTGCCAGAAGGCACTCTCTTCAATTTGCTTTAGCACAATGAATTCCTTACATGGCCATACAGCCTGAAAAATCCACAGCAACCCAATTTCCTATAATGACATTATAATCAGACACTTTCAGCTCTTATCACATGTTCCTATTAAATGTTGATGATAAACATGATGCCCTATAGATGTTGTTGGTTATGCATACCCCATACAAAAAGTATTATGTGTCCCATCAACATTTCTGGACATATACACAATCCAAAATCAACATCCATGATGAAAAAAATGCAAAAACACAATGCAACACTCTCATAAAATGTACTTCCCGAAAAATGAAATAGACATGGCATCATGATATATCTAACCTGAGGAGAACCTTCACCCAGTACAGGATTTGCTGTACACAAAATTGAAGTATGACTGATTTTAATAGAAAATAGAATTTTATGTTCAGGAAACTTTTTGTATGGATTAATATTTCTGTCTTTATAAGAAAATATGGTTACTTGTGAAGATAATCTCATTTTCCGTGAAAACAGCATACCTTTTTTCACACAGTAATCCAATGGAGAATTACATTCCTGGTCAATCAGTTAAAATTCTCTGCCTTCAGACTTACAATCTAAACAAACAACACACCCGTAAAGAGAATAATAGTAGAAGGGAGGATTACGTCCAGAATGCCTTCTTATTCTTCTCACCTTTGAAGGCACAACCATGGCATTAGGAATGGAGGGAGGGCTTTTCATCCCCTTCTGTGGCTAGATATGATGGAGCTGTGCCTGCACCCCACCCCCACCCCCGTCTTTCTCTTTGAGACCATGGCAGTTGAGTTAGATGGAGGGTCTTTTATCTGCTTCTGGGCCTCAGCATGATGAAGCTGTGGCTGTCTCTTCTTCAGCTGCTTTTGTGTTAAATAAAGTTGGAGAACACAACCATAGGTAACTATCAGGAATAATTTTTTTGATGTTGTCCCAAGTCCTAAACAGTTCTGATCTGCCAGATTCCTGACTTTTCCTGTCACCTTCAAAAGTCAACCATGCCCTATTGACTCATCTCTTATCATCAAGCGAAAATAGTCTCTTGGCATATAGTTCTTGGTAGGATATTCAGAATAGGAAAGCTGAGGTAACAGTATGGTGTAACCCCTTCTCTGTCATCAGCCAATTACAAATTAATCTTGAGTATTAGATTCAAGAAGAGGTTTCAACTACAGATGTTTCATATCAAATTTGATTCTTAAGAGGGAACTAGCAAAGTATTGTGTATATGCATGTTTTTCTGGGCACACATGTAAGGATGTACACATGCAAGTATATGTGTTTTAAACCATAATTAATACCTTATGAGCAATGTGTCTGTTTAATTTTTATGACAGCACTGTATGTGGTTTGGGGAAATAGGATTTTTCCGGCAAATTGGTCCCTTAATTGTAGCTTAGACATTAATTTGTGCCAAATAATTTTGCATAGGTATATGAATGTATTTGCATAATTAGGGAAAATTAATATTAAATCATTCCTCCCTTTCAAATATGCACACCCACTTCACTTTCTACTCTATAGCTCTGAGAACCTAACATGTAAATGGCAGATATTAATAGAAATGCATTTCACACCAGCCCACCATTATGTAAATACATATATTTTAAACTGTGTTTTCTTTTATAAAAAAAACCTATTTTGAAGCATAAATTATAGACCTTTACAAAGGCGTCTGAGCCTTGACAGACTAAATGGCTTCACTGCCTGATTGTATATAATAATATCCAAATATCAGAACAAAGGTTATGGTATTGGGGAAACTGCCTTCTCTAACCTGATTTGACTAGAAGTCTCTAGCATTTGACTAATACCCACTCTCATGATCCTTGACTGATATAAGTCATAGCAGGTCACAGCAGACACCAAACATTTGAACACATTCTTACCATGTCACATGCTAAAAACACTCCCTAGCATGCATATGAAATTAATCTCATCAGCTCTATTCATAATTATTTCTCTCATCTTTTTTCTTCAGGGAAAAAATAACAACACTGTCACTTTTTAAAATCTCTCATTTCTTCACAACTCTGTCCTAACGTTCCCGATCTTCATTCCATCTCGCTCAACATGAAGACACATTTTCATTTCATGGAATAATTTTCATGTCATAGAAGGGGCACAGTGGCAATTCTCAAAGAGTGTTAATATTTCTATAACTCTAGAACCACTGAAGTGTTGAATATAGATTTAGGATTCATAGAAACTATGCTCATTTGATTATTATTGCTTCCACTTATATAAAACTGTAAAGCTGTGACAATGTATAGATTAGCTGCTGTAACAATGGAGCACTATATGAGGCAAGTGGGCTAAGTCAGTCTTGCTCTGCAGAATACTACAATATATCAGCTCTCTAGGGTTACAGCTACCTCAGAGCTAAACTATACCATTCATTGTAGCAGTTTTCTTTTTATATATAATCAAGACAATGGCTGCCCAGAAAAGAGGAGTTGAACCCTTTTGTCACTCATTAAAAATCCTCATTGTGTTAGTATTTCAGTTATATCCACTGGATGTTCTTAATTCTCATTACCTGTATAACTTGTATGCTACAGTGTAATAAGGGTCTCTGGACCATAATAAAATCTCTCTCTCTCTCTCTCTCTCAATTAAAAAAATGTTTCCACCCTAACTCTAGACTCAAAACACAATTGACTGTTAAGAATCTAGCTTTACTCAGAGCTTCTTGCATTCAAAAGTTCATCTCCATGGTTGGACAGTTGATTTTAAATTACTTCATCTCGCTTCTTATTACTCAGTGTTTATTTCTTCTTATCTTCAATTCAATGTTCCCCTTCCAAACTTTGGCTCTTCCTACTGCCCACTCTCATTTTCACACCTCAACTGCTGAATTCCCATTCTTAAATATTTCTCTCAGGGTCTGGCAACTGCATTTTTGCAACCCAGTAACCATTTCCAAAATTAGTATTGAGTCAGATTTTAAACAATTCACTATCCGGCCCAGCTGCTAATCACACATACTGGCCATACATTCAACAGTAGTCAGTTGTTAAGTAATAATTACAATTTTTCTAATCAGATGTGAACAACTAGGATTCTCTCTGTTATCAATAATGTTTTCGTTAAGAACAGGTTAATAACCATTCTTCTGGCTATGAAAAATAGAGTCTTTTCATGATTAGCATAAAATATGTTTATCATAAGATGACTTTTCCACAATTATGTGACAGAATTCCCTCTACACCCATAAAGCCTGAAGCACACCATCATGTAGACACTACTTTCTCCCAGTAATTCAGCCATCCCTTCTTTTAGTGTTGAGAATGTAGAATCATAGAGTTGGAAATACCACAAGGACCAGCCAATCCAACCCTTTATCATGAAGGAGCACACAATCAAAGCTCTTCCAACAAAGGGCCACCCAGTCTCTGTTTATTTTTTAACTTCCAAGGTAGGAAACTGCATCAAAATCATGAATCTTCCCCATTTGCTCACTTTTCTTTACATTTACTATTTAATATGAAACCCCACATTGGCCTCTCCTTTGTTGTTGTTGTGGTCAGATAGCCCTTCTCTTTTCTGAAAAAGGCAGTATTTTTAAATGGTGTGTGTGTGTGTTGAACTTAACTTCCTCTTTTTGTACTTCTGCTTACCTGGGACTGCTCCTGTAACTGAATATGTAATCAAACAATATTAAAGCAGGCCCCCAAAAATGAAGGGATTATTTAGATACTGTTACTCTTATATTTTGAATGACCCCCCCCCCTTTTTGTTTTGATAATATTTAGTTTCAATTGTTCCTACAACTAGAGGTGCTTAGATGGAAATTCTGAGAAAGACTCTGAGATTATAGACTCAATATCTACTTAATCATGTGTCAGGATCAGTAAGATCAGAGCTGGTATTGTTCTGATTTCCTGACCTGCCAGCATTGCATTGAACTCCTGGACTGCCTGCCTGCATTGCTCAGCTCATAGATAAGATAAGCAGCTTCAGGTGTTGGCCTTGGGTAGCCTTAGGTCACACCACACCAACATGAGTAGCACTTGCTGACTCAGGAAGGATATGATGAAATATCCTCTGGACATTGGAACTGCTGAGTCAGAGGGGATATGATGCAACCTCTCCTGTACATTGCAGGCCATGGGGGTGGGCCTTTGAGATGATGGACAGGGGATGGGGGTGTGTTTTGTATATAAGGTGTGTTTGTTCCTTGTGATGCCAATTCTGGCATCAAAAGCGTTATACCTTCAATAAATCTAGTGGGATCGAGTTGCCGTCTGCGTGTGGTCCTTACAGAGAATTGGAGCGTTCTCACAGAATGCCAGAATTCACCAACCTATCGTAGAAGAATCTACTGAGGGTTTTGGAAGCCATCTGCAATGTCGAGACCCTTTTCAAGAGTGGAATGGGTGAGTCCCGAGGAGTTTTGGGACAGTGATGCGGATGAAGACGGTGCCGAGGAGGTGGGAGTATTCCCCGTTTGGGATTGGAAGACGGGTAGATGGAGCATCCCTTCCCTATGGGGAGAGGTAGAGGCTCCAGAGATGACTGCCTACAAGCTCTGCGGACCGTGTGGAAAGGAGAGGACGGGAGTTGGCCTGTCCCAGGCTTCCTGGAAGGAAGGAATGCTCAGAGAAGCGGATTGTAAGAGGTCCGTTCAGGTGGGCTATCGCTATCGAGGGACCGGCGAGGGACTCAGGGAAGCGGATTGTCAGGAGTCCATTCAGGTGGGATCCCGAGGCGCCGGAGAAAACTCCAGAAAAGCGGATTGTAATGGGCCCGTTCAGGTGGGATCCCTCGGGTCCGGAGAAGAATCCAGAGAAGCAAAGGCTCAGGTGGATTCTCAGGTGGGCCGAGAGAGTGTGGCCGTTGTGGCTGAAGGGGCTGGGCAGGAGAGAGCCCAGTCCTCCGTTTGGAACAGACGAGCTGGTCCAGGAGATGCAACGAAGCTTTTGGGTGCTGCAAGAGATAAAGAAAGCTTTTTATTGTGGGCGTCATGACGTGGGTGTACTCCTAAGAAGAATGGAAGTTTTGGAGGAGAGAGTCCGGAATTGCCAAGAAATGATGCTATGTCTCCCAGCCGAGGAAGAAGGGCGTTATAAAGATGCTCCTGAGATGGTGGAGAATGAAGCCCAGGAGACAGATCCAGTTCTTCCAGGGGATGCTCTTGAGATGGAGGAGGGCCCGGAGGCCCAGCCAGAGGCATGGTGTGTGCCTGAAAAGGAGACATGGGGCTGTGTGGAGAAAGTTTCGCAGCTTCCAAAGTGTGAAGGAGGGCTCCCAGGAGAGCAAGTTGCCGTGGAGACAAGGGAAGATGAGCCTGGAATGCCGGCAGCTCAGAGAATGAAAGTAAGAGAGGCCCTCAAGGGGGGAGAGGCCGAATGTGCTTTAGATAAACCGGGTTGCAGCTTTCTCTGTGGAGAAGGGTTGCAGGGATCCGAAGAAAGCAGAGAGGACAACCAGCTGCCCTCGTATGGGTTGGAATTGAAGCTTCCCGGTGTGCCTGAAGCTGAGGGGAAGCTGCCTGTTGAGTTGGAGAGTCAACTGCCTGGTAGTCTCGAAGTCCCTGTCACTGAAAAAGGAACCGAGTGGGTAGCTGGAGGAAGTGAAGATTGGCTGTATGTGATTGGAAATTCCCAACAAGTTGGTGAGCTCCCTGAAGAGAATGGAGAGAGCAGTTTGGAGCCGGGTGTGCTGATGGAAACAGCAGGAAGAGATGCCCCGGCTTCAGAGGGCAGTTTGGAGTCGGGTGTGCTGATGGAAACAGCAGGAGGAGATGCCCCGACTTCAGAGAGCAGTATGGAGCTGGCTGTGCTGATGGAAACAGCAGGAGGAGATGCCCCAGCTTCAGAGAGCAGTATGGAGCCGGCTGTGCTGATGGAAACAGCAGGAGGAGATGCCCCGACTTCAGAGAGCAGTATGGAGCCGGCTGTGCTGATGGAAACAGCAGGAGGAGATGCCCCGACTTCAGAGAGCAGTATGGAGCCGGCTGTGCTGATGGAAACAGCAGGAGGAGATGCCCCGACTTCAGAGAGCAGTTTGGAGCCCAGCAGAGATGGGGTCGGGGTTGTCCAGTCCAGTGTTGTGAATTCGAGTAGGCTGCTGAGTGAGCCGGATGAGTCGGAGATGATGAGGTGGTTCCAGAAGCATCCTTTTGGGACCAAACGGATCATGTCACTCGGGATGGGGTGGTTGATTGGGTTTGGAAAAGGTTTGACCAACGTGCCATTGACTGAACTTTGGGCAACATCTGCGTGGTCAGACAGCGGACTTCAGAGTATGCTGAACTTTGGGGCTGAATCGTGGGCCAGTGTTCCAGCAACAAGTCTGTTAATTTTGACTTTGGGGAAACCCAGCAACTTGGTTGCATTATGCTTTCTGGGGGATATGCTGTTATGTGAGGAAAGTGTCCCTAAAGGACTTGGAGCTGAGATGATTTCAATATTGAGTGTTGGCGTCACTTGAATGATTTGCCCCAAAATTGTGATAGAATGATTTAAGGATAAATTGACCAAGGAATGATATACCGGTTTTGTTATGATGCTTAGAAATGTTAATGCCATATTGCATTGAGTAGGTGCATGTTTCTGATTTCATGTATGTAAAGTGTTTACATGCTTAGGTGGCTAAGGGATTTAGCAATGTGAGGTTAGCATATTGTGCTGTTTAGAGTTCGATGGGATATTTCTTGCTTTAAATGTGTACATTACTGTGTGTATTGATAGAATTATCTCAAGTGCATTGTATTGTAAACCTGCCTTTAGTTTTCTCTATATGTGTATTACAGTTTAACTGCATAAGGTATAGTTTTATTGCATTGCTGAGGGTTTTCTTTTGAGAAGCTTTCATTGATGCCTTAGGAGGAGGTGTTTGGGATGATAGTTTTCGTATAGGTTTAAGAGAAGATGCATGCCACATGGAGAGATGGCTTGTTGGATATTGGGGGAGGATAGGCTTCAGAGCCAGTTTTGAAGAAATGATGTTATCTCCTGTTGAATTTGCCAGGAGAAGAGGTGATTTGGGATAGTGTAAGTTAAGATTTGATGTGTACGTGTTACTAAAACGCAGATGGCCATACCTGCATTCCAGTGTTGGAGTGCACTGTTTGGAGGATAGGTTTTAGAGTCAGTTTAGAAGTTATGGTGTTGTTAGTACCTTTTGGGTGTAGTAGTTTGTTCAGAGGAATAGAGTGCTAAGTATGGTGTGTTGGAATTGAAATTGAGCGTGTGGATTTCACGTGGATGTTTCCTTCCCACGTATGTGATGGTTAGATAGCTTAGATCAGTGTTTCCCAACCAGTGTGCCGGGGCACACTAGTGTGCCATGAGCGATCATCAGGTGTGCCGTGGGAAATTGGAACCGGGGGGGGGGGAGTCTAGTGTGTTGAAGTATAAAAACCCTAAGAAACCTACCTCGATAAAGGCACAAAATTACACACACACCCTCCCCACCCGTTGTCTACTTGGTCTCTCCCTCTCCATGCATTGGGAAGGCCCGCCTCCCTTTCCCCCAAGTAGAGACCTCCTCTTGCCTCCTGGGGGTTCTGTGTGGGAAGTTTGGCCCAGTTCTATCATTAGTGGGGTTCAGAATGCTTTTTGATTTTAGGGGAACTATAAATCCCAGCAACTACAACTCCCAAATGTCAAGGTCTATTTCCCCTGAACTTCATCTGCATTCATATTTGGGCATATTGAGTATTCATGCCAAGTTTGGTCCTGATCCAACATTGTTTGAGTCCACAGTGCTCTCTGGATATAGGTAAACTACAACTCCAAAACTCAAGGTCAATGCCCACCAAACTCTTATAGCATTTTCTCTTGGTTATGGGAGTTCTGTGTGGGAAGTTTGTGTCTTTCTGCCATTCCTGCCAGGATATCTATGTTGTGTTCATCAAAACAGGTCCAGGTTTCACACTGAGTGTATAAATACATTTAAAAACATATTAATGATATGTATTACTGTGTTAGAGTGTTATTTTGTTTGGTGGTGTGCCCCAGAATTTTGCAAATGTAAAAAGTGTTCCGCGGCTCAAAAAAGGTTGAAAAACACTGGCTTAGATGGATGTATTTTGCCGCATGGGAGATTGGTAAGTGCCTTCTGCCAAGGTGGCAAGGGAATTGGGGTTTTCTGTGGTTTGTTTAGCACAGTTGACTTAGTCCTGTGTAAGGGGTTCAACTTATTGAGGAAGTTAAAGTGGTTTAGAGATTTACGTTGAGTTATGGTTAGATAAGGCACAGATGTGTTTTGACAGTTTAGAGAATTGTAGTTTTGTACTTGGTACCTCCTGCTTTTGCAGTGGAAGGTTTTGGGAGCTATGGGGCTTGGAATCTTGATTGTGTGATTTTGGTTTGTACTGTAAAGATGCGCAGTTGATTATTCCTGTGCGATGAGTTGTTAGTTTGGTTAAATTAGGTCGGTATGTTGTTTCGCGTGGATGTTACCTTCCCACGTATAGGATTTGCTTATTGTTTAGTTAGGGAAGTGATAGGTTTTGTAGTGGTCGATGGTTACATAGGAATTGTAGTTTTGTGGGTTAGTACCTCCTGCCATTGCAGTGGAGGGATGAAGTTGTTTAGGGGTTTGGTGGTAGTGGTTAAAGATAAATGTAGAAAAGGATTGGTAAGGTATTGTTAGTGGAATTCATTTGTTCTTGTGAGAAGGTGATTTGTGACCTGTAAGGGAAGGCTGCGTGAGTGTGCATTGAGAAATTAGGGTGCACAGGGCCCACATGGTTAGCAGGTTGAGGTTTGGAGTGTTATAACCATGCAGTTATGGGAATGATGGGCATGGTAGTAGAAGAGGAAGCGTGTGGAGTATGCTTGGAAATGGTTATAGGTAGGATTGGCTTTGAGTGAGCCAGGCTTTGATAATATAGAATGAACTGGAGGTTTGTTTCTCGAGAGGAGTAGAAATGTTTGGTTAGCTGAACGTGTGCAAGGTTGAAATGCGCGTTGAACACACATGGCAGAGTGGTATGGTTTGGTTCTTAAGGTGTGTATTAGAGCTGGAAAAAGCCAGTTAGGTCAGTAGTTGTTGAGCGCTGGTTATGTTCCCCTGGGGAGGGGGAAAGGAGAGGAGTAGGAAGGGGGAGACCATTCTGTCAGGATCAGTAAGATCAGAGCTGGTATTGTTCTGATTTCCTGACCTGCCAGCATTGCATTGAACTCCTGGACTGCCTGCCTGCATTGCTCAGCTCATAGATAAGATAAGCAGCTTCAGGTGTTGGCCTTGGGTAGCCTTAGGTCACACCACACCAACATGAGTAACACTTGCTGACTCAGGAAGGATATGATGAAATATACTCTGGACATTGGGACTGCTGAGTCAGAGGGGATATGATGCAACCTCTCCTGTACATTGCAGGCCATGGGGGTGGGCCTTTGAGATGATGGACAGGGGATGGGGGTGTATTTTGTATATAAGGTGTGTTTGTGCCTTGTGATGCCAATTCTGGCATCAAAAGCGTTATACCTTCAATAAATCTAGTGGGATCGAGTTGCCGTCTGCGTGTGGTCCTTACAGAGAATTGGAGCGTTCATGTAACTTACCTTCTGCACTTTGAAGCTGGGATCCTCTTGGTGGCTTATGCTAGATTAGCCAGGGGTTACATCAGTGTAAATATTTTTATGGTCCTTCCACAAGGACATAACCAGAACCATTCTGCATAAAGGGTATGCTTAACTATATTAAGACAGTTGGGTATAACTTTACCCATGATTGACTATGGGGAGCACCAGGAAAGCTCTCTCACACAGCTGCTGTGTTGGCCACTTTTATTCTACTGGACCTTCAGGGCACATATACATAAATATGCTGCTGAAATATTGCATTCCAAATGGGACCTCAGTCAAGTTTATAAAAGAGATACCGAGTAAACATTATATGCTGCAGACCCAAAGACTTGTTGAAACTGTCATTCATTAATATGTATAAAGCTGTAGTTTTAAATTATCTTAGGTCTTAGAGATAATTGAGAAGGGTATCATTAGAGGAAGTAGCCCTAATTGGGTTTCTCCTTTCAACCAGCTTGGGAAGGGAGGTCTATTTGTCCATCCCAATGAATTGAGGAAAGGTGAAATAAAAAAAAATCCCAGCCAAGACTGCATTGGAGGCAGGGCACAGTATTTAAGGTGACCACTCTCCTATGTTAGCTCCAGTACTAGAGCATCAAATCTTGGCCCATCCTTCCCACTCTATAACAGTTTACCCTTGGGTCACTTCAGGAACAAATAGGATCCCCCCCCCCCTTTTTACAGGAGAAATTGGGGTGAATTTTAACATCCTGCTGTGCACCCAAGGCTCCCATTTTGGTGAATTCCAGGAATAGAAACCTCCACCAGTGTGTTTGGTCAACGAAAGTGAAGGCAAGCAGAAATTGCTTTAGATCTGTGGGGGAATGCTAATCCCTGAAATCTTTTGACTTGGGGTTTGAATACTCTATGTAGCTTCAAAAAGCAAAAACTTCTCTACTTTCCCCCCCTTGAAGAACAAATTTGGGAGCATTCTCTAGGCTTTCAGATATCAGTAGGAATATCTCTCTCAATGCAAATAGCACATTTTTCATGAAGCTTTCATACTCACAAATCAAATCATTGCATTGAAAATATTTTCAGGATGACTTCTCAGGCTTGAAAAGGAATTAAATAACAAAGGAACAATATTCTTTTCTAATCACAGAAGTTTTACTTCAAAAACAATTAAAAAGCTAAGATTAAAATTATACTTGGTAAATTTGGTAACAGGTAAGAGAAAGATTGCCACTGTGAAAATGTTCTCCACTAAGACCAAGAGACCTAAATGACTATTATAGCTGGACACATGGGTGGCTATTAGAGGCAATGATATTGCCTATACATGTGCATTTTTTAAAATTTTGTTAATTTGCTTTAACTACCTTATGGGTATCTCCCCTAGAAGCCACACAAATGAGGGTTTTAGGGTGGAATAATTGGCCAACTAGTTTTAAACTGTCTTCTTTAAACATGTCACATGGTTTTACATAGTTTTCATTTATATGGATCAGTGCTGCTCATGTTATTGGACCTCACGGCAGCATTTGATACAGTCGACCACAATCTTTTGACCCACTGCTTAGCCGTGGCTGGAGTTAGGGGGATGGCCCTCAAATGGATGGCCCTCTTTTCTCCACAATTGGGGATAGCATGTGGAGAGGGGAGGTTTGGTCTCCGAGAGGTCCCCTCTTTCATGTGGGGTTCCTCAAGGGGCCATTCCCCCCCTCTGTTATTCAACATCTATATGTGGCCACTTGCTCAGCTGGTGCAAAGCTTTGGGCTAAAGTGCTATCAGTAAGCTGATGACACTCAGCTCGTTCTGAGGATGGATGGCCGGCCGGACTTTGTACCTGATAATTTCCATCAGTGCCTTGAGGCCATCACTGGATGGTTGCATGCCAGCAGGTTGAGGGTGAAACCAGTGAAGACGGAGATCCTATGGTTGGGTCGCCCAGGCGGTGGGGAGCTGGCGAGATGTCATATTACTCCAATTCTGCAGCAATTGCACTGGTTGCCAATTGAGCACTGGATTACCTTCAAAATGTTGGTTCTCACCTTTAAGGCCTTATATGGTCCAGGGCCGGCATACCTGAGGGACCGCCTCACCCCCTACCAACCCCAGAGATCACTTCGTTCGGAAGACCAAAACTTGCTTGAAGTTCCCAACTTTAAGACCTTCCACCTGGTGGCCACCAGGTGCAGAGCCTTCATACCTATGGAATGCCTTGCCGGAAGAAAGCCGAGCTCTGCAAAGCTTACCTTCCTTTCAGAGGGCATGCAAAACATTCTTATTCTGGCAGGCATTCAAATCCTGCTGATTGGTGATTTCTCTTTGTTTTAATTAGGTTTTTATGTATATTGTTCTTGTTCATACTGTAAACTGCTCCCAGCCCTCGGGGAGTGGCAATATATAAGTTGGAATAATAAATAAATATGTTTTCAAACTGTTCTAAGAATTGTTGAATTGATGATGCTGTACACTGCCTGAAATCATTAGTTACAGGGTGATGTATAGGGTTTTTTAAAAAAATAAAATGGAACAAATAAGAATATTATTTTTCTTATTTAATTATACAGATGTGATCCTTATTATAAACATAGTTCCAGCTATGAAGGTAATACTCAACTTATTCTTTTTATACATACTGAAAATGCATCCCCAGTGATTATAGGAGCCTGTTTGGGGCTCTAACCAAAATAAATGTGTTGTGGTATATCTTCTGCATATTGGAAGCAAATGAGATTACTCATCCTTTTCAGTTAATCAGCATAATTCTACAGACATATTTGTAGCCACTTCTCTAATAATTGTACAGAGAAATGACTTGCATTGTAGAGAAAGAGATTACATTTTTTCAGTGTCTGATTTTGAGGATAGCCATCACATAACACAAATACTAACCTATCAAGTTCTTAGTATTTCTTTACATCTTTATCAATAGTATTGCTACTCATTTATGGATTCATTCAGTAGTTTATATATTTCTTATGGCTTATCATGCTTTGAACTGAAGCATAGCCTTCCATCAGTTTTCAAGAACTCTAGTAATCAAAAAACTTTACAAACAGAATTCTGTATGTTGCACAGTTCTTTCTAGGAGCTCTAATCCTCAGAATTATGAAAAGCAGACTTATGAATATAAATAAGCAATAAATGTAGCCAAATTGTAAGTCTATTGGGCTGCTGGTTGAGATGGAGTGATGACAGGTTGAGCCTTAATTACTTCCATCAGTTGTTATTCTGAAAATTTCTAGGAAATGGTCCACATAAATGTTTTCAGAATATGGAGACGTGATGTAAAATTACACAGACAGGATGGGTGAATGCTAGAGAGCTGGGGGCTTATTTTGGGTACCCGGCTGAGAAACTATCCCCTAAAATGAAAGCATTTCAAGTTTTATAGAACTAAGTCGATAGAAGAATCTTACCAAAGAAGTTGATTGCCAAATGTGTTGTTGAAGGCTTTCATGGCCAGAATCACTGGGTTGCTGTGAGTTTTCCGAGCTGTATGGCCATGTTCCAGAAGCATTTTCTCTGGACGTTTCACCCACATCTATGGCAGGCATCCTCAGAGGTTGAATAATCCAAAGCAAGCTTGAGCAAATCCAAATCCAATAGCAGTAAATCAGGAAATAATAATCACAAAAATATCAATATGAACATGAATCTTGAACAAGAAATTACATGAGTCTCAGCATGACATACATACATGGATCAAGCTGGAAACTAGATGTTGCACTCACTAAAGAACAGTTGTAGAGACCCTATATTTATTCAAAAAGGCCTAGGAAAAGGCATTCTGATTCCCATGAGAAATATCTTTCAAATTCTTTCTTTCTCTTACCCTGGTAGAACACTTAACTCCCCATTCAAGGTGGTGATCCTGACATATCTGCCCTCTTCTATCAAAGGTTGCCTCCCCTGAGTTGCTCGTTAGCACATTCCTTTCGTGTTCCCTAGCTTCAGCCTCACGCTGGTTCACATCAGACTGTCTCAAAACATCTCTGTCTTGATTTTCTAGACCCTCTTCTACATTTATAAGGCCCTGAAAATCTAAAGAGTCCTGTTCATTAAAATCAAACATGAAAATCTCTGAAGGGTCCTGCTGTGAAGGGCACTGAGCATAATCATCTTCTTGAGGCACAGAAACAATCCCAGGCTGGACTCCTACATTCATCCAGTGCGAAAGGAGATCCTATTGCATGATGTCATCCATAGTAGTAGAAGATCCATAGGTAAAACATATGTGGAAAGTATATGCTTTTATTCTCCTTTTGCATCACTTTTTTCTGTGGTAAGGGCAGATTCTGTAAGTCCTACTGGCAGGTCAGCTTCTCTAATGTAGGGACATTTCCAGGAGAAGGCAACATGAAGTCCACTTTGAGGCAAGCCGTTTGGTAACAGAAGCAACAATTAAGACTTTCCATCCCACCTGCAAAGACAAAACTAGACCCTTCTCTCCTATGAAATCTCTTTAACTGCCATGGCTCAATGCTATGGAGTCCCAGGAGTTGTTTCACAAGGTCTTCAGCACCCTTTGGCTTAGAAGACATAATATTTAGCCATGGCAGTTAAAATAATGTCAAACTGCAAATCCCACTGGAGTCAGCCAACTGTCTCTGTGAGGAGCAGTTTAAAGCAGACTACTTGCTAATAAGAAAATAAGGAGCACTGGTAAGTTCCTGGGTAAATTTGTTGTTTTAGCTTCTAGTATTAGCTGTAACAAGTTTTTAAAAAAAGAAATATCCAAAGACTTGTAAAAAAGTTAATCAAGACCAAAACAAACAGTGAATCTACAAAAAGGAAAAAAAGTCTAATTATCCAAAAAAAGGGAGTCAAATTATAAAAACATATAAACAAGAAATGGAGGTAGTCAGCCAGCAGTGGGAGGGGGGCTTTCCAGTGTTTTGCATTGAGTGTCACATGTATGACTATCTGCCTGCTGGGCAGAAGTCTTGGGTGTGCATTCGCTGCAGTGAGCTCCTGGCTCTCAGGGAACGTGTTCTTTCCCTTGAAGCCAAGGTAGCAGACCTGGAGAAGCACAGAGAGGAAGTGAGGCAGGAGGAAGAGATCTCCAGGGATGATATAGGAGCATCCCATTCCGTTCTGAGCAGCCCTCCAGCTGCTTTGGAAAATGGGGGTCTTGGGCAGGGAGGACATCAGTCTGGGGAAGAGGGACCGGCTCCCTTAGTTGGGACCCCTTCCTCAGAGGCTGTGCCCATATCTTCGTGCACTGAAGATACTTCTCGACGGGTGGTAGGAGGGGGGCTTCTTGTAGTGGGCGATTCGATTGTCAGGAACATAGAAAGCTGGGTTTGTGATGGATGTGATGACCGCATGGTAAATTGCCTGCCAGGTGCAAAGGTTGCGGACATCACGAGGCATCTAGATAGGCTGGTAGATAGTGCCGGGGTGGAGCCAGCAGTCGTGGTACACGTCGGTACCAATGACATTGGGAAGGCCAAACGGATGGTCCTGGAAGCCAAACTTAGGTTGCTAGGTAGAAGATTAAGGTCCAGGACCTCAAAGGTAGCATTCTCGGAAATTCTACCGGTTCCACGCGCAGGGACACCCAGACAAGCAGAGCTCCGGAGCTTCAATGCGTGGATGATGCAGTGGTGTCGAGAGGAAGGCTTTAGATTTGATAGGAACTGGGGGACATTTTCGGGAAAGCCAAACCTTTACAAAAGGGACGGGTTACACCTGAACGAAAATGGGACCAGACTGCTGGCAATTATTCTTATAAAGGCTTCAGAGCAGCTTTTAAACTGATTCCTAGGGGAAAGTCGACAGGAGCTGGGCAGCTTCCGGTTCGAGAGGGTGAAACGGCAAGTATGGAGGATGAAATTTACGCACAAATGGCCGAGTCAACAGAAAAGATAGAAAGTAGTCAAGAGGTAGGACATGGTAGGCCTTCTACAAATTCTCATAAACAGCCAAAGTTGAAAGGGCAACAGAGCAATAAATATAAATGTCTGTACGCAAACGCTAGAAGCCTTCGAACAAAAATAGGAGAGTTGGAATGTTTGGCAAAAGAAAAAAATATTGATATTATTGGCATAACAGAAACCTGGTGGACAGAGGAAAACAATTGGGACACAAAAATTCCAGGTTATAAACTGTACAGGAAAGACAGGAGAGGGAAAAACGGTGGCGGTGTGGCCTTGTACATAAATGAAGAGCTAGAATCTCATGAATTAGAACTTCAAGAAAATTCAAACTCACCTACAGAAACATTGTGGGTAAAAATCCCAGGACAAAAACTAATCTAGCATTAGGGATCTGCTATCGCCCTCCCAACCAAACTCCAGAGGCAGACTGCTATCTGGAAAATGAAATTAAACAGGCCTCAAAAAGCAATCAATTAGTCAAAATGGGGGACTTCAACTATCCCCGAATAGATTGGCTAAATTCTTGTTCTACACATGAAAGAGAGACAAGGTTCCTCGAAATGCTAGCTGATTATTCCCTTGAGCAGATGGTCATGGAACCAACCAGGGGAAAGGGGATCCTGGACTTGGTGCTAACTAATGAACAAGATCTCGTTCAAGATGTCCTTGTAACTGAGCCCATAGGTACCAGTGACCACAACACAATAACCTTCAACTTAAGTTTGGATAGCAAACTGTCAGTGAAAACTAACACAGAGACCTTAAATTTTCAAAAATGGAATTTCACCAAAATGAGAAAAATAGTAAAGAACAAACTAAAAGGAACACTAAAAAAAATCAAATCCCTCCAAAATGCTTGGAAACTGTTTAAAAATACTTTAAAACAAGCCGAACTAAAATGCATTCCTAAAATAAGAAAGAGGCCGGGAAAGTCCAAGAAGACATCGGCATGGCTTACAAATGAAGTAAAAGATGTGATTGGAAAGAAGAAAAACTCATTTAAGAAATGGAAGGCTCTTCCTACTGAGGAGAACAGAAAGGAACACAAGCTCTGGCAAACTAAATGCAAAGCAACCGTCAGGAAAGCCAAGAGAGATTTTGAGGCACATATAGCTAAGAATATTTAAAAAAATAGCAAAAACTTCTTTAAGTACATCAGAAGTAGAAACCCAACTAGAAAAGCAGTTGGGCCACTTGAGGAAAATGGTAAGAAAGGGACAATAAGTGAAGACAAGGAGATTGCCGAGCGGCTAAACGACTTCTTTGCCTCCGTTTTCACACAGGAGGACAGACAACATATGCCTGCAGCTGAGTCAGTTTTTTTCAGGGAGGGAATTAAATGAATTAAACCAGATAGAGATAAACAAGGAAGATGTTCTCACATGCCTTACTAAACTAAATGTCAACAAATCACCAGGGCCAGATGGCATCCACCCCAGAGTTCTTAAGGAACTCAAGTGTGAAATTGCTGAAATTCTAGCCAAAATATATAACCTTTCTCTAAGATCAGGCACTGTACCCGAGGACTGGAGGGAGGCAAATGTAACTCCGATCTTCAAGAAAGGATCCAGGGGTGATCCAGGAAATTATAGGCCAGTTAGTCTAACCTCAGTTCCAGGCAAAGTGATGGAAACCATTATTAAAGAAAAAATTACTAAGCACATAGAAGAACAGGCATTGCTGAAGTAAAATCAACATGGTTTCTGCAAAGGCAAATCATGTCTTACTAACTTGTTAGAATTCTTTGAGGGTGTAAATAAACACATAGATAAAGGGGACCCAGTCGATATTGTTTACCTTGACTTTCAAAAGGCTTTTGGCAAAGTCCCTCACCAAAGGCTCCTAAATAAGCTCTTCAGCCATGGAATCAGAGGACAGGTCTTGTCCTGGATTGGAACCTGGCTAAACTGTAGGAAACAAAGGGTGGTAATAAACGGACATTTCTCTGGGTGGAAAGAGGTGAGAAGTGGCGTACCCCAAGGTTCAGTTTTGGGTCCGTTACTTTTTAATTTATTCATTAATGACCTGGATATAGGAGTAAATTCTGAGGTAGCAAAGTTTGCAGACAACACTAAATTGTTCAGGGTAGTTAAAAATGAAACTGATTGTAAAGAGCTCCAGAAAGATCTCTCAAAATTGAGTGAATGGGCAACAAAGTGGCAAATGCATTTTAACCTAAACAAGTGTAAAGTCATGCACATCGGGGCAAAGAACCCCAACTACACCTACCAATTGATGGGGTCAAAGCTTTCCGAGACAAACCAGGAAAGGGATCTCGGGGTTTTGGTGGACAGCTCAATGAAGATGTCAACCCAGTGCGCAGCAGCAGTAAAAAAATCATGCATGGGATAGAAAAGGTGAATAGAGAAAAATATTTTCTCTGTCACACAACACTAGGACTAGGGGCACTCCTAAAGCTCCAAGGTAGGAAAGTTAGGACTAATAAAGGGAAATATTTCTTCACCCAGAGGGTCATTGGGTTATGGAACTCACTTCCAGAGGAGGTTGTGACAGCGGTCAGCCTGGACAGCTTCAAGGCAGGATTAGACAGATTCATGGATACCAAGGGAATCAGTAGTTACTGAAATGGACATCCAAGTGCCACCTCTGTGTTGGTGGAGGCAGGCAGGATTTCCCCGGGTACTGGTTGTGGGGGGTCGGGAGCAGGTGAGGGTTTTGCCCTCCTTTCTGCTAGAGATCCCTGTGTACAACTAGTGGGCCACTGTGTGACACAGAATGCTGGACTAGATGGGCTGAGGCCCGATTCAGCATGGCTCTTCTTATGTTCTTATGTTCTTATGTTAATCTGAATGAAGATTTAATTCCAACATTGTCTTTGCTTCTGAGGAGAGGAGAAAGGGTCGATTTTTGATTAGCTACCAGAAGAGATGTCACATCTCCCTCTCTCTTTACCCACAGCTACTATATATTGCACAGGTGAAAAGCAGCTTCAAAAAGCATCCAAAGGATTTGTGCAGCAACATGCAGGGATAGCCAGGGATCCTCCCATCTGGGTTAGCCATTGGATAACCCTTTTTAAAACACATATGTGATAAGGTCCTTAGTGTGCAACTTAGTCAATTCTTTTCCCCTGTCCAAATATAAGTTGTGTGTGTGTGTGGGTGGGTGGGGAGAGATTGGATCATTCTAGTATAAGAGTGTAAGAACTTTATCTTTTAAATTGTTGTATGCAAGTCTCCATTTTTCAGGGTGGCTGAGCAATAGGTCCCTACTCCACCAAGGAAAACTTGCTGCATGGAATTGGCAACTGCATCCTAACAATTACAAAACAGGAGACAAAAGTCTATAAAAACCATTCATATCACTAATTTTAAATCAAATAGTACCTAGCTATCTATGCTTATTGTATTCTGAAATAACTTCCACTCAACCGAGTGAGAGTTATTTCCTGTTAATATGTGTAGAAAGGTGATCAAAATAAGCCCTCCAAATGATGTTGAATTGAAACTCTTATCATTTGGCACCACTGTCTGTATTGCTTTAGACTCCGGAGAGTTGTAGTCCAACAACATTTGGAATAAAGTGCTTTGCCTATTCTTGGTATATTGGTTTCCAGTCTAAATTGGCTAAATTGTTATTTTCCCCATTTTCCTCAGCAGCTAAAAAATATACCTCCAATCATTATTGCTTGAAAGGAGTACCGGAACAACTGAGATTATTGAGGATAAAATGTTCACATATATATATAATTGTTCTATATATATAGAACAATTTGTAGGAAACTTCCCTAGAGAACTCCTGAAACTATGAAGGTATGAAAATCAATATCCGCTCAGCTCTGCTACCTGTTGCTAATTAGTAGCTTAATGTGGGTTTCTTTTCTATTTTCTTCTTCCGCTCTCTATTTATTACTCTCCTTTTTTGTCCATAGCAGGAGATTATATCTTTATGCTTAATGATTCTTTATTTAGATTGCTTTTTTAATAGTCATGTAACGTTTTTCTCTTCAGAATATCTGGATGGAGTGTTCATCACTGTTTGCTATTTCAAGCAAATATATTGCATTTTATTATTTGCCAAAGAGACAAAGGCAAATCTTTTGCTGAAAGGGAATCTATTACAAGCACTTATCACCTCAAAACCCACAGATGGAATGGGATTGTATCCTTATCCCTCTCTGACACAATTCTCTGAGGTGCAAGTTGGATGAACAGATGTTTAATCTTGGACCTTTTACAGATTAATTTTTAAATAGGTGTTCAATAACAAGTGCATTCATCAAGAACTAGCCAATTTGTCACAGTGCCACAAGCAACATGTTGCTCAACTATCCATGAATGCAAGACAGATGCCTTTGCTCTACCTGTAGTATTTGTTATAAGCTTTAATGCTGTCCAGAAGAAAACTCGACATATTTGAAAGAGTGTGTGAACTGGTAGTAAAATTACTGAGGACAGCTTCACCCTTGATATTATTCACAGTCCATCTCTATTGATCTCAGTGCTCACTTAGAAAGTTGAATTCAGAACACAAATGAAAGCAATAAAAATTGATACAAACAGAAGGGTTTATTTTTAAAGTTGTGATTAAAGTGAAACATTGCTGGCATTTTTGCTATTGAAGACTAGGCTGTTTACCTGACTATAGATTTACCTGTCGGGTAAGTTTTGTAAAGATTGTAATACAGCTGACGCACTAGAGCACATGAATCTTCTGTCACAAGGTAATTGCTCTATGACTAGAATTTCTGGGTTGGATTAACAAAAGAACAAAATCAAGATGTACAATTTCTATGTTATATGAATATTTTCCCAGTATATGACAATGCAAAGAAAAACATCTATTGAGGAAAAAAATCTTAATCTAGACTGACCTGTACAACAAATATAGAGATAGTGAGTACAGGCAGCCCCCAAGTTAGGAACAAGGTCAGCTCCGTAGTTTTGTTCTTAAGTTGAATTTGTATGTAAATTGGAACAGGTACATTTTAAGTGTAACTCCAGCGGTCATCTCGAGGCTGGACTACTGTAACGTTGACAATTCGGAAACTCAAGCTAGTGCAAAATGCCGCTGCTCGCTTACTGGTGGGAGCACCGGTGAGGGAGCACATTACTCCCATCTTACGGCAATTGCACTGACTTCCAATCGAGTACCGAATTGTCTTCAAGGTGCTGGTTTTAACCTTTAAGGCCTTGCACGGTCTAGGGCCTGTGTACCTGAGGGACCACCTTACCCCGTATGTTCCCCCGAGATCACTACGCTCAGAGGAGCAGAACTTGTTAGTCATTCCATCAATCCACTCCTGCCATTTGTCCATGACAAGGCAACGAGCCTTTTCAGTAGCAGCCCCTGTTTTATGGAATGCACTTCCAGTTGACACCCGTGCGATCTCAGAGCTTATTCCTTTCCGGGGGGCATGTAAGACCACTCTTTTCAGACTTGCTTTTAGCTGAACCAGAAATATACTCTGCCTGCCGATCATTGTCTTATGAGTTTTAAGTAATTTGTAATTTTAATATTTTTAATATTTGTTGTATTTGGTGTTTTATTATATATTGTGTGATCCGCCCCGAGCCTGCAGGGAGGAGCGGAATATAAAATCGAATAAATAAATAAATAAATATACACACACATGCTCTGGATAGCTTTGAATGGTTAACACCTCTGTGATGTTTGTTTTGCTGTCTGTGCCCCTGTTCAGAAGATTTCATCTCACTTTCTGTTGCTGTGATCATTGAATTTTGAAAAATGTGGCTTGTTGTGGAAACAAAACTTGGTGATAAAGCTTCAGTTGAGGCACCTTTTCACATAATAACTTTTTCAGTAGTGAATTTCCCTTCCAATTGGTAGATTTCTTTCACTTCCAGGTATCTCACCCCCATTCTTAAATATGAGTAATTTGTAAGTTGGATGTTTGTGACTTGGGGACTGCCTGTACTTGGAAGAAGTTGCAAAATTTCTTCATGGGCTGCCATAGTTTGTACTCTTCTATACTTTGAGGGAGATATACATTTACATTTTGCATTACACCAACTTTGCAACTTATATGTCATATGAAAATAGTGTACACAGTTCACCAAACATGTTGGAATCAATTATGGACAAATCTTTGATATAGACAAGGATTGATTGTTTTTATTTGTGATTACTCATTTTTATTTGGATGCATGGTGTCTTCTCTGTTGGAAGTGAAAATGGAGACATGATAAGAAGTGTTGCTATTATTCTATAAAAACTTTTAATAAAAATATATTTAAAGAATTGAAGGAGATTGCTATTATTTTTTCCAAAGCCAAAATCATATTTGCTAAAGGAATAGCAATATGTTACTGAAGGAACCAATAACTTCCAACCCATATCTATCCAATTCATTCAGACCAAAACAAAAAACAAAAAAATCCCCCAAACTGTTCCTTAACTAACAGAGTTTTGCTGTTGGAATAGGATAAGAGCTTGACTATTGTACTCTCTTTAACAGTTTCAACAGCAATTTCAGTTTCCATTGTCTATCATGGATGTCTAATGATAATTGATGTATGACTGGTGTTGTTGCAATTTAAACTCCTTTTCCAGCATTAAACTGAAGTTCATTATTTGATAGTCTTTATACAACTGTATACAATTGTCTTTAACCAAAGACAATTGTTGTGAATGATCACTATATCTTTAATCTGATCAAATGGTATACTCATTTCAATAATTTAATATCAAAATACTAGAAAGCATATATCTCTGCATAATATGAATGAATATCTTAGAAAGAGAGAGCAAAATCTCTAAACTGTTTGTTCTGTGCCTTGTGTTATGTTTTCAATACACATTATTGTAATCTAAATCAGAAGTGTTACAATTCTTTAACATTACAGCTACCTGAGAAATATTCTTCATGCTGGAAAGTTTATTTATTTAAAAAAACTAATCCAGATTTTGAGAGCTCATTATCCTACATTCAGAATTTCCCCCAGAAACTCAGACCATCTTTCAGAACTAGTTTAAAGGCTCTTTCCTTTAATTTCTTTCAAATTGTGTAGGCCTGGAGCTTAATTAGACATTTTTATCTTTTCTCTGGTTGAAGCACAGGGACTGTCACCTACTTATGTAATTACTGTTCCACAGAGGGGAAAAAACAATAGTTTCTGTTGGAATCTGTTTTGAGCAAATTCCAAGAAACTTATGTGACATATTTGAATATGATACTATTGCTTGACTCTATACTATTCATTAAAGTTAAAGAAAACACATGCAGGCAGTTAACTTGCAGAACTCATTTTCACAAGCTGTGTTGATGGTCATTAACTCAGATGATATTTTAAAAATATCCTAGCAGCTAACTAATGATGCAGATTTCATAGGTCTCTATCGTCTTTATTATTTCTTTGACTGTGCAAGTGGAATTAAACTTTTAAAGAGCTTAAAAGTTTAAAAAGTACAAAGTGGTTTCTTTTCATTATTTCTTTTTCATAAAAACATAACTAAATTATTTTACTCTTGTAATTTCAATAGGTATAACTTTATACTTTTTTGCTATGTTACTGCAATTTTAGTTATTTCTCTGGTCTTAGGGATAAGTCTTGCTAAACTATGGAACAGAAAAGCCATATGATTTGGGTAGGTTTTGACTGTGTCTTGTATTACTCCACTCTGCTTTTTTGGACTCTAGCCCTACAATAACTTACAGTGTTGCTTAGTTTTGTGCTGCAGCACTTACAATTAGATGAATGATGACTAACCCCGCAAGGCAACACCCTGTTGGGAATGCAGATAGATTAACATGTTAAAACTGGAATGCTACTAGACTTGTAATGTGCCCTTCCCATCCCCTTTAGTGCCCCCCTTAGTGCTTTGCCCCCTCCTATCAGTCTCCCCCCTCCCAGTTCCACATCTGTTACATTAACCTGTGTTTTAAAACTGTGATTGTAAACTGTTTTCTAATCAGTTTTTTAATAACTGCTTCACTGGAGAGTTGTGTTTCCCCTTCCCAGGTACTTGTGCTCACGTTGTACTGGTCAGTGACTGTAATAAAGTTTTGTATTGTATTGTAGTGTTATCCCAAATTGTTCTTCTTATTGTTTTTAAAGAAACTGTAATGATCACTAACAATTTTTGGAACTTTTCAAATCAACAGCCACTGAAGACTCCCCCTCCACCTTTGAATGATATTCCAAACCATCAAGTCTTTAAGTTGTTCTGTGGATGCTAAGAGGAGAAACTAGAATTGTTATGTTGGGAAAAATGATGTGCTGTCTCTTGTTTGATCAGGTAGGTCTTGCATAAATTGATGTACATTTGCATGTGCTCAGTACCGAGAAAACATAGCTAGATTAGAAGCAGCATACATCAGGAAAGAACATTTCCTAGAGAAACTTGCTCTGGTACAGTGAACTTCAAAACATATATTGACTCTTGGTGCATTAAAACTTGATTTGGCCTGTCTCCTTAATTATAAATCAAAGCAGCCACTGGAGAAGTGGTACTGGGGAAACAGTGCTGATGGTCAAAGTGGTTAATGCTTTCCTCAGTATCAACTTTTTTCCCTCTATATATTTTACTCTCCCAAATCTACTACTAACATCTAAGACCCCATCTACACCATCATATTGCAGTTTGAAATAGCATTATATGGTCAGTATAGACTCATATAATGAAGGTCAATGCAGATCAATAGCATTATATGAGTCTACAGTTTCAAACTACATTATATGGCATAGTAGATGGGGCTATAGGAACATTCTCCACAGCAGTAATCTTATTAGCCCCTGAAATGAATTCAGGCTCCTGCAATACTCAGATCCTAGTAAAACCAGGGGCTAGAAGAAAATTCTGAGAGTGCCTTGGACCACAAGAAGATCAAACAATCCATATTCAAGGAAATAAAGCCAGACTGTTCACTGGAGGTAAAGCTATTAGAGGCAAAGATGAAGTACTTTGGCCACATAATGAGAAGACAGGAAAGATTGGTGAAGACAATGATTCTGGGGGAAATGGAAAAAGGAAGAAGGGCCGACTAAGCAATGTGGATGGATAATATCTTTTAAGAGACTGGCTTGACTTTGAAGTAACTGGGGGTGGCCCCAACCAACAGGAAGCTCTGGCGTGGGCTAGTTCATGAGGTCACGAAGAATCAGAAGTGACTGAATGAATAAACAACAGAAACAGTGAAACCAAATTCATGGATTCATAAATTAGACAAATCCACTGATACTGCAAGATGGCATACAGATGATATAAAGATATAGAAACAAGAAATAAATGGGGACAAGGCATATTCATTCAGGTGATCAAAGCAAACTTTCTTCACAGTTAATAATGTATTTTAATAATGTATTTGGAACCCCAAAATACAAAGGACACATTTGATAAGCCTTTAAATTTATTTTTCCCTATATTGGCAAACAGTTCCCCCCACTCTGCCAACCAGGATGTTTAAAAAAAATCCCTTAATGCAAGTCTATATAAGAGGCTAATCAGGGGGGTTATTTTTCTCTCTCTATGACAAAAGGCCCTAGAATCCAGAAAATGAGTTATTTAATTTTCCTTGAGAAAAGGGAAAACATCCTCATGTTAGAAGGATGAGATTCAGACGTGCATAACTAGAATGTTTACATAAGAAACTAATTTTGGTATCAATTTTTTTCATGAAGAATCTACTTCTGGTCTGGTCAATGGCGGGGTGGATGCACTCTGAGGGATCTCTCCCCGAGTGAAGCAGAGAATAAGGTTACCGGGGCATTTTTGGCACCCACACGAGCCTGGGAGGAGGGCTTGGAGTTCAAGATCTTAAGAAAATAGCCCTACCAGCAAGAACCGGGACCCCTCAAGGGTCCTGAGGACAGTTGGTAAGGGCAGAAGAAAGACTGGGACGTAACCGACGGGCTAGATCCCACGGAGATAGGATCACCACACCACGTCGACCAGACCCACTCGTGCACACACACTTTTTGAAGGCGAGACAAAGGAGGAAAACAGGGAGACGTTGTGGCTGAGAAAGTAGAGAAGCAAGAAAACATTGGAAACCCAGAATGACAAAGCAATTGAATTGGTGAAGCAGACTAACCCATGAAGAAGCGGAAGAACGGAGAGAGCTGCGGCGAGGGTGCTGTGCCGGGAGTGATTGGAGCCAAAAGGAGGTGATAAAAGAGGCCGGAGGAGTGAGGATCAAAGCAGAGCGGTAGGACGGACAGGAGAAGGAGGGGGTGGAGGCTCCTGATGGATTTATGATGGCGTCTGATCGTGGGTCTGATAAGCTGTTGTTCTAAAAGTAAAATCAGCCGGAGAAAGAAAGGAAGTGATGAAAGACTCCAAGAGGGGAGGGAGAGCCCATAGATCAAAGAAGTAAGACTCAGAGTGATACATCCAGAGGCGCCTTCGGGAATCAGGAAGTGATTTCGGACATTATTGGGAGACGGACCGGGAAGGAGAACATAGAGCTATTCCTAGAAGAAAATTATAGAACTCCCGGCATGAACTCGCCCAGAAAAGAAAGAACAACAGTAGTGATTGAATAAAAGAATCTATAAGTTAAAACAAAGGCTTATCTGACCAGGCAAAGGCAAGAGAAGTCAAAGAAGAGGGAGAGGGACAATTTTTCCATTTGAGATGACACGGTAGGAGGAAAGAAGGAAGAGGAAGTGCCACAGAGAGACGGAGAAGAGTGGAGATAAGAAGAGACCCGGTCGGGCGAAGATGGCGGCAGGGCGGACACTCTAGGGCTCCCTGGAGTGCCACCCGCTCTCTTGGTTGGAGGGCGATCTGCGCCCCCTCCCGCGGACGCAGAAGCGTCCGAAGGGACAGCGTAGCTGGCAGGCAGGCTCCGCTGGCTCCAAGATCCCCCTCCTCAAGAGGGGAGATCGAGCGAGCCCGGACCACTGCCACAGCGGCTAGTGGGCCAAGGAGCGGGAAGCGGGCGGCGACCCGCACTTACTGCCAGCCCAGCCCGACCTACCCCCCCTACCCCCCTTTGAACCGGACGGCAGGGCAGGAGGAGAAGCTCAGCAAGAGTGAGTACGGGGATCAGCAGCGCCCCCCCCTCTCGCAACCGGGAGGCGCCATCCGCGCCAAGAGGGAGGCATGCACGTACCGGACTGGGCTCCTGGCTAGGTTGCAAGGGACACATCGCACCTGGGAGCGGGCTCAAAGAGTAAGAGGGACCCCCCCCCCTATACCACCCCCGCAGGGAAGAGCATATTGGGAACCTCCAACCACCCCAGGACAGGGAAGAAAAACAGTCAGGATGAGAACCAAGATGGCGACCGAGCTCATCTAGACCCGGGAAGGGGGAAGAAGACAAGGACTGGTGGCGGGAACGTCATCTTGAGCAAGAGAAGTGGAGCACTTTTGACAGGGAGGCAGGGGGCGGGGCTAAAGGGGGGAATAGACAGGAGGTGGAGCAACCCAAAGCCCTCTCTCTAATACGCAACAGGGAGGAAAGGCATTCTAAATAAGTGAATAACTGTACAAGTAAACAAACAACAAATAAATCAAAAATGTACACCTCAAGAGTAAAAGAGCGGAGGATGAGACAGGAAGAGAGATCAGAAGAGGAGGAAATCACGCTGGGGGATGTCCTCGCAGAGCTGCGAAAGATAGGGAAGGCCCAAGACGGCTTCCTGCGGAGGATGGATGTCATGCTGTCCCGGCAGGAAGACCAAATGGGCGCGAACCGGGGGCATCCTCTACAGGAAAGATCAGAACCAAATGAAGAGGCGCTCCCCACAGGGCCAGGGTTGCCGATCTTTTATGGGGATGGAGAGGACACCCCCCTGGTCAAGGGAGAGAGCGCAACAAAATGTGCAGGTGGAGAGGAAAGAGGGAAGGAGAACGTAAAGCCATGGGCAGGATCAGAGGAAAGAGGACCACACCCCAGAAGTAGGGAGGCAGACCTGCTGGATGCTGCAGGAATGACCGCGAAGAGCCCTAACACCTCTGCTCTCCAAGAAAGAGAAGAGGGGAAAAACCAAGAGGTCACTGCAGCATCCCAAAACCCCAGCCAGGATGCAGCTAAGAAGGACGGCAAAAAGAATGGGACGCAGCTCACTAGGAAGAGAGGCTGGGCGGGAGCAACTCAGCAAGAAAGGAAGAATAACCTGAAGAAAAGCTGCCCTTACTCTCTTGAGGCGTATTTCAGGCCTGCGAGATGTGGCATCCCGGGGATGGACACGGAAGGCCTCGAATCGCCTAGGGAGAACGGCTAGAATGGAGGTTGGAGGACGTGAAGGGGCACGGGTCTGGCTACGTTGGAGGACAGGGAATGGACAATGGGCATCAAACGCTGGAAAGATTTTGGGGGCTGCAGGAAAAATCAAAAGTTTTTTAAAAGGGCAAAAGCTAAAAACAACAGATTGCTCTCAGATACAGAGGGTTAGGGAGACACATCTTGGAAAAAAGAAGGAAAAAGGAGCCTAGAAAGAAGACCTGTAAAAATGAAATGACCAGCTCAACAAGGAGGGAGACTGCAAGAGAACACGAAGGAGCACTCATGAACAAGGACCCTAGAAGGAAGCAAGCTACTCCAGTCTTCATCTCTTCCCATCACCATTGCCCATCACTAGCCTTCCCAGAACCCGGACCAAGCAGCCTCCTTCACCACCCACCACCCTTCCCCCTTTCTACCCCCCCCCCCATCCCTTGCCACCAACCCCCTCACCAGCACCACCCCCTTCCCACTCCCTCTACCCCCCCTCTCCCATCACCATACTTAGCCTCTCCTTTATTTTTCCTACTGCCTTGTTCCTGAGACTGTTCCCCACTTTTACTGTTTGTTTGTTTATGGAAAAACCCCAATAAATATATTTAAAAAGAAAAAAAGAAAAAAAGAAAAAAAGAGTGGAGATAAGAGACAGCAGACCCAAGCCTAAATATTAAAAGAGAGGAAAGGAGAAAATAAGGGGTTTATTTTTATCCATGGCTCTGATGGTGACCAGAAAGGGAGAAAGAGAGAAAAAGGTGGATGACAAGAGGAGAGGATCAGGAGCAGGAGAGTTTGGAATGAGAGAGATGCTGGCCGAATTCCAAGATATAAGGAGATTCCTTCAGAGAGGAGAAGAAGAAAGGGAAAGAAATAAAGAAGAATTGAAAGAAGACTTGAAAGATATGAAAGCAGATCTCAAGAAAGATATCAGAGATACGAAGAAGGAAATACAAGAAATGAACCAAAGAATGAAAGATATGGCTGCAGAAATTAAAGACCTCAAGAAGGAAAACAAAGAACTAAAGGAGAAACAAAAATTAAACCACAACAGGATAAACGAACTAGAAACAAAAAGCACGGATTGGGAAGACAAGCACCTTCAGATGGAGTATTCTCAAAAAGAGTACCAGCTCAGATTTCGCAGAATTGTGGAAGAGGAGAACAAGAATATAAAGAACTTGATCACAGCCATAACAGCCATAATATTAAATAAGACCGAGGCAATGATGGCCAACAAAATAAACAGGGTGTATAGGATCAACTCAGCTTACACGAGAAGGAACAATACTCCGAGGGACATAATAGCGAACTTTACGAGAAAGAGTATACGAGATGACATCCTAAGGTGGCAAGAAAAATCAAAGGGCGCTTATATGGACAAAAAAGTGATTATTCTAAAAGAACTACCTTCAGAGATCTTGGACAGGAGGAAGAAATATTTCTTCCTGACAGATATCTTAAAGAGACATGACATAAGGTTCCGGTGGGAGAAAATCGAGGGGGTGATGGCGTCGTTTAAAGGGAAGAAACACTGGCTAACAACTGAAGAGAAGGCCAAAGATTTCCTAAGGAGATATGAAGACGATCTAAAGGAAACCCACAAAGAGACAAACCAAAGAAGTGAGAAAAAGACCCAAAGATTTTCACCCAAACAACTACAACCGGATAAAGTACCATTGAATGGGGAAGGAGAAGACGAGACCGGGGACCCGGAAGATAAAGAGGAAGGAGAGGAGTCAGCTTCTGAAGGAGAGGAGGGAGAGGGAGAGGAAGACACCGTAGACGTCCCGAAAGTCCAGAGAAGCGCAGAAAAGGAGGACTAAGTATATAAAGGGGGATTATGCCTCTTAGATGTATAACTTGGAATGTAAATGGACTAAACAATGGAGCCGAAAGGAAAAGAGTATATAACAGGTTTTTTTCCAAAAAAAAGCAAACATAATTGCTATTCAGGAGACTCACGTTAAAAAAACCGAAGAGCATTACCTAAAAAGGGTTAATCTGGGAGAGGTTTTTGTGTCCTCAGCGGAAAAAAAAGAGGGGAGTGGCCCTCTATGTGAAGACCACTCTAGACCCCAAAAAATGTTCGAAGATAAAGAGGGGAGATACCTGGGGGTCCAGATTAAAGTGGAAAATGAGACTATCTTAGTGTGCAATATATACGCACCAAATGACTCAAAGCAGATCTTCTTTAAAAGATTGAACAGGGAAATAGAGGGTATTGAATATGATAATATTATAATCCTCGGAGATTTCAATGGGGTGATTGACCCAAAATTAGATAAAAATCCCGCAAAAGTTGGTAAAAATGGACAGAATGGGAAGCTCCCGAGAAGTTTCTTCATTTTAAAAGATAATCTGGATATAAAGGATGTTTGGAGGGAGACTAATCCCCAGGGAAAAGATTTCACCTTCTTCTCTAATCGACATAATTCCCGGTCCAGGATAGATGCAATATGGGTTTCAAAAGGCCTGTTCCCAAAAATACAAAAAACTAAAATAATGCCCAGGTATTTGTCGGACCACTGCATGATGATGATGGAGTTCAACATGAGAAGGCCAGAATTTCTTTTTTTTTGTTTAAATGTTTTTATTGCGGGGTTTACTACATACAGTAAAATAAAGATAGATCAGAGGGGGGAAAGAGTAGGAGTGGGGAAGAGTAAGACAGAGCGGGGTAGAGGTAGAGGAAAATAAGGGCTAAGGACAGAGGTAGGGGTTAGGGGGTGGGCAGGAGGGGGGAAAAGACAGGGGGTGGGGCAATGAAAGAAAATTGAAATAGAGGAAACTAAGGTCTGAGATAGAGTGACTTCCAGTCCAGTCTGCAGGGTAAGCAAAGAATCTTGGATTGTCCTTTTAGCCGAAATTGCTCCTAGTGTCACCTCCTCACCATTAGGGATTTTAGACCCCTTTTCTTTCCTTATTAGCTTGCCCTTTGGGGTTGACTTCTTTCAAATAGGCTATAACTTGTTTCCAATTTGTCCTATTATCCAGGTTCTGGTCTGTCACTCTGCTTTTCAGAATGTCCAAGTTATAATATTATTTCCCTTAGTTTGAGTAGCCAGTCCTCGATTGTCGGCAGGGTGGTGGTTTTCCTTTTTTTTTTGCTATCTCGATTCGCGCCGGCGCAGCCAGATAGAAGATAATTTTGTCATCATTTCGTTGAATTTCAAAGTCCATTATGTTCAGCAAATAATAGTCCGGTTTGAATTCCATCTTCAAATTAAGGATTTTAACTGCATGTGAATGTACTTCCCTCCAAAACGACTTGACCATCTTGCAGGTCCACGAACAGTGGATGGATGTACCTCTTCTTTCGCCACACTTCCAACAGTTATCTTTTAGGTTCTTGTAACATTTTGCCAGGCTCGCCGGAGTGTGGTACCAATGATAAAACATCTTGTACCAATTTTCTGTGATATTGGTGAAGCCCGAGTACTTTAATTTTCCTTTCCAAATCCCTTCCCAGTCTTTAAAAAGTATGGAGTGGCCCAATTCCTGGGCCCATTTCACCATGGTTTCTTTGACCATTTCCTCCTCCGTCTCCCATTCAAGAAGATTTTTATACATGAATGATATTTCCTTATTCTCTAGTTTCATGATTCTGTCCCATGTTGTCTCTGAAGTAGAGAAATCCTTCTGCATATCTTGTTTGAATTGCTCTTTCACCTGTGCGTACTGAAACCAGGTGAGTTCAATCTCCTGTTCGCGGGGGCACTCCTAGGTCTTTAAGTGCCACATCTTAGGGGATTTGTATATGAGTTGTTTATAGGTGAACCAATTTTGGGCTGGGAGGCCAGAATTTCGATTGAGATATCCAATAGAAATAATAAGGGATGAGGGAGCTCTGGAACGAACCAAAAAAGATATGAGTTTTTCGAGATAAACTGCAAGGAAAATGAGAACCTAAATTTAATCTGGGATACGGGGAAAGCATTCATGAGGGGTCTATACATTAGACAGCAATCCTTCTGGAAGAAAAAAGGAATAAAGAAATACAGGAAATAACACGAAAGATAGAACTGATTGAGAAGGATCTGAAAGCCAGATCAGGGAATAAAAAAATTAAAAAATGAACTAGAGATTTGGAAGAAACAATTAGACACAGTAGAATTAAAAAAGTTGGAAATAAATTTAAAGCTCTTAAAACAGAAGTATTTTGAATCAGCTAATAAGCCGGGCAGGCTATTGTCCTGGCAACTGAAGCAAAAAAGGAAAAGAAATTTCATAGAGAAACTAAGAATAGACCAAAAGGAGTACACCAAGGAGGAGGACATCAAAGAAATCATGGAAGCCTATTTTTCAAATCTCTACAAGAAAGATGGGATAAGGGAAGAGGAGGTGGTAGAATACATCAGTGAGAAAAAGCTGGACAAAATCTCAGAGGAGGAGAGGGAGAACCTCAATAGGAAGATAACCAAAGAAGAAATAGGGGTGGCCATAAAATCAATGAAATGAGGGAAAGCGGCGGGACCGGACGGATACCCGGCTGAATATTATAAAGTATACCAAGATGAACTAATTTTAATAATGGAAAAATTATTTAATAAGATTCTCGAAGGGGGAAATATTCCAGACTCATTGAGAGAATCCAACATAATCCTGATAAGCAAAGAAGGAAAGGATCCAACTAGCCCAGAAAATTTCAGACCAATCTCCTTGTTAAATGTTGACTACAAAATCTTTACACACATAATAGCGGAAAGGTTCAAAAAAATCCTTAATAAATGGGTTAAAGAAGATCAGAATGGTTTTCTTCCAAAAAGACAATTAGCTACAAATGTAAGAACTATAATAGATCTCATAGATTATTATGACAGAAATATTAACAAGGAGATTACGATGGTAATGACAGAAATATTAACAAGGAGATTACGATGGTATTTGTAGATGCGGAAAAAGCGTTTGATAAGATAAACTGGGACTATCTGAAATGGCTTTTGAGAGAGATTGATGTTGGATTCGGCTTCATGAAGGTTATCCAAGCAATATATTCCGAACAATCAAGTATGGTAATAGTAAATCAGGGAAAAACAAAAAAGATTAGTATACAAAAGGGAGTGAGACAGGGGTGTCCCCTCTCCCCCTTACTTTTTATTTTTATGTTAGAAACCTTGTTAGAGGAAATAAGGAAAGATGGGAATCTCAAAGGGGCCAATATTTTTAAAAATGCTATAAAAGTGCTTGCTTTCGCGGATGATCTGGCTCTAATTGTTGAAAACCCAAGAGATCATATCATGCAGTGGATTGACAAAATAGAAAGATTTGGCACAGTAGCTGGATTTAAGATAAACAAGGAAACAACCCAAATGTTAGTGAAAAATCTAACTGAGGAAGCAAAACACCAGCTCCAGAAAAAGACCGGAATGAGAATATCGAATAAGGTGAAATATCTGGGGGTTAACATAACTCCAAAAAACTCCAATCTATATAAAAACAATTACAAACCAAAGTGGGAGGATATTATTTATTTATTTATTATTTGGTCTTGTATTCCACTCCTCCCTGCAGGCTCGGGGCGGGTCACAACATATAAAAACAAGCTGCATGTGATAGCCAACTGGGCGAAGCTCAACCTATTGTTCCTAGGAAGGGTGGCATCAGTCAAAATGATGGTACTACCTCAGTTAAACTTCCTATTCACATCTCTCCCCATAGTTAAAAAAGACGCACAATTTAACATTTGGGATAAGGATTTATCAAAGTTTATATGGGGAGGGAGAAAACCTAGAGTTAGGTGGAAAATATTACAACAAACAAAGGAAAGGGGAGGAATAGGTATACCAAGTTTGAAATTATATTTTGAAGCCAATTGCCTAAATTGGCTGGGGGAGTGGTGCAGACTAAAGAATGATAGACTCCTTGATTTGGAAGGCTTCGACCTGAGGTTTGGTCTTCATGGATATCTTCACTACAACAAATTGAAAGCAGATTCAAATTTTAAAAACCACAGCACAAGAAACATCTTATTAAAAACTTGGATTAAATACAAAAAAAAATTGGAACAAAAATCCCATTGTGGACATCTCCGACGGAAGCATTCAGAATCCGTCAATTGGACAGTAAGAGATGGTTGACATATAATGACACTCTAAGTTGGAATGGTAGTTATTATGAGTTGTGGACCAAAGATCAGATTGATGGGGACAAAGAAATAGACTGGTTCTCATACCTCCAATTAAGAGAAACATACAGAGAGGATATAAAATTGGGATTTGAAGATACCAAAAATGAGATAGAAGAGATAATTTTTGATGACAAACAAAAAAAAGTAGGACGGATTTATAAAATTGTGTTAGAATGGAACCAGGGGGGAAAAATGGAGAGAACCACAAACTACAATGGTCCAGAAATATAGGATATAAGATCAAAGAAGAGACTTGGAGGGCCATTTGGAGGAACAACGTCAACATCTCTCACTGCCACAAATATAGAGAGAACTGGATCAAAATAATATATAGGTGGTACCTCACCACAAATAAATTAGCAAAAATATATAAAAATCAGAACCCAGAGTGTTGGAATTGTAAAAAAAAGAATACAGGCACGTATTTCCACTTATGGTGGTTATTTATTTATTTATTTATTTATTTATTTATTTATTTATTGTTCGGTTTTATATTCCGCTCCTCCCTGCAGGCTCGGGGCGGATTACAATAGCAATAAAATACACAATAAAACATACAGTAAAATTCAATAAAACACACAATGCATAGCCAGTAGCCAGCAGATTACAGATCTTAACTTGGACGATGATATGCATCTACATTCAGACTAGCCAAACGCTAGTCTGAAGAGGGCAGTCTTGCAGGCTCTTCGGAAAGGGCCGAGTTTGTGGATCGCCCGAACGTGGCTAGGCAGTGAGTTCCAGGTCATGGGAGCCACAACTGAAAAGGCCCGCTGTTTTGTGCTGGACAAGTGGCAGGAGCGGGGTGATGGAATAACCAACAGGTTCTGCTCTTCCAAGCGCAATGATCTCAGGCCGAAAATTTTTGGAGTGAGATACACACAGAACTGGAGAAATTATTGAAGAGGCCATTTGCGAGAAGCCCAGAATCATTTTTGTTAGGAATTGTAGACCCCTCCTGGGAAAAGAAGGATAGAAGAATCTTTATTTTGACTACTATGGTGGCCAAGATGGTTTACGCCAAACATTGGAAGTGCCAGGAGGAACCTACGAGGGAGGAATGGTATCTGAAAATAATTGAGACGGTTCAAATGGAAGTGATGACGGATGCCCTGTGGGAAGAGAGAAAAATTAATAAAACAGGGGAGGGAAATAATAAGTGGGACTGGTCAGACTTGATAGACTATTTTAAGAAAGAAAAATATATAGACCTTAAGGTGAACCGTATATAGAACAGAAAATGAAAGGGATGTAAAAAGAGGAAATACTCTATTACTTGAGTTAAGATAGAAGGGTTATATCTGTTATCTTTTATATGTAGATGTCAGCAATCAAAATCCACTGAAAATCCAGAAAACAAAAAGGATGGACACTCAGCCGCAAAAGTCGAAATGAAATGGAATATCGTCAAACCTTTAATTGGTTTTGCACACCGTTAAAGCCTGGGGAACATTATCCCCAAGCTTTCTTTTACACCCTAAACACCTTGTATTCTTTTTCTTTTCTATATCTATAGGATTTTCTGTTTCCTTTCCGTCACCCAGAGCACGGGACTCTGGGGGAATGCTTTCAAATTGTCTTGTGGATATTTTAAAATTCTGTGTTAACTATTTGAAACCTTCAATAAAGATTGATTTTTTTTTAAAAAAAGAATCTACTTGATTTATTTAAATGTTGCCAACTCTTCTAAGTTACTTAAGTATCTTTAGACTCAAAGTATTATATACATATATGGTGTGAGAGCTCACTAAGCTCACTCCAACTTTTATGGTCGCAAGTGCCCTATAAGCTCATGGTCAGCACCATACTTACATCCCTTTCACTTTTTTAAAAAAAAAAGTCTATGTGGTTTGTTTGTGTTCTTCAGTATTTTGGTGATGGTAGTTGTAGTATTTTTTCACCTTAGTTAAAGTATATTCATGTATGGGTAAAAGTATTTCTCGAGTTATCTATGGATGTAAAACACCATATAAAGCTTGATGTGCAACTCTTGGTTAGGCTGACACACGTACAGTTCAGACTCTTGTGAAAGGAGGTATTCAATAACCCATTACTCTACTTGCTTGTGCATTAAGAATATATCCAATTATGTGGATGCATAGCTCTGAATGATTATAGCAGCCACTACAACATTCACAGAACCATCTACAGAATGGATGGTAAATAATCTCACCAACTCCTTTGTTGCCTCTATTCACATAAGTAAACTGACTCCACTGATATTACACAGAATCTTGGTTATTCTTGTTGATGTTTGGGTAAGAAAATTCAATTAAGGAGTATTGCATATTCTCCTTAGAGAAAATGACCTGCTATTAATTACTGAGGTCAGTGCCTTTTCAGTCAAATTATGTATTTTATTGCCTTCTATGTTTTCATTCCATTAATTATCATAGCAAAATTTCATTTTTACTACAGTACGATTCAAGCAATAGAAATAATGCATCATAGGCCCCTAGGCATTCCCTGTGCCACATTATTGTTTTATTTTATAGTCAGAAGGCACCACATTGCAAAACTGATTCAAACAAACAGCATTCCAGAATAATCAGTAACATGGAAGCAGAGTAAATCAATAATGGCATTCAGTGCAATTCTCCTGTTTAAAACTGGAATATTTGAATATTGCCAAAGGCCAAAACTGATAAAAATCAAATTAAATATTTCTAACATGTATTCATGACCTTCTTTTCATATATTTTTAGCTGGGTAGGTTTGATAATCTCTGATTTTACTTTTGCTCACTCGTGCTAACATGGTACCTTGCTTTTCTGTGACAAGTACATTCAATCCGGCTTACAAAGCAATGACTGTATTTATCATAAAATGTTAAAATACAATTGAATCATGAATGCACATACAACATAGTGACAATCAAAATAAGTATGTGGCTTAAACACTATGGGCTCAGATAACAAAACAAATCCCCATAAAAATGAGGGAACAACAAATGTCCCTCTAAAAACTGTTTTGCAGGTTTGATATTAATGACAGCTAAATACAAATGGGAGAATTTGAACATCCAAGCTTATAAAGTGTTAGTCCTTCAAAGTGTTAGTCTTGACTTTCAAGGCCTTACATAGTTTGGGGCCAGTGTACATGAGGGAGCGGCTTACCCCATATATGCCCAGAAGATCACTGCGCTCAGAGGGTTACAACTTGCTTGAAGTCCCAGGTGTGAAGTCCTATAGGTTGGCCAGTACCCAACAGAGAGCATTCTCGGTGGCCGCTCCAGCCCTGTGGAACGATAATTTCCAGCACTGCCCGATAATTTTCAGCACTGCCTCGAAGCCGTTACTGGATGGCTGCGAGCCAGTAGGTTGAGGGTGAATCCGGCGAAGACGGAGATCTTGTGGCTGGCTCGCCCGGGCGGGGTGGGTGCCCGGCTTCCGACCCTGGACGGTGCGGCACTGTGCCCAGCGCCGTCTGTGAAGAGCCTGGGGGTCCACCTGGACTCCCAGCTGACCATGGAGGCCCAGGTCTCTGCGGTCAGCAAGGCTGCTTTTTTCCACCTCCGCCAGGCAAGGAGGCTGGCCCCCTACCCCTCCCGGAACGACCTGGCCACGGTGATCCAAGCCACGGTCATCTCAAGGCTAGATTACTGTAACGCACTCTACGTTGGCCTTCCTCTGTCGTCGATCCGGAATCTCAAGCTGGTGCAGAACACTGCCGCCCGGCTCCTGTCTGGCACGTCAGCAGGTTGCCGTATAACACCCATCTTGCAGTATCTGCACTGGCTGCCTATTGAGCACCGGATCGCCTTCAAAGTGTTGGGGCTTACCTTCAAGGCTCTGTACGGCCTGGGGCCAGCGTATCTGAGGGACCGCCTCACTCCCTATTGCCCATCGAGATCACTACGGTCTGAGGATGCCAACTTCCTGGAAATACCATCAGCAAAGTCGGCACACCTGACATCTACCCGCCGGAGGGCGTTCTCTGTCATAGCCCCCACACTGTGGAACGCCCTCCCGGCCAAAACCAGAGCCCTGAGGGATTTACTCCCATTCAGGCGGGCCTGCAAAACCCATCTGTATAGGCAGGCCTTCGGAGAGTAGGCCCGGGTGCTCTGGGTACTGTGTTGTGGCTCCTGTTGCTGCTCCATTTGTTTTATTGCCTGTTCTGCTATTGCTCTAATTGTTCAATTGTTTTATGTTTTTAATCTTTGTTTTTATGCCCCTGGCTCCTATGAGCTGCCGCGAGCCCCCGGGAGTCGGCGGCATAGAAGCCTCAATAATAAATAAATTAATAAATAAACACGCTGCCAGCCGAGACGCGGGTCCTGCGGGACCTGATGGCCTTTCGCAGGTCCTGCAAGATCTGGCTATTCAGGCAAGCATTTGGCGACTGATCAGCATCTGAACACTAACCTCGCCACCTAGTTGTGCTGCTCCTGTACTCTTCTGCAGATCGGCCTCGACCCGATCCATTGAGATATTTTATGTTATACTGATTGGTTTTTCGGAATGTTTTATGTTTTATGTTGTTTTTAGAATACCTGTGTGATTTTATTGTATTGGAAACCACCCCGAGCTTCGGGAGGGGCGGTCTAGTTAGTCCAAATAAATAAATAAATAAATAAATAAATATTATTTTTCCTCTCTCTATGATGCACATTCTTAGTTACTAAGGAACTCCAAATTACTTGGAAACTCCCTATATAAATGTATGGTACAAATCATTGTGAGGGACTAGCTGTCTTTGCTATCCTCCAAGAGAAAGAAGTCAAGAGGTAAGTTTTAATGCTGAACACAGAGGATGAGGGGCTGAGAATGCAGAACTATGAGGTTTACAAATGACTCCCTCTTCTTCTTCATTCTCCGAGTCCTCTTTCAGGAGGAAAAATGGACTGTCCCTACTGTGTCTGATGCAGTGTGAGAACTGTTAGTCACTTTGCAGCTGAATAGGCAATGCCTCCCTTTTTCCTGGGTGTTTTCCCTAACCTATTTTGTATCTGAGGGAATTTTGACAATTGATTGAAAATGAAGTTTTTAAATAGTTGATCAATTGCCAGGTAGTGGAGGGAAAAAGTAGGAAGTGGTGAATTCTTTGCTATTCATTTGGTGAAGGGGAGTACTCTAGAATTGCATCTTAGGCTCTGAAAGCTAGAGGATGGGAAAGGAGATTTTGGGATATCTAGGAGGTGTTTCTCAGATCTGCCTTCCAGGAGGTGATGAGAAAGGAAGCAACTCAACTATTGGACTGCCATAGTGAGACAGACTATTTATGAGGAAGTCAAGAGTGGCACTAGGTTGCTCTTCTTTCTTGCTTCTTTCTAGGTCCAGTTCAGTTTAAATTGTCTCTAGATTAAATTAAGTTGTCCTTATTCAACCAAACATTGAGAGTCTGGTCTTGTTTTTCCATGGGTTGGTCAACAATAAGACAAGGATGGGAAGAGAATACAGTGGGGGTTGGAAAACTGCAATGATGGCTGAGATACTTTCACATCCCTTCTTCTTAGTTGGTGATATTATTTCCCATTATTGGTCTTGATATTGTGGTCTTACAGGGACTAACTTGACATTTGTCTTTTCAGAGCTTATCAAAAGAGGATTTTATGCAAAGTTCCCAGTTTCTCCTGCATTTCTTTGTTCCTATATCCACTGTGTTGTTTTTACCAGTTCAGCACATGCTGAAAAATGTTGACCAAGCACACACTTAGTATTTTATGGAAGCCTGATGCAGCAAATACATCTCAGCATGGCTAAAATCCTACATAGGGATGTTGTGCTATAGCTTTCCATTTGTGGTTTTATATTTTGATTTTGCTATGGAACACTTGAGTTGACTTATAACATTGCACAAAGTAATGGCCAATTAAATATGCAGTTAGATTCATAACTGAATGTGCAACTAAATGCTCAGCTGAATAAATAATATCTTCAATTTAATTAGTGGGAAATGTGCAATATTCAGAAATGTTCTAAAATTATGTTGAAAAGAAGAACATGTTTCCTAAGGGAACCTTGATGAAGAAAACCTTGGATTGTCAAAAATCTTTACAGTGTAGGACTTATTAAGTGTAAAAATTTATACAATTGTGTATTTGTTCCTTTGTTTTTGTTAAGAAATGAATATTTTTCTGTGTACATTTTTTCTGCTTAGAAAATTCAGTTCCCTATGTGAATACTAGCACTGTCAAAAGTATAGTGTTTTGTGAACTACATCTTCAGCTGTAACATTTTCTACACAAAAGGCATCATTCATGACTCAGAAAACAATATTTTTATCCACATAAATATAATTTTTCTGTGCAGAAAATATTGTTTGCTGTGAAAATTCTTTATAGTTCTAAAATGAAAGATATTCTCACAGAAGTGGAAAAATAGCTAAAATCACCTAATGCTTCCTTCAAGGATGAAGAATTCCATAAAAATTGATATCAATAGGGACAGTGCACATCAGTCAGAAATCTTCCAACTGCCACCATAAGGAATTTCTTCATGCACAAAATGACAAAAGGGCCATGAGGACCAAACCTCAGTTTACTACTACCTACTTGACCTGACCAGTCATCCTTCCCCTATGTGCATAGCAATGTTATTTCAATCTGGGAAAATTTAGCTTTATTTCCTGCTCCTTGCTTCTTGGGTTATATCCAGACATTTACTAAAGGTGAGATCACTGTCTCATAGCAGCTGCTTCTTCAGCCATCTATCCTTTTTGCATACATAATTGTATTCCTGCAAAACTGCATGCCCTTGCTAATGTCTGTTCTACAATAACATATCTAGCTTATCTCCTTGTTGATTTCTTGTAAAGAATTTATATTGCTCCATTGTTTTATTGTACTTCGGGGGATCATACACTGTAACATCTAGTATACAAGATGACAGCACTGAGGCAATAGGGAGTGGAGCTTTGTGTAGATAGATATACCTTTTCTATACTGTTTTTGAATGAGTGAACATTTGATTTCACAATTTTCTTACTTCTGTAGCATTCAAAATTCTGCTTCATGTTATGAAATTATTATCTTTAAGAGTCCACTTTGTTTTTTAGGTAAGGTCTAAAAAATAGAAGCCAAATTGCAAATTGTGAGTCTACATAACACATTTGATGATATATTGTAATAGAACTACAAATTGCACACGTTCGGGAATTACATAATCAAATATGCCTGGTTAAAAATCTCATGTAATATCTAAAAGTGAAAAGTAATACCCTTCCATCCTCATGACCTTATTTCTAATATCAACCAACAAGTTTCTCTGAAAGAGAAAGTGCACAAATATTTTATCCTATCTCTAAGAAAATGTGATTTCTACATTAAGATATTAGATAAAATTTGCATGCAATATGATTTAGCCTCAATATGTCATGGGTCACTTATACAATATGTGTGTGAGTAAGCACATCCATACATCTTCAAGTCACCTGTTAACTAATAGTGATAGGAATGGGTAAACTGCTTTGGTTTGCATAACTTTTGTATTTTTTTGCTTCTTCATCAATGTGCATACTTTTACTTATAAAGCGTAACCTAAGATTAAAATTTGAATGTTTTACTCATCGCTTCAACACTTTGGAACGTGCTCCCTTCAGAAGTTTGTGCCCTGACTAGCTTGCTGGCTTTTTGGAAGCCCTGCAAGACCATATTGTTTGAACAGGCGTTCGGCCCTTAAAACTGCAGGCCCTCTGCAGTTATAACTGCAGGCCTCTGATGCCTACTGTCATACGTTGTCGGGTTGCTTGTATTGCTTGTATGATTTTTATGTATTTGCATATGCTTTTAATTGTGTTTTTAACTGTGTTTTAACTGTGTTTTTTACTGTGTAGAAGTCACCGCGAGCAGTATGGGAGTGGTGACGGACAAGTCCAAATAAATAAATAAATAAAATGTATATAATTTCCCATGATTCTCCCCTAATGTATATGTATGTTGATATTTTATCTTTAATACACTCATATAGAAAAATGTATTCAAAAATATGTGTTTTTCTGCCAGTTTCTTTAAATGTCTTTTTGGGGTTTAAAGATTTTATTCAAGAAAAGCATTTTATAATTCACAAAATTATGAAAGCAAAATGGGATTTTTGTTTCTGTTTGCACAATTACCTTAATTTTTTAGAAAGTGAATCTTTCTAAAAACTGTGGCTTTTGAGAGTTTTCTATTTCTGCATGCCATGGGTCATTAAGGTCTGTCCTGAGGTTTGTTTTTGTTTTTTTGACTTTAAAGAAACCATCTAAATGTTCAGGGTGCATGTGAAAACAGGCATAAGATTGCAGCCATGATGATTTAATATGGGTTAAGAAGGAAATGGTTAAGCTGAAGGTAATTTTATTATGCACATGGATGTCAGACTAAGACATGCTGAAACAATGAAATGAATGCTCTGGGAGATGGTGCATCAAAAGCTTCTTTGTCCTTTGTTGAACTGTTTTCTTGCAATCTGGTTTAGTTAGTTTAATTTCACTCATCATGACACAGTACTGTACCCACTGTATAAGGATATATACTAGAAATTTATGGATATGAAAAGTGAACATATGATGTCAGAAAGTTTATGTTCCTCAAATGCTGCTCCTTTCATTTACTTGAAGCCATAGTATAATATAATGCCTTGTGTCAATGCAATGGGGCAGAGGTATATCACATTCTTTCCATCAGAGCTCTGCCACAGCACACATTAAATGAAGGTTGACAATGGAAAGATTCCATTAGTACAGGCATCCTCAAATTGCAACTCTCCAGCTGTTTGAGCCTCCAGCTACCAGAATTTCTGACCATTGAGCAAGCTGGTTAGGGCTTCTGGGAGTTGGTGGCCTAAACAGCTGGAGGGACACAGTTTGAGGATGCCTGCTTTAGCGGGTCTCAAATAAACTTAACTGGACTGACCATTAAAAAACAATATTGAACTAATTATTAAACACTCCATGATCATATTGATATTCACACATTCAGTCAGTATTGATTTAGAATTCTTTTTTATCATTTCATTCAGGGAGTTGATTCTGCCACTTCAATACTAGTTCAATGCTCTAACCACTGCATCACAACAGTTATCAAATACTTTGGAAGAGCAGATCATGACACAACTACTCCAGTGTTACCTTTCTATGAAAATTCAATTACTTTAGGAATTCACCAAAAGAGTACAAAGGTATCTTTTTGTTTTTATATTTCATCTGTACAAAATAGATTGGCAAGAAACAGGTGGCTGATGGGGTAGCCAGACTTTATAAGATCTTGTTGTGTCGTCCTATTCCTCTGACAAGGCAGACTTCATGCTGAAACACAATCTGGTATCTGCTCAGTCAGGTGCCAGCAAAAGTATCTCCTCCACACAGTTATTCAGTGCTGTCCGGGCTCATGCCAGAGTATCATACCTTAATCTGGGTTACCGAGCCTATATATATACATATATACATATACATATACATATACATATATATATATATATATATATATATATAGAGAGAGAGAGAGAGAGAGAGAGAGTGAGTTTTATATCACCATCATCATCAATTACTATTATTTCATTCCTCCCTCCCTCCTCTTCCTCCTCTTTGAACTATATTTTTAGGCAATTCTGTCCAAATCAAGTACGCAGAAAATTACCTTTAGACAATGTATTCATCCTCAACCTCTTTCCACATGTGTGCTCCCTTTTCAAATATTTGCATCCCTTTAATAGATTTTCTGGCTGGCAAAGTTGTCACATTTGTTTAAATCTTCAATAAATCTTTAAAGGAAACCCCTTTATCTCCTAGACATGGATCTTGTTTTAAACCTATATGTAAATAAGATCTACATGAATTATTTTTATCCCAATTTAATCATTTAAATGTATATTGAATTTACATCTAACAATGGAAGAACAAATAGATTATTTGTTTAAACTGACAAAGACATCCCAGGGTGGGAGGACCAGAGAGAAACCTTTTATTCTTAATGGAGGACTGTACTCTTGTCACATTAAAATGGCAATGATATTTCAGGTCATATGTTTTTAAAAGTAAACAACATGGTCACAAAGCAGCACATTGAAATCCCATTGGTTTCAACAACTCTGAGATTCAAGCATTTTCTTGATTTTCCTATTGGCAGTCAATGGAAACATGCTTTTTTTGGCTTTGGTCATACCCCTTTTAACTGACTCATGCGCTGATAATTTAATTACTTGAACACTATATTAAAGACATTTTTGATTTTCAAGAATTACATTTCAGCTAGTGTGTGTGTGCGTGTGTGCCCACAGTCCTCAGTAAAGAGCTTGGGGGTCCGGCACATATAACGCCACTCCTGCGCGAACTGCACTGGTTGCCCATTGAATTCCGGGTCTCCTTCAAGGTGTTAGTTCTGACTTTCAAGGCCTTATATGGTTTGGGGCCAGTGTACCTGAAGGAGCTGCTTACCCCATATGCGCCCAGAAGATCACTGCACTCAGAGGGGCTTAACTTACTTGAAGACCCGGGTATGAAGTCCTGCAGGCTCTCTACCACGCGGCAGAGAGCGTTTTCAGTGGCGGCGCCAGTTCTATGGAACTCGCTGCCACCGGAGACACGAGCCTTACAGGACCTGATGGCGTTCCGCAGGTCCTGGGAGACCTGGCTGTTTAGACAGGCGTTCGATGTCTGACAGCGCCTAATTAACGCTTGCCATCCTGCTATACCACTACCTTTCTCCATGTACCAGCTATGTCTGGCTATGATTTTATGTGACTGTTTTAAGATGTAATTTTATGTGTTTTTAACCATGTGTTTTATATGCTGTTTTTATATGTTGTAAACTGGCCTGAGCCTCGGGAAGGGCGGTTTATCAAATCGAAATAAGTAATAATAATAATTTTAAGGTTCAATCTTACAGTGTATGATATTTTTGTATTCACTAATTTCCATGATGTTTTGCAAAACAGCCCAAACTGTTTCTATTGATGACTTTACCGAAAGGCAGGAATTTCAATATTGGCACCCCAGGATTTTAACAATATAGTTAAAATGTTCTCAAATGCCCCCATGTCCCTTGCAGGCATAGGATTAAATTTCACCACATACTATTTTTGGCTGATGAGAGGTCTTTCTTCCTCCAGCAGAATTCCAGCTAAAAATAACCTTGGCATAAGAGCCAAAGCACACACACACACACCCATGCACACACAGGCACTCACACCGTTATAATTCTATTTCCTCATATCTCAAGGCAAGGTACAATATAGTTAAAATACATAGATAAAACAAAGTAATCCCTGTGCTCACATCAAACTCAGTAACTTTAGCATCCAACTAAAAATGGTGACTAACTGGTGTAGTGGCATCAGTGATTTTGTGATTCTTAATTGACTGGGACAATACATGCAACCAAAGCAGAAAATAGAAATTAAATTATCACTAACTAGTTTTTCGAGTGAGGTGGATAGAAAAGGTAAGAAATGTAAGAAAAAAAATGCCTAGAAAAAGTGAAAAGGAGAAAGAATGAAAATAATATTTTGACAGTGTGCTCTAAAGGGTTATTCCACACAAAACACTGCTTTGGACCATATTGGAATTGGAGAAATGCTGTAGATAATGTGATGAAGGGAAAAAATGTTTTTGCTGAGGCTCTACAGTGCTTCATTATTTACTGAAGCACTGTGTTTGTTAGGTCCAAGAAACTATTGTGTCTTTTGCTAACAAACAACTTGTTATTCAGCACCACACTCTGATGTTCAATGAATTTTCAAATCTTCTTTTCACAAACTGTTTTGCATGTAAACATCAGCCACATTTCAGCTGACTGCGTGCCCAAAAGCCCCCTAAATCCAGCGTGTATGAAAGTGAGTGTCTTAAAGCACATGGCTAGAATCATGAGGCACAACTTTACTCTTATAAGCTCTGATGAAAGAAATATCAAGAAATGAAGCTTTAATGGAAGACAGTAATAAGGAAATATTTGCATATAGAAAGGTTAGCTTGAAAAGGAAGTTGGGCTAATTCGGGCATTCAGGCAATGCAGAAAAAAATATTCCTAAAAGAAGAAAGGCACTTGAAATGTCCTTCCTAAATTGCCCTAGGGAATCCAGGATAGTCCTCTAACATGTGTTCTGAAGAACAGTTTGTTGCTTAGGACTGTAGTTTTCTGTAATACTTTTCTGAAAAGATTTTTACTAACTGTGCAAAATATTATCTCATTGTCCTTTTATCAGATAGCCTGTCTTATTAAACCTGCCTGCCTGTCATATATCTGCATCTATCTGTCCATCTATTCCATTTAGAACTTTTCAACAAATGCTTAAAATTATCTGCAGCACAATCCTAACCTTGTTTAAGCAGATATACATCTTAAGTTTATTTACAAGTATGTTTTATTGTTGTTCCAGAAATTATAATCTACCAGCTGGAAAAAAAACATCCTTTGATAGTTTGCAAATATTTTGACAACATTATGTATTTTAGTATAAAAACATATTCATGTAAAATTATGCAACAATGAGGGATAGGAAAGTATTTTAGACTAATAGAGCAGACAGATTAAATCAGTTGGATTTATATAAATGCTGAGATTTCCACTGATACTATGATTTTAAATAGTTCGGACTAAATTTGTATTTGACCTTTTGGAAGTTCAAACTACCAAATTCAAATATAGTTTCTGCAGTTCCAGCTTCCAAGTTACTCAATCCAAATCCACCTTAGATGATTGACAAGGATTCTATTTTGCTATTCCTCCAAGTGTACATAACTTTATGCATTTTATTTTTATGCGTGGTATTTTGCATTTTATAAAAGTTTACAAAAAATGAAGCTCCAGTTATTTTTAAAGGATTTATCCCCAATAAAGTCTCAAAAAAACACCACTGACTAGGGCCACTTCTACACTTCTATATAATCTAGATTATCAAAGCGGATAATCCACATTATCTGCTTTGAACTGGATTATATAAATCTACACTGCCATATAATCTAGTTCAAAGCAGATAGTGTGAAATGTATATGGCAGTGCAGAAGTGTCCTAGGTCCTAAATGAGATCCACTGGCTTCCAGCCTAGTCCAAATGTTAGTATTCCATTCCTATGCAATTAGGAAGTAAAATTTATTACTTTGCATTGTCTTGAACAGATATTCTATATCTGTCTATCAATGCACAAAAACTTCATTAGTTGTTCCACTTAAAATGTATTAACTACTATATTGTAAAGGCAACATAAGAGAAGGCCTCCAGCATTGTAGAATTGTGCTTTTCCATTGCACATGTTATCTTTGTGTTGTGGAATGAACCCATGAACAAGGATTTCATGTATTATTAAATTTTAAGTGAGCATTTCATTCACTAGGCAGGTAATCCTTGGATTGATACTATTGTTCAATGACACATACATGCCATTGCATTGAGTAATAGTGATCTGTCTCTTGATAATAGTTGGCTCCCAGACTGGTTCTTGAAACCTGAATATTAACTGGAGCACAGGATCCTGTAAGTAGTCAGGTTTGAAAAGCCAGTCTGGGAGAAGGAAGGAAGGAAGGAAGGAAGGAAGGAAGGAAGGAAGGAAGGAAGGAAGGAAGGATCCAGCGGTGGCAAAAAGAGGGAGCAAGTATGGCTGTGTTGGATCCTGCTTTCTGACCTGGGCTTGAAGCTGCTGCTGTTGGAGCCCCATTTGCAGGACTAGGTGACAGGGAGTGGGTTTTCAAGAGCAAACAAAGATCCAACATTGGGCAAAGGGAGGGGGGTTGTATCCTTCATTATTTACCTGATCTAAAGGCAAGAAAAAACCCCTATTTGCAGGCTGGATTGCAAAGAAGATGAGGTAGTTGAAGTCTGCAGGTCAATGAAGGTGGGGGCCAGGAATAGATACATCATCACTAGCTCCTCATGAGGAAGCAAGAAAAGGAAGAACATAGGTGCTTCTGTGTCACTTTGCTGGGCCAGTGGGAGAGGAACACTCTGAGCCTGAGTGCTTACAGGAACCAGGATTCTGTTTGAGATTGGGGAGGGGGAGAGAAGCAGGTTGTGTGTGTGTGGGGGGGAGGTATGCCTAACCAGCATCTTTCTTAACAGCCACACTGCATTGACTCAGGTTTTCTGTGGAAGACCCCTCACAGATCTCTTTTCTGTTTCTTGTGGACCACCTGTGGTCTATGGACCACTGGTTGGGAATCACTGCCTTAATTTATTTATTTATTTATTTATGTATTTATTTATTTGTTTGTTTGTTTGTTTGTTCAATCTTATATTCCGCCCTTCCCGGCCGGCTCGGGGCGGTTCACATACATATTAAAATGCACTGTAAAGCAGTGGTACATCATAAAAACAACAAAAAATAAAAGTTGCAAATAATGCAACAACAGTAATAGTAGACAGTTACAATATCCAGGCGCTTCAATCAAAGGCAAGCCTGAACAGCACCGTTTTGCAAGCCCTCCGGAATGGGATAAGCTCCGCCATAGCCCGGACATCGTCTGGCAATATGTTCCAAAGCAAACTGAAAAGGCTCATTGCCTTGTTCTGGAGAGATGGCAGGAGCGGACAGATGGTACCGTTAAAAGGTTTTGCTCTTCCGAGCGCAGTGATCTCAGAGGAACGTATGGGGTGAGGCGGTCCCTCAGGTACACCGCCCCAGACCATGTAAGGCCTTGAAGGTCAAAACCAACACCTTGAAGACAATTTGGTACTCGATTGGAAGCCAGTGCAATTGCCGTAAGATGGGCGTAATGTGCTCTCTTGCCGGCGCTCCCGCCAGCAAGCGAGCTGCAGCATTTTGCACCAGCTTGAGTTTACGAATTGTCGACAAGGGAAGGCCTATGTAGAGGCCATTACAGTAGTCTAACCTCGAGATGACCGTCGCTTGGATTACCGTGACAAGGTCGTCCCTGGATAGGAAGGGGGCCAGTCGCCTAGCCTGTCGCAGATGGAAAAATGACGTTTTGCTGACCGTGGAGACCTGGGCCTCCATGGCCAGCAATGGGTCCAACTGAACCCCCAGGGGTTCGGTTTTTATCTGAACTTTAAAGCTAAGCAGGATCAGCCCTTGATATTACTGGGCTAAAATATGTCCTTTTCATTTGTCCTCTGAAACGAAAGATGTCTAACTCACGAAGCTGCCACCAATTATGTAAAAGATGAGACTTATTTGAGAGTGAGGCTTGTATAAGAGAGGTATTTCTAAGATGGGTCGAATGGGATTATAGGAATACATTCAAATCAAAGAGAATCAGATTGTGGAGAAACAAGAAATGTACAATGTGACATATATAAATAGATATATAATATGTATTGTGTATCAAATATAAAGTAGTGCAACAACATAAACTGTCCTCAACATGATACCCCAATAATATGAGTTGTGTACATATGAGAGATGATGCTGAGGCATACAGTGTTTACAATGAATACAATAAATACAATGCAAAAGCATATAATATTAATATATTAATAATGTCCTAAGCAGTACATCAACAAATCATGCAATACAGTAACAGTCTAATACCTGCAGTGACATATCCTTAACAATATTTCAGAGGAAAGAAAAGGCAAAAACAACTCTGAATATACTTTGCCAAAGAAATTCACAAGTTTGCCAAAAGTGGATAGGTGATTTGTGCATGCGGGCGCGCACACACACACACACACAACATGGAATTGCCTTTTCTTGCATGTGAGGGATATGTAGCAAAAGTAATGATAATTTCTACACTACTGTGTGTATACATGTGTGTCCTTATGATTTTTCAGTTTAAGAATTAAGCGGCTAAATACAATAATTAAGAAATATATTGGTAGGCAGCTATATGACAGCAGATGTCACAGGAACAGTGTCATTATTGAACATGTTTTTGTTTGGAATGTCCTATTTTGATTTTATACTTTTTATGATGGAGCCCCTGGTGGCGCAGTGGGTTAAAGTGCTGAGCTGCTGAATTTGCTGACTAAAAGGTCACAAGTTTGAATCTGGGGAGTGTTGTGGGCTCCTGCTGTTAGCCCCAGATTCTGTCAACCTAGCAGTTTGAAAACATGCAGATGTGAATAGATCAATAGGTACCACTCCAACGGGAAGGTAACAGCGCTCCATGAAGTCATACTGGCCACATGACCTTGGAGGTGTCTACAGGCAACACTGGCTCTTTGGCTTAGAAATGGAGATGAGCACCAACTCCCAGAGTTGGACACAACTAGACTTAATGTCAGGGGGAAACCTTTACCTTTACCTATGATCGAAAATTCAGAGGCTATATCTGTGTATGTGTACACACACACACACACACACACACACACACTATTTCAGAGGATATATATATATATATATTTATTTATTTATTTATTTGGATTTTTGCACCGCCGACTCCCGGGGGCTCGCGGCGGCTCTCAGGCCAATGGCGTAGTGCCAGAGGTTCAGCATAAAACACAGGAAACATACAATGCTTAAAAACATGCAATACAATAAAACAGTTAAAACAGTAAAAATTAAAACAGTACAATGAGCACACAGTATGTACAGTACATATACAGTATGTGTGTGTGTGTGTGTATGTGTGTTTATATATATATATATATATATATATATATATATATATATATATATATATATATGCTGTGATCCTTAATGTGCCAATGGGACAACATCAATCGCTTTATTTATAAATTTTATGTAACATGCAAAGATCTTTTGAAATTGATTAGAAGATATTTTGATATTGATTAGGAGATCAGCTGTCTCCGTATCAAGTAAATACTTTTAAAACATTGTATGGTGTTTGAGATGTGCCTCTTGAGATCTTGTGGTGATGTCTTTGCCAAGAGACTTGCAAATTTTTATATCACTCAATTGGCTAAGGCCTTCAGAAATGCAATCAACAATTTTTAATATTACAATTGCTTCCCTTTTATCTTCAAGTTTATTAATAATTCATTCTTATCTGTAGATTTCTCAGTGCTTTTCTTTCTTCTTGTGAAAGATAGTCATAGTCTGGTAAAATGTTTGATTATTCATGCTTCTATGAATAGATAGAAAGGAAGTTTCTACAACATAATTTCTATTAATGTGGGGTGGCCATTTCTTTCACAACATATGTGCGAAAGAACTGATAGTATACATGAACATAAATCACAAAGCAGACATTCAGCTTTACATTATTGGGTGACATCAGTTGAAGTAAGAGTGATGTCCAACAGCTCGTGACAATTAAAGAAGGAAATATAAAGGACCGCAATAAAAATAAATATAATACTCTCCTCTATGTCAGGGCTTAAGAACTGTTCGTTACTAGGAATTACACTGGCATCCTATAGGAATGTGGAAGATCACACTCCTGCTGCACTTCTTCCATTTTTTTTATTTTAAAAAATAGCATAAATAAGTAAAAGGCAACTCTGTGTCCCTTCTAGAACTTCAAGGGCAGCTGCCTTCCAGTTTACTTCCTGTTTGAAAAACAAAACAGGGAAAAAAACCTGGATCACCCTGACATGGAACAAAAACAAGGCATTTCCTTCCCATTATCACGTTTCCCTCCTCCTTTTTCAACTGAAGACAAAAGGTGGCCTAATCTATTTCAGTGTTATCAGATATAATTGTAAGCAATCCTAGAATGTGATAAAGGGACCATTTTAACTGCCATGGTTCAATGCACATTCTTTCTACAGTATAAATATGATACAGAGAAATGGATTCAAAATACAGGAGAAATTATTTCACATATAATTTTTTAAAAATCTGACAGTAATTGCTGTTTGTAGATGGAGATGCACCATTAGGAGTGGCAAAATGTAGATTATTCCAATTGTGTATTCCTATGCACATTCCTGTATAGGAAAACATATACAGTGGTTCAGGCATGGGTAGGTCTTTCACAAAAGAATAGCCCTTGTTTCAGGGCCCTTCCACACAGGCCCAAAACTCAGGATGGATTTTGGATTACCTGAGGGATCCAAACGACTCCTCAGGTTAATTTCAATGCAGAGTAAACAGGGATTTCCTGGTTTACTCTGGATTTTTTTTAAAAAAAACCCTCAACAGCTCCATACCTTTTTGTGGGGATTGGCTCTTGGGACCATCTTTCACGATCCCAAGAGGCCATTCTCCATTGCCATCCTGGTTCTTTGGGCTCTAAGTCCCCGAAGGAGTGGGATGACATCCCCAGCCTCCCCTTCCAGCCCCCTATTTCCCCTCTAAACCTACAGGAGGGGCCTGACTGCATCCTCAGGCCCCTCAGAAAAAGCTCTTGGTGTGTCAAAATGAGTCATCAGTAACTTTGAAGAGGGGTGGGGGCGGGGGAATTTTGATGCATCAGTAGCTTTCTCCAAAAGGTCTGAGGATGCAATCAGATCCCTCCCATAAATTTAGAGGGGAAATGGGGATGGGCTAGATGCCCTCCCGGGCTCGATTCTGGAGGGTATGCAGCTAGTACCCCTTGCAAAATCCCAGGATTTGGGCCTGCTGTGTGGTCTCAATCATGAATGTAACTGGAATTTTCCTCTCTCAGTTCCTCTCAGGATTTTGGCCTCTCTGGAAGGGCCCTTAGACATCATGTTTTAGATAACTATGTTTTGCTTTGGTGCTACTTTCTGTTAACACTTGGCATGGCCACGTTACATTTATGTTTGCTTGAAAAGATCACATTTTATTCAATGGAACTTGTTTCCAGTTAAGTGTTAAAGTATCTGGTAACTCAGTAATTGAGATGATTTTACCAATATTCACCTCAGTTGTAGTGATGAGTAAATAAGTAACATGTGGGAAGTTGGGCAAAAAGCTGAAGGGGGTATGTGTACATTGCAATGCTGTTGCATCAATATAGTGAAAAAATCTTCTCTCTTCAATTCACATTTGGAGACAGTTTTGATGCTTCAGATATTTTGGACTGTAACTCCTAACGTTCCTACTATTGGTCATGTTAAGTCAAGCTACGGAAATTATAAGCCAAAACATTAGTAGGGTCACGGTTTTTCCATTCATTTCTTAGGACTTTATGCCAGAAAGTCTCTTTACACCTACATATCTCCTCAATATATACCAGGGGAAGTTATTTTTATAGCCCATTTAAAGGCCTTAAAAAATCTTGCCCCATTACCATTGACAGTGGTTGTTCATTTCATGAAGTGTTTTGGCTTTTAGAAGACCCAAGAATTGCAGAATGAAAAACAATGCTGAAATAAAATTTTGGCATGCAATCTTATTTTTAAATGTTGGTGTTTTGAAGACGTCCCTACAGCTGCGGCATATGATGAAAGATTCTATTATGAAGGGTTGTGAGGGAGGAGATAGAAGGAAAAAACAAGGCAAAACTACCAGAGCTTTCATGAATTAGTAGATGTGTCTTATCAACTCAGAACAGAAGGTATATTTGGAAGAAGTGACAACTTTAGAGTTACTGTGGACCCCTTTCCGAAATACCTGGTGCAATAAATTTGGTGATACACTTTTATTTTGAGTTCTTTTTGATAATGTGACACATTAAATCAATAGGTAATTTGAAGAAGATGGAATCTAATTTTATTTTCCCATTTACCAGCTTCTGATTTAAAAAACCAAAATTAATGGGGTTTTTCTTCTTTTTCTTTGTAAAAAAGGGAGAGTTAAAGTCCTGAGTATTACGTTTTTCTGTGCCTGCAACTATAAATTTCTTGATGCATTTGCAATGAGACGTGGAAACAAAATGCCCTTAGTTTTATTTTAGGCAGTGCTCGTCTCTGGTCCGAGTGATGTCTCAATGATATACTTTTAGTTTTAATTATACTGGCTGCCAAGTATGTAGTCAAATAATTATCCCTACAATAAAGCATGTTAAAATTTACTACCATGATTAAATAAAGTATAAACTGATTAATTTAATAATGCCCTTTTTCTGTAACACATATTCTGAGTTTACAAATTCTATCTGGTGACGAAATTCCAGAGATTCTCTTGCCTGTATGGACTCAAAGATACTGAAACAATTTACACTTATTTTGATTCAAGTTTTGAGATTATCTATCTATCTATTGATCCATTCTAGGTAGAAGGTGTGGAAGAGGGACAAAGAGGCACAGGGGAGATGAAAGGGATCCAGCAGAACAAATTGCGACATCCAGTTGTCTTTGCTCTCCAACCAGCGAAATCACCAGGCAACACCATGTTGTGGGTTAACTATGGGTAACTTTTATTATATGGGCAACTTTTATTACCATGATTCCCAGATGCATCCCATTTCTTGCTCCCATAGGTATGCCTGCTGTACGTTTGATGCCTATTTAAGACCCCCCTCAACCCAATCTGTCCAAAATGTGCAGTGTAGGGTAGACAATTCTTACCCGGCCCCTAACAGTGACTCTTGACAAGTTCACTGCAGTGGTAACGGGTGGGTGGGTCAACTTCTTACGGCCAAGTGAGTGGCATCGGGGAGTGGTGGTATATAAATTGGAATAATAAATAAATAAACTCACTTAGGCCCCACTGGGACTTTTTAACTCTTTGTCTTCCCTTTGCCAGAAGGGAGCAAAGTGCTTCCCCACCCTCAAGCTGAGGGTGAGAAAGGTGTTGTTCTCCAGCCGGCGAAATCACCAGACAACACCATGTTGTGGGTTAACTATAGGCAACTTTTATTATATGTTACCAATCAATCTCTGTGTGATCATCCAATCTGATTTATAAATCAACATAAACTTGAACATGAATTTGAACTTGACAATGAACTTGAATTTGAATTTGAACTTGAATTTGTTATTAATCAGATGAGGCGTTGGCCCCGCATGACCATGTCATCCTCCAACAAGGAGGAGACACCATGATTCCCGGATGCAACCCACTTGTTGCTCCAGTGGTGACTCTTTAGATAACGGATATAACGCTCATCCTCCACTCGTGAGGGTTTGTTTTACCACCACAGATTAGTGGCAAGTGTCCACTTAGTCACTATCGCTCCCCAAACTTTTCAAAACAAACCGAATACCTTCCTGGAGATCACACAGAAACTGACTGTTACCAGCATCTGCCCGATAAAATTTATGCCTGGTACGAGTGACTTCGGGGTGCCTAATGAAATAACCAAGACCATCGCTGAAAGCCTTCAGCATTGACCTGTTGACCTGTCTTTGGACCTCATCCATTTGCTTGGATGAGGTCACACATGGCCACTGCCCGGCCATGTGTGACCAGACCAGTCTTGTGTGAGGCCATGCCCTCTTTATTGTCTAAAAATCAGCCAGAGCTTGCTCACTGAGCGCTTTTTCCTTCAGCAGTCCTAGGTCGCTTGGGATACACAACTCTCAAGCAACCAGAAACTATCTTTATCCAACATGATCCAACATTCCCCTTGGGTAACGGTTAATTAGTCTACTGTACTTTGAAAAAGTCCTGTATCACCTCTTCCTTCCAACAGGGATGCAGGCTGCCCTGTGAGTTGGAAGGAAGGCAAGCATTGCCGTGGAAAGGCATTGCCCCGGGCAGGCATTGCCGTGGAAACCACAGCGCACACCTTCCTCTGGTCAACCCCGCCCAGTCCTGTCCTGCTAGTCAAAAATAAGGGACAGGGCCTGAAAATAAGGGACACAAATTTTAGGGCTAAAATAAGGGACGTCCCTTAGAATAAGGGACATATGGGAACCCTACCCTCAATTCTACTGCCACCTCTGCAGCTAGACCCAGGTGCTGGCCAAAGGATGTTTTGCGCACATGTCGTTTGGCCCAATGGATGTAACTGTGTCCACAAATTAGAATCCATCGCCTTTTTCCCAACCGGAGTGTGCCTGCAATTACAATTGCCAGTCAGTACAGTTTGACGGGCTAGACATAAATCCGATAAGTCCCCGACTTCCATCTCCCCATGGCCTTAATTTGAGCAGCATCATATCTGATTGTCGCAGCGGCTAACGTCGCTCCTATTCAAAAGGAATGTGTCTCAAACCTCTGTCCCTTGATCCCCAAGGCTTCCAAGGCCTTTGCTGTAACTGTCCATAATTGGTACTTAGTAAGAGGAGACCCATCCCTATGTATGAAGAGGGGGCCAGGTTTAATCCCTCTGAGACCCATGTATGTAGTCATGGCACTTACCGGGCACAGCTCTTCATTGCTGCACACCGAGAGTTTTAGCACATTTCCCTTGACCCTCTGATCGGTCTTTGACTTTCTTATAACAATTTGCAACTGTGTTGGGATCTAATTGATATCTCACCACCAGAGTGCTCTATCTGATTTGTCGCCCTTTGATCCCACCACCAATTCACTAATTCTTAGTGCTCCAAAATGGCTGTGAGGGTGGCTGCATGAAAAAGCACTGCCTCGTAAGTTGATGAGCAAACTGATGGCCAGACTTTCAACATACCCTTCAAGATGCCTGGAGAAATTGGTTGCCTATCATTGTAGGGCTTGCCACACTCCCTGGCCCACCCCTCCAGGTACTTCCTAATGTGAAAGTCATTTGTGGCATCTTGCCACCCTTGGGCATTGAACCAAAAGGCCAATGCAGACATCTTGCCCTGAATGGAACGTGGAGCTAGCCCTGATCTCCTGAGCAGTACACAAAATTGGATAGCATGTTCGGAAGGGGGGAGGGACCGGAACAGTCCCACTCAATCTATACTTATTCCTGAACTCATGAACCGTGAACTCCTCATTCCAACCTGCCAAAGATGATCCGGCACCTTCTCCTGCCTCAAGTCTGCGCTGGGTGCAATAAATTGGACAGTGGCCATGTTATCGCACCAGAAATGTACCGTAGAGTTAGCAAACTCCCGCATCCACACTGATACTGCCACCACAATGGGAAAGAATTCTAAAAAAGTTAGATGCGACATTATACCCGCCTTGTGCCACGAGGATGGCCACCTCTCTGCACACCAATGACCAGCAAAATACACTCCAAATGCGATTGACTCGTTCTTCATGGAACGAGAGTCACACATTAACTGAAAATAACTGAACTCCAGTTCACATGCTGGGTGCAAATATAATTACGAGAATTGGTTGCCACATGGACAGATGTTTCTGGGTGGATCCTTACTACCCTGTCACCCTAACCCCAAAGTTCCCTAAAGTAGTTCCCTTCATGGTATGACTGGCACATGGACCTCACCTACACAAGGTAGCTGTGATCTCTACAAACCACTCCAAAAGTTGTGACAGTTACTAGTGACATTAACTCCAGGTAAAGGATAGGAGAGGGTTGAAGGTTGAAAGTGAATGGAGGCTTAGCTGGGACTGAGTAAGGTCCCTTTCACGCTGCCCCTATATCTCAGGATCTGATCCCAGATTATCTGTTTATCTCAGATTATTTGGCATTAAATCCAGATTTAAACTGGATTAAATCTGATTTAATCCAGTTTAAATCAGATAATCTGGAATCAGATCCTGGGATATAGGGCAGTGTGGAACAAGTCTCAATCCATTTCTCCTTCTAGTGACATCATATTTCAAGAATAATAACATCAATTCTGACTGGCTGCTTATTTCCAACTCTCTCAAAATGGGATACAGACAAGTAAGGGAGAGGATCCTCATCACTATAGTATCCTGTTCAAAAATTATATCGCCCATCTTTCTGGGACTTTGCTACTTTAACGTTTGGTGAAACAAACACTGTGGCCAAGACCTAATGAGTATTGCACTGTCATAAATGCTCAGAAAAGTGGTGAAGATAGAGCCATCCATGAGAGAGTAATTGTACTTGGATATCATGTGAGTTTGTTGGAGGTACTGAGACCTTGGTATGGAATCTGCGTAAAGGACAGTGTGGCAGTGAAGCAGCCAGGAGTTGTTCCAGTGTGGTGCCACAAGAGGATTCTATCCTTTATTAGTTAGTACACTCTCATTAAAAATGCCTTATTTTATAGCATACCAGGAAGATGAATGTTTTCTAACTGCAAATTTGTTTGAGCAGGAAACGTCATTCAAATATTTGATTTACCCATATCTCTACTGGCTACCAAACTTATAACTGTGATCCCTCATATAAGATGGTGAAAGAGATTTTCCTCATAACTTGTACATATGCCACAATCATGATTAATATAATTATATTATCTGATCAGACTATAATATAAGTTGGCATGATGCGTCAGCAATTTGAACATCATTTTCCCATAAGAAATTCAGCAAAGTGGGATTTTCAATTCTGAAATACTAACTCCTCCCCACACCCAGAAAGGCAATATTTGCTTTTCTGACAAAATAATATTTTACAAATATAGTATTTCCATATCTTTCTAGTCTATTGTTTAAAAAATATGTTTGTTATTCAGAGGTTTTGGATTATACAGTGAGAATATTCCTGAAGAAGTCACTCACACAAAATCTTTTTGGCCTTTTCCCCTCTTACATCTGAGTAAGTGAAGTTCCCTTCAGACATTCCCTTAAGAAACCGATTGTGAAGATTTATGGGAAGTTTAAATGGCTGTCTTTCTGTTTCATAACAACTGAACAAAATGAAAAAAAGCAATCACCCATAATAAAGTACTATCTTATGGCAGTAAATAGAACTGCATAATGTATTACCCTAGAGCTATGTGAACTTTGAAATACATATGTTTGCATTTAGCTTTGGAAGCCTTCTGCAATGCGCTCTAAGTTTTCCAAAGTTAAACTCTACACTGTTTTCTGCTAGTGAAACTATCATGCTTAAGATAATAAAGCAGAACTATTTTTATTTGCATAAATACACACATAAATATGTTCATTAGCAAATATTGATACATGCATACTATATAGTTCTGGAAGACAAACGATTTTCTAAAAAATGTACAGCTATGTTGTGGTGAGTTTTCAAAATCAAGATTTCAGAAGTTGCCCATATGTTGCCGTTTGTCTTTTCTGAGTTATGATAATTTATGTTGACTCCAAGCTTTCTTGGTAAGATTTCTTCAAAGACAGATTGATTTTTCCCCATCTAAGACTGAGAGGGTATGATTGGACAAGTTCACCCAGTGGGTTTCCATGACTGAGCAGATATTTGAACCCTTGTCTCTAAAGTTATAATCCTGCACTACATCATGCTGGCTCTAGCTGCCTGTCTCCTGAATAATCACATATTTAATAAGGATTACACATTCATAGCTCCAGTTCAGTAATTATTACTTTTTTAAAAAAATCTGATCTCAGGTATTAACCAGTTAGCTTTTTCCCTTATGGAGTTTTCAGAAGTATTTCAATGCTTTAACAATCTCAAAGAGGACTGGATAGAGTTTATTTTTGGGATATGCATCCATTTTCTATATTTCTGAAAACATACTACAAAAAAACAAAATAGTATGTCAGTCATAAGCCTATAAGCCCAACATAAGCCTATGAACACAAAACTGCCTTATGCTTCTATATACAAAATTGTACAATTCATATTATCTAATAATATTTTTAGTGGATTGCTTCCTCCTCCTCCTACTATTCTCATCCAGATTAATTTAGCTGCCTTTGTTCATTAAAAAGCCTGGCCAGAAATGTTTGCAATAACAGGGAAAATAGGTATATAACTCCTCATTCTGCGCCTGAGGGCTGTTGTTGCCATGTATCACACACAATGGCATTGCATTTTGCTGAAATACTCCCCCCTCTTCTGGGATGTGTGAAGGGTCACAAAATATACCTGTGAAAGATAAGGATAATATTTTGACTGAGGACTCAATGGTCTAACAACATTTGTTTTTGGAAACTACAATGCATTGCAAATGGAAAAAATATTTGAAAATGTTTTTTTTAAAAAAACGTTAACAACATGTTTTCTGTATATAAAACAACATTTTGTGAATAGAAAATAAGATTTCATTGCAAATATAATAATTCATGTGCAGAAAAAAATATAGTTAGGAATTTGTTCAGCATAAAATTTACACATGGTTGACTGCATAGAAAAATGATATATTTTTTTTGCATAGAAAATGACATCTTATGCATTCAAATTTATATTCTCATATTTATATATTATTTCCCATGCAGAAAATTCTGGATCCTGTGAAGTAAAAGCTGATTTTTTGCACAAAACCATCATATATGAATTTTGATTAAAAAATAAATCCCAAATTATGAACAGCCTATAAAAACTTTGTGGTTTTCAAAGACTTTCTCACATGAGAAAGAAAATTGCTGAAATTACTCATTGCTAGTTTGAAGATAGAAATTACCAAAGAATTCAATCCCTTCATTATTTCATAGTACTTATTTTTACAAAGGCAGACAGCATTGAATAGTATAGTGCCAAAACAACTAGATACCCAAAGCAGAATGGTTTTCTTTTGTTCTGTCACTGACAAAATTTGCATCACCATTCAAAGGGATCATAAAATCTGGTATTGTGGCTGCAGGTGCCATCCTGGCTGTTTCTCTGGCCTTCAACATCCCTAGACTCTTTCCTTTGCTCCACAATAAAAGAGCGAATTACCTCTCCTCTAAGCCTCCACAATGGCAAATTACCTTTTAAATAGGTTTTGACTCCCTAGAAGGATTGAAAGGATAGCTAAAAAAAACTAAGTGGACTCCTAGCCACTGAATTAGTACTTTTGACAGCCTGTGTGACAGAATATTTTCTTCTCCATTGCAATATTGGGTCTCTGGAATAGCTGTTAAGGGGAAGGTGTATTCCCTACAATTAACCCATAAGGTTAATTGCATGAGATGTTGTGATTGCACTGTAAAGGCCATGGTGATAGAATGTAACCATGGCCTTCAGAATGGCATCACACCTTGATATGATATGAAAATTTGTTAGGATCAAAGCAATTTTATTGACAACATAGCCTAATACAATAATATGCAATGAGAGAGAATACTACCTTAAAAGTGCCCAGGTAAAACAAAAACAAAACAGACCCAAACATACACTTTCACTTTAATATTTAAAAGAATAAGCCTAATATATTATTGCAAAAGTTGCTGTTCACAATAACTCTCCTAAAACTAGTAGCAGATATACAATGTTTTGTCACTTTGTATGTAAGCTGAGAATTCATATATAAAAACAGACAATTCACATAGAACAGGGGTGCTCACACTTTTTCAGCATGGGAGCTACTGATTAAAAAACCAAGTCCCAAAGATCACCTACCCAGAAATGTAAAATGTATAACTATTTTCTTATTTATTTATTTATATTTATTATTCATTTTTATGTACAGCTCCTTCCAGCAGGCTCGGGGCAGTTTACATAAAATGAAGTTATAAAACATCAACATTTCAATTTAATAACAACAATATAAAACAGAGCATAAAAATATATCCAACCACCCCATTTCTCCCACACTGCAAGGCCATTTAATGGTAAACAAAGGGGCATGCAAAAATACATCCAACCACCTCATTTCTCCCACATTTCCATATTCCCCAACATATATTTCTCAAGGAACAAAGCAAGCAAAGAGGCTTTGGAGCTAAAGGGCCATTTTTAAACATTAAAAATAAACAAAGAGACATGCCACAGAACAATCAAGCACCCACCCCAAAGTAAAAAGACCGACCTTTGAGATGCGGTAAGGAAATGACCCCAAAGCGTCCTTCTTCTCCTCCTCCATCGTTGCTCCTATTTCCACGCTGCCAGCATGCGTGCCGCCTCCAAGAGCTCACGAGAGGTCCGAGAGGCAGAATGGGCACTTCTGCGCATGCGCAAGGGGCCAGCCATGCATCGCGTCATCCAGGCCCGCCCCCTTTGGTCTCCTACGACACTGAGTGGCTGGAGAAGGACGGAGGGAGAAGGAGGAATCCAAAAGAGGGGGCCCATTCTGCCTCTTGGACTCTGGAGCTTTTGGAGGCGGTGCGCGAGCAGGGAGCGGGGAGGAGCAATGACGGAGGACTTCTTTGCAGCGTGCAGGGGCGCGTGAAGAGGACCAACAGCAAAAAACCTGGTCAGGGGCCTGAAGATCACCAGGATGAGGCCCGAAGATCACCCTGGTGATCGCGATCACCGTTCTGAGCACCCCTGACATAGAACATGCCAAATTTCCCAGGGCGACAAGGCAATAGGGGAGAGAGAGTCACTCTCCCTTCCCTTCCATGCCTTCCCCAATCAACCTGTCACCCCAGCAAATGTCATTGCAGGTGATAGCTAACAGATAGGATCCATGTTGCGGCCAGAGACCATTATGACCTAGAGAACAGGAGGGAATGGTAAGTTCTATCCTGTATCCTCAAAGAACATGAACCTGAGAGGCACAGGATGGCAATTAATACATTGTGGCCAATTCCATCTTGGAACTGGACCAGCTGATTACATGGATTCAAATTTGAGGGATTCAGGGTATCCCCTTGCTTTTATTAACACAATAAAGAGTTTGTTAAAGTGATCTTGCCTTGCATTACCCTAGATCAGTTCTGTGTAATGTTTGGCCACCACAGAACTGATCCATGGTGCTTCCCCATTTAATGGTTAGTGTAGATGTGTCCAGAGTCTTTTGCCACCTGAGTTTTCTTTTTTAAAAAAAGAAAGAAAAGAAAATGAGAACATGTGGTTATGGACAGTGGAGGAAGAGCACATTCAAGGTGTAGGGAATGTCAGTTACACTAGGTCTGTTTCACTTCAGCTTTCACATAGGAGCTCGATGCTACCTGCATAGTGAGGTACTTCTGTTTCACATTCTTGCTCTGCTTAATGAGTGTGGATTCTTCATGATAAAGCTTTTACTGTGCAATCAGAGTACCTCTTTCATAAAAGTTCACAGGTTTAAACATTGTTGGCTTCAATTTGCAGTCCTCCTATATTTTCCATTCCTTCTTCTATCTGTTTTTCTTGACAGAGAAATCTCAGAAAGAAAGGCTAGCTGCAAGATGCCTTTTAATTATGAGCACTAGGAGAACTCTGGAAGTAACCTTTCAGCCAGAGAGCGTGAGAGTGCAAAAAACCAATGCTGTGCTTAATTTTTTTTCTTTTTTTGCTTGTTTCTATTCAAGTCTTTTTACAGCCTTTGACAACTTTCTCTCATACACTGGTCTAAGCTGTTTTATTCTGGACAAAATTTAAATTTATTATATTATTGTTGACTTCAGGGGAACCAAAGGGGGTTTTTTTTGCCCCTATAGATGTTGTTGGACTGTTGCTTCCATGATCCCCAGCATAGTTAATGGTGAGGAATGTTGTGTGGTGTAATCAAGTGATAGCTGAAGAACTGCATAGTTTGCATAATTACCAGGCACAAAATATAGATGTTAAGGTCAGATATTAAAAGGAATCCCAGGAATATGCCCAGGAGACACAAGAAGAAGAAAGCTTAGTTTCAATGGGATTCATGTTTATGTTTATGAGAGGGAAGGAGGAAGGGCAAGCAGGCAGATGGCATATAGGTCATCAGGGAGGCAATCAACAAGCATTACTATGGGCATCTCTGAACTCTTAAATCTATAATCAAGACAGTAGTGATAAACTTCCCAAAGTGTTCAGACTGCATCCTCATAAAGTATTAGTATTGGCTCACAGAACAAAAAAAATACTTTTGGAGGGGATTACATTTGACCACCAATGAATTAAAAAGGGGCTTTATTGACCCTCAGATCTGTATCCACACTAGTTTTAATTAAAATAGTGTGAATCCACTTTAACTAAAATGGCTCTATGTTAAGGAATTCTGAGAGTTGGAGTTTTACAAGATTTTTAAATCTTCTCTGCCAAAGAATGTTTGTGCCTGTAATGAAATGTCTAATTATAATGTAGGTTTTAAAAATGTTTATTAATGTTATGATATAAGTGCAGGCCAGCTGATGCATCACCTTAGAGGGCCGGAGAGATAGCACAGTGGTAACAACAGCTGTGTTGCAATCTGAAGGTTGCAAGTTCGATTCCCGGGCTGGTTTGGACACCCAGCTGTGAGCCCTGTCCACTGTTTACCTAGCAGATCGAAAACAAAGCCAGCTGTGAGTAGATAAAATAGGTACTGCGCAGCAGGGAAGAATTTTTAAGGACTTATAACAAATAACAACAAATAAGAAAGACTGGCTGCCGAAGTGGAATGAGGAACCAGGCTCTCATCTAAGGATGAATCAACAGCACCCCCTTGTGATGTAATGGAGCAACTGCACCCTTCAGAATGTAGCCAGATGGAAAGATCCTTCTAATTCTACAAGTGTTTGCACCTGTATGTCTGTTTGTCTGCACAACTGTATTGTAATCGTATATCAATCCGGCAGGGACTGTCTGCCATATGTGTAATGTAATCTGCACTGAGTCCCCTTCAGGGTGAGAAGAGCGGAATATAAATAAAGTGTAGTATTATTATTATTATTATTATTATTAGAGGAGGCATTGCCATGGTGATGTGGGCCAAGTAATAAAAGATAAATGCGGGAATCACTTTCACAATGTTCTCAATTTATTTCATCTTCATTCTTTTTCAATTTTAAGTGGATGGTGGGTTCAAGATCCATATGGCATCAAAACATTGGTGTTTTCCTTCACAAAATTATAATCCATAAGGTGACGTATTTTCAAATATAATCCGGATTACACTCAATGTCGGGTCGACGGTATTAAGCCATCCGTTTCGCCGTTTCCGGCTTCTTTGGGACCTGCCACATACTATCTATTGTCCAATCCACTGGTCCAATATCTATTAGATTAAACATAAATGATTTACAATATATTCATGTTTTTTTCATACATACATATTCGTAACCTATACATATAGGTGTGATCCCACATAAGAAAACACATTCCCCAATGGTAGGCAAGAAGCAATCCATACATCAATACATTTTAGGAGGCATTACATACATATAGCACAGTCAATACATACCCAAAACATTCAGTCGTAGCATATATGTATGTGGACGCAGCCACTTTTCCATTCGGTTGGACAATGCTACTGAGAAAAGCTTAAGAGGGCTCCCTCCGCACCTGGCGCCAGGTGCAAATTATATCAGGATTTCTCCTATGGATAAACGGTCGTTTAACCCCCTGGGGGCTTCGCATTTTAGGGAGGTTATCCAGAAGCATTCTCTTCTCCTTAGGGCCAATTTTATGTCTTGATGCATCTTAACTTTAACCTGTTTGAGAACTACTACTTTAAAGTCGTCATATTTATGATTTTCCTTAAAGTGTGTGTATAGTACAGAAGATTCGTTTTTTGTTCTGAATCTCGAACGATGCTCCTGGATCCTTACCCTCAGGTCACGCCCAGTTTCCCCTACGTAATATTTTAAACATTTGCATAAAATACAATATATTACATTTTTGGATCCGCATGTGGCCTGACAGTGCAGTCTATATGTTTTTCTCCCCTCCAGATCTTGTATCGTGTTAATAGTCGATATGTGTTTGCAAATAGAACAGTGGCAACATGCCATTGTGTTTCTACTGGGATGTGGGGGTTTAGTACAGATAATATGGTCAGCATGGACTAGTAATTGTTTAATATTAGTAGTCCTCTTATTGGCAATCATTGGGGTTTGTTCTAGCCCGGGTATCGAATTTATTAGAGGCCAATATTTGCGTACGATCCCTTGAATCTTTTTGGAGTGGGGGGTATGGGTAAGCGGCCAAATAATGCGGTCTATAGGCGGTTTTTCCTTTTTGGTGAAAAGTTCTGTTCTAGCAATGTTTCTTGTTTTATCCAGAGCTTTGTTTAAGACTTGTTTGGGGTATCCCCTTTGTCTAAGTTGTTTATTTAATAGTGACGCCGAATCCTCAAAATCCGATGTTAGGGAGGAATTCCTTTTAAGACGGTTTAACTGGGGAAAAGGTAGGTTATCTTTAAGAGATAGTGTGGGGGTGATAGGAGTGATAATGAAGGTATGAGTTCCTACTAGTCGGTTTAACAAAGTTTTTAACCTTGAGGGTATTTTGATGTTTGTATACCGTAACATCTAGAAATGTAATGCTTTGATCATTTTTTTCAAACGTAAAATTAATGGAGGGATTCCATGAGTTAAAGTATTGCATAATAAGTTCTAAGTTCCCTCCCTCTGATAAGATAAAAAATACATCATCTATGAAACGGTAGTATTGCCTAATGGGCTGCACAACATCGATATCAGGATACAGAAATTGCATTTCTAGATCGTTCATATAGATATTAGCTACGGAGGGGGCGAATGAGAGTCCCATGGAAATGCCGCCCCGTTGCTCATAGAATACCCCATCAAACATAAAATAATTGTAATCAAAAACTATATCGATTATTTCCATCAAAAAAGATGTAGGGGGATCTCTAGGGGGTGGATGCAGCTCCAACAAACCCTGTATCACAGTTCTGGCTAGTCTCAAATCAATATTTGTATATAGGGATACAATATCCGCAGTTATTAGTACATCTGTATCTTTTATAGAAATTCCATCAATTTTAGAGATAAAGTGATGTGGGCCTCCAGGTAGGGGCCACTGGTGGAGAGAGCACAGATTGAAAAGTCAGTGTTTTGGTCAGCAAACCAAAGTGGAAGATCAAAGTGGAAGTGAAAAGCCGAACCAAGGGGGTTTAAGTCTTTAGCCAAAGTGCTAAAAGGAAGGACTGGGCCTAGCTATGTAAGGGCAGGACTCAGGGGTTTAGTATAACCAGTTTGATCTTCAGCCTTGCTGTTTTAAAAGGGTCAAGTGGACCTATTTGAATCGGAAAGTAACTTGTCAGTTAAATGAAAGAAATGCCCCAAAGATAATCTATACTTTCAGTGAGGGAACTGAAGTATAAGAAGGGCAAAATGGTGCCTAAGTGTTAATCAGTGAGACTGAGGGTAAAGTGTATTTTGGGAGTCAAATTTACACTTAACCTATCACTTAGGTGAAGAAGCCACAAGATTGTATTGATCCAGTCAAGGGACTGAGAAAAAGAAACAAAGTTTTAAAGGAAAGGAGAGCCCAAACATTAAGGTGGCAGAAGATGAGCCATTCTTAAAGTTTAATAGAAATAGTTTCATGTTTTCAGAAGGATGAAGAGTTAACTGTAGCAACAACAAGAATATATTGTGTAACTGTACACGAATAATCTTTTAAATAAATGCTCTTCTGTTCAGTTCAAATACTGAGAATTTGTGTCTACAATAGGGAAGGTTGAAGATTCTGTGGAGCCCAATGCACATATTAAAGTGGCACAAGCAGGTGTTTTAAAAGTCATCTCTCTCTCTCTCTCATACAAATCTCACTCTCTCATCCAATGACCAATGCAGACCAAACTTGGTCTGTGTGCCAAGTTTGGTCTTGTTCTGTCATTGTTGGGGGCCTAGTCAGGAAAATCAAGTTGAGGAAGCCTAACAATATCCCATGAGCTGAGGCCTAGTCAGTAAAATCAAGTTAAGGAAGCCTTGCTGTCAATTTTGAGCCTGGTCTGTGATTTATAGGGGCTACAGTGCTGTTTGGGAAGTGAATCAGGTGAAGGTACTGCAAATCCCATCATTCGTGGCCCATCCTGCTCTAAACCACACCAGTTTGTGAAGTGGGCCATTGGGCCCCTGTGTGCCAAGTTTGGCCCTGATCTGTCATTGCTGTGGGCCACAGTGACTGACTGCATGAGGCCTTTCCTTTTCCCTCTGCGTCACCTTAGAATGTTAGAATGTAGATGGCCAATCAGAGTGCTTTATGCAAATACTCCCTCAGGGGCAACCAATCCCCTCTGTCTGCTGCCTTAGAATGTTGAAGTGCTGAGCCTGGTGTCACGATGCAGGGTCTCGGCCCGGCGCCTTAATCACACACACAGAGACGGTAATCAGCTAACGATTTATTGAATAATAAAAAACAGGTGAAAAGGATAATTGTCCATAAAAGTATCAAAGTAGCAATAAAAGGTAAAGTGTTCTTAGGAAAATCCAAAGGCAAAAGCTTTGCAAAGGTTCCCGCAAAACAATGCGGATCAAAACAGACTTGGTCCGTGGCAAGGCAAACAAGGCAAAGTTCAAGAAAGCAAGCCCAAGAAACTTCTTGGCAAGGTACGAGCCTCAGTCCTGGCTCCGTGGATCTTCACTCGCTTCACTCCCTTCAGATCAGAAGTAGCCGAGTAACTGAGGATCCGTTCCCACGGATCCTTTACTTAATTCCCCTGGTGAGACCCTCGCCACTCTAGGCTGCGGCGTCAATCTGTGCTTCGGGACCTAGCGCTCCTCTGGCGCTCTAGGCTCCGGTGCCATTCCCTCCTGCTAGGCTCAATGCTCCGTCTCCTATCAAAGCTCCGTCCTTGCCTCCCAGCACCTGGGTCACTATCTTCATGAGAGCCGAACTCCCTTTCAGCTTCCATGGGCTCATCCTCCGCTGTTTCCCTGATCCTTTCCTGCGACCCGTAACCACCTGGTTTCTCATACTGATTATCGGAGTCAGCACTTTCAGTGTCAGCCTGACTTTCCCAGCTATCATAGCCATCAGGCCAGCCATCATCCTAGGCCAAGCTCTCTGTGGGAGATGAAGGCCCAGCTAACTCATCATCCCCTTCCTCCATGTCCTCATCAGCTACAGCTGGCCCTAATGCAAGTGGGACCCCCGGTGCCGCCCCCTGCCCCCCAGGCACGAAAGGGAACTGGGTTGCTACACCTGGCCAATCAGAGCCCTTTATGCAAGTACTTCCTCAATAATAATAATAATAATAATAATAATAAATAATTGTTTATTATCTTCTCACCCCGAAGGGGACTCAGTGCGGATTACATTACACATAGGACAGACAGTCCCTGTCAGAAGACATACAAATGACAGTACACAGTACAATTTTTAGAAGATTCCTTCTTCCTGGCTGCCTCGTAGGGTGTGCGTCGCTGGATGTGAATTGCTTCATTACATCATTGTTGTTATGTCATTGCGACGTTACGTCACAAGGGGGTGCTGTTGTTCCATCCTCATGACGGGAGCTTCCATTCCACCTTCCGGACAACCAAATTTCAGGCGTTGTAAAGTCCCTCTGTAAAAATATTCCCCGCTTCGCGGTTCCTGGTTTTATCGACTCACAGCTGGGATGCTTTCAAACTACTGGATGAGCAGGACAGGGCTGCAATAGCTGGTTATCCAAGCCAGCTCGGGGAATCGAACTACCAACCTTCAGGTTGCAAGCACAGCTGTGTTACCACTGTGCTATCTCCCTGGCCCAGTGGCAAGCAATCACCTCTGTCTGGTACCTTAGAATGTTGGAGTTCTGAGGCTGGCCAATCAGAGTCCTTTATGCAAATAATCCCACAGTGGGAGCCAATCAGAAAGCTGCCACATATCTTTCCGCCCTTCCACCCTCCGCACGCACACATACACACATACAAACATTGACTTTTATTATATATACAGATACAGAGGTAGAGGTAGAGGTAGAGGTAGAGGTAGAGATATGAAGCCTCTGCAATATGCACTATCACTATCTTAGGCTCCTCATTACTTACATAATTGGTGGCAGTGGTGAGATAGAAAAATAAGATCCATCCTGGCACGTGACAGAAGTGGTTGCTCTACATCTTTTACAGTGCTTCACCAAACTATAAAATTATCATGTGGTCTTTTTTTTGGTTCAGAAAATAATATTTTATGCACATACAACACTCTTTGCACAAGCAGTCACATTTTCTGAGCCAAAAAGGCTGTTTACTTTTTCAACACTTCCTTTTAAAATATTTGTAAAGATGTGCAGAATAAGACAGGCAATACAGTCAGAGAATGCATTCCTGAACAGGAAAAAAATCTGCATTTCAAAAAGGAGTTCTCTTTTGCACAGACAGTTCTATTTTCTGTGCACAAATACATATGTGAATTTTGTCTGAATAATTTCCAAAATGCAAATGTGAAACATTGCTAGAAATATTGCTTCCTTTTATAACAAAATTAGTACATCACTATATCTGTCATTTTCTTTGCTTTTAAAATCTACCATTATAATCAAGTTATTTATTTGTATCAAATGTTAAAATTAATATTTCAGTTCTACTTTTCTTTATGTGATTTTAAAAATGAAAAATGGGAGAGGGAGGGATAATCAATTGAGATTCTATGTGAAGTGTTAAATCTGAAAGATGGGATATTCAAAATTTCTGTATCCTCCAGACTACCTAAGGATGAAAAGAAAGAGCTATCACAACTTTACCATCTAAGTATCAAGTTGAGAAAATTGAGAAATGCTAATCGGAACTTTGTAACAGAAGATATGACAATGTCCCAACTACTCTCAGAAATTCGTTAGTCAGGACTGGACTTCATTTTTATCTATTTTTATTCTGCAGAAGAGAGCCAAGTCTCACTCTAGGGAGAAGTTTTTCTGTCTTCACTCAAAAATGTTTTGCTGAAGGAGGAATCCCTAAAACATGTCCAAAGGTATTTATGGTTTTAGTTACTTTTATGTATAATATTGGTTCAAATATGTTCTCTTAACAGACTGCCAGATGATTGACTAATCTCACTTTTTTAAAAAAAGAATAATATTTATCCAGACAAAGATGAGTTCTGGTAGTGGATACCTGTGAGCCTTAAGATGGGTTACAGTTCTGGAATGAATAAATATATACATAGAGCTAAAATGTTTTTCTTTAAGTTTGCTTCAGGGTCTCTTTTTACTTTTAAAGCTACTTTTCAGGATTTGTAAGAGCCTTGCAAGGTGCTAGAATTCTCTGCTGGTTTAAAGTTATCTATTCAAATTGTAAGACTGCAAGGCCTTCTTATTTTAATACCTTGCTATTTTGTGCACTGTGCCTGTGGCTCTCCATATTTTTCTTAGTGTATTTATGTGCAAAGCTATTCGCTCCCCACCCAACTCTTTAATTTAGCCTATTACTGACTTTCAGTTGTCCTTTCTAGATCTTTCCCTGGTGACTCAGCTGCAAGAAAAAGCCTTCAAGGCATCGGTAAGGGTTTATGTTTCACTATATATTCTAATGTTTTGCTGCAAGAGGGCGCACAATGAGGGAGAAGATAAAAAAAGCCGGATGAAATTCTGTGATATTTACTTTCATTCTGGACACCGATTCAGAGGTTAGTTAAGAGCTTTAGGAAGCTTTATCCTATCTATTTACTTTTGTAGGTAGACCTGGTGAGTGTCCTAATACCAGCTACTGAGAGGCACAAAACCACTGTTTAAGTCATAGCAACTGAGCTTAGTCTGCCTTCCCATGGCTTGAATACTTGCTCCAGAAAGTTTGCTGTTCTTAAAGGCTATTTTTTTAATAAATGTGATCAACGATCCTGAAACCATATAATAGTTTATTTCTTTATTTGTTGAAAACCTACAGAGAACCGACTCACATTGTACCTCTGAGCCTCACTTAAAGTCTTTACGCCAACATAGGTAGGTAGGTACACTAAAGTGTGAAATACCATTTTCAACATTTTTCATAAATAATATTTCTCCTCCATAAAAATATTATTTTCTGGTCTGCTTTCTCCACAGGATGAGCAGAGTTTTGAATACAAAAAAACCCTTGTGCACATATTTGAAAACTGCTCAATTTTCAAAGGCCTTCTTGTTACAAAAGAGCAAGTGCTGCTTTGTCAAAGAAAATTAGTGAATAATAATAATAATCTTACCCACCTCTTCTCATGACTTGAGGTGGGTGGCAGCATAATTAAAACATATAAACATTGTAAAAATACCACAAATACACATGTTAAAATGTATTTCTATGAAGTGTATATTAAAATACACAGAACAATTGCTAACCTACTCAATTTGCTTCTCTTTTCTTTTCTGATCCTTGAGGCGAAGAGGTGAAAATATAAATGTCTTAATTAGAACATGGTAACACTATCCATTTCTTTCATCTCAGATTCATAAAAAAGAGTTGTGCTGTATTAATAGAGTCTAGTGGGCTAAATGTAAAGGTCATTCAGCATCATTCATATGAGGGCAGATGACTGTTTACAACTGGGGGTGCATATTGACTCCACATTGGACTCAGGAAAGTCCCATTCCACCCTAAAAGTCACACTTTGGCCATTTTTAACCTTTTAGATCTATTTTTGGTAGCAAATATATATCTCCTAGGGTTGATCCTCTCTTATACACATACCACTGGGGTAAATTGGCCCCTTGCTCCTCTTTAGCCACAGAACCTGCCAAGCACCATCACATGATGCAGACCAGTGCTGTCCAACTTCTAACCGGCCAAGGGCCGGAATTGAGGTCACTGATGACCTGGGGGGCTGTTCGGCCCCGTCCCCAGGCCCTGTCCCAGGCCCCTCCCCAGCCCCACCCCACCCCCAGCCCCCTCCTAAACTGTCATTCTCCCTCCTCCTCCTCGTCTTTCCCCGACGCTGCGGCGCATGGGACACCAGCGGCGCCGGGAAGGAGAAGAAGGAGGCCCACCTCCTCGCACCCTCCCGCCCTTCCCGGCGCAGCCAGTGTCCCGCGCGCCGTGGCGCCGGGGAAAAAGGAGGAGGAGGAGGGAGAGTTCTCCCTCCTCCTCCTCCTCTTCCACCGGCGCTGCGGCACATGGGAAAACAGCGACGCCGGTGGAAGAGGAGGAGGAGGGAGAACTCTCCCTCCTCCTCCTCCTCCTCTTTCCCGGGCGCTGCTGCTGTCCTGTGCACCACAGCGCTGGTGGAAGAGGAGGAGGAGGAGGAGGGAGAACTCTCCTTCCTCCTCCTCCTCCTCTTTTCCCCCGCACGCGCCCTTGCCCGGATCCTGGGCGCCGGCGCGTGGGGGGAAAAGAGAGACGAAGGAGAAGGCAATCAGCTGATTGCGTCCTCCTTCGTCCCTCTTTCCCCCTGGCGGGCAAGGGTGCGTGCAGGGGAAGGAGGAGGAGGGAGAGTTCTCCCTCCTCCTCCTCCTCTTCCACCAGCGCTGCGGCGCACGGGACAGCAGCGGCGCCCAGGAAAGAGGAGGAGGAGGGAGAGTTCAGGGAGGGGGCGGTGCAGGGAGGAGGAGCTGGCTCACTTCCTCCTCCCTGCCCCGCCTCCCCCTCCCCTCCCCCGGCCACCATTTTTTTAAAAAAAATTAAAAATGGCGGCCGGGGGCATAGCGGGGCCGTGTCCAACAGGCTGGGGGGCCGTGTACGACCACGGGGCTGCCAGTTGGACAGCCCTGGTGCAGACCATGGCCCTGTCCAATTGATAGCCAAAGTAGCAAGGAAACATCACAAGACACTTCCTTGTCAACCATGAAAGTGAATTGAGTTGGAGCTATCCACAGGTTTGGGCCTTTCCACAGTCTGATGGAGGAAATGGCAATGCGTGACTGATGGTGGCAGAGACAGGGCACCAACGTGCCTCACCCTGATGCCCTCATGTAATGGGGACATGGAAAAGTCTCTGCTAGATACTTGCTGCAGTATTAAATTAAAGATCCAACGTAGACCTACACTACAATAGCCTCACTTGTAAGTAAACTAATTCAGCTATATTTGATTGGAAGTGTTGTATGTTTGCTTTTTTGGCTTTTTAAGCAGCTGTATCACATTGTTTGTTCATGTTGAACCTTTGGTCTCCTAAGACTTCAAGAAGGTTGTTTCTCCCTCAGGGCTCTCCTCAGGGTGCCGCCATCTCCTCCTTTCCCCTTTAAAGAGATGTCAGCCACAAGCAGGAGCCTGTTGAATGCAAAACCATCTTAACATCCCTTTTGCAGAGGATGGGGCTTTGTCTGTGACAGTGCTTGGCAGCCGCACTGCCATTACAAGCTTTTTCTCCAAGCAGGTAGGATTCTGCTTGGGAAAAGGCTAGGTTTGATGACCTCATCATATTGAGGGTGTGTGGGTCACCGTGAGGCGCCACACACACCTTCCATTTTGCTGGTGATTTCTGGCAAAACAGAACAAAACAGGAAGGGGCATCAATATGATGAGGTCCATAGTCAAACACAAACATATCAAAAGGATGTGTTTTTTTGGGGGGGGGGGAGAGATAAAGAGAGATTGGAGCATAGTATGAATAAACTTGGATTTGACAGATAGACTATGCTAAAAGCAATCTTTTATTAGAATATATATATATATATATATATATATATATATATATATATATTGAACACACTGATTTTTTAAAAATAACCTATGGGTACTCCTAGGATGTATCAGTGGAGACACATTTGCATTGTGGTCCTTAGGGGAATAGCGATAACTTTAAAACAATGGCTATAACTTTAAAATAAAAATTATTTCACATTTCTGAATTATATTTGGAGACTTGATAAGACATTAAAGACAAGATTAAGCCAATCAGGTTTTTAAAGTTATTTCAGGGAGTTTGTGCTGAAGCACCAGTAAGTTCTGGTGTTTTTCAAAGAAACAAAATAATACATAAGTAGTATACATATTGCAAAACATCCCTCAGTGTTTATTTCATTCATCTGAAAATGTTTAAAATTTACAACATTGCCCAGCATTATGGAAAAAGGAGCATCTCATTTTTTTAAAAAAAAATGTGCATCTTAAGTGTACCGAATGCTGGACTTGATATGTCTTTGGTTTTCCTTAGGTTATTTTGTAGCTTTTAGCTGTGGGAGTCAGTTTTAGAAACTATCAAAATATGTTCTTTTCCACACAAAAAAAGTCTGAACTTATGGAATTCTATTATTCTAAAGGAGAAGTTTGGAATCATTTGTATATCATTTCGGGGACTTTGTTCTTGTGCTAGCATGTTTTCAGAAACAATATTTCTAATGCAATCTTTACTTTGGTATTTCTCAGCTAATAACTGTATTGCTTCTTCATATGCCTCTGAACCAGAGTGCTTTTTTATTTACTGCTTGCTGCTTTTTAAATTTTAAAACAACTTTTTATGTTTCCTGTAGAAAACTAACATACATTTTATATATAAAAATAAAATGAAATGAATAACATATAAATCTCTTCAGAGCCAAAAGGATTGTGAATGAAACCGATGGGGATGTAAGACATTGTACATCTATTTGGTTATTTTGCCTAAAAAGTATATTTTCAAGCCACAAGCTTTTTGTGTCTTTGGGACTGAATTTCTATGGGCCATAATACATATTATATTGCCTAGGAAACTGATACTGAAAATAGTATCTGATGAACAACACACAGGGTGGGCAAATCTGCAGGGTACATCCATTCTTCACAGGCTACATCCCCAGAACATCAAAAAATACAATATTTTTCATCCATTCATTCTATAAAATGATGACCTGAGGTGATATTGTCTCACTTCCTGGCACCACTGTGTAGGAGAAAGGGAGGGGAAGGAGATATTTCAGGTGGAATGTGGATATGAGAGTGTTTGGGAGAATGTATGCTCATTGCATGATTTCCATCCAAAAATATACTGATTTAGTTAAAAAAATAGCACTGGGAAAATTCAGGGGACTTATGGGGAGCTTTTTAAACTATAACAGATAAAGGATTCCCCAAAGTACACAGGCAAGAGGCCACTATGAACAAAAATATAATCCAATAATATAAACTATAAGAATGTTTTAATGTATTTGCTATGGTCATAGAACAGTCAATGTACAAACAAAGCTTGTTATAAAGAGATGACTTAGGCAGGGCGGATCTTTCTTTTCTTTTTTTTATTCCATCGCTGTATACCAATTATAAAGGGACAAGGCTTATCAGGGTATTTAAAACCCCAAATCAAAACTGTGATAAAGCTGGAATAATCTTCTGGCCGGAAAATCTCTTGAAAGACCAGTGGCCACCACCAAACTTATAAGCAATATTAAGCCTTTGGCTTACTTGAGGTACCTTAGGCAAGAATGCACTGGATTCGCACTCAGGCATGTGTACTTAGGTAACACTGAAGATATTACTTCTTTAAGATATGCGCTGCCATCATTAGACTTTTGATTACTGCAGGAAACTGCTTTAAAACTTATCTGACAGAGGCACACATGAGACAGATGTGTTGAGCAATAAAACAATTACGTTTATTTAAGAGAACTTGAACAAAATAGGCATTAAGCTTAGTGGTTCAAAACTATTGGCATAAAAGCATATAGTTCCTATAAGCAATTCGGATCTTAGTTGCAAATAACTCTCCTTTCTCCCTCCAGGAATTAATGATAGGATTTCCTCTCTGCCTAGCAATTCTAAACTCCTCTACATATAGTCCTTCCCTGGATCTCTCTCTCCACACCTCTACCAACTATCTTCCCTAATAGCTGTAAAATCTTCTCACTAGCTTACTCTGCTAGTTAACTGACCAATTTCAGGCTTCCTTCCCTATTCTCTTCTCCACTTCTGATTCCTTCTTTTCTAACGCACTGACTCCAACTCCCTGACAAGGTTTTAAAACCTCCCCCCTTCAAGTATTTTTTATTTTCCTAAATTAGGCTCCACCCTCTCTCTCCCAGCCAATCCTAACTCCCCTCATTTCCCTCCAAGCTTACTCCTAAGCACCCCCCCTTTCAGGAAATGAGATCCAAGATGGATGCCTCCAGGCACCCTTCTAAAATGGCTGCTGAACTTCCTGGGCCTACTTTTCCAGGCTTTACCAAGTCTAACAGGTAGGGGATTCATCACACTTGTCAAAGTTCCAAGTATACTTAACAATGAATCAAAATACAAGTCTCTTAACCAAAATCTTCCTTACATAGGAAAGACAGATGATTCCAAAGCAGAATCCAAAAGAATATGATCAATGTATTACAAACAAACATACTCAAGGTTTGTGAATCCAATATCATACAAAGTTCATGTTCCATATGAAGGACTATGTAAATCACAGATTGTAAATCCAGTCCTATGAAAGAAAGTTTATAAGCCCTTTTAAATCCAAAGTTTTAAAACAACTGGCTTTGACTGTGTGAGTCTTCCTCAGGTAGTAGTTTGTGAAAGTATAGAAGTCATAGAATAGCCAATTTTCCAATGTAGAAAGTTCTTCGAGTACATCAATATATAAGTATCAACAACGAAGTGGACCTACAGGGAATACATATGAGTGGCTAGAAAACAATATAGGTCATGAATTATTAAGTATAGAATCATCAAAGACAGGAGCATGAATACTCGTGTAAGTTCTCCTACAAGGGTGCTCTGCTACTAGTTTGATTCCATGGCAAGCCCAGAAGAAGCAGGAAGAAAAAACTGTATATAGTAGGCATGATAACAAATCGAAAAATGGCGATTCTAAAATCAAATGGGGGGGGATTTTTTTTTGATTAGTATATCAAAGACTTACAAAAAAATTCCCAAAATTTTCGGAAATGTAACGTAATAACTAACGAAATTCGTTAGAAATTCGTATGCCAGAGCATGCGCATTCCAGATGGTTTTGGCCTACAACTCCCAGAAATCCTAACAGCTGGTAAATTGGCTGGGATTTCTGGGAGTTGTAGGCCAAAACTTGAATAAACCACACTGAATTCTAGATGGGACTCTCCAAATAGGAAGGAGGGAGGGAAAGAGGAAGGGAGGGAGGGAGGTTTTCTATTCTTGGAAGCAGCAAAAAAAAGGAGGAGGAGCCCCCCTCGCTCCTCGCTGCCTCTCTCTCACCCCGATCCTGAGGGAGCGAGGGCCCAAGTTTGCCCAGGCTGAGAGGAAAAGGAAGAGGCCTGAGGCTGTGAGGAATGGTGGGAGTTGAAGTCCAAAACACGTACCTGGAGGGCTGCAGCTGGTCCCTGCGATGGGAGAAGGCAGAGCAACAGGGAAGAGAAGCATCTGAGAGAGCGCCGGGAGAGAGAGGAAAAGCGTGCGCGCGCGCGTGTGTGTGTGTGTGAATCACTTTCCAGAATGCATTGCCTCTACCTAGCAGCAGCGTCACTTCCAGTTCCCCATATAAATGCGGGAAAAAGAAGAAGCTGAATGAAGGCGGGAAGGAAATGAGCGGGAGAAGTGAGTAGTACAATAATTAATTAATTAATAATTAAGAATTTCTAACGATCCTAACGCAAATTGTTGGCCTCACGGACCGTAAAAGGAAGTCCACTTCCTGGTTCGGGGCAGCGATCCGTAAAACAACAAAAGTCCCATTAATTACGGATTTCTAACGAATCAATTAGATTTCCGTTTCAATTTTAGCATGCCTAGTATATAGTGTTCCCTCACTTATCGTGGAGGTTACGTTCCAGGACCACCCACATTAAGTGAAAAACCACGAGGTAGGGACACCTCCTCCTCTTCCCTCCTCACCCTCTTTACCTTCCTCTTCCTCATCCTCATTGCCACCTGGGCTTCTTGCTGCTGCTTGGGCCCTGCGATTGAGGAGGCAGCAGAGGTGTTGCAGGGCCCAAGCGGCAGCAAGAGGACCTGGCGGCGATGAGAAGCAGGAAGAGGAAGGTAAAGAGGGCGAGGAGGGAAGAAGATTGCCCCCTCGCCTTCTTTACCTTCCTTGTCACCGCCTGGGCCTCTTACCACTGCTTGGGCCCTGTGATTGAGGAGGCGACGGAGGTGGTATGGGGTGCAAGCAGAAGCAAAAGGCCCAATCGGTGACAAGGAGGAAGAGGAAGTTAAAGAGGATGAGGGGGCAGATCTTCTTCCCTCCTCGCTACAGTAGGAGACACCTCCTCCTCTTCCCTCCTCCTCGTCTTTACCTTCCTCTTCCTTGTCCTCATGCACCTGGCTTCTTGCTGCTGCTTGGGCCCTGCGATTAAAGAGGCGGCAGAGGTGTTGCAGGACCCAAGCGGCAGTAAGAGGACCCGACGGTGATGAGGAGCAGGAAAAGGAAGGTAAAGAGGGTGAGGAGGGAGGAAGATTGTCCCCTTGCCTTCTTTACCTTCCTTGTCACTGCCTTGGCCTCTTACCACTGCTTGGGCCCTGTGATTGAGGAGGCGACGGAGGTGGTGCAGGGTGCAAGCAGTGGCAAAAGGCCCAATCAGTGACGAGGAGGAAGAGGAAGGTAAAGAGAGTGAGGGGGCAGCTCTTCTTCCCTCCTCGCTACAGTAAGAGATGCCTCCTCCTCTTCCTTCCTCACCCTCTTTACCTTCCTCTTCCTCATCCTCATTGCCACCTGGGCCTCTTGCTGCTGCTTGGGCCCTGGGATTGAGGAGGAGGCAGAGGTGTTGCAGGGCCCAAGCGGCAGCAAGAGGACCCGGCAGCGATGAGGAGCAGGAAGAGGAAGGTAAAGAGGGCAAGGTGGGAAGAAGATTGCCCCCTTGCCTTCTTTACCTTCTTTGTCACCGCCTGGGCCTCTTATCATTGCTTGGGCCCTGTGATTGAGGAGGCGGCAGAGGTGGTGCGGGGTGCAAGCAGAGGCAAAAGGCCCAATCGGTGACGAGGAGGAAAAGGAAGGTAAAGAGGGTGCGGGGGCAGCTCTTCTTCCCTCCTCTCTCTCTCTCTCTCTCTCTCTCTCTCTCTCTCTCTATATATATATATATATATATACATACAGTATATATATATACATACACACACACACCACAAAATAGCGAGTCTGCGGTAAGTGAACCACGAAGTAACGAGGGGACATTGTATAGAGAGAAATTTAAAGGTGCCTAGTATGGATATGCCCCAGCCATCTGTTACAAGTTTCTCAAAGACCTGTTTAAACTTTAAAAAGGCATACACAGGCTCATAGGAAGCATTGTAAAGAAACCATTTAGACCCTTAGGGTGAACAGTTTTAAGAGTAAAAATCCAGAAGACTTCACATTGTTGTAGTTTGGTGCATAAATCTATGTTTAAGGAGGATGTAACTATCTCTAAAACTAAGACGTGAAATGTTTCGGGACTATGGTTCATGACACTGAAATGTTAATACAGACGAGAGTCAACGACCTGATTCCTGATTTTGCTCTTGTGTTCAATTATGCAGAGTTTAATTTGTCTGCTGATCTAGATGACGTACATCAGGGAACAACGATAAATAATAACATAAACGACACCTTTGATGATGCACGTGGAAATATGTTGCAGATTATGAACAATCTGCGGATTCTGAAAAACCTTAGTTTGAATAAATTGTGGACATATGGCACAATGGTGTCGTGGAAAATTTCCTACTAATTCTCCTAATATGGGAATCATGGTCAATATCTGAGTGTACCATCATGTCTCTCAAGTTCAGTGTTTTTTTATGTGCCACCATGGGGGGGAGTTCACATCCCGGTATATCACTTATAAGCAGACTTATGGGGAGCTTTTTAAAATGCCAATGTTGGATCTTAGTGCCACATTCAATCCCTAGTCAACACTTTCTCCATCCCTACATTAATAGATAGATCAAAGCCACCAAGAAATCTTTCCATGCCTGTCAGGTAAGAGGTTCTCAAAAATGATTGCCTTAATCCAAACACCACCAGTTGGGCAGAAATAATGTCCTATTTGGTAACTTATTTCTGCAGCAAATTAATAAAAATTGTAACATGAAGACCATTATTCAGCTATGCCACAGCAAAACTGCTACAACACATTTACATCAAGTACAAAATAAACCAACATGTTTAGCTACTGTTATGTAAAATGCACATGCACTTTCATGTGCCATGAAAGGTTTCTCACATAAAATTTAGTTGAGCATGCAAAATCAAAGCAGGACATCCATATTTCATTAATGGGTGCTTTGTGATTTGATTTTTTTTGTTTTTGTTGAAGGAAAACTCAAAGGCTTGCCATTTGCCAACTTGAACCTTCAAAGAACAAACAATGCTTTTTCCATCACACACTTTGTTTTCCTTCATTTCCCCCTGTTGCAATGTCCTTTAGAAAACCTCACTACCCCTTGCCACATGGGTCATGATCCACACTTCAAGACTTTTAGGTTCTTATTGATATAGCTGGAAAGACTGAAACACATGGCATGAACTCCTTTATTGAAATCAGGGAAGCCTCTCAGTTTAGTTGAACACACAAACACAATCTTAAAAAAATTGTAGACAAGAGGGGAAGTGGATATTAATTTAGAGCTTATGATACCTTTATATGTACTATTCAGATAGAAGACTGTGATCCCTTAAAAATATAGTATGTTAGAAATGATTATGAAACACTAATAGCTGGAAAATATTGCACTGTATGCAACAAACACTTACAAATGTATGTCTGTTTTAATAAATAAATAAATATTAAATAAAAAGTCATAAAATCAACCTAAAATGATTGACAGTTAACAAAATCCCCAGAAGAGAGAAAAGGTACATTATATTTATTTATTTATTTATTATTTACTACATTTTTATACCACCATTCTCAGCCCTAGGGCAATTCATGGCGGTTTACAAAGTGGCACAAATTGATGCCAACAATATAAAACAGATAAAACAATTAAACATAGTTAAAAATTACAATTACATACAAAACATAATAAAACCATAAATCCTCCGCAATTCATTACCAAATCATTGTCTAGTCGTGTTGTCCAGCCATTTCGAGATCAGAGTTATCAGCTACACTTCAGGAAAAGCCTGTTTCACCTACTAGGATGGGAGAATGTTGAGAGACATTTTGTGAACCAAGACAAATTTTCTGTGTAAAAGAAGGTCAGAGCAACAACATCCTCTCTACCTATTACTATGATTATACTTTGTTAAATCTTTATCCCTGCTTCCTCTTTTCTGACTCCTTCTAGAAATGCAGTCATGCAGAGAAAATTACATACAGTCCGAAAGCATGTTTTAAATTGCCTCATACGCCACAATGAATGGGTCATATACATGAACTTCAGAGTATTCTGCATTACCTTATAACACTATGCCTGTAAAACCTAATTATACATGCTACCTTTTAACTGGACTTTAAATGCCTCATCAACAGAATGTCAAGGCTTACTTCACTATAGTATATATAATATGTATAAATGTTGCTTGCATCTATTGTTCCATAGTGTACTATCCAAAGGTCATGCCTTTACTTACTAATTTTGAACATTGTTAGAATGTTCAATTATCTTAAGATGTAGGTTTTCCAACTTTCATGTGAAACAACATTTTTTCCATTTCAACATTTCATTTTTGTATCTCTAAGGGTAAGAAGGACTTGTTTCCAAATTATTTTGAGTCCACCATCTTAATGTCACAGGGAGCCCTTGCACACAGCCATATAACCCAGAATGCCAAGGCAGAAAATCCCACAAGATCTGCTTTGAACTGGGTTATCTCAGTTTACACTGCCATATATTTCAGTTCAAATGAGATCTTGTGGAATTTCCTACCTTGATATTCTGGGTTATATGGCTGTGTGGAAGGGCCCAGAGCTACTTAAATGTCCCTATGGGTCCCTTCATTTCTTCCAAGAAAGGATTCAGAAGTCTCTGAAATTTTGAGCCTTTTTGAACTTTTTTCTGTGAAAATCTGAATTAACTTTAGATCCGAACCACCAGTGCCCCCAACATCCGAAACGAGTTTTGTAGCATTTTATTTATCAAACAAGCCTAGTAAGCACTCCTGATCATCACATCTATGTGGGCTGACATTTGGAGAAATGGATCCAGAAGCACTCCCAATCTACAAACACATTATTTCAGGGGGAGTGCAACACCATGTAGAACTGGTTGCTACACCTCCATCTCCAGGTTAGGACCCTTGATAGCAATCACCTGAGTCTTGTCTTGATTCAGTTTCTATTTGTTTTCCTCACTCAGATCATGCCTGCTCCAGGCATTCATTCAGAGGGGAAAGGCTCTCCTTAGCTAAAGCTATTTTTGAAAGCATGGAGAAGTATATTTGGGTGTTATCAGTGTACTGATTGCTGAACATCAGCAGGTTGTGTATGTGTGTGTATGCTTGTGTGTAAAACCAATCTGTTGTTAAAAGATGCACCCATTGTACTGATCCAAATGTTGACAACTGTAGCAATTTTATTTGGAGTTTTTATCTCCAAACATTTACTAATATTTCTCTGGAGTTTTTTCTCTCTCAATTTTTCCCAAACGTCCCCTCAACTTGTCACCTCTCCTGTTAATATCGCCTATTGTCTAGTGCTGAAATAGCAAACAAAATACTGAACAAAACAACAACTTAGGATGAAGCACAAAGATTGTCAAAGTCTACCCTTTATGAGGTCAAGAAGCTATGTTTGAATTTGTTTCCTATTGTTTTCTACTTCGTAATTCCAATGGTAACATTATGACAAGTGTGAATGTTTTCAAATGCTAAGGAATCTGGCAGACAACTGAAATGGCGGAAGGGTGAAGGTCCCAAGAAACAAGAATGTAAGATAACATTGGAATTCAGCCCTTATGCTAAAGGCATCTTGTACAAGGCATTCTGTGGTTTGAATACAAGAACTGATCAAAGCCTTCATCTTATGTATTGTCAGAATATCTTGAAAGAGCTCAGACACTGATTCAGTCACTCAACCTTTTCTCTTCCTATGCCTCCCAGAGATTCATCAACTTACTCATTGCTTTCTTGTCTCTGCATACAGATTTCTGATGTTGAAAGATGAAATAGTGTGTCTATTATTCTGTTATGGTTTAGGAAATGTATTCATTATGCATGTCCTAATTAATTACTGCAGACTTCAATAAATCCAGTTCTTGGTTATATTTTGCAGTAGTACTTTGTTGCCTCCAGTTCATCTCAACTTACAGATTACAGTAAGATCTCTTGTTGAGAGTGTTTTAATGTTTAAAGTAAATTAATTTGTCATTAGCTGCTTTTACATGAGTGTTTATTTAGGGTTGTATTTGTCCCAGAGAAGAGGAAATAGAGATCAAGTGAGATAGTTCATTGTACGAACTGTTTAAAATATGTTCAAAAATTATAAACAAGGTATCAAAATTATTCCTACTACTAATTATATTAGGCTGAGTTACGTTGCTTCAGATCCCACTAGAACTGGGTATTTTCTGGAATATACTAGTCATGTGGACAATATAAATGACATGAAAAAAAATCCCATAATAGCTTCAGGACTGTTAGAAACTGGTCTGGAAATTTCCAACACAATTAATCTCTCCAACACAATTTTACTCATGCATATTATGGGAGCATGACATGGAGTCTGAAAACTTTCAGTCCTTTGGATATTTTGGACTTCAGTTCCCAGAAGGCCCATCATGTATGGGGAGGGCAAAGAATTGAGGAATGGGAGATTGGGAGTAGAGGGAAAGAAGCAAACTTGTTTCTCCAGTCATGGGAGAATGGTAACCATGCCTTACAGTCTGAATTTATACCTGAGTTTTTCCTCTAAAAATGATATTTAAGATGGCTAGCAGAACAATAAAATGGCACACACATAGTTAGAAGCATTAAACACAATGATAATGATGTATGACTTTTTAAAAAAACAATTAAAAAGCAAGTTAAATTGTACCCAACCAGGGTCTTTGTTCCGTAATCCAGATGAACTGTGAATTCATAACTGTGCTCTAATTTGTCTGTCTGCTGGAAATCTGGTGAGAAGGGTGCTGAACCATTTGCAATAGGCAGCTTTGCAATCAAGGAATGGGAACAGGAGGGCTTTCTAAGAGCATAAGGTGGTGACTTTAGTTTGTTGCGTATTGTATGCCATGTTAGTAGAAATTATTAGATATAACAAGAGGATCTTATTTATTTATTTATTTATTTATTTATTTACATCATTTCTACCCCACTCTTCTCAACCCCCAAGGGGGGACTCAGAGCGGCTTGACAAAAGGCAATAATTCGATGCCAATACACAATATAATACAATATAAAACCATAAACATTTAGCATTAAACTACAGTTAAGATTAACACATAATACACATTCACTTAAGTTAAAAACAGTGTTCCTTCCACAACATGAGCACTGAGCCATATCCATCAACTTGCTATTGCAATTCCAATCCAAAGTTCTGCATTGTGCTAATGTGCAAAAGCCTGGTCTCATAGCCAAGATTTTACTCTTTTCCTGAATGCTAGGAGAGATGGGGTTGATCATATGTAGCTTGGAAGCGCATTCCACAGGCGGGGAGCCACCACTGAGAAGGCCCTATCTCTCATCCCCACCAATCACGTTTGAGAAGTTGGCAGGAGCGAGAGCAGGGCCTCCCCAGATGACCTTAAATTACAAGGTGGGAGGTAGAGGGAGATGCGTTCGGACAAGTAAGCTGGGCCAGAACCATAGAGCTTTAAAGGTCAAAACCAGCATTGAGCTTGGAAGTGGATCGGCAGCCAGTGGAGCTGACACAACAGGGGGGTGGTATCTAAGTCCTGTTGCTAGTCCCAACTAGTAACTGTTGTATGTGTTGTATGTTTTTCACCCCTCCTTTCCCATTTGATTCAATGAAACTACAGTACTTGGGCCTAACAATTGGATTTTAGACCCAGGCCTATTTTAGCTTACAGGAGCCATTGAAGCCACAGAAGGAGTGGAATTAAACAATCCTGAAAACTGGGTTGCTGTGAGTTTTCCGGGCTGTATGGCCATGTTCCAGAAGCATTCTTTCTTGACATTTCACCCACATCTGTGGCAGGCATCCTGAAAGTTTGAAGGGGCTGTTGGAAACTAGGCAAGTGATATGTGTGTGTGTGTGTGTGTGTGTGTTTTGTGTGTCTGTCTGTCTGTCTGTGTGTGTATAATGTCCAGGGTGGAAGAAATAACTCTTGTGTGCTTGAGGCAAAGTGTGAATATTGCAAATGGCCACTTTAATTAGCGTGTAATGGCCTTGTAGCTTCAAAGCTTGGCTGGTTACTGTCTGGGGAAAATCCTTTGTTGGGGAGGGTGTTAGCTGGCCCTAAATGATTCTTGTCTGGAATTCCCCTGCTTTTTGAGTGTCTTTATTAACTGTCCTGATTTAAGAGTTTTTTTTCAAACTGGTAGCCAGATTTTGTTCATTTTCATAGTTATCTCCTTTCTATTGAAATTGTCTACATGCTTGTGGATTTCAATGGTTTATCTGCATAGTCTGACATGGTAGTTGTTAAAGTGGCCAAACAATTCTGTGTTCTCAAATAATATGCTGTATTCAGGTTGGTTTATCAGGTGCTCTGCTATGGCTGACTTTGGGTTGAATTAGTCTGCAGTGACTTACATGTTCCTTTACTCATGTTTGAGTGCTGCATTTGGTAGTCCCTATATAGACTTGTCCACAGCTGCATGGTATACGATAGACTCCTGCAAAGGTGAGAGGATCCCTCTTGTCCTTTGCTGAACATAGCATTTGTTGGCTTTTCTTAGTGAGTCTGTAGATAGTTTGTATGTTGTGTTTCTTCATCAGCTTCTCTATGCAGTCAGTGGTTTTCTTGACGCTTTTTCTTTGGGTGGATCTTTGTCTTTACTTGTGTGGCTTGTTCTTGGTCTTGCAGCTCTTCTGATGTCTGTGGTGGAGTATCCATTGGGCTGTAGAGCCCAGTTTAGGTGGTTCAGTTCACCTTGGAGGAGGTGGGGTTTGCAGATTCTTTTGGCACGGTCTGCCAACTCACTTCTGAAAACTCACTCCTGTCTGGAAGTGACTTCTCCGAAAATAACTGTAGTTTCTCAATCCACATGAAAGATAGACTTGCATGATACAAGTGATAAGAAGAAATAATAATGTATATGATAATTGGTACTCAGTAAGGGTAAAAATATATAGCTAAAGTAAAAAGGGTAGAATATATGCTTTGTCCAATTGGGCACTCTATATATTCAAAGCAGGCAATCCCAGTAAACTCAAAGCTGTGAACTTGGATGAAGGGGGAATAGAAATCACTTACATAGTTATGGATGTATGCATCTGTAACTGATTCGCTCCCTATGTATTTGTGATCATAGCACTATTGCCATAATCATAAGAGTCCTGCCATCCTGCTTTACCAGTCAGCAACCGCTGGGAGTGATGGAGTTCTTTTCTTTTATTATTCAAATCACATCTTAATGTTGTTTCTGCCCATTTTCCAATGTGAGAAGAAATTGGAATGGAGATCTTGCTTCTGATTGTTGCACTAGACATCACTGGAGGAGTGTAAAAGTGTCACTATGCTGCACTCCAATAAACAAGAAGAATGGCCCCCATTGTTTGTAGCATCTGCTCAATGGTAAAACAGTTGCTGAAAAGGGAAGGGGCTAGTATCCAATGGTATTACGTTAGAGTTCTAAAATGTAGGCCTGTATTTCCCAATTGTCTGGTTTGCTCCTGTAGAATTCTGGGAAATGTAGTTTAGGGAAGCTGAGGATCTCTCTGACTAAGAATTCCAAAGACTCCACTTTAAACTACATTTCCCAGAATTCTACAGGAGCAAATTGAGTCATTGGGAAACACAGACTTGTGCTTTAGAGCTCCAATATGATATCATCTTGCAGTCATAATACATAATTTCAGTCATTAGGGTCTTGGGTTTTTTCTCTGTATATTTTCTGTAGATGAATCTACTTTTAGCTTCTGGCAATGACAAGGAAGCATTTCATGGAGGGGGAAAGAAAGTGATTCTTCATATACTGTCACTTCACTCTTAGCCATGGGGGTGTATCACCGGGCTTACTGAGTAAGAGCAAGTAGAATCCTATAGAACCAGAAAAAGTATCTCCTTGCAGGTTTCAAGGGAGGAACTTTAAATCCATAGATGAACAAGCAGGATATAAATGTAAACAATGAATCGTAAAACCACAATATGAATGTCTTGAATTAAAATATGTCAGCTCTCTTGTTGGGAATGACACCAAAGGACAAACCGATTAGAACATTCTTTCACACAAACTTCAGTCAGATGAAAGGGAACATGTCACGGGCCAAGAATATGTCCCATTTATCTAAAAATCTTGCTCCAAACAGCTTACTTGAGAAAGTAACTAGATTTTGTTTTGATGAGACAAAGAAGTAAGAAATTCAGATTGTAAACCATCCAAAACATAACAGATTTCCATCCATGTTGAAACAGCACTATCATAAACTATTTCTTGTGTGCTTCCATCTCATACCTAAACTGCTGAAGTGAAAATGCTTTATCTCCTCATGCTGAAATTGCTTCATTAATATGGAAAAAAACCTGACTAATTGATGGTATAAAATTTATGCTTAATTAGGATTTGAAGCAAAATCCATTAAAATCACTGGCTCTAATGGTGTTTGGATTAGCTGGCAGGGGAATGCAAAATCTATTTGCAAGATATCCTCACTATTACAAAAATGTTATTACCCTAAATGTTAAGTGTACTATGCCAAGTATAACTTCATTTGTTTGCCACCTTATTATGAAAATGCCATTGTTTTTTCGTCTTGGCTTCTTTTGTTTCATCTGGTTTTTGGACTTCTTGATCTTGTAGATAGTAAACTGGTGTCAGATACAATAATTCAAAACTGGACCCAAATAAAAAGTATCCGCTTATTAAAACAAATAACTTTATGTATTTACTCTGCATTCCGCATTTTCATTCACATTTACAGTATATCAAAAGATTGCATAGCCCCTGTCCAGCACTAATCTCATGTTCCTTGTTTATTGAAAGTTGTTTCCAGGAATCACTAAGTGAGCCCAGAAAACGTGTGGATTAATTGATCTCTAATCCAGTGCATGCCATCTGCCCAGAATCTGCTTTTTGTTCTCACAGTAGGAATTAATGTCCTCATGTAAGGATGCAAAAGTTATTGGTTTAATAAATGATTCACATGCCCATATTTAACTCCAGATTTAACCTTGATCAAGGCAGATTTTATAAATGCACTGAGTCATTTTTTATCTCATGGCAATTCTAATAATTTATAGCATATAAAAAAATCAAATGTACACAGAAATGTTGTGAATACAGAAAACAGTGTCCAGTTATGAAATGGAATAGATTTGGTGGGGCACTGTTTATACTAGCTGGTTTTTGTTTGTAAAAAAACCTTTGACAAATAAACACAGGGAATTTCTTTACAACACTTCAGACAACATCATTAAATGCTTATTTTGTAGGTATAGTCTGGTATTAATTCTGGAATAAAATGAGTCTCATCAGCCAGGCTGAGGGTGAAACTTATGAAGTGTGTGTGCTATAAAGTTAATTCAGCAACAACATTGATACAGAAGAGCTGAAATGATGACATGAATATGTATTTGATTAGTAGAAGATCCGTTCTTGTATTATGATTACATTTTGTTATTTTTATTAATCCATTTTTGGACCCCTGGTGGGGCAGTGGATTAAACTGCTGAACTGCCGAACTTTCTGACTGAAACATTGGTGGTTTGAATCCAGGGAGCAGAGTGAGCTCCCACTGTTAGGCCCAGCTTCTGCCAACCTAGCAATTCAAAAACTTGCAAATGTGAGAAGATCAATAGGTACCGTTTCTGTGAGAAGGTAATGGTGCTCCATGCACTCATGCTGGTCACATGACATTGGAGGTGTCTATGGACAATGCCAGTTCTTTGGCTTAGAAATAGAGATGAGCACCACCTCTCAGAGTTGGACACAACTAGACTTAATGTCAGAGGAAACCTTTACCTTTTTACCTATCTGTTACTACTGACCTGTTCCAAATGCTGACAACCCATTTCAGTAAATGGAAGCAAATATCCACATACTTCCAACCCTTTAAGAAAGAAAAGAAGGGTACATCCAAATACCCTATTTATCACTCCAAAATTGTACTAAATGTTAGAAATGGGAGTTTAGTACAAGTAGAGTGCATGGCAGGGGGTAGAATTAGATGGCCCATGTGACATCTTCCAACTCTAATACTATATTATTATATGATTCTATGGAGCCCTTTTATAGAACGACATGAAGATACATCCTCAAATATTAGGAGGAAATCAAAACAAATGATGAAAAGGACAAACATCTTACATATAAACATCCAGGTAGAAACTGCCAATTTTACTTGCTAAAAAACATAAATTGCCTGAAGAAAGAATTTTAGGGGATTTTTTTAGAATATTAAAAATGTGTGACATTCTGAATATAACCCATGTAGGGATATATTAGGGATATCTTCCACCGATAACTTCCCCACCCCTCCTGTGCTTATGTATGGAATGTTATTCTCCATTTCTTCTTTCCATGGGTTGGTTCCATTACTAGTCACCATTACATTGTAACACCATGTGTGTGCCCCTGTCACCAGTGGTACCAGGAAAAAAGTTATATTTTATGTTATTGTTTTTTAACATGAGGTATCCCAGCTGTTTGGTGGAACATCAAGTTGCTCCCTAACCCCTGGAATGTTCCTTACATATTTTTTTCTAATCCTATGTAAAATGTGAGATGGAACCTCAGATTCAGCTAATATGATCAGCTTCTTGGATAACATTCCCTTAGAGAGAAATCAGAGTTTTAAAATCTTGCCCTGTGTGTATATGCAACTATTAGACTTCAACTCACTGAGTATCATTAATTTTTTCTTTGCGATTCTGAGTTTGCATAGCAGATTTTTTTCTTTCCCTTATGTATTTCACTGGAGAGTTTTGTCTTGGCAGGATTTATTATTATTTTGAGCATGTTCACAGAAAAACCAAGTCTGCTTTCTTCTGCTGTAACTCTATCTGATGATCTTAGCTTTTAGGGCACATCTTATTCCACCTTGACTTGAGCTGTTTTATAAATTCAGGCCGTGGGCTGCATTTCAAGAACAGCAATATGAACCCATGCAAGAAGAGTTATTGCCAAAGTCAAAATATTTAAAAGGAGTATCCTCAAAAGCATAGATTTCTCACTCCCTGTCTCTCAATTTCTTCCTTTTCCACACACAAAAGATATCTGAAATGCATTAATGAGAAGTATGTTCACAGTTGTAACTAGGGATATAAAGGGATTTACCACATTTTCCACCCTTAATGGGAAAGATTTGAAAAAATACCAAAAATAGTAACACCCCCCCCACACACACACACACCTTCCTACATGGGAGCAAAATTACAGCTGCAATTCCATAGTCATACTTAGAACAGACCCATTGCAACCAATTACTTGTAAATATGACTGAGATTAGATTGCACTTGCTGTTATTGTATGGAATTTAGCCTTCATCATATTTAAAACCAGAAAAAAAATTCAGACTTGCCCGAGCATGAAGGTTTTCCTGGCCAAGATGAAATAATCATCTTCTGCATGTAGAAAAAAGGAATCCCATTATACTTAACTAACTTTACTTGGTTAAGTATAACCTAAAACAAGGTTATAGACAATATTTCTAATTATTTAAATAGATAGGGTTATAAAATTCAGCCTTGGCTAACCCTTTCACCAAAACAAACTCTTCAGCTGTTTCTTGGAAGTAGATAGGGTCCATCATTAGCAGTGGAAATAGCACAATCTCTTCCTTTCTTCCTTTAACGTATTTGTTTGCTGTTTTGTTTCTGCTATAAATGAAACAACAGTCACTATGTTGTCATTGTGAGTACCATTAAGTGACTATCACAATTATCCCACTCTCAACTCTTAGCAAGAAGAAGTTCAGCAGCCAAAGTAGGAAGTGTATTCTATAACAGGCAGTCACTTGGAGGTGAAGAAGCCATAAATCAGGACAGAGAATCAGGAGTTCTCAAACATTTTCAGCCACAGAGCCCTTTTTGAAGCAAAGGTTTCTAGTGTTGTTGCCTGGGCATGGTCACCATGTAACCCACGGCAAGACCCTTCAAGGAGATGATGGTGGGATAGAAGAATAAAGTCATCATCATCATCATCATCATCATGTGTGTGTGTGTGTATCAACAATTGTAGCAACCCAGTTCTCCTTCATGCCGGGGGGGGGGGCAGGGGGCCGCCCCGGGGGTCCCACTTGCATTAGGGCCAATTGCGGACAATGTAGATGCAGAAGAAGGGGATGATGAGGTAGCTGGGCCTTCATCTCCCACAGAGAGCTTAGAATGGGATCATGGCTGGCCTGATGGTTATGCGAGCTGGGAAGGTCAGTCTGACACTGAGGAGACTGACTCAGATAATCAGTATGAGAAACCAGGTGGTTTCAGATCACAAGAGAAAGTCCGGGAGCTAGCGAGGGATGAGCCCATGGAAGTTGGAAGGGAGTCAGGCTCTCACGAAGATAACGACCCAGGTGCTGGGAGGCAAGGACGGAGCTTTGATAGGCGTCGGAGCATTGAGTCTAGCAGAAGGGAATGGCATCGAAGCCTAGAGCGCCACAGGAGCAGTGAGCCCCGTAGCACAGATTGGCGCAGAAGCCTAGAGCGCCGTAGGTCTCACCAAGGGAATTAAGTATAGGATCCGTGGGAACGGATCCTCAGTTGCTCGGCCACTTCTGAGTTGAAGGGAGTGAAGCGAGTGAAGATCCACGGAGCCAGGACTGGGGCTCGTGTGTTCCAAAAAGTTTCTTGGGCCTTGATTCCTTGAACTTTGCCTTGTTTGAATTGCCACGGACCAAGTCTGTTTTGATCCGCATTGCTTTTGCGGAACTTTTGTCAAGCTTTTGCCTTTGGATTTACCTAAGAACTCTTTACCATTTTGATTGCATCTTTGATATTTTTTTGGACAATTACCCTTTTCACCTGTTTTTTATTATTCAATAAATAGTTAGCTGATTACCATCTCTGTGTGTGTGATTAAGGGGCTGGGCCGAGTCCCTGCATTGTGACAGTTGGCCGAGCAACTCACGAACCCCTTTTCACACCACGGGATGCGGAAGGCGCCGGCAGAGGAGAGTCGGCGAAATGGCTCAGTTAACCGCCGACCAGATTGTGGAATTACAGCAGGAGGTGGTGGATCTTCGGGCCAGGGCGGGCCGACATCCCTCCCTGACTGTCCCGACCCGGTTTGGCGGAAACCTGGCCCAGGTCAATGTGTTTATTGGACAATGTGAGATGTACCTAGAACTTCGGACCGCGGAATTCGCCAGTGAAAGAGCCAAGGTTACTGGATGGCTGCGAGCCAGTAGGTTGAGGGAATTCGCCAGTGAAAGAGCCGTTACTGGATGGCTGCGAGCCAGTAGGTTGAGGGTGAATCCGGCGAAGACGGAGATCTTGTGGCCGGGTCGCCCGGGTGGTAGGAATGTCCAGCTTCCGACCCTGGACAGTGTGGCGTTATGCCCATCGTCTTCTGTAAAGAGTCTGGGGGTCCATTTGGACTCCCAGCTGACCCTAGAGACCCAGGTCTCTGAGGTCAGCAAGATTGCTTTCTTCCATCTCAGGCAGGCAAAGAGGCTGGCCCCCTATCTCTCCCGGAACGATCTCACCACGGTGATCCAAGCCACGGTCATCTCAAGGCTAGATTACTGTAATGCGCTCTACGTTGGCCTTCCTCTGTCGGTGACCCGGAGGCTCAAGCTGGTGCAGAACGCTGCCGCCCGGCTCCTGTCTGACACTCCAGCAGGCTGCCACATAACACCCATTTTGCAGGATCTGCACTGGCTACCAATTGAGTACCGGATCACCTTCAAAGTATTGCTTCTTACCTTTAAGGCCTTGCACGGCCTGGGGCCAGCGTATCTGAGGGACCGTCTCACCCCATATTGCCCTGCAAGATCCCTCCACTCGGAAGACACCAAGCTCCTGGCGATCCCTCCTATAAAAACAGCTAAACTCACAGCGACCCGCCGCAGGACCTTTTTGGTAATTGCGCCAACCCTTTGGAATGCCCTCCCGGCGGACACGTGCGCCATCCACGACCTACTCCCTTTCAGGCGGGCGTGCAAGACCCACCTCTTCAAGCTGGCCTTCCAGACATAGGCTTTGGGTCGCACCCCCCCTCTGCAACCTAGTTCGACTAGGTCGTTTATGCATGGTATCACTACCTTTTAAATTGTTTTTAATGTTTTATTGTATAATGTGTTATGCTACTGTTTTATTTGTATTGCTGTTTTATTGTGTCCATTGTGTTGTGAGCCGCCCCGAGCCCGCCAGGAGTGGCGGCATAGAAGCTCACTGAAATAAATAAATAAATAAGGTGGGCTTTGTGTACAACCTGCTGGAAGGGACCGCGGCGGCCAGGGCTACGACACAGCTGAAAGCGGCCTCACCCCAAGTGGCTACCGTGGCAGCATTCCTAGAGGCTATCAAGACGACCTGGGGAGACCCTGTGAATGCGGAGCTGGCTGAGAGGGAGCTGGATCGGTTGTCCATGAAAGACATGTCCTTGTCTCAGTACATCTCCCGCTTCAGAGTGTTGGCTGCCCAAGGGGAATGGAACGCTGCGTTATCAGTACATTAAGGGCCTGTCGCAGGAGATGCAACAGGAGATCCTAAGGGGGGCCACTCGGGCTGCCGACCTGGAGGAGGCGATCACCTTAAGCCTAGGCGTGGAGGCCGGGCTTCACACCCGAAGGCGGTGGGACAGAGGGTCCGGAGAGCGGCCGGTCAGCCGCAAGGAGACAGTGGCCAGTCGTCCACCGTTCTGCCCATTCGCGCCCGCCCCTCAGCTCCTGGATGAACCGGAGCCCATGCAGTTGGGACACGTGAGGCCAAAGGTGGATGCGGCCGAGAAAGCGCAGCGCCAGCGGCTAAATTTGTGCTGGTACTGCGGAGGATCCAGGCACTTTTCCAAGGAGTGCCCCCAGAAGCCGCGAGGCAAGACCCCCCGGGCTTCTGCCACGTACGAGGAACCCCAAGAGGCTGAAGAGCCCATGCAGACGGCGGGGGAAGAGGTCGGCCGAGTTTAAACGGGTTCGCTAACTCGGTCGCAGTCGCTAACCTTCCCCCAGAACCCCAGACTGGACAGTTGTTTTTAGTCATGGTCGCCTTGTGGTCCCAGGAGAAAGGGCCGATGATGGTGCATGTAATGGTCGACTTAGGGGCCACAAACAACTTTATTGATGCAGACTATGCCAAGTCTGCTGGATTACAGTTCCATGATCTAAAGGAGCCCAAGGACGTACAAACCATTGATGGGCAGCCATTGAAAGCTGGAGCAGTGAGACACTATACTGCTCCCACCAAGATGTGGACGAGTTCACATAAAGAGGACATTTCTTTTCTAGTAACTAAATTGTCAGATTTTCCGGTAATCCTGGGAATCGTGTGGTTGACTCTACACGACCCGCAGATCTCCTGGGCTCGGAGACAGTTACAGTTCACTTCTGAACATTGCCAGGGACATTGCATGACAGCCAGGGCGTGTCAAGCCCAAGAGGTGGAACAGGCGGCTACCTTGCCCAAAAAGTATGCCACTTTTTGGGACGTTTTCAATGAGAAGGAGGCGGAACGCTTGCGATTGCGGCATTGAGCTGGAGCCTGGAGCAGCAATTCCACGGGGAAAACTCTATCCTCTTTCGGAGCCCGAGCAGAAAGCCCTCCGAGAGTTTCTGGATGAGAATCTGCGGAAGGGGTTCATTCGGCCTTCCCAGTCCCCGGCTGGCGTGCCGATCCTGTTCGTCAAGAAGATGTCTGGGGAGTTGCGGCTGTGTATCGAGAGCTTAATAAGATCACGATCCGGAACCGCTACCCCTTGCCATTGATCCCTGAGTTGTTGGAGCGGATGAGGGGGGCCAAAGTCTTCACCAAATTGGACCTGAGGGGTGCTTACAATTTGGTGCGTATTCGCCAGGGCGACGAATGGAAGACAGCTTTCCAGACCAAATGGGGGAGTTGTGAATACCTCGTAATGGGATTCGGGTTGTGTAATGCCCCCGCCTGCTTCCAACACTTCATGAACAATATCTTTAGGGATCTGCTAGATCGTTATCTGGCAGTGTATTCGGACGATCTGTTGATCTTTTCGCCAGACCAGGTGACCCATGACCGCCATGTGAAAGAAGTGCTACAGCGGCTGAGAGACCACGGTCTCTACGCCAAGTTGGAGAAATGTGCATTTGATCTGCAAGTAGTGGACTTCCTGGGCTACCGCATTTCCCCAACGGGCATTGCCATGGATGATAACAAAGTCCAAGCAGTAGCGGACTGGAAAGCTCCTGCCAGCAAAAAAGACATTCAGAGATTCCTGGGTTTTGCCAATTACTACAGGAAGTTCATCCCTGACTTTGCCAAGTGGGCAGACCCCATCACGCAGTGTTTGCGAGGAAAGGTGCTGTTCCGGTGGACATCGGAGGCAGACGCGGGATTCCGGAAGTTAAAGCAGCTGTTCACCACGTAGCCGCTTCTGCAGCATCCGAACCCCCGCACCCCTTTCATTGTGCAAGCAGATGCATCGGATGTAGCAGTGGGAGCGATCCTGCTACAGCCGCAGGGGACGGACTTATTGCCCTGTGCTTACTATTCCCGGCAACTAACGCCGCCGGAAAGGAACTATACGATCTGGGAGAAGGAGTTGCTAGCCATTAAGGTAGCTTTTGAAGTTTGGCGACATCTGTTGGAGGGGGCCCAGTTTCTGGTAGAAGTCCACACGGATCACCGGAACCTGGAGCACCTGAAGAATCAGCGGAAGTTGAACCAGAGGCAACAGAGATGGTTTCTGTTCTTTGAGAGATTCAATTCCCGCATTCACTATGTGACCCCTACACAGACAAAACAAGCTGATGCGTTGTCCCGAAAGCCCAAGTACGTCAGGGGAGGGGAAGGACTCTCCGAGACCCACCTGCTCAAGGCTGAAAACTTTGCCACTGCCGGCAAAGCCACTGTGCCACCTCCGGTGATCAACCCGGACCCGGGGGACAAGAGGACTCTGAGTGAACGGATCCAAGCTCAACAGAAGGGAGACCCTTTGGTTCAAGAGCAGATAACCAAGGGGGTGCAATTCCCTTTCCAGGTAAAAAAAAGTTAGTGCTTCGAGACTTCTGGTGGCCAAAGGTGCGAAGGGACATTGAGGCTTATGTCAGCACTTGCCCAGTCTGCCAGAGGGCAAAGAAGCAAGGGGGAAAGCCGGCGGGTTTGCTCCAACCGCTTCCCACTCCAGCCGCGCCGTGGAAGATGGTTTCGGCCGATTTCATCACTGACTTGCCAAAGTCCAAGGGTTTCACCACGATCCTGGTCGTGGTGGACTGTCTTACCAAGATGAGCCACTTCATACCCTGTGTCAGAGTACTTACTGCCAAGGAGACTGCTGATATGTTTGTGCAACATGTATTTTGTCTGCATGGACTTCCACAGAGTTTGGTGACGGATCGGGGCAGCCAATTCACTTCCCAGTTCTGGCGGGCTGTTCAGAAGCTGTTGGGAATTGAGGCGCGGATGTCTACGGCCCATCACCCCCAGACCGACGGGCAAACCGAAAGGGTTAACGCCACGTTGGAACAGTATCTGCGGTGCTACATAAACTATCAGCAAAACAACTGGGGGTCATTGTTGTCTTTGGCAGAGTTTGCTTACAACAATGCGACACAAGAATCCATCAAAGAAACTCCTTTCTTTGCGAACTATGGCCACCACCCGAGGTTCTACCCTCCCGTGGACCAGTCCGGAGATGTACCAGCGGCGTAGGATTGGCTACAGGAGCTCACCGCAATGCAAGACATGCTCCGCACACAGTTGGACCAGGCGAAAGCGGATTACAAGCGGATGGCTGATCGGCGGCACCAAGGGGGTCCAGAGATTCAAGTCGGAGACAAAGTTTGGCTGTCTACTAAGAATTTGCCCACACAAAGGCCTTGCCGTAAGCTTGATGTGAGATTTTTGGGACCTTACAAGGTGCTGGAAAGTGTGGGACCTGTTGCATTCAAACTACAACTTCTGGCGGACATGAAGATTGACCCGGTCTTTCACCGCTCCCTGCTGCGGCCGGCGAAAGGGGTGCGGCCTGATGTGACACAGCCGCCACCCCCTCCAGTGATGAGGGATGGCGAGGAGGAGTTTGAGGTACAGGACATCCTGGATGCACGTATCCGGTACCGGAAGTTGGAGTATCTGATTGACTGGAAGGGTTTTGGACCGGAAGAGCATCCAAACATTGTTGCCCGCTTTCACCGCAAGTATCCAGACAAGCCCAAGCCTCGCGGGAGGCCTCGGAGGGGCCCTGAGGGGGGGATAGTGTAACAACCCAGTTCTCCTTCGTGCCAGGGGGGCAGGGGGCCGCCCCGGAGGTCCCGCTTGCATTAGGGCCAATTGCGGACAATGTAGATGCAGAAGAAGGGGATGAGGAGGTAGCTGGGCCTTCATCTCCCACAGAGAGCTTAGAATGGGATCATGGCTGGCCTGATGGTTATGCGAGCTGGGAAGGTCAATCTGACACTGAGGAGACTGACTCAGATAATCAGTATGAGAAAACAAGTGGTTTCGGATCACAAGAGAAAGTCCGGGAGTTAGCGAGGGATGAGCCCATGGAAGTTGGAAGGGAGTCAGGCTCTCACGAAGATAACGACCCAGGTGCTGGGAGGCAAGGACGGAGCTTTGATAGGCGTCGGAGCATTGAGTCTAGCAGAAGGGAATGGCATCGAAGCCTAGAGCGCCACAGGAGCAGTGAGCCCCGTAGCACAGATTGGCACAGAAGCCTAGAGCACCGTAGGTCTCACCAAGGGAATTAAGTATAGGATCTGTGGGAACGGATCCTCAGTTGCTCGGCCACTTCTGATTTGAAGGGAGTGAAGCGAGTGAAGATCCACGGAGCCAGGACTGGGGCTCGTGTGTTCCAAGAAGTTTCTTGGGCCTTGATTCCTTGAACTTTGCCTTGTTTGAATTGCCACGGACCAAGTCTGTTTTGATCCGCATTGCTTTTGCGGAACTTTTGTCAAGCTTTTGCCTTTGGATTTACCTAAGAACTCTTTACCATTTTGATTGCATCTTTGATATTTTTTTGGACAATTGCCCTTTTCACCTGTTTTTTATTATTCAATAAATAGTTAGCTGATTACCGTCTCTGTGTGTGTGATTAAGGGGCTGGGCCGAGTCCCTGCATTGTGACAACAATATTACACAAAGGCAATATATCAAAATATATCAATTAATTTAGTGACACCACAGGGGGTATGCAAAACACATCACAACGAAACCTTCTTAGCAATATACAGAAACACACAAATAGTGGAAGATACGCTCACATGACTCAATTCGGAAATCTCAGTTCATGAATGGGAATAGTCTGAGTTTTCCGAATTGAGTCATATGAACGTATCTTCCACTATTTGTGTGTTTCTGTATATTGCCAAGAAGGTTTTGTTGTGATGTGTTTTGCATACCCCCTGTGGTGTCACTAAATTAATTGATATATTTTGATATATTGCCTTTGTGTAATATTGTTCAAACATGCACCATCAGTGTAATTCAATGTAAAAAAAAGGGAAGAAAGAAATGATACATTATTTAAAATGAACAATTTTAACCAACATGAATTTAACTATGTTTCAGTGGAAGAACCCCACAATCAAAACACCTCCTACAGATGTCCACCCAACCTTTGTAATAATAATAATAATAATAATAATAATTAATAATAATAATAATAATATAAACCCCAAAGGCCATTCAGTCCAACCCCCTTGTGCCATATAGGAAAAGCACAATCAACGCACCCTCTAAGTCAGTGGTTCTCAACCTTCCTAATGCCGTGACCCCTTAATACAGTTCCTCATGTTGTGATGACCCTCAACCATAACATTATTTTTGTTTCTACTTCACAATTGTAATTTTGCTACTGTTATGAATCGTAATGTAAATATCTTATATGAGGATGTATTTTCATTCATTCACTGGACCAAGTTGGGTACAAATACCTGGTACACCCAAATTTGAATACTGGTGGGGTTTTTTTGGGGGGGGGGTTGATTTTGTAATTTGGGAGTTGTAGTTGCAGGGATTTATAGTTCACCTACAATCAAAGAGCATTCTGAACTCCACCAATGATGGAATTGAACCAGACTTGGCACACAGAACTCCCATGACCAACGGAAAATACTGGAAGGGTTTGGTGGGCATTGACCTTGAGTTTTGGAGTTGTAGTTCACCTACATCCAGAGAGCCCTGTGGACTCAAACAGTGATGGATCTGGACCAAACTTGGCACGAATACTCAATCTGACCAAATGTAAACACTGGTGGAGTTTGGGGAAAATAGACATTGACATTTCAGAGTTGTAGTTGCTGGGATTTACAGTTTACCTACAATCAAAGAGCATTCTGAACCCCACAAATGATAGAACTGGGCCAAACTTCGCACACAGAACCCCCATGACCAACAGAAAATACTGTGTTTTCTTATGGTCTTTGGTGACCCCTTTGGCACCCCCTCGCGACCCCTCTAGGGGTCCCAACCCCCAGGTTGAGAAATGCTGCTCTAAGTACTGTGAGGGAAATAGGGTTTGGAAAGCAAAGAAAGTGGGGTGGGAGAGTCTGGGTGACAAGCAAAAGAGTCTGGGCAGTGAGAGAGGTGAGTAGAAAAGGGTCTGGGCAGCAAGGAAAAAGGATCTGTGCCCTGATAGGATGCTGCTAATGTTGTTATTTCCAGCAGCTCAAAAATTTAATTTCCCAGCATTTCTAAGGAGGAGGAAAGAGGAGGAGGTGGGAAGCAGCATGGCACTTTCCCAAGGGCTCTGTGGAGCACAGTTTGAGAACCCCTTCTTTAAATGATTACCTATATATGAAAACAGCTCCGTATATTCAAGCAATTGGGAATAATTCTCTCTAACAACCAGGAGGATAAAACACACTGCAACCTTTTATATCACTGCTGATTATACCATTGCTGATACCACAGAAGAAATGAAATAGCCTCTTTTTTTTGGAGGTTAACTTCTCGATGCTGGAAAATTCATTAATCAGAAACAAGATTTTAGAAATAGTGATAATAATGATGATAGTAATCACCCAAAACTGGCTACGTTCCTAGAGTCTCATATAAAATGAAGAATTTCTATTTGCATGGAACAAAAATAATACCAATCCCTAGTATATTGAACACAAAAGAATTCCAATTTGCTGAATAAGATAATTTGAGAAGCATTGTTCTGCATTTCTCATTGAATCACACATTTATTTGTAGCTGTGGTGATGAATCCACTCTAAAGCACATTTGGTCCATGTTTTAAGAAAACTACTCAAGTTCCTATCCTCTAAAAAGGTTCAACATCTTAAAAACTGCTTTAAAAATAATTTTGTTGACATAGATGCTCTCAGTCAACATTTTGCATTTGTCCAAATGTATGTCCCAAAATCATTGTACATTATCATGTTACATACTCAAAGGAACATGCAGGGAACAAATTCCACAGGAAAACAATCTATTACAAAAATATGAATCAAATGCAACTACTTTAAAAAAATCCCAATTTCCTCTTTCCTGCTCTCACTTTCACGTTTGTACTCATTTTACTTTTGTTGCTGAAAACTGAATTCAAAATGCAAAAGTAGTATGCATTTAGTTAACTCGACTGGAGGAAGGAAATAAAAGAAATGTGTGTCTGTCTGTGTATGTGCCACCTTGACCACAATATGATATTCTTTAGCCATATGTATCCCAAGTTTTCATCTGGGAAATGTTGGAGGGTATGCTATTGCACATGTATTTAAAGTTCTTTGCTCTCCTGCACATCATAGACAGGTTTCACTCCTTGAGTTTGATTAGGTGGTTGGAGCAGTGAATGACGCCTTTGTGTCTCAAAAGGACAGATGGTTCTGTACCTTTTTACTACTTTGGTTTGTTTTTTTTAATTGGCAAGTGTGCTGTCAGGAGTGTCTATTTCAGCACTTCCCACTTCTCTCCTTTTTGCCTATTAAGGCTTTTTGCTGCTGCACTCTATTTCTTCAGTGATATCTCCTTGTGATGTTCTCCTCCCCTATCTCTTCTTTTTGTGTTCTACTGTTTGCTTCATGTGTGATCTCTTTGGTACCCTGCTGGGGTTGGACAATGGGAGCATCATCTTCTATATCATCTCATTATCCAGCTGATTCCTAGAGTACGGGAAGAGATATCTGCTTTGAACTGGGTTATCTGAGTCCACACTACCATATAGTCAAATTCAAAGCAGATAATGTGGGATTTTATTCAACTGTGTGGAACAGGCCTGTCTCTCTCTCATTCAATGTTTTCTTGTACCCGTTTTCTTCAAAGTTGTATAGTGGTGGTTGAATGGTGTCAGAGTGCAGCTTCATTCAAAACTACATGGCCACTGCATTGATTGGTGTGTTTGTCTGATAACTCTCTGGCTTTTATTATATGGTAAGGGGACAGTGAGCAGTCTTCTCCTACCAGACCTCTTGCATAATTCCTCTGATACAGGTTTACACTGCAAAAGACTTAGATCCAATGAAAAGCTTTATATCACATTAATGATCTAATGCAGTGATCATGAACCTTTTAGAAACCGAGTGCCCAAACTGCAACCCAATACCTTAGGCCCCTTCTACACTGTCATATAAAATACAGCTTATCTGCTTTGAACTGGATTATATGGCAGTGTAGACTCATAATCTAGTTCCAAGCAGATAATGTGGATTATCTGATTTGATAATCTGAATTATGTGGCATCATAGAAGGGGGTCTGAGAGTGCCTCATCCAACTACAACTCCAAGGATTCCAGAGCAGTTAAAGCAGTATAAAACTGCATTAATTTTACAGTGAAAATGCATCCCTAGAGAAAGGAAAACAAAAGCCCGCAAAGTTTCAAGCCCTGACTTTTCACACTTCTGCTTTTTGCTCTTGTTTCAAAAGTCAGCCAGGTGATGAAGCATCCAGAGGAAAGGGAACTACATTTCCCAGGGAGCCATGCCATAAAAGGGTGTGTGGCCAGCGACAGCAGAATCTGTACTGGGGCAAATATGTGAATTCTCACAGAGAGGATTCTAAGTGCCCTATCTGCCACATGTGCCATAGGTTCACCATCACTGGTCAAATATGCTCCCTTAGGAATGTCTCAGAGATTAAAACAATAAAGAAAGAAAGAAAATCAAGTAGAGGCCTTTGCTCTTTCAGATACAAACATGATTGTATAACATCTCTGGAAATTGAAGGAAGTTTTACAGGATTTCCATTCAGTGGAGGTAAAGCACGTATTGCTCTCCTGAATGCATTTATGAGACAATTTCCTTGTCAACAGAAAGAATGGGGATTCCAATGGAAATTCCAATTTTTCAAAGATGGACAGGGTTGCAGGCCCTCACTTCCCTTCCTTTTCAGCATGCTGCTTACAGTATGCACAAACTTTGTCAAGAGGCTGCTACTGTCTAACTCATCACAAGTTAGGGACATACCTGTTAAAAACAAATTATACTTTTAGATAATTCGTCATGCTGAAGAAGTGTCTCTCAGCACGATGAGAGCCTTGGGCAAAATCCGGAATATTAGCAAAAGGTGGATGTCGCTTTTGTATTTTGGAACCTTCTACAGCAGAAGCAGTGAGGCGGGGTTCTTTTACTACTGGCTGACTGCTAATATTCCGGATTTTGCCGATCTTCGGGATGCGCTCCGGAAACCAAAAGCGCCCAGGATTATCGAGGCTCTGCCCTCTCTGTGGGCTTGGAGATGGAGGACTTCAGTGTGTAATACTTTTTGTGGGATTTTTGCTGCTTTCCAAGGACTGAACACAAGTTCACGGACTGTGAGTTTGTCCTTGGCTGTGCACCTCTGTTTCTAGCCTTCATTTTGATGCAGTTTATTTTGATGTGGATTATATTGTATATACTTATATTTAATGTTTGATAAACTCAATATACATTGAATCTTCTAATAACGATTTGCTTCTGTGCTCTTGTGTTGATATACCTTGGTACTTTATAATTGAGTATATTTTGAGATGAATGTTGAGCTTTGGATATTCTTATACCCAAGCTTTGTGTTGTTGTTTAGTTGAGAGTACCCACCCACTGTTTCTTTTGTATTCTTCCTTGGCACCCTCCTCCTCTCTGCCTTTCTCCACACTCCAGGGCCTTTCCCCAGCTGCTGCACTGGCTCCTCCTCTCTTGCTGGGAGACATGGCTAGCCCCAGCAGTGCACATTTCATGCCCGCCGAGGCCACAGCTTCCAGCCCAGAACCCAGGCAGAACGGGGCGCCTCCGAGAGCCAGGGCTGCCTCTCTTGGGAGGGGAGGAGGAAGGGAGAAGCGGAGAGCCATGCCTCAAGTGGGAAGAGCAGCGGCGGCAGCAGAAGGATCCATGCGTGGGCTTGTATAGTTGAGGAAGAAAGAGATGCAGAGGGGAGGGAGGGGCTCCCACAGCCCCCTCCTCGCCTCTGCTCTTGCTCTCTCTCCTCCCCCTTTTCCCCCCCTGAGCACGAGCGTCAAGAGTGGCCACCAATGGCCAATATCTCTTGACCACATTGGTGATGTGTTTGCTGTGAGGTATATAGGTTAATGGCCATATGAGTTTCTTGTGGATGGTTTTTGGACATGACTGAAATAATGAAGTTCTAGGTGTCTGGTCTACTTTGTGTTTAGCTTTATTGACTATTGAGTGTGGATAACCCCTGTAAATGAAATTAGACATAAGGCATCCTGGCTGAAGTAATATGGAAAAGAGGAGTTACATTTAATATGGAGGAGTTGGGAAAAAGGTAAGTTGAACCTGCGAGAGTGGGTGTGGAAGCTGGTGAAATGTAACTAGGAATCCCTATCGGTTGGCTTATGTAAATTCTGACTTTAATCTGACCATCATATATGAACATTATGACATCCAGGAAATGAACACTGGTTTGGCTGGACTCAAATGAAAATATATTATATATGGTGTTGTATTGCATGCTAATAGCTTTTAAACCCCTTTGTTAGTTTGTGTTCTGTGAGGGAATGGCAAAGGAGAGGATAAGGGGGTGGAACCCTTCAAGTTTGGGCTTATTGGGGGTATAGGCAGGATGATGCTGAAATAGAACGTGCCTATTAAAGTAAGGACTAAAAGCTCAATACATATTTTCTTCTGCAGATAGTTTCCAGAATTTTATGTTATGGAAACATAGGCCTTAATTGAAATCACATTCCAATTTCATTCTCAATAGATTTTCAGTACTCCATACAATGATCTGAATAGTTTACAAAACTAGGGCCTATCTACATGAGTCAAACAAATCAGGGTGGGAGTGAATGGACTCCATTGTGTCTACATGATTCATAGAGAACATTTGTCCTAATGTGGGACAGGGCCACTTAATGTGATTTTGTCATGGATTTTTAAAAGGTGTGGGGTCTCTAGAACTTTCCTGAAGCTCTCTAGTTCACCTGCATTTTGTGGGGTGTGATTAGTTTACATGGCCATCCCATTTGTCCTAGTCTTCAGCAGTCCAGGGACAAGAGATGTCACTTATCTTCCCCCTATAATCCTCATCTTAGCAGTGACTGCTAGGTAAGAAATTGGTGGTTGTCAGTCATCACCTCCACTTATTCTGGATGAGGACACCACCAGTTTCATTGGGCTGCCACTAAAGCAAGGACACAGAGGAAAGGTGGGTCTGATGGTACCAAACTGGACCATGTGGACTCTATCTTGCACCTAAGGTGGGTTGATGCTGCACAGTGCATACACCTGCCAGCCATAGAGCCAGCCATGCAAAATCCAATGGTGTTTATCCAGAGTAACCTCTCTCCTGGATCAGCATCTCCATATGCTGCCCGTATAGATGGATCTTTAGACCAAAAAATATGTGTAACCAACAGGTATGGCTCCTCTGTCTCAGTCGGTTGCAACCCATTGTTTTCAGTAGGATTTAAATGTCATAGGGATTAAATGCCATGTTTCTTCTATGGAAGAAAATTAATGGAAGGAATAAATGTGGGAAAAGTCAGAATGGAATTCAAAACTTTTTAATAGGCTGTTTATTTTTTCTGCCCTGCAGCCGAGAAGCATAAGTGTAAGTGCTCCTTTCACTTTCAAAAGCAGCTGGCAGAAGAGCCTTATGCTTGATGAAACCACAGAAGTATTTGTGGCATCACATAAACCTTGGGGAGGAAGTCTTTCCTTGCTCTTGCAAGAAATGTCAGGTGGCTGAAATGACTGCACTTTGTCATGCCTGATAGCTACTGATTGGGAACATATTTTTTCCTCCTCCCATATACATATATTTCATCTGTGAACTTCAAAAGCAAGAAAATAACAATTTATGAAGTGCATTTTCCAAAGAGCATTTGCCGAGTTTTCAATTCCCTGTCATGCACTAGAACTATCCTACCTAAAACATTATAGTAGGGAGGAGTAATCTCTCCCTTTTGCTGTACTTCAGAACAGATATAAGTGTCATCTCAGCATACTCTTGCCCATTCCAAAGAAGTGGGATGTTATTTTCTATGTCATTTGCAGGTTTCTGCAGTGGCTGTATCAAGCCTGTATATCATACAAATAAAATAAGAGAAGGAAAAAACACATTTTGTAGATATGTATTCACTATCTTCTGGGGGATTATGAGGTGTGGGGTTTTTCTCACCACATTTTGTCTGGGCAAGCCATGTATGGATTTCATTTCTCTGACACAACATAATATTTATGAGGGGGGGGGGGGGAATGAAAAGAAATTCAATCTGTATTGCTTTTATTTTTCAGCACCACTATTGACTATGTTGGATGCCACAGGGAGTGCCTTGTCCCCATGTCTAAAGCAATGCATACTTATTTTTCATACCGTTTTTTTCAGTTGTGTTTTTATTTCCCCCTGGTTGCTTTGGTTGCTTCTGTCCTTAGATGTGTCAAATGCACAGTGGGAGAGAAAACATATCATTTTCAGATATCTGTACTGAAGAGGCTGCCATTTCTTCCATACACCTTTGGGTTATATATATATATATATATATATATATATATATATATATATATATATATATATGACTACAAATGAAATTCAGCATTGACAAGTCCTATTTTCTATCTCTTAAATGATAATAGAGCTCCAATTAATTTTAAATTCCACACTAGAAAGGCATCCATCTCACCAATTGCTATAGGGCAAAATCACAACTGCAGCCAAAGGAAACGCCCATAAGGAGGCTAGTTTTGGTTGGAGCTGGTTGACTCCACCAGTGCCAAACACATGGCAAAGGGCAGAGCTGATCCTATTTGAGGTTGGTCTGCCTCTCTTGCTTTGCTCCATTTGGCAGTTGTGGCAGATAAAATTTTAGCTGTTATGCCTTCATGAGATATTAATGTCAATTGAAGCTTCTGCTGGTTCAGAGACTAATAACCTACAGCTGGATTCAATAACAATCTGACTAAGCTATCAGTTGCATTTTTAGTGAAGAAATTTATATAGCACTTTTTGGACACCTCATTCAGATCAATTCATTAAATCTGTAAACCACCCCTCTTTCCTTTTGGGAGATGCTGGTCGGATATAATTAAAATAATAATAATAAGAAGAAGAAGATTGAAACAAAATGAACAGGAAACATATTTTGTAAGGTCCCAGGGCCACCCGTTTTTCATCTACGTATGTAAGGAGAAAGGTTTATCAAAAGAAATTTGTCACAAACTAGGTTCTGGAAATTCTGCAGAGATTTCTTACTAACATAAACAATAGCAGAAAAGAAGCCTTTAGTCCCTATATCAGAAGAAAGATGGTATAAAACTAAAGTAAACTAACATGCAAACTTACAAACATAACTGTGGAGAAAGCCAGAGCATAGAAAAGTCATTATTTATGCTGTCCATGAAAATTACAGCTCTGATTGCATTTTTTAAAAAACATACAAATTTTCAAGGCACTTAAAAATGTTTTCTATTCTACTCTGGGTGAATGAAATGGATATTCCATAAGGAAATGTGAATGCAAGGAGCGTATTCTCTATATCTTGCTCCACCCATCTGTTTCTTGTTAGTGATCTAGCCACAGTTTCTAAGGGTTTCGTGTCACTCTAGCTTGAGACTGTCTTCTCTCTGTTTTTCTGTGCTGCTGAAATGGAGTTCCACAAAGGCTGTCACATAATGCAAAGCCACTTCTGGTGGTTGCTCATGGAACCCTGTGGCAGCAGCACAGGGAAACTGAGGGAAGACTCCATTTTCAAGAGATGTGTGATACCTGACTCCCAACTGTTAAAGTCACAGAAAAGGTGGAAAATGTGTGGAAAGGATATGGGATAGCTGTCATCCCTGAAAATGGAAAGACACAGTAGGAAACAAAAGAAGACGATTCCCTCCACTTTTCCCTACATTCCTCACTTTAATGTGATCAGGTCCTAAATCAACCTAAAGTTCAGTTCTGTATTTTCAGTCCAATATATTTCAGTAATCTAAAAAAGGACTAACAAAATATGAATACACATGGTCAAATTATGCCTGCCCAGGAGAAAACACAGTTGATGCATCAATCTTAACTTGTAAAGGTGTGTATAGGTGAATATCCACTAATGAAATTGGATTTTTAAGCTAAATCTAAAAATATCACCCGATTATTAAATAGGCTTTCTAGCGAAAAGGCAACATAATATGCTATTTTGCTTCCAAAATGGACCATTGCTTAAAACAATGAAGCCACTCACCAACAGTATGTCTTATCAAGACTTAGATTCCCTTGATTGGTCTTCAACCAATACATTACATTGCGACCCATAGAACTAATTGAGTACTGCTGTTTCACCCAAAAGTTTGTATCATAAGTGTACTGAAGACAACAAATTTTCAAATTATAGATGACTTCAGACAGTTGTTCCATGTAGATTGGGTTCTGTATTCCAATGTGGGAATACTACTAGAGGCTGCATTCAAGTAATGGGGGGAGGGGATACAAAATTAAATGGGGCCAAACCAAAATGACCTTGGGCAGATATAATTTTTTGTCATTTGCTCAATGTAATCCTTGTCAGTTTCTATAGAGGACTCAACCAAGACCAGACTAGTATTAAATAGAAGATCTGATTCAGAGCTGATCCAAATACCACAAAACCTTACTCTGTTGTACTGCACTACAGGATATTATAATAACAGCATCTTGATCACAGCTTCAGAACTGAGAAGGACAGAACCCCACCTTTTCTAGACACACTTCTTCTAGGTACATTTTGGACTAAATTGAAGTGAAGAAAGTTACAGAAGAGTTTTGCTTACCTAACATAAATGGACCAGCAGAACATTAGATATGTTAAAATGTTGGATAATAAGGAGAGGTTAAGGAAAAGTCTATTAAACGTCAAATGACATTATGGTTTTAAAAATTTAGCACCAAAACATCATGTTTTACAACAAATCATCAGAAAAAGCAGTTCAATACATGGTAACATTATGTAGTAATTACTGTATTTACGAATTTAGCATCAAAACATCACAATGTATTGAAACAGCTGTGGATCTGGGCAGGAGGCAGACTTTGTTGGATAATCCAGAATGTTGGATGAGCAAAGGTTGGATAAGCGAAACTCTACTGTAGTACTAGTGTCTGATCATGAATGCACATATTCATTAAAGAGACAGCTGACCTTCAGAATTTGATGCTACTTGAATAACCTTTTAGACTGATCCAGCCAATGAAATTCCTGTTCAAAATTATTCTGTCCACAGGGACTATACTTGTTCCCATACAGAATCTGTCCCAAACCCATCTTTTAATCTTGCTTTAAAAATCATTTTCAATCAACTATGTCAAGTTATTGCTTTAAAAATGGATTTGAGTCTTGTTATTTCCATCCTGTTTTTCTACTTTGATCATATTCATTTGGAGTATTGTTATCCAAACATTTCCTAGTGGATTCATACACTTCAGTTCTAAAGTTCTCAGTGTTCTTTTCATCATTAGATTTTTTTCCCCTAAACAATATGATGATACAGAAAGATCACATATTTTTCCTCATCCCCCACATTCTAAATTCTTTGGTCTTTCAGTTTCCAAATCAGAAACATAAGGGAATATAACATCCAAATTATGTTCTTATCTTTTACTGATGAATTGCTAATAAATGTTTTGATAGATCTCTCTGTATTCATCTCCTATAACACATGCATTTTGATAAATTATTCCTTGTCCTGTTCTTTTTTCCTTTTCAATCTAATCACCACATAGTTTGTATAATAATCAGCCTGCAATTGTTTCAGTACAAATAATCTCTGGGTACTTCACTGGAAATGTAAAGGCAAGGTGAATGAAATCCCATGATAATTGATTTCAGAATGTCAGACTTATTCAAATAACAAAACAAATGTCCTGTGTTATTCTTTTTTTCTTTTCTTTTTTGCCTTCAAGGTGCTACAAGACTTTTGTTTTTCAGGATGATTAAATAGTTCATATGTTTTGTGCAATAATATTACTCTAATTTATGTGCCAAAATGTAAAGTATTGATGTAAACACAAAAATAGAATGAAACCTTTCTCCCAAACTTGTGTTTTGTTACTGCTCAGCCTCTATTCATCCTTATCCAGAAAAAGTTTGTCTAGGGAATTTATGGATTCCAGATTTCTACTGAAATCCATCAGAATTCTCAGAATTATTTTAAGTGGCACTTCAGACTCTATTTTTCTTCCAATATGTCCATATTTTAAATTCACATTTCCACCTCATGCACAACTATTGAAAGTGCAGAACCCTTGTTTTCCTTTTCATCTGAGCACTCTGCCAATAGCTGTCAAATACAATCACCTCTGTACTTACCTAGTCATAAGTCACTCTAAAGGGGTTACTTGACATCTTGCCTGGACAAGCAGCAGAATTGCTAGTGTAATAAATTCCTACAGCTTTAGTGCTTAATAGGAATCTGTAACACAGCAACAAGATGGGGTGTATGGACATTTTATTCAGGGATAGCCCAGTGAAGTTGCTTCTCCAAAAATAAATAACTCCCTTGTTCTGAATGATAAAGATACGTTGAAGTTCCCATAGTTCATTATAGTCTCTTTGTTTCCTAAAAGTGATGTGAGTATCCAAAGTGTTCCCAACCCACTTCCTTGATTAGCTTGTGGGGGGGGGGGCGACGACGACGAGGGGATGGACCTGTCTTCATTTTCCCCTCAAGTCATCCAAAAGTGAGAGCTATCTATTCCCTGGTTGTGCCTCAGAAATTCCATTTGAAAGACATGTCATCTTACTGAATACCAATACCTACATCCAAATCTCAAAAAAATTGAGAACCAAATCCAATAGAGCATGAAATAAGTGAAACGCCATGACCTGGGTCAGTCAGAGCATAATGGGAAAAAAATCCTACTCATCTCCAAAAGATTATTGACAAGAACCATACTATATTAGTGAAGGAGGCCAAGGAATCACTTGATGCAAAAGATTGTGAGGCCTTGTATGCACCATCTTAAATAGGCTTGTGGGACTATGCTGAACAGGCCAGTAACAGCATCCTCAGTGACTGACACTGCTCTCCAGACAATAAGCAGGGGAACAAAACAAACAAGCAAGCAAACCACTCCTACCTAAATGCTTGGGGAGTGAATACTGAGTTGAAAACTTTAGGATTCAAGTGTTAATCTCTGAAGCATGGGATGGGCAAATGTTCAAGACTTCAGTTTCCATCAGCTTCTGTGAAAATAGTTAATGACAAAGGACTGTGATAATTGTCATCTAAAACATTCAGAGGGCCAAAGTCCTGTTATGTGTATCCATCAGCCTAATGTTATGTAGTGTTAGGATACGGAACAAAGCCTACTCTGAAGATCTCAAATTTCTGGCAGCCTCATATGGGAGAAGGCAATCTTTCAGATATCTTGGCTCCAAGTCCTGATTGCTGCAGAGGCAAGATGGAAAGGTAAGTGTTTGTGCACCAAATGACAGGAGAAGAAAACTGCATCACTCACAGTGGCTTCTACTCCCATAAAACAAGTTTGGGGAGAGGATCAGGCCAGGAGACACTACATTGTATACTGTAGGTTATCTAAGATTGTGCCCCGTAGTTTTCTTTTCCTTTAGACTTGGTAAATAAAACAGATGGTGAAAAATCTATGGTTCTTAGATTTGTTTTCTCCTTTTTTATCATCTTTGTTTTTCCCATAGTTGTTTTTCCTCTTCTTGCCTTTTAAAATAGTTTTTGCTTGCCTCTCAAAGACTGGAAAGTCTGTTTCAGCTTCTGAATACTTGTTCTGTACCTTCAGGTTGCCAAAACATATTTTAAATATGGTACAATCCCCCTTTTTTACTTGGGTCTACATCAAATATTAGTCCTAATCCAAATAATCAAGGGATTAGTAAACTTCAAATTGTTTCTATGGGAATTCTAGTGAGATTTACAATTGATTTTTATTGAGTATCTATAATGTATCTCAAATTTAAGACGGCTATAATATTTTATTTTCAGTTTTTGTACCCTGGCATTGCTATGATGGTGAAGAATGGGGTTCAAATCCAGGGTGCTTCCATTTTCAGGGTGAATGAGGGGGTGGGGGAGTTGAAAAGATTATCTCCACTAAAACTTTCCTTACAGTACCATTAAAATTGAACATGGAAGTTTTTCTTTAGTTTGAATAACTTAATTTCAAGAGAAACCAACAAAGGTATATCAGTGATAATAACTGAAGTGAGAGGTTTTTCATATATTCCTATTAAATACCTGAAGGAGCAAATACTAGTGGCTTCAAGCATTTATTAGGAGAGAAAACTGATAAGCATTTTGAGCTGCATCACAAACATATAAGAGCAATAAAAACAACAATTCTGAAGAATCTATCTGGTAAACATCTCAAAAGTTCTAAGTTTTACATATATCTGACAGGAACTTTGTGTATTGTATTTATATATAAAGTAAAAAAGAAAGAAAATATAGAGGTTGAGAAAGCATTTAGCTGACCTCTAGTGCCTCAGAAAATAGACAAACAATCTATCAAACAATTAATTTATAAGCAGTAGAAGGAATGATGGGATGAATACAAAAGCACAAATCTCACACAATGTCGTATTTTTATTTATTGTAAGAAATTCTGAAGAATAATAAAGGATTTTGAAGGAGAATTGTATAAAAACATCAATATACTTTGTTGTATTGTAGCCTGAAGAAAACATTTTAAACATGTGAACATTTTTAAATGTTTAAAAACAGTAGCAGAAAGGAGAGGGAAATAAGCAGTACAAGCACATCAATGGATTTTAGTTCATAAAATACAAAGATAAATTAAACATTGCAACAATCTCTTGTTTACATGAAGGATCCAACAGTGAAAGACGGCACTACTTGTATACAGATTTTAAAAATATCTTATCTTGAAAATGTTGATTGTTTTAAATCATGACAGCATAGCTAAAAGTTTAGCAGGTATATATTTCTTGATTGCTAATTGTAGCTGATTGAGAATGAGACTTCAAAGCAAAATATTCTGGAGTTCCAAGGCAAGGGATGGCAATTTGTGGTCCTCCATAAATTGCTGGAATCTCTAATCTTTTATATTATACTAGAAATTCTGCAATATTATGTGTCCAGGGCCAACAACCACAATTTAGGGCTTCATACAGTGCCAGATCCTAAGAACATCTTAAGCAACAAACAAGCTCTGTATACATTTGCCACTGGCCATATAGACCTTAGATAAGGATTACCACAAATGCATTCGATATTCCTCATGCATACTTTTCAGTGTTCTCTGTTACTCTGAAGTTCTATAAAATAAACTTTGGCAATCACAACCTGTGCAGTGAGTATGTTGAATTGAAAACACTGCTGGAGTTGATAGATATTTTGGCAAAGTTATTGTTTGTTTACTGTTGGCCTTCCTGTTCATTGCAAAGACCATTCAAGCTCCATGCTTCACTTGCAAAGGAGTGATATTACAGTCCTACCGAACAATATGACCACAAATTTCCACACCTGTTAAAGGGTGAGGGACTGAGTGACAAACGATCGGGAGACAAAACTATGCTGGAAACCTAACCCAGCTTGTTCTCCCATACAAGTTGTCCAGATCCCTTTCCCCCAATATCATCCAATCACTTGGGTACTTCTTGTTGACCAACTTCACACCCACAAATCATTTGAAACATGAGTGACTGTATTTAAACTGTCACATATTTAGAAATTCTCTCTGAGACCTACTAAAGGGGGGCATCTAGGTTGGGAGTGGCTGGAGCAGTTGGTTTCTATCAGGACTTCTCCAACTCCTCCTGGGTGAAAACACCTGAACTCCTAAGAGGAAACTCTTTCCAAGAAGACCCTGTCACCCAATTTTCTCACCATGCTGCTCTTGTAGGAGCTCATCAGATTCCAGGAATTGATATCAAATGGGAAGCTTGTCTGTAGAGACAGCATTACTACTGCAAATGTGCACAGAAAAAAGGAGAAAAGAAAATGTTTAAAGAGTATTTTATTTGTACTTGCTAAGCGATTTCAGCTTCTGCCAGAACCGTGGGTTTAGGGTCCAATGTGCCAAGCTCCAAAGATCAAATAAGACACGGATGGGTTGAAGTCAAAAGGAACAAAGGCATTTATTCACCTTGGCCAAGGCAGGTATCATCAGAATTTGTGCTCTAAAGATTGGCATGAGGCCATTGAAAGCATAGGTAAAGGTAAAGGTTTTTCCCTGGCATTAAGTCCAGTTGTGTCCAAATCTGGAGGTTGGTGCTCTTCTCCATTTCTAAGCCGAAGAGCCAGTGTTGTCTTTAGACACCTCCAAGGTTATGTGGCCTTCATGACTGCATGGAGTGCCTTTATCTTCTGGCTGGATTGGTACCTATTGATCTACTCACATTTGCATGTTTTCAAACTGCTAGGTTGGAAGAAGCTGGGGCTAACAGTGGGAGTTCATGCTGCTCCCCGGATTTGAACCTGTGATTTTTCAATTAGCAAGTTCAGCAGCTCAACGGTTTAACTCACTGCACCACTGGGGGCTCCATTGAAAACATACCAAAGTGTTTATAGGGATGTGACAGCAGTTTGAAACAAATTACTTTTGCTGTTCAGCCCTAGGATAGCTAGGATTCATGTTTGGTTGGGTAGGATGTGCCTGCTGCTGCTGTCATTGATTGGTTCCTTGGTCCGGTGGGAACTTTAATAAACCATCATGGTTCAAAGGGAAGTTTTGTGGCTGTTTTCTTGAACTGTCCTTGGAGGATGCAGGAGAAAAGGAATGTGGGTAGGGCCTGAGACAATGACGCTAATTCCTGTTTTCTTGGAGTAAAACAATGGATCCTGGCTAACCAAACAATGGGTAGTAAGGGTTTTCATATAGTTTGGATGGACTCTAAGGGAGGGGGGTCTGATGGTGTGTTTGGGAATGGAATGGGTTTCCAGGGGTGACTTCCGGCCAAGTGTTAGGAAACCCCTGTGTCTTCCCTGAGTCCATTGTTGAACTCATGGGGTTATTGTAAATGAATTACATTCCTTCCTGGCTGAGATGATGAGATTTGCCCTAGGGTGTGTATACATGCTTTTGCAAATTGTTGTGTTCACATTGGAAGTCGCCTGGAACTGGGTTTCTGGCAAAAAAAGTCATTCATGGGCCCAGTGCCACAAATAATAATAATGTGATCTGCTTTTCAGTCCCATGGTTTTGATAAGAAGTTGAAGGAAAGAAAAAATGTCTCTCACCTTCGTGCTCTGGATTTTTCCTGTTCTCCAGATTCTTTTGCAAATCATTTTACCTTTTCCCATAGGAATTAGACAGAGCATTAGTAGGAGCAAAATTATCTAATTTCAATCTACAAACCACTCTATCACTTTTTTTCCTTTAACTATGTTTTAGCAAGGAACTTAAGAAGAAAACTTGGAGTCAGCTTCCCTCTTAAACCTTTATGAGAGAAAGCACAATGATTTTCCATGTGTGTAAGAGAGAGAGAGAGGATAAATGTGTGTGTGTGTGTTTCTGCCTAATACTTATTAACAAAAGAAATTGACAATTTTAGAAACTGTTCTTTTCACCTGGAATGACCATTGCATTCATAGTTAATTGCCATGACATTAACTGCCTGAATGCCATTAATCAGCACATTTTAAAGTTATGCAATAACAGCCCCAAGGGAGCCAGACTGTAAGAGCAAGAGAGATGAAGAAAGAGGGAAATCTTTAACTCTTTATTCTGCCATTTCTCAACAAAAATTATCTGCCAGGAATTGCTATTTGTATTTTATGAGATAATCCATTGACATCCTGCTCCCCGACATAAAGACAACCATGTATATCAGCTCATACAATTAATATACTCTCTAGGATCTTGCAGGTTACTTGAATGTACTTTCACTGATGTTAAAGAAGTATCCAGTACCTAAGGATATGGTCAAATTCAAATATTGATAATGAGAAAGAACATTAAAAAGTTAAATATTTTAAGATCATAAATCTTTATTGCAAACCTGAAGGCTTTTTAAAAAGTCCAAATCAGTAATTCTTTTTCAATTGCATGAAATAATAGATGTATACATATTATATGTGGAAAAAAGAAAGAAGCAGCACTACCTGAGAAGTCTGTTCTATGTCCTGAGAGAATATAATTAATAATGTTTTAATATTTATTTATTACTGTGATTAACCAACAGAACTACCTAAATGCTGTAATAAGCAGCATGATTTCAGTCCAAATGACATGATCACACACACAAAAACATGTCTTTCTGGTTACTATGAATGAATCACACATTCTCTGCACCAGAAAATCCCATGATAGGTTTGCTTTAGGGTTACCATAGGTCAGAAATTACTTGAAGGTACATACCAACAGTAAACAATAGGTAAACACAACAAAAATATTAAAATGCAACTTTTAATGCCACAAACACATAGACATTATTCAGTTATCTCCTATTCAAATCTGTCTTTCTCTCATATAGGTGATTACCTACAAAGCCCTAAACGGTTTGGGACCTGCCTACCTTTGTGACCGGCTCTCCTCCCATGAGCCAGCCTGAGCCCTTCGCTCCTCAGGGGAGGCCTTCCTTTCGCCCCTGCCAGTCTCACAAACTTGGCTTGTGAGTACTAGGGAGAAAGCCTTTTCCTCTGTGGCCCCCCGTCTTTGGAATTCCCTCCCAGGAGAGATTAGGAATGCCCCCTCATTGGAATCCTTCAGAAAACAACTGAAAACCTGGTTCTTCCACCTGGCCTTCAGAGATTAAACTCCCCAAATGACCCCATTTCTGTTAGACCTTTTCCCCCTATGTGACCCTTTGTGTTCGACACTACTCCAGTTATCTCCCCCGAGTTTTTAAATATCCTATATGTCCATGTGGCCCGCCCTGTCGGTTTTGTTTTTAGATTCACCTGTACTGTTGTGTTTTCACAGATGTATTTTATTGTGTTTATTGTTTTTATTATGTTTATTGTTCTTCTATGTTGTTGCTATTTTATGATGTGTCTTTCGGGCACGGCCCTATGTAAGCTGCTCCAAGTCCCCTCCGGGGAGATGGATGCAGGTTAGAAATAAAGTTTTATTATTATTATATTATATACATACATACACATATACACACACCTCTCTTTCTAAAGGCCTTGAGGTGCTTGGAATTACATCTGAGAGAATGTAGTGTCTTGAGCACTAGACTATGACTCTGGAAATTAGTGCCACTTCCAGATAGCACTTTAATCTATACCAAAGAGGGTTCAAAAAACCTGTTTCAGTGCAGGTTAAAGTCCACACACCTCCCCTAATTTGCACTCTTTCCCCGGGGAATGTCTAGATGCCCTCCCAGTCCCTTCTGGGCAGACACCAAGAAACCCAATACATACACCCCCTTGCCACCTTAAAATAGAAAGTAATATACCCAGCAGCCATTATGCCTTTCAGCATGATTTTTGGAACATACCAATGTAGTGCTAAGAGACCGGGGGGAGGAGGAGGGATTTGGAGAGAGGGTGAGTTCTGTCTTCACTTCTTCAGGCACACTGAGCCAAAGAAGCAAATTGGACTGTGTGTACTGACCCCTCCCAGGGCTACCAAGTATTCCCAGGGCTACCAAGAAGTCTGTCCACACAGGGTCCATACTCCATTATACCTGGGTCTTTCAGGAAGACCTGGATGTAATGGAGTATCAAATTAATTTTGGACAAAGCAGGATTTTCCTGCTTTGTCTCAAATTAATTCAGTTTTACGAGATATGTCATTTGGACACCTCCAGTAAAGCCACAGTAGCTCTTACACTATAGGCCATGTCTGGAAGGACCCTAGGGTTTCAATTCCTGCTCAGTCATGGAAATCCACTAAGCAACATTTGGGAAGTCATATTCTCTCTGCCACAGTGGTAGGAAAGGCAAAGAGTGGTAGGAAAGGCAAACAGGAAATCCCCTTAATAGGGTCACCATGAGTCAGAAATGACGCAAAGGCACGCAAAAGCTACTAGAATTGAGACTCCTTTTACTCCATTCCAGCAGCAATCTGTCAGAACAAAGTTGGAGCTGTCATACTAGTTTTACTTCTTCAGCCCACTGATGGTGCTCAATATTGCTGGGACTAGAATATTCTTACAGCCCCTTATGAATGCCACCATCTTCAGAAGAAAATCTTGGTTCACAGGGGGGCTATAACTGTCTGCTAACACAGCTCTGTTTTTGAATAATACTGAGTAGCTTTTCCTTTATTTCTTTACTAGCATTATGGAACAGAATTGAAGGAATGGAAGTTAAAACCCTGATTCAGCTCTGCTCCTGAATATTGTGGGCTTTACCTTCTTCCCCATTTCAGTGATAGTGAATGAGGTGGGATCAGAGTCACAAATGAAAGTAGGGAAGGGATAATAGAAAATAGAAAATATTTTTGTGGGGAAAGAAGCCAACACAAAAGGAGATTGGAAATAAAGACAACAGAGAAAAGGGGAGGTTTTTTTTAGGAGAGAGCTAGCAGCACTTTACAAGCAGCAGCGAGAGTAGTGTTGTTCTAGAGCAGGGTTGCTCAGAATGGTGATCGGGATCACCAGGGTGATCTTTGGGCCTCATCCTGGTGATCTTCAGGCCACTGATGAGGTTTTTTGCTGTTGGTCCTCTTCACGCGCCCCTGCACGCTGCAAAGAAGTCCTCCGTCGTTGCTCCTCCCCGCTCGTGCGCCGCCTCCAAAAGCTCTGTCCAGAGTCCAAGAGGCAGAATGGACCACTCTTTTGGATTCCTCCTCCCCCCTCCGTCCTTCTCCAGCCACTCAGAGTCGTAGGAGACCAAAGGGGGCGGGCCTGGATGACGCAATGCATGGCTGGGCCCGCACGCATGCGCAGAAGCGCCCATTCTGCCTCTCTGACTTCTCGTGAGCTCTTGGAGGCGGCACGCATGCTGGCGGCGTGGAAATAGGAGCAATGACGGAGGAGGAGAAGAAGGACGCTTTGGGGTCATTTCCTTACCGCATCTCAAAGGTCGGTCTTTTTACTTTGGGGTGGGTGCTTGATTGTTCTGTGGCATGTCTCTTTGCTTATTTTTAATGTTTAAAAATGGCCGTTTAGCTCCAAAGCCTCTCTGCTTGCTTTGTTCCTTGAGAAATATATGTTGGGGAATATGGAAATGTGGGAGAAATGGGGTGGTTGCATGTATTTTGCATGCCCCTTTGTTTACCTTGCTGAGTATTAAATGGCCTTGCAGTTCAAAAGCCTCTCTTCTTACTTTCTGGCTGATAATATGTGTGGTAATATGGCAGTGTGGGAGAAATGGGGTGGTTGGATGTATTTTTATGCTCTGTTTTATATTGTTGTTATTAAATTGAAATGTTGATGTTTTATAACTTCATTTTATGTAAACTGCCCCGAGCCTGCTGGAAGGAGCGGTACATAAAAATGCATAATAAATATAAATAAATAAATAAGAACATAGTTATACGTTTTACACTTCTGGGTAGGTGATCTTTGGGACGCGTTTTTTTAATCAGTAGCTCCCATGCTGAAAAAGTGTGAGCACCCCTGTTCTAGAGGTTCCAAACATAGATTCCACAATGTGCACTATCCACAACACAAGCTGAATAGCCGTCTCTTCTTGGGCCTAAATCTCCAAACACAAAGACACATAATTTAGATTAAACCTATTATATTTTAGGTGATGTTTAGTGAGAATATGAAAACACCAACATAAGCTCTTTCTAATGAAAAAGTATCATGGCAGTGCAAAACATAAATAATAATGCATAAAATGCATAATGATATAGTTGTGATTGCTAACACATATATCTATTCTCAGATTACTTTCTTCATGGCATAGAACCTGAAACCCTAAGACTTAAAGTCAGCAGTTGGAGCCTGAGCTTTACCATACCTACTGAGTTTGATATACCCAAATCTAATATTCACTCAAATATAATGCTCACCGTTTTTGGCTAAATTACATGACCAAAATTGAGGTGTGCATTAGATTCAATGTGAAAAAGCCAATAGGGTCATGGAGGCCAGACAAGGAGGTGGGGAGATGGGGGTGTGCTGTTCCTCTTAGTGTCTGGAGAAGGAGAAGAAGGACCTGGATGGTGACCTAGTTGTTCCTGCCACTTAGTCATGGAAAGTCTTTCTGTGAGGTGTTACTGGATGCCTCCTCACATAAGTGTAGAAAAATGCAACCAGCAACATATTTTGCTGGCAGTATTCTGACCTGATACATTCTATGGATTTTAGTGGTGCTCATTTTCAAAAAAGTATACATGTGACAATGGTTTGGACTGCGATCCTATCACATGATTTGTTATGAGTATTATTTCATACTAGCAATTACAGCATTCTCTGGAAATAACCTCCCCCACTGTTCTGCCTATGGATTTTCTTTGTTGTGATCCATGCTTCTTCAGCAACCAATAACTCTATACAAATAACTGTTGATGGGGGCAAAGCTCCACATTTCATGTAAAGCTTTACTTTTAAAGAATCTGTGAAACTACTAGAAAACAAAAAAATGTAATGAGGATATTCAATTTCAAGATCAGAGGCATTTCCAAGGTAAAATCAGTATTCAAAGGTATAAGGAGAAAAGGTGACTAAGATCTACATTATGGTTTTGACCTATAAAGCTCTATACAGTTCTGGCCCAACTTACTTTTCCAAATGCATCTGCCTCTACGTCCCACCTCGTAACCTAAGATCATCCAGGGAGGCCCTGTTCTCGCTTCCGCCAGCTTCTCAACTGCGACTGGCGAGGATGAGAGACAGGGCCTTCTCTGCTGTGGCCCCCACCTGTGGAATGCACTACCAAGCAAAATAGATCAACACCATCCTTCCTGGCATTTAGAAAGAAGGTAAAATTTTGGCTATGGGACCAGGTCTTTGCACAGTAACCCAATGCAACACTTTACCGGGAATTGACTGATATGACGACGAACATGAAAATACGACTTACCGTTACTGACTGGATGCTAACAGGATACAGACTGAAGATTATTTTAATTTAAAGTTAATTGATTGTGATTTTGTTTAACTGCTGTTGTTTTTAATTGTGCTTGTATTTTACATTGCCTATTGTTGCCAGCATCTAATTGCTGCCTTGTTAGCCGCTCTGAGTCACACCTTGGGGGTTGAGAAGGGCGGGGTAAATATACTGTAAATAAAATAAATAAATAAATACATAAATATTTAAAGTGTAACTTAGTTCATCTATCAGAAGGTGCAACTCACTTGATATTATGCATGCATTTAGGCACCCTGGAAACCTGTTCTAGAGAAATAGTAATCCATTAGTTTCCCGTAATTTAATGAGTACAGTTGTTTTTTTGCAGTCAGTTTACATGTAATAAATAAACTTTTGCATGACTTAAATTTTAAATAAGTTCAAAATTTCACATCTTTTCTTTTGCTTTTTGTTGCCCATTTGGCATTTTTAAAGTCCCAATTTTGAAGATCTTGAATTTAACACTATGACCAATTTAAACATGGAAGCCCCCCCCCCCCCCAATCCCTTGTGGAGTGAATTAGGAAACTTGCTTTCCCACTTCAACTCACCTTCCTTGTCCCTAAGATTGAACTGATCACTTTGACACCATTCCCCTCCCCTCTTCCTCTATCAAGTAAGAAAGGCTCTCTTTTCTTTTCTGATCCTAAAGATGTATCACTCTCCAATACCCAGTGAGAATCTGCATATGCATTTTTGGTCGGCTACATGTGCTTCAAGAAAACAAATGCCTACTTACTGAGAATAATGTGTGGTTATACTGCTGCAAATACTGTACATACTAGGGTTGGATAGGCTCATTTGAAAAAGTTTAAAAGTAGGAAAAAAACGTATGAATTTGGAGTTCCAGTGCAGTTTTGAACCATGCAGGAAAGGTGGGGGGGGGGGGGTCCGAATTTGAACCATTAACCTTCTTTTTCTTGAAAATATTATATAATGTTCGGATGTCTCCCAAGGTTATTTTAATTTTCACAACCATTAAGCAACTTTGTTTGTTCACATCAGTTGAAGGCAGCCTTCAAGAACTTAGTTGAAAATTAATTTGGCACTGGGATTAAAATAAATATCCCATCCTATAAAACCATCTCTCCTCACCATATGGACATTAGTGGGTCGAACTATATGTAAACCACTATTGATTGGATGTGGACTTGATATAGATGGAATTTTAATTTAATTTGATTGTTGATAATTGTTTAAGTGTTGATGTTTTTAACTTTGTTTGTATTGGTGATTTTACATTGTGTATTGTTGCCGGCATCTAATTGCTGCCTTGTAAGCCGCTCTGAGTCTCCACCCTCCTGGGGGTTGAGAAGGGCAGGGTAGAAATACTGTAAATAAAATAAAATAAAAATAGGGTACAGAGCCAATAGACATAGCCCTGCTGTTCCCATTATGCAACAGTAGTCATTGGGGGCATAATGACTGGATGCAATTACAGGTATAATTGGTAATATCAAATGTTATGAAATATAAAAACATATAAGAAAGGGAAATACCCACCTCACACATAAACAGTATAAACACCCCAAAATCCTCAGATCCCTCATGGGGTGAAACTTGGGGGTGCTTGCATTTCTTGGTGCTCTTTTGCAAGTGGAGGAAATGTTTTGAGCTACTTCTATTAATGGAGACTCTTAATCTGATTTTAAAGAATGATCTAGTATTTGAGATCATAAGAAGAGCATCCAAAGATGGAATTCGCCTGGGAAGAAAGCTGTAGTTTAAATTTTCAGAATGAGGATATAAGGACACATCCCTCATCAATGATGGAGGAGAGTTGGTTTAGTCTGCCCTCTCTTGCACATTTATACTGCATTTCATGGTGTATGAATATGGAGATTTACTAATACTTGGATTGGGCTAATAAAAAGAAAGCCAATAATTAAAACAACCAAAAACTAAACAATAAATTGTTTTTAAGTTGCAGTCGATTGTCCATGAACAGTAATCAATTAGGTTTTTAAGGAAGCTCACTTTTACACACACACACACAAAACGTTTAGTTCAGCAATTTTTAAAATGGATTAAAGATAGATTTTCTTTCATATCACACCATAGAGAAACTATGTTCTCTTTTCTTCATTACTTTCAGAAAAGTATCTGTACCAATTGTGCCAATACGCTAGTTTATTTATGATGTTTAATTGATTAAAATTTAGATGATTAATCATCTAAATTGTTACATCATCAGCTTTAATACTGTTTTTAAAAAAACCGAAGTCACCATAATTTAAAACTATATTTTCAATTTAAGAACAGCATGCAGTTTCAGCAAAAGTGATCTAGTATTTTTTTTTTAAAAAAACCCTCTAAAATCATAACAGGAAATAAAGAATAGCACTCAGGGGCAGCTAATCACCTCTCAACAAAGGATTCCCCAGACAGTAAGAAGCCAGGCCTTGAAACTGCTAAGCCATTAAATGCTAACCAAGATGACCAATTACAACACTCACACCTACCTCAAACAGACAAGAGTTCTTTCTTCCACCCTGGACATTCCACAGATTATATATAAATCCCAATTTCCTAGTTTCCAACAGACCTCACAACCTCTGAGGATGCAATCGATTGCCAGAGCAATGGATCCGATCCATTCTCTCTGGCAATCGATTGCTCGGGTCTGTGGCTTCTGTTTTGGGAGAAGCCTTAGCGCGCGCTTTTTCTCCTTTCTCCAAGCAGGCAGAAGGGCAGCACAGGACTCTGATATGTCTGTAAGTCACCCTGAAAAACAATTTTTGAGGAGATTGATATATTCCTGTTATAAGAAGCTCTCAGCTGGCGAGAGGAGAAAGGAGGGTGTTACTGCCCTCCAGTCTCCTCTCGCGAGTTGGGAACTGAAAGGGGAAAATATGATCTAATTACAAAAAATAAGAAAAATGGAGGCCCCCAGGTTCGGTATAGAAATTATTATTTATTTATTTATTTATTTATTTATTCAATTTTATATTCTGCTCCTCCCTGCAGGCTCGGGGCAGTTTACACAACATAACATAAAACAACAACATGCGTAAAATGATTTAAAATTACATAAAATTCCTAAAATTCATACAGACAATGATCAGCAATCAGATTAAGTTTCCGAGTCTCAGTTGAAGGCACGTCTGAAGAGAACGGTCTTACATGCCCTCCGGAAGGGGATGAGCTCAGTGAGCGCCCGGGTGTCAGCCGGAAGCGCATTCCACAATACAGGGGCCACTACTGAGAAGGCTCGTTGCCTTGTCGTAGACAGGTAGCAGGAGCGAATCGATGGAACAGTCAATAGGTTCTGCTCCTCTGAGCGTAGTGATCTCGGGGGAAGATACGGGGTAAGGCGGTCCCTCAGGTACACAAGCCCTAGACCGTGCAAGGTCTTAAAGGTTAACACCAACACCTTGAAGGCAATTCAGCACTCAATTGGTAGCCAGTGCAATTGCCGCAAGATGGGAGTAATATGCTCCCACCAGCAAGTGAGCAGCGGCATTTTGCACTAGCTTGAGTTTCCAGATTGTCAACAAGGAAAGGCCAACGTAGATGGTGTTACATTAGTCCAGCCTCGAGATGACTGTCGCTTGGATCAGGTAGGGTGCCAGTCACCTAGCCTGTCGTAGATGGAAAAATGATGTTTTGCTGACCATGGAGACCTGGGTTTCCATGGACAGCAATGGGTCCAACTGGACCCCCAAGCTTCTTACCAAGGGTGACGGGCTAAGTTGCTCGCCATCCAGGGTAGGTAACCAGCACTCATCCAGCCCAGGGCGACTGGGCCACAGAATCTCCGTCTTCGATGGATTCACCTTCAGCCGGCTGGAACGCAGCCAACCAGTCACGGCTTCAAGGCATTGATGGAAACAATCGGGTACAGTGTCCGGCTTGCCGTCCATTCTCAGCACAAGCTGGGTGTCATCCGCGTACTGATAACACTCCAGACCAAAGCCACGCACCAGCTGGGCCAGCGGTCGCATATAGATGTTAAACAATAAAGGGGAGAGGATGGCTCCCTGGGGGACCCCACAACTTAATGGGAGTCTCCCAGAGACCTCCTCCCCACTCTCCACACATTGTCCCCAATCCTGGAGGAAGGAGGCCACCCATTTAATTACACTTCCTGGTTGGGGCCCAAGGGTAAAAAAACTATGAAATTAATTTTATATACGAAATTAAACCGATTTCAAAGAATTTAAAACCGGAGATATCCAACCCTAGTATCTTCTGTGCAAGCCCCTTGTACAGCAACAGAACTGTTCCTTCATGGCTCACCTAAGGGACTTCTATGAAGAACCTGGGAAAACAAAGAACAAATAGGAAAAATAAGTAAGGGGGCATCCTCTGTAGGAAATGAGCTTTTAATGCTCCCCATGCCAGTTTTCATGTTTTCTGAAGTTTTAAGAATCTGCCTAGTTTATGTATTGGTATTTCTGAGCATTGTAGAAGATTAATATAGTAAAACTGCCTGAATTATATTTAGAATTATTTTCTAAAAGAAAACAGGTGCTTCTGGAAAAAAAATCATTAAAAAATCATAGTTTTACCTAACGTAATCGCATGATTTTTCTTTTCTTGTTTGTCTTCTGATGATGCACTCTGTTGATCTTTAAAGATAGGCTTCTAATGCAACAGTCTGAGAAAGAAGTCAAGGATAGCAGCCAGTCTTTCAGAAATGTCTTCTGAGAGAACCACTAATGTGGTTCTTTGAAAATTGGGAAGAGGAAAGAAGTGATTCTTCCCACATTTCCCATAGCATTTTGTAAATTTCGACTTGCCTTCTTTAATAGTATAGTTGAGGTATCTTATGTTTCTTTATTGCATTCATTCCCTTCATTCCAGATTGAGCAATCTGGTCTGTTTTCAACTTTCTTTGTATATTGCCATTAAGTAACAGTTGAATGACTTCTTTATTCCCAGTCAAACTTAACATGTCATCTTATCCAAATGCATGCTGTCTCTTTTTCATTTCTGTTGTCATGGTTTTATACTCAAGCTGAAGCAAAGAAACATATTTCCCCCCAACAAGTAACAGAATTAGTCTAGCTTAAAGTGCATAGCTATTCATTTTCTTGTTTTTATCATGCATATTCTATTTTATTAAAATTATACCAATCCCCAAAGAGAAATATTGCCAGTTCAATGGAACCTTAAAGATCTGAAATATACAATCTGTAAAGGTTTTTTTTATATGTATATCCAAGTTCATTTTCTCTTTCACTTCTCCTCTGCTTCTCCATCTCAATATCACCTGCAATTCAAAGCCCTTGACTGTACATTAAACTGCATTAAACTAACATAAAGAGATATGCTTTCCACACACTACAGGATGATTTAGCTTTCTGCCTCTCATTATGGGTTATAGAAGTTACATCACATCTTAGGATATAGTGCTGAACATTTATCCCAGAGGGTCTAAATTCAAGTCAACCTGGAAAACTAGCTAGAAAATTTGACATTGAAATTGTAATCTTCTCTTCCACGTGTGTCATTTTAGCAAGTTGCTGGGGAAGACATTCAAAGAAATCTCAGTAATGTTTATCTCTCTTCTTCTCTTAGTATCCTTCATTCCTCGAATAATTATGGAACCAGCATTATTGAAAGTGCCTTATGTCTATTCTGATATGAAAGAAACTAGAAAGTAAGAAATATCTGTAAAATGAATAGGAAAATAAAAAGAGCTGACTGTGGTAAACTTTTCTTTGAATTTTGTCAGATGCTTTATTAGCAATAAAAGTTGCTATTAGAGAATGAGCAAAATTCTCCAAAATTTGAAGTGGTTAGTATTATTTGCACACTACATTATGAGATGGCCTAGCAGTGGTTCTCAACCTGTGGGTCCCCAGGAGTTTGGGCCTACAACTCCCAGAAGTCCCAGCCAGTTTACCAGCTGTTAGGAATTCTGGGAGTTGAAGGCCAAAACATATTGGGAACCCATAGGTTGAGAACCACTGGCCTAGACATTTTGGGTTTTTTTCTGTACACTTCAGAAACCCCTAATTAGAAGTCATTTCATCATGCAGCATCTGTGGTAAAAGGATTGAAAATCATGTAAAATCTTCTAAGGTGCATTAATTAATCCACTGCCAAAATGTAAGGAAAGTACTAATTGGCTCCCACATGCAACTAGCTATAGCAATCAGTTTTTAGTTATGATTATTTGTACACAGAGTGTAACTTATGCACATGCCTATTGACAAACTCTGAACAATATTGAAGAAACAGTTGATTCTGTGCATAGAAATCAATGTTTTCTTTAAACGAAAATAATATAAAGGTATTCATATTTGCGCAATCTCCGGATGGCACCTTGTGTTCTAGAGTATGATCTCACCATTGCTCAGTTGCAATATAGGGATCTCAGGATGCCATTGGTTTAATTCTTCTTAAAAGTAGCTTTACAAATTTTGTATATGTACGTGATTATTTTAAATTAAAATGTATTGGGAATTTATATGGAGAAAAAGGGGAATAGGAAGTTAAAGCAAACTGCATGTGCATCTATGATAAGTCATTAGGGTGGGAGGGCATTCTGTCTTCTAGCCAACCAAAAATGAAACAGATTGAAGTATGGTTGGGGGGCAAAAGCCCCCCAGAAAGAGGATCAGGTCAATGGTTGAAGGATGGAACAGTATAGATGGATGACAATTGGCTCATAAAGAATATGGAAGATATAATTTAGATCAAGGGTTTATGACAGATCACATCACCCACACCTCCCAAAAAGAGCCCACCAAAATTTGAGTTCTTCAAGAAATACTCTAGGCTTGAATCCTTCACCTCAGCTTGTGAGGATACAAGAGAAGGTCTTCTCAATTGTACACTTTAGAATTAATGCAGGCTAACACCACTTTAACTGCCATGACTCAATGCTATGAAGTCGTGGGAGTTATAGTTTGGTGATGTACCAACACTCTCTGAAAGAGAAGGATAAAGACCTTGCAAAACTTCTAATCTCATGATTCCATAGTGTTGGCAGTTAAAGTGGGACAGGCATCTATACTGCATTAATTCTACAGTAGATGCCTCCTCGGTGGCTGTCTCTATGCTTTGGGATTCCATTTTTACTATGAATAAAGTGCCTCCTCTGCTATTCATCCATCAGGAGGCAATGATGATTTTGATGGTGGTGGTGGTGATGGTGATAGTGATAGTGATGATGATGTTAACTTTATTCTTATATCCCAAGACCATCTCCCCAAAGGGACTCAGGGTGTTTTACATATCAGACAGAATGTCCACAAGACATCAATTAAAACAAAACCACAATAAAATAGAAACATAGTAAAATATAGCAATCCCGATAAAACACAATGAAATAAAACATAAGAATATTAATGATGATGATGAATAGCATTATTTATTATGAAATTTTTGAAAACATATTTTTAGGAAAAATGCAAGCAATTAAAATGAGAAAAAGTTGTAAACAGTAGAAATAACATTTAATTGCATGCTTTAAAATGTATATTTGTCTAACAACAGTTTATTTTAATTTAATTTTGTGTTGCTCTTTTCTAAGTTTTCGCTTTATTATATTTATTATTAGTTGTCCTGAGTCCTGGTTTAGAGGAAATGGCAAGTTACACCAGTAACAATAAGAACAGTAAAAAAAAAAGCAAGAGTGGGGGTGACAAAACCCCTTTTGTCAAGACTCCTGAAAATGTAATTTTATACTATAGTTTGAGTTAACAGTTTCCTTGCCTGCCCTTCATGGAAGCTCTCAAGATAATTCCTGCTATCACCAGCCAAAATCACCTCTGAGGTACATTCAAGAGATGTTAATTATCCAGTATTTCTGCTCTTTGCTGAAACGCTAACTGTGACCACTGTAGCTCATGTTCAATAAGGTTAGCTTTCTACCATCATCACCTTCATTTCACGCTATTCATCATTTCTATCTCCCAATAAACTGGGGGGTGGGTACTGCTTGGATCCACTCTGTTAGAAGGGCACTAAGAGCAATCATGTCCTCTATCCTGGTCATTTCTTTGTTGCAGTGCTTTCACAGGATCAAGTGCCAAGGCAACAGAACCCCTCTGCCAAGAACTCACCACTATCCTGTAAATATTCCTAAATTGGAATATGAACTTATTTTGAGCTAGCTGTGCACCCCTCCCCCAGTAGAAATCCAGTTGATTAGACAGGCAATAGTTCTTGGTTTTAATCTAACATACTCTTCTTTTATCAACAAAAGCCAACTCCTTGTCTGCGTTATGTTATCATGCACATGAGAAAGAATAAGAACATGTGAGATTGATGAACATGGTATGGTAAATGAAAAGCAACTGGACTGACATTGAAAAGGCAGTATATAACTAAGATTCCCATTAATGTCCTTGTAAGACATTGGGCTGGTCTTTCCCCATAGATCCCATTCATAATTACAGCCTTCTTTTTCATCATAGTTTTTTATATGTATATTTCAAATTAATCCCAAAGTGGAGTTTTTTCATTTTTCAGAATAGATGGTACAGTGGATTGGCAGAACAAGCTGTTTCTTTCTTTCCGCCAGGCAAAGTTTCTGCTCTATCAAAAAAACTCAAACAATTCATAGCTCTCTCTCTCTCTCTCTCTCTCTCTCTATATATATATATATATATATATATATATATATATAGAGAGAGAGAGAGAGAGAGAGAGAGAGAGAGAGAGAACGAAAAAGAGACATCATGCATGTGAAAAGGCTAGAAGGATAATAACTGCTAACATCATTTTTGGAGCATTTCCAGGCTAGTGATGTTCTTTCCTTTGAGGCTTGTAATTAATTATAGTGGCTGGTGTTTGAAAGATTTAGTTGAGGCTATTTGTTAAGCCCTGGCGCCTTGATTACTTTCCCCATTCTCTAAGCATGCAACATGGCTCCTTCTTGCATAGGTCATTTTAAGGAACTTGGGGCTGAGAGGCTTTCACTGCAGATAAATTGAGGAATCAAAGCAACGAATATAAAGCAAGACCTAAATTACTTCATTTGATGCTTACCTCAAGTTGTCATACACAATATTTCTCTTTTGATAAAGAGCTGCTAGTGGATCCAAAGGAAAAAAGAAGGGGTGGGCTTCCAAGAATAAAAATGGCTAAGGATCAAAAGGATCTCAAATCCTTTCCCCATTTTCTAATTTAATATTTCAAGATGCCTTTATGGAAGATATGCATATGTTTAATGCATGCATGCATATATCTCTAACTTAATTTTGGATTCATGTATTTGTTAGCTTGACATTTATTGTAACACCATTGTCTATTTGTTTGTGTTTGTTGTGATTAACATCATACTATGCTTGTAACTTAGTTCATTACTTGGATTCTTTCATTCAGAGAAATGACATTTTTTATCTTTTGCTTTTTGGTGGGAGCTTGTTGTGATAAGGTGGAAAAATGCATTCTGGAAAGAAGATGTAAGTGGCAAGGTCAGAATATGTTTTAAAAGTCACATTCCAGTCCTATATATGAAATTTAAAATCAGAGAAATGTGAAACCAAACATAAGTCAAGGGCCATCAGATTTATCTGAAGGTTGCAAAATGAAACTGAAGTTATTTTTGTTTTTTGATTTTCAATATTATGAAGATCAAATGAAAAAAATAATGCAAAATGTTAAGGATCAAGAGGGATAGAAAGATGTCTAATAAGCAATATGCACACATCTGTTACCTGCAGAATAGTACTCATAACTTGTACTAATTGAATATCTTTTTCTGTTATTGCCCTCAGGTAAGGAGTTCACTTCAGGAGAAAAAGAGCAATGGAAAATAAATGATTGGAAACACCAAATGTGCATTTAGACACCTGAGAGTTACACCAATTGTTACATACGTGTGCAGTGAACTTTAATATGACCTTATCAGGGTGGACCTCAGAGTAAACAATGAAGATGCACATACACCACTTATTTCAATGCTGAAAATTAGTCCTGTCCTAAATATATCTTGGAGCATAACAGCTTATTCTCTCTCTCTAGATGATTAGTAAAATTAATAGGTTTGGGATTTCCCCTCTAAAACCAATGGATAATTTCTAATCATTATTTGAAACAATTCCAATCAACAATTCTATGCTTTGAATAGTAAGGAAATTACCCCACCCCCTCCACAAATCGTTTTAAAACAGTTCTAAACTATTGAGGCAAGGAAAAGTGACAGAGCCAATCCCATGATACAAGAGGACTTTCTGACTGTGCCTGTCATGATTTGGTAGTCAAACATAATAATCACCCCCAAAAAAGGGAGGAGGAGAAAACGGTCTGAGATCATCTTCTGGTCTCAGGAACAGGGATAGTCCATTTCAAAAGCAGAAAAAATGTGAGATAGGTGGGGTTGGAATCACCCAGATTGAATCGATTCTATGATGTGGGTGATCTTCTAATTGTCCGGAGGCAATCTCCTAACTAGCAGTGAAATCTTCTTTACTCTGTCATTAATGCAACTGCTCAAATTGGGGGGGTGGGGGTGGGTTTAAAATTAAAACTAAAAAATATTGATAATGTTGTAATTCACTACTTTTATTTGCCTTTCATAGCAAGGTTTTTGTTTTTGCTTTTCCTATCCTTTTTTATACAAATCTCTATATCTATATTGATCCCTCACAATGTCGAAGGAAGACACATTTTTTTTAATACAAAGGGTGGGGGAGAGGACAGACAATTCACTTGATTGTGGGATAAGGATGAAAACAATAACAGAGAAACCAGCAAATTCAGACAACATATAATAAGTAATGAATAACACTTTTTTGCAATGCTACAAGACTGAAACCATGATTACATAATGCAACCCCCCCCCCCCCACACACACACACACATGGGATAAGGTCCTAAGATATGTTAAGAAAAGCAGATGAATGGAAATTTTCCATTCCATTCTCTCTGCAGCCATACATGTTCCTCATCCCAGGTAAAATACACATTTCATTGTTATTGTAAGATATGACCATGATAAATGTCACAAATAGTTCATGCCATTAGCACAATATGCCTGAGAAAGCATCATACAGGTCACAATTTCATTTCATATATGTATTAATTATATGGAACTGACACTTTATAATGGACTTCAGTAAAGAACTGTACTAAGATTGCTTTGCTATGTACTAAACAGCTACAGAATCATTTGTATAGGCCTGTCAGTGCTGTAGAAGCAAGGATGGATATCAGCAAGACTGAGGAGCTAATGGAACCTGCCAGTCCTGTCAGAAGTGGTAAGAGCTGCTGCCAAGGCCATGCCCTGGAGGAGACAGATGGAGATCAAGAATGAATGAAAAGGATGGCAATGCAGAGAGATGGAATTCATTTAATTGTCCTTTTCTGTCCTCCTTTGTCTGTGTTTGTTTTAGTCCAAGAATAAATTGGTGTAATGGTGGTAAATGAAATGAATGCAATAAGGATCTCTTTAATTAAATTCAAGGAAAGATTTACATACTTAGGCTTTCAATCTTCCTTCTTGGTTAGAAGATTAAAGTTAGAAGCATGCTCACTTGGAAGAATGCACAATTGAATTAAAAGGGACTACAGCAGCCTCCAAGTAACTCAGGCTTTTACATCAGAGATAGAAAAGGAATAAAATCAAATCTGATGTCCTTGCATGCTTTTGTTGAATGACTATGACACAAACATTCTCATAATATTATAGTAATCAAAATAAATATATTGTATAATTGCTACTGTTTTTTATGAAGCAGTTGAAAAGCCAAGTTGTATATCCATGATACAATGAGACAGGTAAGTAATTTTGTACTCTGGCCTCCGGCGGGCCCCTAGCAATTGGTCCCACCTCTGCTGAGTGGTCCTTGCTGCTTGCCGCATTGTGGGTCAGCTCGGGTTTCGGCCGCAGTGTGTCTCTCATCTGGCCTCCTTGCCATCCTTCCCATCCAGGGAGGAGGCCGAAGACCTCAGGCAGGCCCTGTTCGGTGGGCTCTGTCTTTACCAGGCCAATTCACCACTTCGCCATACTGGGAAGTGGTGTGAGTTTGGCCCACGATGTGCCGTGCATCCGGCCTCCTTGCTACTCCAGGAGAAGGCCGAAGAACTCAGACAGGCCCTGTCTGTTGGGCTCTGCCTCTGGTAGACCATTTCAGCGCTTCACCATACCGGGAAGCAGTGTGAGTTGGGGCCCAAAAAGCTTAGGTAGGCCCTGGCAGGGGATCTTGCCTCAGTTGGACTTCATCTACCACTTCACCATCCTAGGAAAGCGGTGTGAGCTTCGTCCTGCAGTGTGGGTTCCATCCGTACCGGGAGGAGGCCAAAGACCTCTAGCAAGCCCTGCCACCGCCATTTACATTATCATCTTCATTGCAGATCTTTGGGCACCGCCATCTTGCCCTTGGTGCTATTCAATCTATTATTGCACCATTCCAAACAACAATCACCTTATAACTTGGTCTAGAAAAACCCAGTTTCTTGCATTTAATATATACTTGGCAACTAAATTGCTGGAGTGAGGATAAGGTCAATCGTGACCAAGCGGATGCCGGCTCGCTTCCACGGGTCTCCTGGGCTTGCGGTTGCTAAGTCCTGGCCCAGTGAGACTGTTTCCCCTCTTTAATTCCAACTTGCTGCTAATTTACCCAATTACATTATCTAAGTTTAATATCGATTTGGGAGCCAGCCATTTCTGGGTGATATTGATATTGCCATCTGAGATTTATTAACTGTTCAGTGCTACTATTGATTATTGTTCTATGACAACTGCTAACCCTGATTCCTTGTTTATGAATTCTTGACTGGATCCCTACTAGCACTTTACCTAATTAGCACTTTAATTAATTTGAATAGAGTTAGGAATTGTATGCATTTACTAGCCTGCCTTGCCTTTGCACTTTATAGAACAGCTACCTCTTAATATATACATGCTGCTTCATAACCTGCTGCATTTATATCTGCACGTTATCATTGTATTTTGCACGTTTAAGGGTCTGGGGTGATCTGGAGGTATGCACAGATTGCAAAGTAAGGGGAGGTGCAGTGGGGGGAGTCTGGTAATCAAGAAAATTTTAGTAGATTAGGGATTTCGATACAAACAACCTGCTGAAGAGGTGGGAGGGGGATTGGCTGGGGAGGGGGGATAGTATGGACGGGGGGCCTCTGTCGAGGTGGTAACGGGAAGGGGGAGGTATGGGCAAGGAGACCTAAGTTACCAATTCAGCCAAAAATTTGTAGAAGATCTAAATTACCAATCCTACCTGAAATATATGAAGAACCCAAAACATATGATAGACCCAATTTATTGATTCATCCTAGAATGAAGGAAAGAATTCTTATAAATTTAAATCAGGCTCCTGACAAAGTTAAGCTGAGTACCCAGGATGGCGGTCCATCCAGGTTAAGAGTGGTGCTGTTTAACGCCAGGTCAGTTAATGGAAAAACATCTACTATTCAGGATTTGATCCTTGAGGAACACGCTGACCTGGCGTGTATAATGGAGACCTGGCTGGATGAGGCTGGGGGGTTAATCTCTCTCAGCTTTGTCCACCAGGTTACTCCGTACAGCACCGGTCGAGACCTAGAGGACAGGGAGGTGGGGTCGCAATAGTCTATAAGGATACCATCCCCCTGACCAGGTGCCCCATCTCACAGTCAACCACTTTCGAATGTGTCTGCCTGAAGGTAGGTGACAAGGACAGGATAGGGATTCTGTTAGTGTACCGACCACCCCGCTGCACTATGGTCTCCCTACCTGAGCTAGCTGGAGTGATCTCAGGTCTAGCATTGGAGTCTCAACAGCTTATAGTGCTGGGGGACTTCAACATTCTTGCCGAGACCACTCTGTCAGGAGTGGCTCAGGACTTCATGGCTGCCATGGCAACCATGGGCCTGTCCCAATTAGTATTTGGTCCCACCCACAGTGCTGGGCACACATTGGATCTGGTGTTCTGTCAGGGATGGGAAGATAGTGGTCGGTAGAAATGATGTAAATAAAATAATAAATAAATTATGGGAGCAGGGGAGATAACTCTATACATGATAATGAGTATTATTTTACTGACTTCAGAATTTGGAAAAGCATTTGAGGCCATTCTGGCAATTGTGATAAGGCTCCCCTGACCAAGCCTTAAGGGAAAGAGAGGACTTTGTATTAAAGTTGCTTACACCCAGTTCTTGTTCAAGCTGCTTGCTTGAATGATTGCAAGAAACTACAGTTTTTATAAGTAAAAGTAATACAGACAATGAACTTAGTAATCTAGTGGAGTCACAGGTGTTATGCCTGTCATCATCATCTCTACATGAAATAAGGTGCTGCTCATTTACTGGGGACACAGATGAATTAAGAAACTGTGACCCTACTTTATCTGACATGGTTCAATGCTATGAAATTCTGGGAATTGTAGTAAGGTGTCATGCCGGAACTATTTGACATAGAAAGTGTAAAGTCTTATAAAATTACAACTCCCATAATTCCATAGCATTGAGCCATGGCAGCTAAAGTGGGGTCCAACTGCATTGATTCTACAATGTAAATTCTAGAAGTGTGGCTGTTTTTTTAGTCCTCATAATTTGTTAAATGTGTACTTATGAGGCAATATCTGATATGTAAACATGGCCCGTGCTAAAATTTAAGAATTGAAACTTACCCCATACTAATTGGTTCTATAATAAAAACATGGTGAAAGTTTCTTATTATTACTACTGTTTATTATTACTGTTTTATATTGTGTTGTGTGCAATTGTTTTCTATTGTTGGAAATTGTTTTTATTAATTTTGTTGTGCTATATTTTTAACCATGTTGAAGTCTGGCTTGTCCCCATGTATGCCACCCTGAGTCCTTTCAAGGAGATGGAAGCAGAGTAAAAATACAGCTGTTGTTATTATTATTATTGCAAAAACTTTGTCTTTGCACAAGGGACAGCATGTTATAGCACATTTTACTATCTGGTCCACCAATTTAACATCATCATCCACCCATTTAACAAAGTTTTTCATGTAAAAACAAAGTTCTCAGTGTAGAACCACTACTTTGAAAGTGAGGACTACAGAATTGAACAGGAAACAACACTTTTAAACTAGCAACATTTTGTCTTTATTATTTAAAAATGTTTATAATTTTTAAAAAACAAATCCCCCCAAAATTGTGAAAAGGCGAAATGTTCTGAAATTTGGTGGGCTAACAGTGGTAAATGTGTTCTAACATTGCAGAAAATTCCACCCCAATAACTGTAAAAATGAGGGAGAAAGGAGCCTCTGAATTTTCCCTAATTATAGTAAAGATAAAGGGTAAATGTTTCCCTAGCTTTAAGTCTAGTCGTGTCAAACTCTAAAAGATGGTGCTCATCTCCATTTCTAAGCCGAAGAACGGATGTTGTCTGTAGACACCTCCAAGGTCATGACTGCATGGAGCACTGTTACCTTCCCGCAGAAGTAATACCTATTGAGTATCACTGCTAGGTTGGCAGAAGCTGGGCCTAACTGCCAACTGCTAGGTTGGCAGAAGCTGGCCCTAACAGTAGGATCTCACCACACTCCCTGGATTTGAACCTTCAACTTTTCGTAAGCAAGTTCAGCAGCTCAGCTGTTTAACCCGTTGCACCACCAGGAGGCCCTAGTAATTATGCTATAATAATTATGCTTAATTACTATAATGAAATAGTAATGAAATTTTGTTATTCTGGTTATAGTAATTTATTTTCCACTAACTATACTTTAGAAACATTTTAGAAATATTATGTCATCACCCCCCAGTTTTATAACTTGAGCTATTTTTATGGCTCACACATCCCTAGTAGATCCACCCACTGCATCTTCCCAACCTTATTTGAATATCCATGTATCATGCTGAGTCAATATAGAGGGAGGAAACCATTTTAGCTCTGATGTCGAAAGCTGCTTTTTCAGTTGCTTTTTGCTTGTTCCAAAATTAAACCATGTGTCACCCACCCTATAGTTATGCATCTGATTTTTTTATCTAGCTCATAGGTTATAGTGGTGGATACCTGCACTGGAAGAAGGTTGGTAAATGCTCCTTGAGATCCCTTACAACACCATGCTTCTATGTTATTGGACTAAAACTTGGTTATGCTGGCTTGGCTTCCTGGAAGTATACAAATCCTTAGAGTTACACAATTGTCACCCTTGGCTTAATCAGTTTCTTAGTTTGAAGTAAAATAGCTCACTGTATCACTAGAGCACAATTAATTGTTGGACTTATTTTAGCTGGGGCTAAAATTGGATTTATGCAAAGCATACTGAAATTACCATCTTATTTCAAATTGCTTAATTTTTGATGATAATTTAAGAAAGCTGTTGGTACAAGTTTCATGATATACATCCAGAATTTTATAGCAGATTGGTGAGAGTGTTTTGTTTAATGATAGCAGCTGCCTTTTAACAGTCTTTTCTGCTATAAAGGATAGCTATTGCTCATTACACTGCTAACAAATTTAAAAGATTTAAGGGCAACTTTACATCATTTGCATTACTGCCATATCTTTATTCTTTTTCCTTGATTATTTTATTCACACCAGACCTTAGTAACTAGAAACCCATGACAATCTACATGTTGGGCCTGTGACTTCTGTGGCTTCAGAGGTTGTGGATTGTGGTGGTGTGCAGGGATCTGTGTGATTTTCAGTGCAGGGCCAAGGTGATGAAACTCTGGAAAAGCAATTAAGGGAATTTAGTTTTTAAACTAAAACTAGGTTATCTGCCTTGAGCATGTAATCGTTTTTGGGATACTGTAAACATTATGCATGTATACTGCTTTATAGGTTTGATTAAAAAAAGGTTCAAAACTCGTTTCGGATGTATGGGGCACTGGTGGTTCAATTCTAAAGTCAATTCCAATTTTCAAAGAAAAAAATGTTCAAAACTTTTTGAAACTTCTGAGACTTCTGAATCCTTTCTTATTGGTTTGAAAGTGTTATTTCCTGTTTCATTGGGTGGTCCTTACCTTGGAAATAGTTGTTTTACTCCAGAAAGGGGGGTGGAAGCAATGGGAGGAAATTCATCCACTCGGTTTTAAAACACTTCCCAGGCTCAGGAGGGGAGACAAGAGGGAGGAAAGTCATCCACTGCGTTTTAATAATAATAATAATAATAATAATAATATAAACTTTATTTATACCCTGCCACCATCTCCCCACTGGGGACTTGGGGCAGCTCACATGAGGCCAAGCCCAAACAGTAAATTACAATAAATCAAAAATCAAAACATCAACAATAAACACAATATAAATGCATACATAGAATAAAATAACAATATACAAATAGATATCTAAAATCATAAATGACAAGGCGGGCCACATGTACAAATATAAAATGTTAAAAACTCAGGGTGAGACAAGCAAAGTAGCTTCTTTGTGAGGGAGAATATATATGTGCATGTAAACATTAGGCATGAGAAAAAAGTTATGAAAATTAAAAGAAATCGTAAGTGATTCGTATGTAATGGGACTTTCTAGTTTATACGCATCACGGCAGCTAACCAGGAAGTAGACTTTCTTTTACGGTCCTTGAGGCCAACAATTTGTGTAATGATCGTAATTAATTCTTAATTATTGTACTACTCACTTCTCCCTGTCTTCTCCCCCTCATTTCCTTCCCGCCTTCATTCATCTTCTTCTTTTTCCCGCATTTCTATGGGGAACTGGAAGTGACGCTGCTGCTAGGCATTCTGGAAAGTGTAGTCCTCCACGCTTCTCCTCCCTCTCCCCCCCCTGCTCTCTCTTCCTCGTGGCGGCGGTGGTTTGGGGTCTTGAGGAAGAGCGGGCTGACTCACTTCCTTCTGGGCGCCGCCTTGGTCGTCTTGGCCTTGGTGCTCTTGGCCGGCTTGGGCTTGGCTTTTGGGCTCTTGTCTTCTGCGGGGACACTCTGCCTTGCCCCACTGCACGGGCCAACTTCACACACACACACACACACGCTTCTCCTCCTTTCTCTCCCTGCACTCTCTCACATGCTTCCCTGCCCCCTCCTCTTTCCTGGTGGCTTCTCCCCCCCTCCCTTCTCTTCCCCGTTGCTCTGTCTTGCCCCATCGCACGGGCCAACTTCAGCCCTCCAGGTGTTTTGGACTTCAACTCACACCATTCCTCACAGCCTCAGGCCTCTTCCTTTTCCTCTCAGCCTGGGCAAACTTGGGCCCTTGCTCCCTCAGGATCGGGGTGAGAGAGAGGCAGTGAGGAGCGAGGGGGCTCCTCCTTTTTGCTGCTTCCAAGAATAGAATACCCCCTCCCTCCCTCCTTCTCTCCCTCCTTCCTATTTGGAGAGTCCCATCTAGAATTCAATGTGATTTATTCAAGTTTTGGCCTACAACTCCCAGAAATCCCAGCCAATTTACCAGCTGTTAGGATTTCTGGGAGTTGTAGGCCAAAACCATCTGGAATGCGCATGCGCTGGCATACGAACTACTAACGAATTTCATTAGTAATTACGATACATTTTAGAAATATTTGGAAAAATTTTTGTAAGTCTTTCTATTACTAATCAAAAAAAATCCCCCCCCCCATTAGATTTTCGATTTCCTATTTTTGGGTTCTAAACCATGCCTAGTAAACATGTAAACAGGGGGGGGACTCCAAAAGCGGGGGCATTGAGGAGAACAATGGTAAGAAATTAAGTTACTACTCTCCAAGGGCACAATGGAAATCCAGGTTTTACGGTGTTTTTGAACGTCTCCAAGGTGGGGGCTTTCCTGATCTCCAGGCAAGGAGTTCCAGAGTCAGGGGGCCACAGAGGAGAAGGCTCTCTCTCTTGTGCCCACCAGTTGAGTCTGTGAGACTGGTGGGGGCAAAAAGAGAGCCTCCCCTGAAGAGCAGAGGGTTCGAGATGGTTCATGGAGAAAACACTTCCCAGGCTCACGAGGGGAGACGAGAGGGAGGAAAGTCATCTACTGGGTTTTAAACTGCTTCCCAGACTCACAAGGGGAGAGAAGAGGGAGCAAAGTCCTCTACTGGGATTTAAAACACTTCCCAGGCTCATGAGGGGAGATGAGAGAGAGGAAAGTAATCTACTGGGTTTTAAAACACTTCCCAAGTTCACAAGGGGAGACGAGAGGAAGGAAAGTCACCTATTGGGTTTTAAACCGCTTCCTAGGCTCACGAGGGGAAAGGAGAGGGAGGAAAATAATCCACGGGGTTTTAAAACACTTCCCAGGCTTGAGCCGAGGCCAGGGACCAGAAGTGGGGAAACGCTGAATCATTTCCGACTCACTCACTGCTTCATAACAGAAATGGTGGGAAAAGCTTCAGAAAGGCAAAGGGACTTCTGGTTTCCTTAAGACCTTTGAAATTGCTTCAAAAAGCAAATCTTTCCGAATTTATTCCAAATTATAAAGTTTCTGACTGAACCTAACCATGCCTACAGCTTTACTTTGCTTTTATCAGGTGATTGTTACAAATCATTATATTACCATCTCGTCTGGACTACTGTAATGTGCTCTACATGGGACTACCCTTGAAAAGTGTTCAGAAACTCTAATTTAATCAGCAGCCAGGTTACTAACCATAGCTGACATCAGGGAGCATACCACTCCTCTTCTGAAACAGCTCCATTGGCTTTCGATTTGTTTCCAGGCCCAATTCAAGGTGCTGGTTTTAACCTATAAGGCCCTGAACAACTTTAATCCAGGCTACTTGAGACATCCTGACCCCCTATACTCACTGGGTTGATCTCTAAGGTCTAGCAAGGAGACTATCATCTCTACACAGCCCCTGGCCAACATGTACTCAAGATCACTCGAGGGGGCACATTCTTGGGTGTGGTTCGTAAGCTGTGGAACTTGCTTCTGGAGGAAATTAGATTGACTAATTCAGAAATTAGAAAGGGGAGAAGACTTTCCTTTATGAAGCAGCATTTAACTAAAGCCAGGCACTTTATGGACATTGAAATATGGGAATTTTAGACTGTTTTATCTTTAATGTTTACACCATGGATGGTTTTAAGCATTACTGAAGATTACACATGGTTTTAATTAATGTTTATAATATTTGTATGTGCATTTTTAAATACGTTGTGATCTGTCTTGGGTCCACTCTGGAGAAAGGCAGCATAAAAATCTCCAAAATAAATACATAAATAACCCATTGAAAAAATACAGAACATATTTATACATTTTGATGGCTATTTAGAATACCAGCACCAGTATCTGACTGGCTGAAAACTGGCCCAGCTAGGATCTCAGCTTTCATTGGCTGCCAGCCTCACAAAGTGATTTGGTGATTGGTCCTCCTGGAGGTGAAAAATTCAAGGAACCGTCATTTGTTGCTTTGTATAGGTCCATTTAAAGGTCCACCCTGGAAAGAGGTGCAGACCTCCAGAATGAGGTATGGCAATATGTAAGACAGTATGTGATGGTACTAATTGACCAGTCCAGATTATACAAAGGAAGGAGTCTACGAGTCTAGTAAATACAATGGGTAATTATGCTGATGGATACTTCAATGGAGGGTACATCTTGGTAATCTGCCTGCAGATCCCCAGGAGCAGATATCTCTGGACCTTATCATTAAAGCTGGAAAAACCATTGAGTGATGACATTAGACTTTACAATGAATGGGGAATTGGGGGTTCCTCGGGTATACAAACAGGTGTTAACATTTGCTAAATCATTTGAAAGGTTTTTTGTGACTTATGTGCCAAGCCACATAAGTGCACATATTTATACACAGCATAAGTGTGAATGGTTACATTTTATCAATGAGCACAGAGGAGTTATGAATGACCATACAAGAATTATGAATGGGTTTATACAGGAAACATAGGCAGGCTCAGGAACAGGGAAGACATCCTTTTGAATAATACTATGTACATATAGGGAAAATATCAGTCAGGAGATTGGGAAGTACTCAATCATTTTCTGTAAAGCCTTTTCTGGGGTGATCAATTTATTCACAAAAGGGTATGCTAATATTTTTGGTCAGTCAGCATTCCATAGCAGGGTAAATGAAAGCAGGGCAAAAGTTGAAATGGGGGGTGCCAGCCATTTCATTATGTTGCAAAGTTGTAAGACATTGCAAAGAATATTGAATAAAAATGCACATTCAATCATATCAAGTACATACAGTACTTCAGGAAAGGGGTCTGATTTCTCAATAACACCCAGGCACAACTCACTTAAATAAGCTATAGGTCAAATAAAAAGGCTGATTTCTGTGTCTGAATTTTTTATTTAGTGGTTGGTCATCAAAAGCAAACTGGCATACCAAGGTTTTACTATGGAGGTGCATGATACAAATGAGGCTAATGTAGCAAGCAATTGGCCTTCAACAGGATCCCAAAGATTGAAGAATTGCCATTACCATTAAAATAATTCTTGTGTTTTCCCATGTCATGCTGCAGTGAAAACCTATGTTTATGAGAAGACCAACACTTGTAAAAGGAAAAAGTAGTTAAAATGTTATAGAGAAAAGTGGTTGTAAATGAAACACTTTGGGAAGCAAGTTGCTTTTATCTGCATTATGTACCAATGGGGAGGAACTATAAAGACTGTCCAGTCAACAAGTAATAGATTCAAAAAATATGTAATCAAATGACATTTCCAATAATAAACAAATGTTTATAATGTACCCAATTGTATACGTGTCAATATATCAATGCAACAATACAATCACTTATATGCATTCCAATAGCATAAATTCAACATGCCCATCAAACATCCCAAAATCTGAGCCCCAAAGTCCATACCAAGATTCAAAATAATTCCAAGGCAATCTTAGGTATATAATAAACACAGTTCAAAGGGGGGACTCAGTGCGGTCGACGATTGCGTTAATACCCGCGCTGAAATCGTTTCGCTGACACCAGCTTTTTCAAAGACCGGGAACAGATCCGTGTGGCTTGGCGTGGGCCATCGAAATTCTGTAAATAAGACAATATGCAAAAACCATACTAAGTATACACATGGAAGCTAGTTTCTCATAGAGTAACCACGAAGGAGAACATAAATGTAAGGTATACATACCAAATATAACAGAAGAATATCATAATGAGGCGCATAGCCTTCCTGGGTCAAATCATGGACCCCGAATGGGAAACAGAAGGAGACTTATAAACATTTTGAATCAAACAATCATTCTAATTGAAATCCACTGTAGCTCACACCAGAAGCTCGCTCATAGCCAGCCTATCATTGAGCCCGTAGGGGGTCTCGCACCCAAAGCGAATTATCCAATCTCTTTCCAATTATAATAATTTACGTTTGATATCATTGTGGTTGGGGTTCTATCCTGTCAGGCACAAGAACGGAGAAAGCTTCATGGTGATGTTTTTCAGTAACAAAATGGGAATATAATAAGGAGCTCTCATTTTTATTCTTAAATCTTGATCTGTGCTCCTGAACTCTCTTTCATAATTCTCTCCAAGACTCCCCCACATAAATGTGTCCACAGATGCATTTTAAACAATAAATTATGAATTTTGAGCCACAACTGGACCAATTCCTCAATCTAAATTTCTGGTTATTGTATGAACTGACAATATATTCATCTGTGTTAATAATTTGCATATGGAACAGTGTCCACAACTACTGGTATGATTTCTAATGGTGGTGTTCATTTGTTTCCGTCTATGATCCGAATGAATTATGAGATTCTTGATATTAGCGGTTCTTTTGAATGCCACCATAGGTGGTTTTTCTAGTCCGAGAATGTCCTGGATTAAAGGCCAAAATCTCTTGACTGTGGCTGAAATCCTGCGAACATGTGGGGTGTTCGTCAGGGGCCAAATAAATCTTATCTTCAGTAGATTTAGTTTGCTTTATGAATAAGGATTCCCGTGGCACATTGTTTGCTTTGTTTAATGCGATTTGAAGCACCTTGTCTGGATATCCTCTTACTCTTAAATTGCTAGTCAAATGTGAGGCTGCTTTTACAAATTCTATTTTAGTCGATGAATTTCGTTTAAGGCATAGAAACTGAGAATATGGGAGATTATTCTGCAGGGCCTGTGTATGAAATGAATTATAATGCAATAAAGAGTTTTTACTAGTAGATTTAACAAAATTCTTGACTTGTAGCTTGTCATCTTGTTTGTATACTGTGACATCTAGAAAGTCAACCTGGGTTTTGCTGCTGTTGAAAGTGAACTTGATGTCTTCATGCCATGAATTTAAAAATTCCTGAATAGGTTGTACAGCATTAATATCATTGATAATAAGGAAACAATCATCAATAAACCTGTACAGGTGTGTCAAATGTCCCAAAATTGGATTATTGGAATTAAAAATAAAATCATTTTCTAATGATGCCATAAACAAATTAGCTGTACTGGGGGCGTGGGATAATCCCATTGGGACCCCAGAAATTTGCATGAAAAATTGATCTTCAGAGACAAAATAATTATAATCAAATAAAATGTCCAATAACTCCAGCAAAAATGAGGTCGGAGGACTTTTTTCTTTTCTACTCTCGAGTAGACCATAGATCACGAATCTGGCTTGAGGAAGAGATATATTCATATAAAGCGAAGTAATATCAGCACTAACTAGAATGTCAGAAGAAGTTATAGTAAGGCCATCAATCTTGTTAATAAAGTCGCCTGTGTCTTTAATATATGTCGGAGATTTGAAAACAAACGGCTGAAGAAAGGTGTCAATGAAAATAGCGAGCAGTTGGAGGATTCCTCCGCTGGTGGCCACGATTGGTCTCCTTGGGGGAGGAAATACGCCTTTGTGCGTCTTCGGGTGTATGTAGAATTTGGGCAAGGAAGGGTGATGATTAATGAGAAAATCCGCAATCTTAGATGAAATGTAACCCAATTCTACCCCTGTCTGTACAGTGTCATAAATGACTTTGGGAAATCTGGTAGTGGGATCCTGAGCAATGGGTCTATAGAATGTAGTGTTGGCCAACTGAGTATTGGCTTCTTTCATGTAGTCCTCTTTCTGTAAAACCACAATTCCTCCGCCTTTATCTGCAACTTTAAAGATGATATCCGGATGATTTCCCAGGAATCGGAGTCTATTGATATCTGTTTGGCATAGATTAGCATGTTTGCGATCTCTCTTATGGTTGATAGATTCTATCTGTTTAGTGATGGTATTTTCAAATAGTTTAATCTTCTCAGATACTACTGGGGGAGTGAAATTGCTCTTAGTTCTAAGTTTGAACTGTGTTTATTATATACCCAAGATTGCCTTGGAATTATTTTGAATCTTGGTATGGACTTTGGGGCTCAGATTTTGGGACGTTTGATGGGCGTGTTGAATTTATGTTACTGGAATGCATATAAGTGATTGTATTGTTGCATTGATATATTGAAACGTATACAAACCCGATAACGGGTACATTATAAACATTTGTTTATTATTGGAAATGTCATTTGATTACATATTTTTGAATCTATTACTTGTTGACTGGACAGTCTTTATAGTTTCTCCCCATTGGTACTTAGCTTACTAGAGTTACCACTTTTTTCGCATTAAATTTATCTGCATTATGATCAAAAATGTAAGAAAATACAATTTTATTTTTTCTTTGAATAAAACAATTTTATTTATTTTATTTATTTTTATTTTATTTATTCGGGTTTCTATGCCGCCGACTCCCGAAGGCTCGCGGCGGCTTACAAGAGCCGAAGGCACAATAAAATACAGAAGGTTAAGAACAATTAAAAACAAGCAACGCAGTAAAAACAACAACACAGTTGAGGTAGTGGCACAACCAAGACGCACGGGTCTACCCATCGAAGGCCTGCCTAAACAAATAGGTTTTACAAGCCCGCCTGAACGGGAGCAGGTCCTTCATTGCCCGGGTGTCGGCCGGGAGGGCATTCCACAGCGTGGGAGCTATGACAGAAAACGCCCTCCGGCGGGTGGATGTCAGCCGCGCCAGCTTCGCCGAAGGTACCTCCAAGAAGTTAGCATCCTCGGACCGCAGTGATCTCAGAGGGCAATATGGAGTGAGACGGTCCCTCAGATACGCTGGCCCCAGGCCGTGCAAGGCCTTAAAGGTGAGAACCAACACTTTGAAGGCGATCCGGTGCTCAATTGGCAGCCAGTGCAGGTCCTGCAAAACAGGTGTTATATGGCAACCTGCTGGAGAGCCAGACAGGAGCCGGGCGGCAGTGTTCTGCACCAGCTTGAGCTTCCGGATCGCCGACAAAGGAAGGCCAACGTGAGCGCGTTGCAGTAATCTAGTCTTGAGATGACCGTGGCTTGGATCACCGTGGCGAGGTCGTTCCGGGAGAGATAGGGGGCCAGCCTCCTTGCCTGTCAGAGATGGAAAAAGGCCACCTTGCTGACCGCAGAGACCTGGGCCTCCATGGTCAGCTGACAGTCCAGATGGTCTCCCAGGCTCTTCACGGAAGACGATGGGCATAATGCCGCGCCGTCCAGGGTCGGAAGCTGGACATCTACCCCACCCGGGCGGCCAAGCCACAAGATCTCCGTCTTCGCCGGATTCACCCTCAACCTACTGGCTCGCAGCCATCCAGTAACGGCTTCGAGGCAGTGCTGGAAATTATCGGGGCCGGCCTGCCCTCCATCCTCAGAATGAGCTGGGTATCATCCGCATATTGGTGACACTCCAGCCCATAACTCCGCACCAGCTGTGCAAGCGGCTGCATGTAGATGTTAAATAACAGAGGGGAGAGGATGGCCCCCTGCGGAACTCCACAAACTAATGAGGAGCCCTCGGAGACCACCCCGCCCCTCCTCACACGCTGAGACCGCTGGTGGAGGAAGGAGGTCAGCCATTTTAGGGCTGTCCCCCTCACTCCAGCCATGGCCAGGCGGTGGGTCAATAGATTGTGGTCGACCGTGTCAAACGCTGCCGTGAGGTCCAATAACACGAGCAGGGCAGACCCGCCTTGGTCAAGCTGGCAGCGGAGTTGGTCTGTGATGGAGACCAGAACCGTCTCTGTCCCATGCCCCGAACGGAAGCCGGACTGGAAGGGGTCTAGCCATGTTGCATCATCTAGGAAGGACTGCAGCTGCTCCATTACTGCCCTCTCAACTACCTTGCCCAGGTATGAAAGATTCGACACTGGGCAGTAGTTGGAGGGAACCGCAGGGTCTAATGATGGTTTCTTCAGTAATGGAGCTACCACCGCCTCTTTTAAGCACTCTGGAAAGACTCCTTGCTCAAGGGAGCTATTTATGATATTCAACAGAGGCCCACGTAACCCCTCCAGGCAAGATCTAACAAGCCAGGAGGGGCACGGGTCGAGGGAGCAGGTGGTAGGCCTGGCTGCAGCCACAATCCTATCAACAGCATCTGCGTCCAGTGGCCGAAACCGGTCGAGGGTGGGCCCGGCGGAGGGCCACGGGGTCTCAAGCTCTCTTACTGTCTCAACCGTGGCTGGAAGGTCCCGGCGGAGGCTCAGAATCTTGTCTGTGAAAAAGCTCTGTAGAGCACCGGCAGTGAGGGCCTGATCGTTATTTTTTGGGACAGTAGGGACCGTCGTCAAAGACCAAATTACCTTAAACAATTGGGCCGGGCGTGAGCTAGCAGACGCTATCAAAGCGGAAAAGTATCCATTTTTGGCCGCCTTGACAGCACGCTCATAAGCCTCTTTAACTAGCTTATAAGCAGATACTGAGGCTCCGTCGCGGAGTTTCCTCCACTCGCGCTCTAGCCGTCTCCTCTCTCGCTTCATCGATCTAAGGTCCCCTGTATACCAGGGGGATTGGTGATTGCGAGGGCGGAGAGGGTGCCTAGGGACAATCTCGTCGAGAGCTCTGGCTAAAGAGATGTTCCAAGCTTGAACCTGCTCTTCGACAGAGACGCTGATAGACTCCAGGTCCCTCAGAGCATTCAGGAACCTTTCGGGTTCCATAAGTCTCCTCTTTTGAAAAGAGTGTTTCCATGGGAAAATTAGTTCTTTGTGTGGGTGCTGTTGCATGTGCTTTGTTGACCCACCAGGTTCCATTGATAAACTTCGGTGAACACGTAGGAATGCAAGTCTAACCAGTATTTATTGCCCAGTTGTGCTTCTTATGTATGTTTTCAAATGTTTAAAAGTTGTAAATGACCTTCCAATTGTAGCTGTTGACACTGGCAATGTTGCAGAAATCTGAAGAAGTTATTTCACATTAGGAAAAAACCATCCATCACAGACAAGACAGTGCATTTGATGGTTTTTCTTCAGATGCAATCTTTTTCCATTTTCTACACCACATGTCAAATTCTTCTATCAGTGTGTCATGAGTAAACCAGGGTTATTTTAACCTAAAAAATATGGGGAGACACCCTGGGGACATTAGCAACATTTGCACTGATGATAAAGTCCAAGTTTGAACTGGAAATAAACTGGATTCATCATTTTTGAGGACAAAACATTTCCAACTGGAGTTTACATTTGATATTTCTTAAATGTAGATAATGTCTGAAACAAATAATCAAATTGTGTCATGATCTTAGTCTAAAGCAGGGGTGGGCAAAGCACGGCCCGGGGGCCGGATCCAGCCCGGCAGCTGCTTCTGTCCGGCCCCCTGCTGCCTCCTTCCTTGCCGCTGCCTCGTCCTCATCCTCCCGTGCCTTCCTCCGGCTTGTCTGCCATGTCCCGCCATATGGCAGCTGGCTCGGAGGAAGGCATGGGAGGATGAGGACAAGGCAGCGGTGAGGAAGGAGGCAGCGGGGAGGAGGAGGATGAGGCGTGGGAGAGGAGCGGGTGGTGGCGGAGGATGAAGTGAGGCGCCCGGGTAGCCTGTGCCATGCTCTCCAGCTGCCTCCTCCTCGCCTGCGCCCTCAGCGCCGCCACCGTGGGCCTCAAGTGCTTCTTGCCGGCCTCTCGCTCTTCGGCCTGCTCCGAGCCCAGCGAGAAGCACTTGAGGCCCACGGCGGTGGCGCTGAGGGCGCAGGCGAGGAGGAGGCAGCTGGAGAGCGTGGCGCAGGCTCCCCGGGCACCCCACTTCCTCCTCCACCACTGCCCGCTCCTCTCCCATGCCTCCTTCTCCTCCCCGCCGCCTCCTTCCTTGCTGCCACCTCGTCCTCATCCTCCCATGCCTTCCTCCGGCCTGTCTGCCATGTCCCCACCACACGCGGCAGCCGGCTCGGAGGAAGGCACGGGAGGATGAGGACGAGGCAGTGGCGGGGAAGGAGCCGATGGAGAGGAGGAGGAAGAGGTGTGGGAGAAGAGCGGGAAGCGGAGGAGGAAGTGGGGTGCCCGGGGAGCCTGTGCCGCGCTCTCCAGCTGCCTCCTCCTCGCCTGTGCCCTCAGCGCCACCGCCGTGGGCCTCAAGTGCTTCTCGCTGGGCTCGGAGCAGGCCGAGGAGCGAGAGGCCGGCGAGAAGCACTTGAGGCCCACGGGGGCTGCACTGAGGGCGCAGGCAAGGAGGAGGCAGCTGGAGAGCGCGGCACAGGCTCCCCGGGCACCCCACTTCATCCTCTGCCGCTGCCCGCTCTTCTCCCATGCCTCCTCCTCCCCGCCGCCTCCTTCCTCGCCACTGCCTTGTCCTCATCCTCCCGTGCCTTTCTCTGAGCCAGCTGCCGCACGCGGTGACTTCCTCCCCCGACGCCCTTCTCCCCGGGCAGGGAACTAAGGAGCAGCTGGGGGCGAGAGCAGAAGGGGAGGAGGGTGGAGAGAGGAAGGAAGGAGGGAGGCGGCCAGGAAGACCTGGTAAGAACACACTATTCTAGCAAACTACATTTGATGTGAACTCTTGGGACCTTTATTGTGCCATTTGACTTTTTGTTCAGTCCTTGACTGGCTTTCCACTCCCTGATCTACAGGAAACAAATCCAGTTCGAACCGCTTGCTTCACGCTGAACCGGATTATACCGGAGAAGCTTATTCAGCTGTTGGTCCCTGCCTCAGCTGTTTTTCTTCGCCTGGATAGACTGGGGACCAGCCAAACCATTTACCTCTCACTGAGCTGAATTACATTGCAGAGGCTAATTCAGCTGCTTCTCCCTCACTCAGCGCCACGCCCCCCTTCGCCACCTGGAAATACTGGGAACCGGCCAAACCTCTCACCTCTTGCGGAGCCGGACCATAGTGCCAGCCTTTTTTACACTCACAGGCTCCCTCTAATTGAGTAATGCTTACAAGTCACAATTGTTTGATGTGAGGCTGCTTATTATTCTCCATTCATGCCCGACTTCTGTGGCCATGGATTTCTAATATTGTGGATTATAACTACACCTGGGAGCCTTACAGAACTACATCTCTTTTTCCATCAGCTGGATATATAGGACCGTGAGTTTTGTGAATGCTTTAGTAATATGCTGGACTGAGCTTGATTAATGTCCTTTATTTTATAATAATTTTATAATAATAATATAATATAATAAATAATATAATATAATAATGTTATATTATATTATAATTTCAATATATTATAATATCTATATACACACACACACTATAATATAATAATTATGATATTAATATTAATAATATATGAATATTTATTGATATATTATTATGTTAATATTAATTATGTGTAATATGTAGTAAATATAGTAAATAAATAGGTGCAGCCCTCCATAATATTTTTTGGCTCTCATGCAGCCCCTTGGAAAAAATAGTTGCCCACCCCTGGTCTAAAGTGACACAGAAATATAAAAACAGATAAACAAAATCTTACATCCTTTTCAGGTGGTGATCATTAGTAGAGGTCAGTGATGACGATAGACATTTTTGGTAAAATTTTCACTCTCAAGACATATTCTAAAGAGGCACTAAAATAAAACAAAATCTTCTTTGTTTTGAGTGATAGCTTTTATATCTGCCTGCTTTAGTTTATGCTTGATTATGTGAAGTTTTGACAGACTATATGCCAGTTGTCTCCAGGCTGGGGACAATCCAAATACCATTCCTTCACCTCCAGGGACTCTCCATGGTCAGCTACAGTGCAAAAAGAGAGAGAAGCAATTAGACTCACATCAATTCACATTCACTGATTTTCTTGCATGAAAGCTGATCTGGGGCTATATTGGATACATGCTTTCAAACCTAGAATGAACTTTATGAATCGCCCTTATGTTGCCACATATTATACAAAATCACAGCCAGCATATGACAATATGCACAAACCTTTGATTAGATTTCAAAAATACTAATGTTATTTGGAAATTTTCCTTCCTATCTGTTTTTAGTTCATACAAGAAAGATGCATGCTAAATAAGAACATGACATCGAGCACTTGCTACAGTTGTCTTTAGACTACATTATGTCTACATTATGACCTTATATGACTATTACAGTTGATCTCCCATTTTCATTGCTTCTCTTTCACTCTATCAATAATATCAAATTAATGGGTACAGGGCAAAAAATGTCAAAAGAGCAATTAGATATATTCAGCTACAGCAGTACTGTACTGTGTTTACACTCAATGAAAAGTTTACACTTCAGGATGCTTTTGTCACCACACACACTTTTTCCAACTTGGAACCATCTTGCATTCAGCATGTGAACTGCATGTACAGCAAACTTCACAGTCATCTTCTTGTTTTCCTTTGATACCAGGGTGGACAGTTGGGAAGAGATTTCAGTTGCATCCAGAAATGTATGGGAAAGGTTGGAAGCAAATTTAAAGGAGCAAGCAGAGTAATTCTGAGGAGAGGTATGCAAAAGGGGGAAAGGATTAAGGAAAGTGGAGTGTTGATGGAAAGCAAGGTGTGGAGTAGGCGCTGTACATGACTACTAGGCATGGTTTCGAACCCAAAAATAGGGAATCGAAAATCTAATGGGGGGGGGGGGGGGATATTTTTTTGATTAGTAATAGAAAGACAAAAAAATCCAAAAATTTCTAAAATGTAACATAATTACTAACGAAATTCGTTAGTAGTTCTAAAGTAGGCAAAGCAGGGAAACAGGACTGATACTGTTTTAAGCACAGGCAAATCAAGGGGCAACATTTCCCTTGGTTTCCTTGCAGGGAGATATAATCCATTAACATATTATTATTAATATTATTAAATACCTCTGGTGCAGGCCTTGCTAGAGTTCTCCTCACTTCAGCTTTTCCCCATTCAGTTTTACCATAGCAGTCTAGGACCTCCGTTTGAACTCTATGGCTTTTCTTGATTCTGAACTCTTCCTTCTCCTCTCCGTGCTCTTTTCACTCCTGCTGCCCTTCTCTCAGCAGTTCTTATGTCCTTCTACTCTGTCCTTCTATCTAAACCCCCTTACTGGGTGTTTAAATCGCTTTTTTCGTCAGTCCTCCAGCCCCTCTAGGAGTCCCGATCTGGATCTCTCTATGGTTTCCGGCTCCTTTTTCACTTCCTGGAGGAGGCCTTTCACTCTAATTAGGCTTCAAGCATGGAAAGGCCCCGATTTGGCTGTGAGTTATGTCTGCAAAGCTATTTTGGAGGGGGAAATTTTCCTGTTGGGTGGGCATCCGAAATATTTAATAATCTAACGAAATTTTGAGCCCAGGGAGTGCGAAAAAGAAAGTCCACTTCCGGGATTGGCCTTGCGATCCGTATAAACTTGAAAGTCCCATACATACGAATCCATTCCGATTTCTTTTCATTTTCATAACTTTTTTCTCATGCCTAATGACTACATGCATTATCTGTGACTCTAGAAGGCAGGAAATATTTAGATGAAAGGGGAAAAACTCATTTCAAGAAGGAAAGAGCTTGCTGCCTCCTCCACTTCCATTTCACTTGTCAAGCCATAAGGTCGGTAACTGGGATTTGCTAGTGTATTTCAGGAATTTCTTGCTTGAAAATATGAGTAGGGGTAGCCCTCAAGAGTTTTGCATTCAAGTCATGGACCTCCTATACCTTGCCAGCCCTGCTCCTCACCAAATATCCAAGTAAACTTGTTGACTTCAAGAGGTGGGGAATGTAGCTAAAGAGGCAAGAGGCACCTGGGTCTTGCATACAATACTCTCAGGGGGTTCTCTGTCTTCCCATCATTTCCAGACAAAAATATAATTTCATGACTGAGAAGTTCATGTCCCAACAAAATTTATTCATTTTGCTTGTGGGACACAGAGGACCACTTCCTCCAACACATATAAGGAGAGATGAGTCCTCAAACATGAAGGTTCCAAGATGTGTAATGCATTCAATTTCATCACAAGAACATTGAATTCAGTCCAGAAATAAACTGGTAGTCAGGGCAAGTCTTATAAGACTTGTATGTTATTGTATGTGATGTTTCAGTTAGCAGCTCAGCTGCTGTAGCTTGCACTCTCTTCAGCTCTCAAGACTTCTTCTTCAAAGGCAATCCCACACAGAGAACTTTACAGTACTCTGTTCAGAAAGTTACCAGATTAGAGATTGCTGTGTGACATATTATAAAGGCATCTGATGCAATCTACGTAAATAGAAAAAGAACACATGTTTGTTATGTGAATAGAGTGGCCTTACAATAATTGGGGCGGGGGGGGGGGGGGGATCTAGCCTTTCATTGAAAATGGTTGGTGTCAAAGTTTTCAGCCTTAGGATCAATTTCACTTTGTTTTTGCATGGGCATGCACAATTACCTACATACCACCACAGAACCCAACAACAAAAATAGAGTTAGGGTAACAAATCAGAATTATTTCTCTGTTGCAAACTTTCCTTTCTATTACCAAAAAATAAAGATGTAAAGCAGAGTGTTATAATTTCTCAAACTGAGTGACCGGAAAAGCTTCTGTCATTTTATTTTATTAATTGGAAAAATGCTCCCCTATGGGCATGGATGTCCTTCCCACACATATATTTTTACAATTGCACTCAATTGCTGGCTGAAATTTACAAATTCAGTTATCTTTGTTATATATTTGTAATGTATACAATGGCCAAGAGGATGAGGTCCTCTGGGTCAGGCTACATCATTGCAGTATGATGATGATTATTATTACCTCTCAATTGGCGTCCCCTTGTTGTGGGGGAGAGGCGTGCTTACCCTAATGAAGTTGTGAGCTATGCTTGCGTTGGCAGAATAGCCACCGGTAGGGCCTCCCATGCCAGAAAGGTCACAACCAAAAGGTCTGACAAAGAGCGTCAATGGGCAGGATGGGCTCTCTAGCCTTTTGGCAACTATCCTAAGAGAAGGAAAACTCTAAATACAAACCTGGGCAGATGGTGCTTGTCTAACCCTGTAAGGTCAACTATCTAAGAGAAGGTATCTCTAATCAAACCTACGATTGCTGCCACTATCTAAGCTTGCTAGGCCCCGGCAGACAAACCTTTGGTTTAAAAGGTGAGGCCAGTTCTGTGCATGTTGCACTCCACTAGAAAAATCCATTGCACAGGCTCGAAGGACACATCCAACCTCCGTAATTCATGTGCTTGTACAAAGCATAGGATGAGTCCTTCCTGAATCTTTGTACGTGAAAAAAAGCCAAGATAATAATAATAATAATTATTATTATTGGTGTTTGCTCGTACTCTCTTAAAACAGTTTTAAGCACAATGTCCCTAATGTTTTCTGTGTTGTTGTTCTATTGATGAAATTAGTGGTTTTGTGCTTGAACCTGGGAATATCTTCACATGGAAACCATTTTAAAACAAATATTTTTGGAATTTTACCCACTAGAGGTGATAATGAAGGGAATTGTCAGAGCAGCAGGCATATTACTACCAAAAAAATACACAAACTAATTGTGTCCACTGATCTCTCACTATCAACCACACTATAAAACACAAAAAACAGTGGGGGGTTTAACTGAATGTAAGATTTTTCTGTAATGCGGTTGGGTGAGAGATCGCAGTGGAGAATGATTGCTATCTCACCAAGGACATTCAAAAATATATTATGTAAACTTATTTCTTGTGATCATAACAGGCAGATTAAAACAGCATTTTTAGCAATTGCTACTAAAACAATGACTATAGTCAAGTCCCAACTTTTAAATTGCTCTAAAATTTGTGTGTTCATGTACAATATTTTATATACATCATTAGTTCTTTTCCCCATTCTGAACCAAGCTTAGACATATATAATTTCCTGCTCCATATATTATAAAAGTCTGTGTTGCAAAATTTTGAGCATCTCTTTGCTCTTGCATGGAATAATAATGCAATGGTATAATGATTACTGCAATCTATTGTGTCTATTTTCTTGAGGAACTGAGATGTATAATGAGTGTTTCTAAAATGTTAGCTGAGGTTTTGATTTCTTTCAGTTTTATTCACAGATTTTAGTTAGAATTTGAAAATATTCCATCTATGCTGCTTCAAACAGCTCTACTAATATACCATAGATTTCTGGTTGGTTATTTCTCCCAAGTGTATTAAGAACAGCTTCTATGTCTCTTTCTAAAATTATGAGTTCATCAACCAATGTTTTTTCCTTAAATGAATTGCCATTTTTTTCATGTCAGGAGTAACTTGAGAAACTTCAAATTGCTTCTGGTGTGAGAGAATTGGCTGTCTGCAAGGACAGTGCCCAGGGGACTCAAGATGTTTTACCATCCTGTGGGAGGCTTCTCTCATGTACTTGAATGAGAAGCTGGAGCTGAAAGATGGGAGCTCACCTCTCTTCCTGGATTCAAATTGCCAACCTTGAATTGCCATGCCATCCAACCTTTATATATTTCCTCCATGTATTGTTTTAATAATACTTTAAAATAAAATCAAATTTGATAATGTAGTGTGTTCCCCTCTTGGTCATAGAACATTTCCAATTTGAATTTAGCCTGCGTAGGTGCATTTGCCAGTACTGTCTACAAAAATACCCCCTCCCATTTTTTGAATCTTGCCAAATAGAAATATTTTACAGGATTGGGTAGCTTTTAAGAAAAAAATAGAAATAAAATTCTCACACATACCTCTTTGAAAAAAATATATTCCAGGTACATTGCATTTAATTGATGGATTATTTGGGTAGAATTGCTATTCTTTGTGAAATGTGCCTATTTCCCTATGAAAGTCAGAGTAAAATATTGTTGATAATCTTCTTTGCCCTTAAATCTGTACTGTAGATATTAGCCATGCAAAAAGATGTTTAATACCAGCTTGGCTGTATGCATTCAAAAAGTCCCTCTGGCTCAATTATAGTTACTAAAGATGGCTCAGTCACTTCAGTCATCTCTGTCCAGTCTCTGTCACTGCAAGTCACACTCTGACAAGACACTTATCACTTCCCTACTAATACGGCAAGTGATGGAGTTCTATTACTTCCCTCGGGAAAAGTTTTCACAACCTAATAAATCTCACTCTCTTTCCTCATATTCTCTTTTTACCTTTACACTCCAAAGAGAACAGCCTGGAAGAGATCATAAAGAGGGAATGTTTCCCCTCCCTTGATTCCAGCAAAAAGAGAGTCTGGAAAGATATTAAGACCATAAGCTGTAGCCAAAAGGTGAGACCTTGTCCAGGAAGGAGACAAATTAGTCCAGAAACAATGTTCAGCACTGAAGAAATTGTTAGTTAGGTTTATAAAGTTTGCTTCAAGCCTAAGGGCAGTTAGACTTCCCAGTGTAAGGTCAAAGTGTTGTGCACTCTGGTTAGTTTCTTTTTTCCTTCTTTGGTAGTTTATTTTGCTCTTTAAGGAAGGATGCCAACTCAATATTTTTAATTACAGCTCCAGTTTGAAATGTTTACATCAGGACTTAGTAACATATGCCCTCCAGATGTTACTGGATTTCCGTCGGCTCTAGTTAGCAAGCCAGTAGATGGACAATGAGAAGTTTAGTCCAAAAGCAGCTGCAGAGCCAAATATTCTTGATCCCGAATTTATATGCATCACATTTCACAGGGCGGAGAGTGAATACCAGAGTATTATTGTCCAGTCCTCCTTATGGGAAAGATGAGCAGACTTGCAACAAAAATAAACTATGAGGGTTCAATTAAAAAGGATAAACTTATAACCTACCATGTTTATTTTTCTAAGATCAATAGAGTAGAGCAATAGAGTAAAACATATCTGCTATGTTTTATTTGGATCCTGGATCTTCTCTAAATACCTACTGGCATATCATGTTGATATAGGACATCATTGGAACCTATTTCAATAGTAAAATTAAGATTCATATGAAAACATGATACTTCTGTCAAAATGATTTGTACAATCAAGGAACAAGACAATGATTGCCTATTTGGACCTGTATGCAACCAGGAAAAACTCTGCATAATGCCTACTTGAAGTCAAATTGGGGGGATGGGGGAGGAATAACCATGGCTACCTTGAAGCCCTTGCTACAATGCAGAAGCAATTGTTATTGACTTAAAATAGTGTTTCCAAATGTTGGATTCTTGGATATTGCCAGGTGTTAGAAACCCCAGCTAATTTGGTTAATTGGCAGGGATTCTGAAAACTGAAGTTCAACAACAGTCCCCTGCGGGGTGAGATGGGCGGAATATAAATGAAGTAAATAAATAACATCTGGGAACCCTTGCAACTACCATTCTAACAAATGTATAATCTTCCATCACTGGCTCTATAGTCATAATTTATTTCCTTGCTCAGAGCATTATTGGGAACCAGGGACACTTTGATTGTTTCATTATAGGCTAAAATACTCATGAATAATCATGATGGATCATGATGGAATAATCCGTAGGAAGACTAGGCCTCAGCAGGAGCATCTACTCTTGCTACTAAAAATGTCCATAGATATTCCATAAGTCTCTGAAGTTGGATGAATGTAGTTGGTTTCCCACCCTATTGGAGTGGAATGGCATTACATAACTGGATCAGGAAATTATCTTGAATGACATCAATGACAGTCCCTCTGATCAATCTTTTTGGGCTGTTCAAGACATTACTCAAGATCATTTGACTAGTTCAGCTAGTTACAATGAGGTAACAGGATGAGCCACATGATACTGTGCAGCAATGATTCCTGCATCCTTGTATGAAGGACCAGATACTTGAACCTGTTTCAAGACCAAGTTTGTCACTACTTCAGCACTGTTTTATTGTTGTTGAATACTTTAGATAATACATGTTAAATGCAAGGCTGGCAGTCCAAATCTGGCCCACCACATCATTTTATGTGGCCCACAATGCTTTCAATGTCAGGACAACATTGTTACATTTCTACAGTCTTACAATTACAAACGGCCATTTAAAGGCAACCATAAAGATGGTGTGGCCCTCTGTGAAAATGAGTTTTACACCCTTGCTTTAGATCATGTAATGCATTGAGACATTCTACATTGTGATTAAACTACACAAAATGCAAATTTGATGGCAGCCATCAGAACTGACCTTGTTCCACAATATCAAGATTCAAAAAAGTATCCAATGTTTAGCATCTTGTGTGTCTATTGTCAAAACATAAAATATTAGAATAAGAGATCACATTTGATCAGGTTCAAATTAATAAAATTCTAGGCAAATTTGTGTTAAGACAAAAGTATTGAAAAAATTTACACTGTTTAGTAAGTCTATACATTTTTGCTATTTTATGATACAACAAAGCTTTGGAATAACCAGTTCAGATGTTTACAAGTCACATCAGATGACTGAATTTTGCATTATTTTGAAATATTTGCTTTTCTTTTTCTTTTTAATTGTGGCTTCTGAATCTTTTTGTTATTCAGGTTGCAGTGTTAGGATGATTTCCACATCCACAAAGGAATGGGTGGAAGAATCTGCTTCTGGCAACAGAGACTTCAACAATATTTTCAAATAGCAGCAGACTCCCAGTCCAAATGCGAGAGTTGGCAATGTTGTTAATTCCTTGCCACAAGACAGATGGCTACCAGCAGGATCAGCACCTGGCAGGTTCATTAAGCATGCACCAACATATGGGGAAATGATAGCTAGGCCACTGTCAAAAATCTTGTGTCTTCACAGGCACTTTAATCAGACAGAGCTGGAGTGAAAAGAAGAAGAAAAAAAGGCAGCAGCAGCATTTTCCCCATAGGAAGGACAAGATCAAGTGCCTTGATCTCATGCTCAAAGGAAACAGTGAATACAAATGCTCTTCTTTTTGCAAAGATGGAGTTGCAGGATGTTGTGCTGCAAAGATACATTTCAGACCTTGTTTGCTCTGCAGCTGTCATGCTGTGTAGGACCTGGGGCCTTGTATGAAGAGTGATGCCACTGATTAGCATGGCATTTTACTGCCTCTTGTTGGGTATTCTTTCTATATAGGAGGGACAGTTTCAATGGGAAACTTATGATGGGATCTGGATCATAAGACTATAGGAAGAGTCATAGATAAAATACTTACCCAGTTTAGAAGTCTGTTGTCAAAGTGTCTAACAAAATGTTTATGGAGAAGTCCATAAACAGGAAATATGTGTCTTAAGATTCTTAGACTCTTGTTTTACCACAACTACATTCAAGGCCTCTGATGTATGAGGTAATACTATATTTATACAGCCAATGTATACAGGCCCTGCTCTCGCTCCCGCCAACTTCTCAAATGCGGTTGGTGGGGACGAGAGATAGGGCCTTCTCAGTGGTGGCTCCCCGTCTGTGGAATGCGCTTCCAAGCGACATGCGATCAACCCCATCCCTCCTAGCATTTAGGAAAGAAGTAAAATCTTGGCTATGGGACCAGGCCTTTGCACATTAGCACAATTGCAGCACTTTGGATTGGAATTGTAATGACAAGTTGATGGATATGGCTCATTGCTCATGTTTTGGACGGAACACTGTTTTTAACTTAAGTGAATGTGCATTATGTGTTAATGCTAATTGTATTTTAATGTTGAATTTTAATGTTTAATTTTTATGGTTGTATATTGTATTTATATTGCATATTGGCATCGAATTGCTGCCTTTTGTCAAGCCGCTCTGAGTCCCCCCTCGGGGGTAGAGAAGAGCGGGTTAGAAATGATGTAAAAATAAAATGTATGTGTCTGTCTACATTTTAAGATATTTGAAAAAGGGCTTCCTTGAGATATATTTAGTGAGGACATAAGAGGAAGCCTTCTCAGTGGATATTCCCAGACTATGGAATTGCCTTTCATGGGATACTAGGCCAACTTTCTCTCCTCTTGACGACATGCAAATATCTTTAATTTGAACACACATTTGGTTAACCAACTTGATGTATCAAACCAACCACTGTATCTCCAAGATTTCTAGTTAGTAACAATAAACTGAGATCACATCACTGCATATGTGAAGTTGCGAAGAGAAGAAATTGTGACCATGTCCACTATGGTGACAACAATGAGAACAAACAATATCAACCAAGAGCTGTAATAACTCATGGGGTGATTTTAAGCAACTGGGGATGACAACCTAGTACTACAAAACCTTATCAGAGGTCACATTACCATACTCCAAAAATAGTGAAATTATTTTAAATCACTGAAGGGAACTTCTCAAATCACTTGAAAATGTTAAAGGAATACAGTAAGTTCTTTCTACGTATCCTGGGTATGTAAAAATGTTGAGAACTAGTGAATTGATCTATTGTCATTCCAGACTCCAATGTTTCCTACATCACTGCTCTATCTCCTCCATCTGAAGTTATAGATCACTGAACATCTTAGTTGGGGGATTTGGGGAACTGCATTCCAAAAGAAATGGTATTACCAAATTCTTGCCTGTGTACCAAATCCTGTGTACTGTGTACAGATGGGTTGCAAATCCATCCCCCATGAACAGTGGAATGATGAAAGAAATTCTATTTGAAAAAAGGAGCATGCATTGTCATTAAATCTTAGTACTTAGCCTTAATTGGTGTGTGGTTAGAGCTGTATCATACATTTGTTGCTAGCTAGTCTTTCTGAAAAAGGCTTCATTTATTTCCACAATTCCAATTGTGTGAAAAATACTCAGTGTGAATTGAAAGTTTAGAATCACATTAATGCTGTATTCGTTTGAAATTTGAGAGTTATTTATCTTCTCTTTGCATGGAGGGAAATATCTATGTGGGTGAGAACGTTTAACCTTACAAAAAAAAGCCCTAATTGCTCATATTAGCATTCACCAAGCCACAGAGATGAGACACTCATGATAATGAATGGCAATCTTCATAATGTCTGTTATCAAGTATTGCTACAGTTTCAGAATGCTAAACAATTAACCCATAAAGGTGGGTCATAAAAAGTATATTTTAATATTACTCTGGGGTCTCAGAAACAGTTGGTTTTTCCTTCTCTTCACTTCTCCACATTTTAAGGATAGTTAGATTCATTTTTATTACATTCTGTTTGTAGCCTTGTTTCATAGAAATGCTACATTTTTGTTACAACCATTCTTCTTTAATGGCTCAATACTATTTCAGTTATAATTTTTCATATATACTATTGTAGAATTATTGATAAAACATAATCTATCAAATCAATTAGCCAAAATAAAATTTAATAAGTCCACTCAAGAGTAACTAGTTACATATAATGACATTACTTGTAACTAGTTTCTTTCATTACCAAGGAGACAACAGTATTATTTAGCAATAATCATCCAGCTTTTTTGTGTGGTATTGCAAAATGTCAATATAGGGTTACTATTTTCTGGAGGGAGTTTTATTTATTTATTTCTCCCCCCCCCCCCCATCTGTTCTGCCTGATCACCTCTGTTCTCCTTCTTCTTTTCATTTCCCCGCAACACGAGAAAATAAGAAGGGTAGCAGTAATGATTGTAGAGGGTTGACCAATGATTTTCCAGGTGGTGTGTCTGCTGGTGGATACCCTGAATCATTTTGTGTCACACTGGAAATGTGGACATAACGTGAGAAGTACGAACTGAGACCATAGTCTTCTAATATAGTATTTTAAAAATATGTTAAAAAGAATATAAAATACCGACACATTCCCTGTGACCACATATAATAAAGAGAAGCAAATTAGATACAAAATGTCACTAAATGTCGACTTTACATGTGTAAATAAGAACAACAGATAAAGGCCTCACTTCCTTCCCAACTGCACTGCCTTGTCCTCAGTGAAAGTGAAGACAGGCAGTATCTGCTGGACTTAATCTCCTCCCTCACTGCCATGGCCTTTTCCTTTCTTTAATTAAATTGTATTTCTGCGGACAGAACTGGCTTTTTGTTCTTTTAATTTTACTCATAAAGTGTCATGTTCAGTGATGACAGGAGGAGGGGGAAAAGGAGGAGGAAGAGGGAGGAAGAGGATAATCACCATCCGCAGCAGCAGTAGTGACAGCAGTGGCAGCAGCTCTTTCTTTCTTTCTACCCCAAAAGTAGTTTGATGCACACATTCGCCAATAGAAATTAAACTTCTGCATGTGTCAAATTACCTGCTTTCTTGTTCTCTGGGACCAACTAGGCAATTATATTCTATAGCAAACATAATATTCCACACAGCAGCCATTAGCAGCAAGCACAGCTTATGGGAACCAAGCACATCATGCTCTCTGGGAAGCCATTCTGAATAAACAGGCAGCTGCATTTTAAATTAACTTGGTTTCTGCATGATCCTTCAGTTTCCAATGGATAACAATACAAGGAAATGTTGGCATTCAGGATGATATATCAGCTATATAAAAATAACTCTACCAATGGATCACAGTTTGAGAAAAGAGAGGGTGAAGCACCTGCTTTGATTAGTTAAATGAAGAGTGTATGATTTTCCCACCATAGCAAGCTATACTCCAAGTGGAGCCACTGAGACAAAGAGGATTGATCTTTAACCAGAAACTGTAATTTGGTTCTTAACTGTAAGCATAAGGACAGCAGAACCATCCATTTGAAGATTTGTCTCCTTCATTTACTTCCCATATATATCTCTCTCCTCTCTTTATCTTCCCCCTCTCACACACATACATACTGTATGTAACTGATTTCATAGGTGTTTTAGACTTTACAGAGAGAGACAAAAGTGAAACAGGGCTTGTTCACTCATTTCTTCCATGACTCAAGTTGGATGTTGTAGAGGCTTGGACAAAACACATCTCTTTCAAAAGATACATTGGTTTAACAATGTAATACAACTCATGCTGGTTGTACACTGACCCATATCCCAGGATCTGATCTTAGATTATCTGCTTATCCCAGATTATCTGGAAGTGTAGACTCATATCTAGTTCAAAGCAGATAATCTGTGATCAGATCTTGGGATATGGGACAATGTAGATCCAGCCTCAATCTATTTATTTGCTAGTATGCTCTTTATAAAAATGGTGGTGCTGTTGCATATGCATAGAACCAGCCATAGGTCAGAAACATTTGCGAATGAAAACACATGCACATTTTTATCTTCAACTAAGAAACAAGAACTTTATCAAAAATGGTAAACTACTTTCAAAATAGCAAGGCAGTTTGTATATTTAAAACATTACTCTTTATATAAAAATCTGAAAGAGTGACATTTTACATTTAATGGGGAAAACGTAGACATTCATTTACTAATCCTGCATTCCAAAAAGAGCAAAATGAACTATAGAAGTAGTAGGATATGGGTCTGAAGTTGCTCTAGTGCCCTTTACAAATTTAATTTAGACTTAGATTGAAGTGGAAGGCAGGGAAACTTTTCTACGCTTATAGAATTAATGATCAAGAGAACATGGCTGAATTCATGCTTTGCAGGCAGAAGGTTCCCCATTCAAATTCTGGCATTTCCAGGTAGCCCTGGGTTAACTGAGACAAATGGTTCAAAAGTCAAGTTTTGAAATAAATGGAGGGTAAGATTGATTTTTTCAAAGCTACCCAGAAAGCCCATAATAGAAGCTGAATTTCAACCCAGTCTCCCATGACCCGGGACAATGTTGCAACTATCCACGAAACTATGCCAACTCCTTTAAAGTTAAAAGAATCTTTTATACTCTGATTATTAATAGCCTACATTTCATTAAATCTCTAGGGTTAGGTTTAAGTCCCCCATATATTTCCAATTACAAACATCTAAGGAATTTAAAGAGCTATGGATTTTTGACCTCAATCATTAAGGATACCATGCATAACTTGGAGGTTCAACACATCCAGGGAACAATTAATCAATACAGAAATTCCAGAAATTAACTACCTGATTCTAACCCATGACATGAGTCATATTTAAACACATTTGGAATTTTTTTCAATTGCAGAAGATCTCAAAGAATTGTCACCTAATTTTGCAGAGCACTGAACTAATAGCACAAACCTCAAAAAATCACTTCTCTCTGCCAAAGGTTGTCAAGAAGCCTCACACAAAATGATATTATTCTCTAAATGCAGACAGAAACTATCCTTCAATCCATTTTATATCTTTCTGGCTGTTAACATAGGAAAGCAAATGACATTGGCCATAACACAATGTTCGGGTCCTTTCTTATTAGTCAAGCAATCTGGGAACTGTGCAGTATGCTCTTGCAACAAGCCTCATTAACTGGAATATGTGGCAATAAATGTCCCCTGTTATAACACCCCAACATAAAAGATCCCTTCCGAACCATCTGAGAGCTTCCACCTATTTCTGTAAAACCTTTTGTGAACAAGGAAAGAGCTTTTGTAGAATTCGTAAAACTTCTGGGATGGGAGAGGAAAATGTTCAATTAGGAGACCACATGTTTTTCATGTATTAACCATGATCTGGGTTTAAAAAAACCAACATGAAGCAAAAATGTTTCTTTCAAAACAAAAAGGAGAAAACTATGCACCTAAGATCACAGTTATAATGCATTTATATGACAGTAAAGATCTTCATGCATGAACTTCCTCCAAAAAAGTAAATGAAAAATGAACATGATAAAAAGAAACCAGAATCAACCCAAGTATTGATCTACAGAAAGTTACTCCTCAATAATAAATGTCCAACTTGGAATAGGTGGTGTTTTCAAAGGAATTCTTTTGTTTTCAAGGACCCAGAATGGACCCAGAATGGCAGTCCTGGCTATGTGAAGTACCTCAGTTAATGAAGTAGGTGTGTTCCTAAGATTCTCCCATTCCTGACAGATGTTTGTCAAATGTGGGCCCATCTACAGATGTGACACTCAACTCCTGGGATAATTCCATGACCAGGACTTCCTTTCATCTGGAAACTGATGTCCTCACTGTGGAAGAGCAAGGGGGGCCAAGAATAGGTCTCCACAGTCACCTATGGACCCACCGCCAAGACCCTATGTTTGGAAAGCCATCCTACTCGGACACGAGTGATCACCAGTGATGATGGTGATAGTGATGGTGGCTCCTGGGATTTATTATTTTAACAAAAACTTTTATACCAAAGATAGAAATAACATGTAAAGAATAAAGATTATCAAAAGAGAGAGAGAAAAGAATAGAGATTACAAAAAAGAAGAGCTGCTCATTTATTCAAAAAACTAATGTTATACACATGCAAAATAAAACATTTTGAATCTTCTAGAACCCACATGAAAGCTCCTACCGAAATGCACCCAAGAAGTATATATTTTCTTTAATAGCCTCCATGTTTTATATGATATCTCTTTTGATGGCAACATTTATAGATTTTTTTTCGACCTGCTAAGGTAGTTGGTAAGGCATAATAATCCCCCCTTTTGCTCTGTAAGTGATTGTAAAGGTTTATCTTGCTTATTGTATGCAATCAACACAGCTACAGATCAACTAGAGAATGTTTGTGGTGATGAATTAGAGTTTCCAACTCTTCCAGTATCATCTATGGCAGTTGTTCTCAACCTCCCATTTTCACCTATGGCACTGGTTCTCAACCTTCATAATGCCGCAACCCCTTAATACAGTTTCTCCGGTTGAGGTGACCCCCAACCATAAAATTATTTTCATTGCTACTTTCATAACTGTAATTTTGCTACTATTATGAATTGTAATGTAACTATCTGATATGCAGGATGTATTTTCATTTACTATAACAAATTTGACACAAATACCCAATATGTCCAAATTTGAATACTGGTTGGGTGGTGGTGGGAGGAATTTATTTTGTCATTTGGGTGTTGTAGTTGCTGAGATTTACAGTTCATCTTAAATCAAAGAACACTATGAACCCAGCCCTCAATGGATCTGCACCAAACTTGGCATACTACCTACATGACCACCATTGAATACTGGTGGGGTTAGTGGGGGAGGGGCTGTTTTCTGGGAGTTGTAGTTCACCAACACCAAAAAGGAAGAGGACAGGTGGAGAGATGTTCAGTTTTCTCTGCCAAAAGGGTTTCTAAGACCATCAGAAATATGTGTTTTCTGATGGTCTTTGGCAACCCCTCTGAAACCCCCCTTGCGACCCCCTCTCAGGGGTTCCAACCCCAAGTTGAGAAACACTGACCTATGGCTTTATATTTACTTTCTTGGGAATACCTACTGCATTTTGACAGGAAAAATTGCTGAGAATTTCAAACACTTGATAATAACATAAACATGCAAATTGCTTCGTAAGTGGCATATTGTTCTTGTTGTTGGGTTTACTGGGAAAATAAATACGGGATAAAGGGGGGGAAACTGACTGATTCATTCATCCTTACGAGTCTTTTGCTAGCTTTTTACTATGCAATCCTATGAAAGCTGTAAGCCTTTCACTCTTAAACACTTCTGAATTTCATGATGATGACATAGGATCATAATGTCCGAAGGTGAAAAATGGTTGTACAATGTGTGGCTGGACATACAGCCTGGAAACATTTTTCTTTATTTCACATGACAATCCTGGTTCTCAAACACAACACATTTTGGATATGCATATAAGCATCCAATACTGGTCTTCTATAGATATCTCTGTCCACCTTCTACCATTTTGGACGTCTTGTAATAAGGGTTTTTTTGTAAGAAAAATGTGAGAAGGAGGAAACAAACATTCTATGCTATATGTATAATTATTATTTATTATGAGTACCATGTTATATAACAGGAGTCCTCAATCTAAGGCCCACAGGATGGATGTGGCCCTCTGAGGTAATATACCCACTGCACACCCTAAACTTTAAATTTAGGGTTATCCTGAGTCAATAACAACTTGAAGACATATTACAACAACAATACTAATTGCTAGGCTTGTTTGATAAAAAAAGGGGTTCAAAACTTGTTTTGGATGTAGGAGGCGCTAGTGGTTCAGATCTAAAGTCAATTCTGATTTTCACAGAAAAAATGTTCAAAACTTTGTGAAACTTCCGAGACTTCCAAATCCTTTGTTAATAGTTTATTTATTTATTTATTTATTTATTTATTTATTTATTTATTATTTCAATTTGCTAAACCACCCTTCCCGAGGCTCAGGGTGGTTTCCAAACATATAAAACACATCGAGATAAAACATTCTAAAAACACCCTAAAAATACCATAACAATCATTTACAGACACATATTTCCTGTTTCAATTGGTGGTCTTTACTTTGAAAGTAGTTGTTTTACTCCAGAAGCGGGGGAGGGGGGGAAGCAAAGGAAGAAATCAATCTACTGTGGTTAAAACCACTTCTCTCGCTTAAGACTGACTTGGGAAAGGAAAGGAAGAGAATCCATCCACACTGGTTTAAACTGACACGACTTTTCTCGCTGACTTGGGAGGAAAAGGAAAAAAAGGGAATCCATCCACTGGTTTAGAAGGCTTCTCTGGCTTGAACCCAGGCCAGGGAACAGAAGCGGGGGGAAAGCTGAATCATTTCCGACTCACTTACTGATTTATAAGAGGAATGGCAGAAGAAGCTTCGGAAGGGCAAATGGACTTCCGGTTTCCTTAAAAAGTTCGAAATCGCTCCAAATTTATTCCAAATTATGAAGATTCCGACTGAACTTAATCATGCCTACTAATTACATTAGCTTGCCTATTTCATCAGTCTAAAGCAAGCCCACACTTCCCATTGAAATACCAGTATGTTATTGTTGGCTAAAATTTGTCTTCATTTTAAATATTATATTGTTCTTTTGTGGGTTTTTTGCACTATAAATAAGGTATGTGCAGTATGCATAGTTTGGGGACTCCTGTTATATAACATGGTACTCATAATAAATAATAATTATACATATTGCATAGAATGGTTTTTTCTTCCTTCCCACATATTTCTTACCAAAAAAACCCCCTTATGACAAGACATTGTTCAAAATGGTAGAAGGTGGACAGAGATATCTCTAGAAGACCCCCTGTGGGAGAAGGGTGGGGTAGAAATAAAGTAAATAAATAAATAAGACCAGTATTGGGTGCTTATATGAATAGCTAAAATGTGTTGAGTTTGAGAACCAGGATTATAATGTGAAATAAAGAAAAATGTTTCTAGGCTATATGTCCAGCCACACATTGTACAACCATTTTTCACCTTATGATCCTATGTCCTCATCATGAAATTTAGAAGTGTTTAAGACTGAAAGGCTTATGGCTTTCATAGGATTGCATAGTAAAAAGCTAGCAAAAGAACCAGTTCTCTGCTTAAAAAGTTTGAAGACTCCTGTTAGATAAGATTCTAACCAATTTTCATGAGTAGGTATGGTGAGAGAAATATCTGTATGCCACAAGCAATATGCCCAGAAAAAAATGGAATAATTTGTTTTTTAGGGAGAAACAGACATTGTCACTGTATACAAAATAACTCCACATAATAGTATTGGCAATTCCATCTAGCCCAAATTCATGTCAAGGGCCAAGGAAGGAAATCAACACCCCTTAAGCTATTATGTTTACCTGACCATGTTATAATCAACTCTCTGCAGCACAGAGAAAGCTGAACAAGCCTAGATTTATTAGACACCTTCAGCAAGAAGCTTGGAGGAGAAAAATAAAACTTTAAATATCATTTACAATTGTAAATGTCAGACACAAGACAAATACTTGCAGCAACCACTATCTCTATCTAGAGTAGTTTCACAATAACACCTACACAGCATTTTGATGTAAATGATGCCCTTGAGGACTGTCAAAAACATTGGTGACATTTTCCTTTGACTTTTGAAATGCATGCATGCTTTCTTCGGTATTATTGCAAGGCTCATGACCACTGTGCAGTATTCATCCACTCAATAAATTATATAAATATTGAACAATAAAATTGTCAAAGTAGCAGCAAGACAGAGTCAATTGAATGTAGCAGCTGCAAAATATAGTAAAAATAACTTAAAACAAAGAAACTGCCAACATGTGGCATCACATTCTGTAACTGATGGTTATCCTTACGCTGTGTAATGTTGATCTGGTGGGAAGTCCCATCTATATGTCACTGAAGGTGAGGTAAAAGAGCATCTGTCCTGTATAATGAAGTAACTGCTAACATGTGGCATCACATTGTTTAACTCGCAGTTATCCTTCGATCATGAGAGGTCATGATTGGGATTTCCATCTATTGTACATGCCACTGAAGATGAGGTAAAAAGCATGAAATCAATACTCCAGATTAAAACACTGATCTTACTTATTTCCTCTGAACTAATATACTCCTCCAAGGCACCTAAGAACAATGAATTCTCATAAATGATCTTTCATTTGAATCTTGGGATGCCTGGCCTTCTTTAGTCCCAACTGCTTTGGATTGAGCTTTTCTATCGTGGAGAGCAAAACTGCACAGTTGAAGTCCTTTCAGTCCCCATTGGAATCCAGATAATCTGGGATCAGATCCTGGGATATAGTGTAGATCCAGTCTGACCACTTCATCACATTAGGCAGGGAAGTATGTGACTGAAGATAACAGAGAAAAGCTCTATCTTACTCAGTTTTAAAAAAAATGAAATTGATGTTTTCCCTACCTTTTATCACAATGTCAAATATCTCTCAGTTTCCTTTCAGTATTTGACCCTGCCCATGATCCCTCTCCCTGCTCCTTGTTGAGAGGGAGGGATGGAAAGCAACAATGCTCTCTCTCTCTCTCTCTCTCTCTCTCTCTCTCTCTCTCTCTCTCTCTCCTGCTGCCCCACAGAGAAGGGTGTGGACCTTGGAAATTATAACTCCTAGGACTGCATAGTATGGAGCTATGGTATTTAAAGTTGGGTCCTTAGTGCAAATGCACCAAGGGAAGTGTATGGGCTTTGCACAGCATGGAGCCATTGCATAATAATAATCCTTCTCTCCTGACTTTCTCATGCAACACAAGGCAAAGACATATCACGTAGGGAAGGGAAGGACTTGGAAAAGCTCTTTTTAAAAAAGAAATTGTTCTGGCAAAGTAAAAACTCGGTGAGCATAAGGTAATGCTTTCCCTAACAAGGGTACTTTTGGCTCCTCCCACAATTTTCCCTCCCACAAATTGGGGGAAAGTTTCATTGTAAACCTGGGAGCAACTAATGTCATCACATTGCAGAAATTGCCAAACATCCAGATAATTTCAATAAAATCCACTTCCTCATCACCTCATTAAATGTTTTAGAAGAATGCTAGCACTCACCCTTAAAATACACAAATAATACTCTATCCTACACTTGAAGCCAAACTAATGCGATGATAAGATTTGCTTTAAAATGTAGCACTAAGACATAAATATTGGAAGAAAATTGCAAAAAGTAGCATGTATCTATTCTTCCCAATGGGGTTTTCTAACTGTGTGGAAACGTATGTTTAAAACAGTGAATAAATAATTATGAATATTCTTCCCATCTCTGATCTTTGTTATTGTTTATAGTATTTATGTTGTCTGATTGTATTGCTGCATACTGTCCTAATGTATTGTTGTTTTTTAAACCTATCTAAAAGGAGACCTCACGTAAAACAAATGTCTTGTAGATTTTCTCCTTATTTCTGTATCTCTAAAATCTGATTTTAGAGAAATTAAGGAAATAATAATTCCATAATATGAGGTAAAACTATTCTGTTTTGTTCCTTCTCCAGCCATCAAGAAGTATATTATTGATTTGATTTTTAGATTGAATCTTTATGCTATATCTGACATTATTCTCTGCAATTGAGCAGTCTTAACCAAATAAACAAATAATGGATGTATGTGGAGGTCTGGTGTAATAAACATTCTTCTCATCTTTCACTGTAATCTCATTGAATTTGAACTAAAACACAAAATCCATCTTATTTAAAGTCATTGTCTCCAAAATAAATGGGCAAGTAAAGTGTTAGCAAAGTAAGTTAAAGTCCCCTGCTCTTCCACCCACCCCCACCCTAATGGTTACATCTGAGGTGAACCATTAGTTGAGATTCATGTGAACTTTTAGAAGCTCTTTGAAATGGACCACTGGTTAAATTTTAAGTATTACATATGCTGCACTTCGTCAAGATCTGAGGAAGTTATACGGAAAAATGGAGAACATATGTCACACAGGAATTGAGATTTAGCTAACCTTCCTTTTTTCCTTTTGAGTTGTCCCTTCTACCAGAAGGGGCAAACGCATATCTCCAATTATTTATATAGCAGTGTAGAATGGCGCTGCGACTTTTTTGTCAGAGACCTGCCATATTGTCAAATGTTGAGATTTTTTAAACAATTTAAGCAAAGAAAACCTCAAATCTTGGCAGTATGGCAGGTCTCTGCTGGAAAAGTCTCAGGCCTCTTCTAAACTGCCATACTGATGTTCACATCTCACTTTCATTAGATAAGGAGTCTTGATATTTCAGCCACTATTTAAAGGTGCTGCTGAATCAGTTATTCCTATTTCTGAGTAAACAAACTGAGATTTGTTATAGAGGATACTGCTTGGAAATGCTGCTGAATAATCTAGTGAATGCTTCTAAATAGATATAGAGTAACTTAGTGCTTACTTGTGAGTTGACTAGAAAGTCATTTCTGCACCATCCCCTGAAGCCTTTGATTTTGTCCAAAGAAGAAATGCAAATTTGTGTCTTTTCCAGATTCTACTTTAGGTAATCTTTAGTACTGCTAGCCTGTGAAGGAAATGTGGGGAGTTCATCCTACTGTTGTGGGATTATTCCCACTTCTCTTGAACATGACTGGTGCTTAAACTGAAAAATTGTTCCACAATATCTGATGCAGAGTTTCATTTACACTAGATGATATCGGATGAGAAACTCCCTTCTAGGCACACAGAAGAATGGGTGATTTGGAAGGTGCTGAACAGACTGCTCTCTGGGACCATAAGATGCAGAGTCAATCTTAAGAAATGGGGCTATAAAATGGAGTCCATGACATGTGAGTGTGGAGAAGAGCAAACCACAGACCAATTAATATAATGCAGTCTGTGCACTGCCACTGAAGGGGTTAATGAGCCAAATAGTAAAATTCTAAATACTGAAATGCTAACCTGTATTTTATTTGTCACGTTTATTTATTTGTCACGTTTCTATACCACCCCTCTCAGCCCGAAGGCGACTCAGGACGGTTTACACAGGCAGTCCCTGCCCTCAATACAACGTAGAAACAAGTCAACCCCCCCCCCCCCAGAAAAAAACATATAATAACAATTTAACAATTAAAAACATACAATTGCAGCCTCAGCATGTAGAGAGCCTTCTCTCTTGATCAGAGGTAAAGAAGAGGAAAAGTCAAGGAGAGAATGAACCAGCTTAAGCAGGATGTTAAGCATGTTTTTAATATTGATGTACAGAATGACCCAGCGAGTAAATCCTATCAAGATGTAAACAATATATGTTTATGAAATGCTAGTGCCAGCCATGTAGGGCAATGCAGAGCTCATGCAGTTGAAAGTTCAAATGTGATGAAGACATGGAGAAACATGTTTCTAGAAATTTGATTGGATGAAGGCAGGGGGGGGGGGGGAGAAATGCCTGGAAAGAAGTGTATATAGGATAATGGAAGAAATGTACTGATTACGGAGGCAGCTCTTTGTTCGAAAGGCACTGGTCATCTTTAGCTGTTTCCATCTGGCATGGCCACGCTTGAAAAAAAAATTTTTTACTTCACCTGGAGACTGGTTGTGTTTTGCTTTTGAATGCCTGCTCTGTGGGACCGCAGTTTTAGGGGTTCTTTCACCACATGCACAATGGGGGACCTTCTTACAGTGACACTAGATGCACTCCACTAGAGGCACTTCTGGTCGAAGGAAATTTAGCATAATGACAAGTTTTTTACATTTTACATTGTTTGTGGTTTTTTATGCATTATAACTGTTTTCACAATGTGCTTCTGACATGATGAATAAAAATTAACACTTGATGAAAGAACATTAGCACACCTATCTATGTCTTTTTAATTAGCATTTTAAAAAACCAAAACCAAAACCAGAGTATGTTGGAGTGGTTAATAGTAGATCACTATTCGAAGCAATTATACCATTCATCAATCAATTAAGCATTTTATTTATATCTTTACTTTTCTCAAGAAAGGAAATCAGATTGACTTATGGTATTTATGAAACAACATATAGCTAAATTACTCCTTTTTTTCTCCCTTTCTCCCTTCTTCTTTCTCCCTTCCCTTATTTTATTCCAGTTTTTGAATGCCAAGGGAGACTGAGCAAGCCATTTATGTTTAATATTTTGGTATTTAAATGCTGCAATAGTTTTAAAGTCTTATGTTGTTAAAATATTGATACCAATTTCCTTCACCCGATGTACTCCTCTCCTTTAAATGTGTGCTTGTTCAATAGTAGCACAATTTTAAGACATTGTTCTTTATAAGATGTTATAGCTGTTATAACCCTGAACAGGAACACCTCTGTCCTTAAACACCACACTGGTATATTAAAATCAGCAAGCAGTATATTGAAGGATATATGTAAGCAAAGCGATAAAAATGATAGAAACAGTATAGTTCAAAACAGTATTTTCCAAAGGGTACAAATAGTCCATGAAAGATGCAAAATTCAAAACAACAAGATAGCATGGATATTCAATATCCAGAAAAGGGACTGTGGCACAGTTGGCTGGGAATCAGCTGCATAAGATCTCTACGGACCAGAGGGTCATGAGTTCGAAGTCTGCCCTGGTCAAGGTGAGCTCTCGACCAAATTGTGTAGCTTGTTTTATTTATTTATTTATTCAGACTTATCAGTTGCCACTCCCGTTCGGCTCGGGGCGACTCACAACAGCAAAATCACAGCATAAAACAGAATAAAAAACTAGCATAGCAATAAAATACAGAATAAAAACACATGATTAAAACAGCAATACGGAGCAATTAAAATTAGATGGAAGATGGTGTCGCAAAAGATTGCAAGATTTTAGCAGCCAAATGCCTGTTGGAATAGGAGTGTTTTGCATGCCTTCCGAAATGCCAGCAAGCCTGAGAGGGTGCGAATCTCAGAAGGCAATGCATTCCATAAAGTGGGGGCTATAACCGAAAAAGCCCTCCTCTGAGTAGCCGTAAGATGGTACTTCTTAGTATTTGGTATCTCCAGAAGGTTTCCTGTCTCTGAGCGCAACAGTCTAGTGGGACAATATGGGATGAGGCAGTCCCTGAGGTACATTGGCCCCAGACCATTCAAGGCCTTGAAGGTCAATACCAGCACCTTGAAGGTGATCCGGCATTCCACTGGTAAACAGTGCAGTTCGTGCAAGATGGGTTTTACATGGCTGCTCATAGAGGAACTGCCAACGGCCGAGCTGCTGCGTTCTGCACCAGTTTCAGTTTCCGGATCACTGACAAAGGCAGGCCAATGTAAAGAGCGTTACAGTAGTCTAATATTGAGATGACTGTGACTTGGATCACTGTGGCTAAATCGCGATGGGACAAGTAGGGGGCCAACTTCCTCGCCTGGCGTAGATGGAAAAACGCTCCTCTACTGACGATGGAGATATGTGTCTCCATCGTCAGTTGAGAGTCCAAGGTGACACCTAGACTTTTAACGGATGACGACGGACATAACGTCGCGCCGTCCAGGGTTGGAAGTTGGATCTCCCTACCGCTTGGGTGACCGAGTCACAGGATCTCCATCTTGGCTGGATTCACCCTCAACCTACTGGCTCACAGACATCCAGTAACAGCCTCAAGGCAGTGATGGAAATTATCGGGTATGGATTCGGGCCGGCCCTCCATCCCCAGAATGGGCTGGGTGACATCAGCGTATTGGTGACACTCCAGCCCAAAGCTACGAACCAGCCGAGTGAGTGATCGGGCATAGATATTAAATAACAGAGGGGAGAGAATTGCCCCCTGGGGAACCCCACAGAGTAGGGGGGAATCCTCGGAGACAACTTCACCCCTCCTCACATGCTGTAGTCAGTTCCGGAGGAAGGAAGACAGCCAGTTTAGGACTGTTCCCCTTACCCTGGCCCCGGCAAGACAGTGAATCAAAAGATCATAATCGATTGTGTCGAACACTGCTGTGAGGTCCAATAACACAAGCAGCGCCGAACCACCTTGATCTAGTAGGCACCATAGCTTGTCTGTGATAGAGACCAGAACCGTCTCTGTCCCATGCCCTGAATGGAAGCCGGACTGGAAGGGGTCTAGCCAAGTTGCATCATCTAGGAATGACTGCAACTGCTCCATTGCTGCCTTCTCAATCACCTTGCCCAGAAACGATAGATTCGAAACTGGGCAGTAATTGGAGGGGACTGTAGGATCTAATCCTGGTTTCTTCAGCAATGGAGTGACCACAGCCTTTTTCAAACCCTCTGGAAACACTCCTTGTTCAAGAGAGGTGTTAATTAGTCTCAACAGGGGGTCTCGCAACCCCTCCAGGCAAGCCTTGACCAACCAGGAGGGGCACGGATTGAGGGAGCATGTCGTCGGTCTAGTTGCAGTAACTATCCTATCAACAGCTTCTGCGTCCAGAGGCCGAAACCGGTTGAAGGTGGGCCCAGCAAAAGGCCACAGAGTCTCAAGTTCGCTAACTGTATCAACTGTGGCTGGAAGGTCCCGGGGGAGGGCAAAAATCTTATCCGCAAAAAAGCTCCAGAAAGCCTCGTCAGAAAGGGCCTGACCATCATTATTTGGGATGGTAGGGACCATCGTCAAGGACCTAATTACGTTAAACAATTGTGTCGGGCATGAGCTAGCGGACGCTATCAAGGTTGCATAATATGAATTTTTCGCCTCCTTGATAGCATGCTCATAAGTCTCCATGAAAAATTTATAAGCTGATTTCAAACCACCGTTGTGAAGTTTCATCCGCCCACTCTCTAGCCGTCTCTTTTCCCGCTTCATCGATCGGAGCTCCTTGGTATACCAAGGTGATCGGTTTCGGTGGGGTTGGAGAGGGTGTCTAGGGGTAATCTCATCGAGAGCATTGGACAATTTAGTGTTCCAGCTGTTAACTTGCTCATCAATAGAGAGGCTGACAGACTCCAGATCCCTCAGAGCATTCAGGAGCCTAGAAGGTTCCATAAGTCTCTTTGGGCAAACCCAAATATGTTCAGCGCCCTTGCAGGGCAGGGGAGCCAGCTCTAATCGGATTCTCAGGGCACAGTGATCTGACCATGGCACCTCCATAATGGAGGTTAGGGCCACTTGGACACCTGCACTGAAGACTAAATCCAAGGTATGACCAGCCTGGTGGGTGGGCCCCGAATCACAGAGCGAGAGTCCCAGTGTTGCCATGGTAGTCACTAGGTCCGCTGCTGCAGATGAAAAGGAGGCTGTGTCGGCGTGGACATTGAAGTCCCCCAGGACAACAAGCCTGGGGAACCTCAATACCCAGTCTGACACAGTCTCAAGCAGCAGAGATAGACTTTCTGCCGGTGCTGTTGTACCTTAGACCTGAAGGATCCCTCAGTAAACCACTTGAGACCAGCCGTGTTTAAATGCTTTATTTAGAATAAATGAATAAAGTAGATAGAAATATAGTCCATTGATGCTCCCAAGCATCAGGGTATTGCAAAGCAATAGTCCAAAGGTAAAAGAGGATCAAAAGGTAAAAAGAGTCTTGATGTCCCAATGGGCTAAATCCAGGGATAGGTTCTTGGCACAAAGACTTGGCAAATAGAGTCCAAAGGCTGGAAGGCCCAATGGCCCAGGCAGAGTTCCGTGAAAGCTTGGCTTGAAGGCTAAACGTTGGAGAGATGCCTCGAGCCAAAGGGAAGCAGCTTAAGTAGGTTTTTCTCCTTGAAGACGCAAACTGCGTCGGAGCTTCTTCCCAGGCTCGCTCGTGGGACTTGCCCCGCCTGGGCCTCTCGGCTGAGATTGGAATGTCAGCTCGTTAGTGAAGACACCTGGACTTTTGGGAGACACCACTGTCTTGTGGTACCAGGCCTTATCATCGGTCTGGGAATTAGAAGGGCTGCATTTGCCCTTGAACGCTTGGTGAACTTGAGGCCTCTGCAGCATCTTGCTTTTAGGCCTCTCTAAGGCTTTGGATTTAACATGGCGTGAGGCTTGCTGAGTGCTAGAGTCAGGCTGGGGCATGACAGGTGTGCTAGGTGCTCGGTACACCAAAAGAAAGGCTATACACTCTTGGGAATCCCACACCAAGCCGTTGTTGTCAACCTTTGTAACCTGAAAGACAGTTGCATCTGTCAAGTAGGAAATTTAGGTACCACTTTGCGGGGAGGCTAATTTAACTGACTTGTGAGGCCATAATATCTCCAGGAAGTATGCAAAAGAATGAAGGAATGTGTCAGCTCGCCCTGGTGGCCAGAAGCTGGAATGTTAAATTGTCTCTAAGTGTCTGTCTATATATGTTGTGTGTCTATGGCAGTGAATATTTACCTATATATGTATATTGTAATCCGCCCTGAGTCCCCTGCGGGGTGAGAAGGGCGGAATATAAATGATGTAAATAAATTAATAAATAAACAGGAACCTGGAAAAAATTGAAACATGAAACTAAATATTCACTTGGAAACAAGACTGACATGAAAATCCAATGTTGACACAACTGAGCTTAAAAATCCTTTCCTCGTATCATATAAACTTTTTCCTGTCCCATGAAATGAAAGCAAAGCATTTCATTTGTCTTTACAATCAAATAAGGGTTTCTTGTCTTTCCTTTCTAGAAGATGGGCTGACCTTCGGCAATCTTGGGAACTTTGTCTTAGTTTACAAAAGTCTTGTTTTCTATTTTCAAACTCATTAAATTCTGCACCTGACAAATCATCCTCAGAAGACAGTTTCTCAGAGAAAGACTGCTGTGGGCCTCTTCCAGGAATTTGACCTTAGAAATCTACAGGAGAAGCACTCTGTTCATGAGAAACCTCAAGCCCAGAAAAGCCCTAATCTCCATTGACATCAGACACAATTACAGCCTGAACTACAATAGCATGAAGTCCTTTTGAAGACAACGCTCTTTCTGGGATACTTTTTCTCAATTGTCATCCATAAACACTCTTTTCTTCTTTCTCCTTTTACTCACCACAGTCTGTCAGGTTTTCCTACCCACTGAACATTGATCAAGTCCTCCTAAACTGTACTTAAGAATGCTGAAGTCTCCTTCTTAGCCCTTAGGGTGCATCTCCACTGCATAATCAATGCTGTTTGATACCACTTTCACTGCAATTACTCAGTCCTTTGGAATCATGGGTATTATAGTTTCACTAAGTTTTTAGCCTTCTCTTGCAAACAGTGGTGGTGCCCCAACAAACTACAAATTCCATAGCATTAAGCTATGGCAGTTAAAGTGGTGTCCAACTGCATTAATTCTACAATGGATGTGCACCCTTAGAAAGCACCGCACTTGCAGAGTGAGTTCACTGTTATTGGAAATTATTGCTGTATTTCATATTATTATTTGTGTTTCTGTCAGGAAGAAAGAGAGTGGAACTTCATTGCTTAGGAGGTAAAAGAACTTCATCAGATTTATGCATTGCTGAAGGAACTGAAGGGTGGATTTCGTGAATCCAATCACAGAAAGAAAAATATGTGGGGCTTGCGAACTAGAACATTTCAATAATACATTTATTTTTGACACCTGATTAGGCGTAGAAAGAAAATAAGCTTGGAAACTTGTCAGGCTCCAATTGACCATTATATATTGCTGGACAGCTTTTGACTTGCTCATTCAGAATTGGTGAAAGCCTTACATAGAAACAAGAGGAAGGGTAACAAGATGAAGGAATTTTATTAAAAATAGGGATGGGAAGAATGACTAAAATATATTTTTTTAAAGCCCTGGTAGAAATAGTGTTTTGAGTCCTGAGAAATCTTAAAGAGATAGGAATCTTCAAAATTTAGAATTTATTCTGTACAACATTCCTGAATGCACAGAAAATAGCATGTCCAGCATTGAAATATTACACTATATAACAAAATTTTGGGGAAAATTTTGTTCCTGGGTTGAAAGTGTTATTAATGTTTAATTGTGTTATTTTCTGCACAAAACAGCCAAATGCAAATTTTGCACAGAAGAAAACCTGAATTGCAAAGATCTTTTAAAAATGGTGTGGTTTTTGAAGACTTCTCCACAATGAGAAGCAAGATATAGAAATGGTTACCTTCAGTAAGAAAATTATAGTCACATCCCTAGTTTCCAGGGTTGCCATGCTTTAAGCAAGAATCTAAAATATATTTTGCAATGATATCTATACTGAGCCAACCAGAATACACAAAATGCCTTCTGCTAGCTTCCAAAGCTCACAGACTTCTTCATTAGGAAAACGTGACAAAATAACTTTTGTCTTCTTAAAATATGTCTAGTCCATTTAAATTATACAATAAAACTACTCTATGCAACATTATAAAACCAAATCTAAAAACACTTTTAAAAACTAATAAAAATGTAAATAAAGTATTTAACAAATTAAAAAGTTTAAATTTAGTTAAAATCATTTTACATTTATTTGAAACCCTGCACATGTGAGGCTTTAAGTAAAAGCAATGATTTCCAAGATGTTTTAAGGACAGGAATGTTTTCACTTGGTACTGGATGGTGGCAAAGGTGTCACCAATTGGACCTCTTATAGAAGGGTATTCTGTAAGTTGAGTGCCACAGTAAAGAAAGCTTTTTGCCTCAATTGATAGGACACAGAAGAGAGGGCCCTCTTCCAGATGTTTTCATGCAAGACAAAGAAAGTTGTAGTGCTGCAGCATCTCCATCTTTGCCCTGAGATGTTATTGGAAGGGATAATCCAAATGAAACTATATTTAAGCATTAGCTGCAGCATATATAAAAGGTCACAATAGATACAAAGGTGAGTGTTTGTCTCATAGGAGACTCTGTCCTTCTCTACCTCAGAAAAAGTTCACAGCCGTGTTGGTTAAAGTCTTCTGAGACAATGCTTTGATGGCAAAAATGCAAACTAGTGTCAGAAGAAATCTATGTTGATAGCATTTAATTAGTCAAGATGACAGCCTATGGAAATGACATTAAAATGTCAAAATATGTCTGTAATGATGGCATGATGATGTCAAGATGTTGTGATACATTCAAGAAATCTGCATGATTGCCAGAGGTGGAATGTAAATATTTCAATAACATTTGATATCATTTTTATTAACTTAGGGCGAATGATACCCACCCCCAACAAATCGAGATATTAGTTTCTCTAAATGAAGGATGATCGTACAAGATAAAAACACCTTCAATAAAAGTCACAATACTTTTCATGTAGTTGTTTGTAATTGACATTTGACTAACCTGGTATTTTGGGGTACAAACAAAAATGTCCTAATCCACTTTCACATTTAAAAAAAACGTTTTAAAAGTTTTTTGTTTTGATTTGATTTTAATGTTTTTAAATGTTTAATATGTATTAATTTTAATATTTATTTCAATTGTATGTTGTTTTAAGAAAATGTCCTGTGTTTGCTACAATGCAGCTTGCTACTCCATATTTCCACTGGAACTGAAGTGTGTGTTATCTTTTTGAATGAGATATGACCACTGACATGCTAGGAAAGCTGTAAAATAGGTTGAAAGGAGACAGATAGGAGGAGACCTAAGCATCCACTTCCATTGAAGGAACAGGGAGTAATCAATTGAGCAGGGCTCATGCATTAAATTTTCCTCTATCTATAGAATGTTTACCATGTCTTTTCTTTTTCCTTATCTTTTTCTCTTTTGTTCTTTTTCTGCACTCAGAATTTTCAAAATGCCTGAGGGACAAACTAAAATCAAATCTGCCCCATCTTATACATCTAAGTGGGATTTCCTCCCCAACTAAAGCAACCCAATAATAAAGTTCCCCAGAGTGCAGGGGATATAAGAGTAGCTTTTATTTCTTTTTCTGCTTTAATTAATTTATTAAATGTAGTCCCTGTCACTAAAGTTGTATCAAGAAGAGGTGGCATATGGGGTGAGACAATTCTTCCCCAACCTCTTTCGTAGAATCTCCTCCCTCAACTTCAACTAAACTTTAGTTTTACCATGAGCTTGCAAACATTAGTAGGATGGGTAGTACTAATCATTAAAGGATTAATGTTACTGTCCAATATCCCATAGAGGGGGATTTTTTTCTCAGAGCACATTTTGATACCTAAATATTTTGCCTGGTAATTTTTCTTATTAAAAAAAAGGCGATTGCTCTCCCTATCTTTTAACAAAGTGTCTCATTTACCACCAAAGACTGACATTCTGATGTATCAGAATTAAAAATAAGTGCAATGCTTCCAACTAAACATTTTGCCTTTTGGTCTTGCAAGGCATCCTTTAAGTTTGAATCACAGTTGTGCATTTAGTGTGACTCTCTTGGGGTTCTATGGAATTGCTTTTAAGTTGTAATGCCACTTTTTTTCTAAGAGCCTCCTCTAAATCTGCAGTCCTGCTGTTCTTTTTGCTAATTTCACATTTAAAGGATTAATTTGCTTCTTCTGGAATGTATAATTCTTGCTCTAATCATTCTTTTCTCTAGAAAAATCGACATTTTGAATTACATATTACTGAAATTCTTTTCAATCTTTAATTTTCCTCTTGATTTTCTTCACACTTTTTTATATTTCTGTCAATTCCCCTAGTCTAAATCCACACATAACTGTGTGTAAACTAAATTGAAAACCTTCAAATAAACATTAAGTTATTCCTTGCACTCAAGATTTAATTATCTTTTCACAACAGTGCCTCTCTACAATTTTACTATCATGTGATAGAACAGAGAGGACAAGATTACCAAGGATATGCACCTCCACTTTCACATATCTGATGAAATGTATGTTAAATTTCTACAGAAAATTCTTTTGACAAAAGGAGGGGAGTTTATCAGTCTTTATGACCTACAGGGTTCCATTACGTTGTCAAAAACTTGCTTGACCATTTTGGCAAATTTATATTAGCAGAATTTATTTACATTACATTAAAAAAAGAGGAACAGTATTTGGGTATAGCATAATGATAGTATTAAGATTCTAAATTCCAAATGCTTCCCTAGCAAAAGGAACCACAGAGCAATACTATTATTACTGTTATTAATGTTCCACTATCAAACCAGCAGAATATAGGGGAAAAGCCTCCCTGTAATCAACCACCTCAAAGTATTGCATACAGATTACTTTGTTAAGAAAAACGTACACACATCCGAAAACTGTTTTTATTCCCAAAATAATTTATTCACTTCAGGACACTGAATGCCTAGGGAAAATATGCTTCCATCTTCTTCCTGGACCTGTTTTCTGATTGCAAGAAAACCTATTACAAATATAATTTTCATATGTACCACTACCACTGAATTCAGTTCACTCTTAGGTGCCCTCTAACATATGGGAACCTCTTGTCTACTGCTCTGGTATTTATTTACTACATATTTATTACATATTTTATTCCATCTTTTCTCCAATAAACTAAAGGTTTTAAACCTAGGCTCTCCTCTTCCAAACTTTATCTCCATAACAATTTTGTAAACTAGGTGAGAGACTGTAAGTAGCTCAATATTGTCATGTGAGTATATTGTCCAAACGGAATCTGAATTTCCTATATCCTAGGCAACAGTTTTTATTATTAATGCTCCTATTACAACACCCATAAGGATGTGGGTGAACTACAACTTCCAAAATGGTAGGTTAATCCTCCCCGAATCTTGCCAGTATTCATAGTTGTCGATATTGAGTCTGTCTGCCAAGTTTGGTCCAGATCCGTCGTCAGCTAGGTTCAGTGCTCTTTGGATGTGGGTGAACTTCAACTCCCACATGCCAAGGTCAATCACCCCCAAACCCCGCCTGTATTCACAGTTGACTACATTAGGTCTGTGTGCCCAGTTTGGTTCAGATCCAGAATCTTTGATTGTAGGTTAACTATAAATCTCAGCAACAACAACTCCCAAATGACAAAAAACACACAGGCTTTACTGGGTAGAGTATCTAGATGCTATCCTGGTAAATCTGCATCCACCCTCTAACCTGAAGTCCCCCCAAACAAGCCTTAAAACTTAAAAAACTTACTGGGCTGCCATTGCAATGGTCCTTTCATCCCCCTGACATGTAGAAATTAGAATTCTTTGGAAATTCAGTTCTTTGGTTACTTTTGTTACCTTTGGGAGCACCTCATGGGAAGACCCCTCCTGGTACAAAAATCAGCTTGACACAAAAACAAGTGAAAGCTGATGCCGGCTCTTTGCCTGTTTTTCATGAGCATGTGCTGCTTCCTGTATCCTTGCCTTGGAAAAAGTGCATGTGTGGTGTGTAGGCCCAGAAAGTGTGTGTGCTTGCCTGAAGTTGAGCCCCTCCTCTAGAGTAAGAAAGGCAGAACTTGTCTCCTTGCCTTGGAAACAGTGAGCGTGTGGTGTGCTGGCCTAGAAAGCACACATGCCTCTCTGCAGCCAAGCACCTCCTCTAGAGTAAGAAAGTCAAAACTTGCTTCCTTACCTTGAGAATAGTGCATGTATGGTATGCAGACCCAGAAATCATGCATGCCTGCCTGCCTGCCTACACCCGAGCACCTTTCCACTTGAGTAGAAACAAGTAAGAAGCCCCCTTAAAGCATGCTCCTGCTTGCCGCTGAGTGCCTCTCCTCTAGAATAAAAGAGCTTAAATGCTTAAAATGATGGGAAGGGTAGTCTGGGAAGCCCCTCCCCCCATAATGTGTCAATGGAAAATGGATCTTTCTGCAACCCAGAGTGAAAGCTGGTATCTGCCCTCCCGATTTTGGGAGCCCCCCAAAAAAACAAAGAGGGCCCCCCACCAAAAGCTGAAATGGGTCAAGGGCTATCCCAAAAGCACAACCAGAGTAGGAATGACATGCCAGAAGAGGGGGAAGGAGCAATTTTGCTTCTCGCGCTCCCCCAGGTCTCCTGGCACGTTGTTTATACATGTGAGGAGGATAGAAGGACCATCATAATGGTGGCTCTGGTAAGTTTTCCAGCTTGTTTTGGAGACTTGGGGTGGAGGGGTGGGTGCCTTTTGGGCTTTGCAGGCTCATGAAGCCAGAAAAACTGAGATTGCTGAGTAGATTGGGCCCAGGGATCACATGACACAATCCCCAAGTCCAAACCACACTGGGGCCACACCTGGTAAGAAGTGGATCTTACCTAAGATCCAGATCTTACCAGGTATCTAATTAATTCAGAAAAAGCAAAGAAGCAAGTTGATTCACTTTTTGACACTTCAGGTAAAAGCACGACAGGTCCCACATTTTTGGACCTGTCTGGAAGTGTCCATAAACACAAATTGATGAAAAGGGTGAGGGAGCAATCTATATAAAGCAGCTTTCATAGAAGAAGGAATTTTGGGCAGAAATTTGTTTATTGTTCAAAACCATACAATAAAATAAACAAAAATAAAAATACACATACTGAAATCTTCTTCCCTATAGAATTATTCAAAGTATAGAAATTATGTTTTCTTTTGTATCTGATAATCCCTGTTGCAATTTGGTGATCAGTCCACAAAACAGAAAATTATTTTGCATTTAACATGTTCTGCTCTTTTAGGTAGCAATACAAGTCATATTTCATTTCATTTTGCAGTGAAATATCTTTAGCTTGGCATATACTAGGGTTATATTTGAAAACATTTACCCATAAAAAACCCATAGTGATTGCAAACCAACAAGATTTTTATACTGCCTGATTTGTGATTGCATCTTATTTTGTATTCTGTACACAATTGCATTTTATACCCATTCAAAGCCCAGAATAGGCTATTGTACATTGTGTTGGACTATTTCTCATTGTTACTCCTTGAAAAGGACTTATGAGGATATGGGTTACAATTAAAACCACATTACCTAATGGCATTCAGAATTCATTGCTGAGCAATTGGTGCAATTGTACAATGCACTTGTTCTTCAAATCACCACTTTTTTTTGAAATTCATTAAATCTGTTTGCAAATCTATTGCTTGCTAAGACAAGTTATCAGCACTAAATACACAAGCATCACTTTGTGGTATGAAAATTGTAGCTATTCACAGCTCCCCTAATTTTAGATCAGTTTGGTACTGGCAAATGATGAGTTGGACACTTTTAGACCAAATCACTTGTCTCTCACAAAGAAGGAGATATGTATTTGCTAATCAACCAAAGGAATAATGAGACCAGATAAAAACACAAACTGGGATAAAATAAGCGGAACTTTATGAATGGTTACCTATTTCATTGTTTATGTGTGTGTGTGTGTGGGGGGGGGTGATAAGCAAAATGAATAGGGGAGAACAACTTGGTGTGGGAGCAGCTGGAGTGGTAGATCTAACCCAGACAAAACTTGCATCCTCCCCTGAGCAAAAAACACTGTAGACCTCAAAGGAATCATTGAAAATAAGAATTACTCCCAAACCAGCTAATATACTGGAAGACTCAGTGGAAACTGTAAGCCATAAAGTCACACGGAACCTGGCAATGTCAAGGAAGGAATAAGATACCAGCCCCAAAGACAGAAAATTTTCCCCTATTGCAAGATTGCTTGATACTCTGGGGTAGTACCTTACTGAGAGGGAAATTCCCATCTGAGCCTAAATCAACCAGAAACTTACACTGCGAAAGGAGGCAGGATGGTGGGTTGATTAGGAAAAGCAGGTGATGAAGCGACCTTAAACAGACCATCTAAGCCTCCTCTCCCCACAATCAATGCTGGTCTCACTCCTTAGAAGGCCAGCAAAGTGACCCCCCCCTAATATTATACTAAGGTGTGGGAAACTGAATTCTCAAAGCACAATTCTCTAAGGGTGTTTTCCATTGCCATTCTCTGAAACAGAGAGTGTCACTTGCCCTAGGTCATTCAGTGGGTTTTTATGGCTGAGCAAGGATATGGACCCTGGCCTTCAGAATCATAGTCCAATTCTCAAAACCACTATGCCACATTGGCACTTTAAATTAATATTATTTCCAAACAAAGACAAGGCTCTACCCCATTTATCCTGGGAATAAATGTCATTGGACTTTTTAAAGTTTTACAGAAAACGTCACATTTAATCAGTAATTACCCTTTCCTCCTTTCAATACATAACCATCTCCTTTTGTCTGTTTGTCTCTCCCTTTGTTGAATTTTCTCATCAGACAGTATACATTCAATTGTGCATTAAACAAGAGTCAAAATAAACCAAGGTTTTTTTTGCACAGGCCACAACCAAGCGTTGGATGTTATATCATAAGAAACTATGTTAACTGCCATAGCTCAATGCTATGGTATTTTTTTTTTAAAAAAAGATTTTATTGGTTAAAAACAAGAACAAAACTACATACACTTCGCCACTGCGAAGACGGAGGATCAGGGGAGGGGGTGGGGGAGGGGGATAGGGGGGGTGAGAAAGGGTAGGGTGGGGTACATCACGAAAACATATAGACTAAAAACATCGGTTGACTTCACCCGCTAGTTCGGATACCTAAACTTATTAGTTCTAGAGCCAAATCATATATTTCTTCTATCATCTTTCTTAGATCCAAAAACCTTTCATATCAATATTTTTCTTCTTTTTTACATATACAACAAAAGGTTTCCATGTCTCCGAGAACGGAGTAGACGATCCCCTTCTTAATAGGCATGTCAATTTGTCCATTTCTGATAGTTCTAACATTTTATATAAAAGTTCATTCTCTTCGGGTATTTCTTGTCCTTTCCAGTGTCTGGCCAGAACAATTCTGGCGGCCGTTGCGATGTGGCAAAATAATTTCTCTTTGTTATATCATAAGAAACTATGTTAACTGCCATAGCTCAATGCTATGGTATTATGGGAGTTGTAGTTTTGCAAGATCTTTAGTCTTTTCTGCAAAAGATGGTGCTTCACCAAACTTTAAATCCCAGAATCCCATAACATTGAGTCATAACAATTAAAGGGCTATCAAATCGCATTAATCGCATTAATTCTACTGTGCAGATGCACCCTTTGTCTCAGGTATTATATTTCTGCCTTCAGTTTTGGACATACTAATTTCCTCCAAAAATTTGATTTGAACCTGGCTATATGATGCATTCTCATGTGAACACTCAGTATGTTCATTCTAAAAGCAACATCACTACCACCATCTGCTAACTGGTTAATAGACTAAAGTAGCATAAAGGAGGAAGAAATTTCAAAACATACACATACTGTACACATGATGAAAAAGGAGGAGCTTGCTAAACTTTTTCATTAGTTGTTTATCTCCTCTTATATTTCTTTCTAAAAGCACTGAGTGAGGAAAAGAAGAAAGGCAAAGTAGCCACTAAGAAGAAAGATAAGGAAGATAGCTAATCTTGTTTCACGGTGTGTACTATATTGTTATCGCTTCCCCGACTTCATCAGCCTCTCGGAGGGCCAGCCTTCAGAATTACCAATAGGTGAACTGCTCAAATGGTGAACCATAATGTGCATTCCGAAGTCTAGTGCCAGGCAGCTGTTTTCTATCAGTGGCCCACCAGGGGCTGGATTGCATGACTCAGTTAGATCTCTTGTATGTGGATAGCCTGATGGAATGTAAAACTGTCTCTCTGCCATGGGTCTTTCACAAATCTGAATTTGATTTACCAAATCTTCATATAGATATAGAGCACAAAACATATATTTGAACTATCAGTTTATTATGGTATTATATGTGTTCCATCTTTATGTTATACTCTGATGTATCACTGACGCCACATAGTTGTAAATGAAATGATTAAGCTGGATCTTCAGACACCATTGTCCTTTGTTGCTATGAGAGTTTATGTTGGATTGCAGCCAAAAATGATAGTTTAAAGAAAATGTTTTACAGTTACAGTTACTATGCAAAGCGGCTGAAAAGTAGTTAGTTGTAATGCAATATAATGTGAATGCTATAAGGCACTTGCTAATCATACAAAATGCATACAGATAGTATACCAACAGCAGTAAGACCAAACCCATTTCTCTAAATATAAAAAGCTGGGCTATGCCACTTTTTTACACTGACTGCTTTCTCACTGTTGTTTACATCTGTGCTCTGTATTTGGATTCGGCTCCTTCCTGTGCCTTGTTTATACACAGGAGAGATACAGTGCACTGAATGGCTAGAATGAGAATTTCTGGTGAGTTTCTTTGATCACACAATTGCTGGCTGGATTTGATTTGAAGCTCATAGGGGGAAGGGGAATTCCCAACCTTGAGTATATTGGTGATAGGGGCTTTCCCACCCCGGCGCAGCTGGAGGTGGAGGGTGATTTGCCTCCTCCTCCAAAGATTGATTGATTGATTTGCAGCATTTTTACCCAACCCTTACCACCACCACCACCCCCCCCCCCCCGGGATGGCGACGACACTCAGGGCGGATAACATAGGCAACAATTCAATGCCACAATATCAATAAACAACAATATAAAACAATGAATATATTAAAAAATAAAATAATAACATTAGTTAAATAGTCACATAACATCACAGAGCCATTTCCAATTACATCATAAAGCCGTTTCCAGTTATCATAACCGTATTATGGTCCAGTTCGAAGTCCCTGGTGCTGCTGTGCTCACTCACCGAAAGCCTGGTTCCTAAACCACAATTTTAGTTTTTTCCTAAAGGAAAGGAAGAAGGACGCTGATCTAATCTTGCTGGGGAGGGAATTCTACAAGTGGGGGGTCACCACCAAGAAGGCCCTGTCCCCCGTCCCCACCAGACGTGCTTGCGAGGCCGGTGGGACCGAGAGCAGGAGCTCCCCAGTAGATCTTAAACTATGAGGTGGAACGTAGAGGGACATACGTTCAGGCAAGTAACCTTCAAAGGGCTTTATAGGCCAAGACCAGCACTTTGAATTGTGTTCAGAAGTGGATCGGCAGCCAGTGGAGCTGATGTAGCAGGGGGGTGGTGTGTTCCCTGTATGGCACTCCGGTGAGTAATCTGGCTGCTGCCCATTGGACTAGTTGGATTTTCCAAACAGTCTTCAAAGGCAACCCCACGTAGAGAGCGTTTGAGCTGATAGTTCAGGCAGGAAAGAGGGCAGAGCCAGGATAATAGCCTGGGCCAGCCCCCCTGCTTCATCCTTCTGCTGGACTTCAACCCACCACTACTGTCCATTAACAGTATAATTATTGGTTGCTGTTCAGGGACCAGGTAGGAATTTTTTCCCTCCTGTGTTCTAGGAGGGCTTTTCACCTACCCTATACTGTTTGAGACAAATTGATACGGAATGGTTTTTAAATAGGCTTTAATGGAAAACAGCTAGGGAAATCTAAAAGTTGGTGTACACCCAAGGCACCCCCCTCAGGGGTGAAGGCCATTGACAAAAACATTCATCTAAGGGTCATTGTGATGGGGTGAGATGAAATAAAAGGGCCTAGGAATGGGGAGAGACTGGCCTCAACAACTTTGAGGAAGACTTCTCTGCTTGTTTCCCTTAGAGGTTGCCTGGGCTAGGTCACCAGGGGACCCAGGTGTTTCGCCGTAAATAGCCGAGGAGTAGGTTGGGCAGGGACGCTACCTCGGCTTTGCCACACCAAGTTCAGGACACCCATAAGATTAGGTCTAGTTACAAAGTTAAATAGGTAACAGTTAATAAAAGCTGCCCATATTTTAGCCCAAACAAATGTTGTGTGGTCTCATTATTTCAGGGGTTGGCAGGCAAATGGATAATGACCTGTTAGGATCACTGACCATTGGATTATAGATCATGGACCATTGGAGTATAGATCATAAGATCCCAACCTAATAAGGATAGCAGAGGTTATTTGGTAATGAATGATCACTGAGCATGTAGGGTTTTGTTTTTTTTGTTTTTTTGTTTTTGCTTCTGTTTGATGTTTTCAGCAGACTATGATGCAAGGAGACAACAAGTTTTGTTTACTGATAACTTCATGTATTTAAAGATACAGGAACATTTCTTCTGAGGGATTAAAAATTTCAGTAACATTTCAGATAGGCCTGGTTGATCCATTTAAAAATGGTTCAAAACTCGTTCCGGATGTAGGGGGCACTGGCGCTTTGAATCTGAATGGCTTCCAAAATTTTTCCGCATTTTTCGCATTAATTCCGAAATTTTAGAATGGCTTCGTTAATGGTTTCCGCGATTGTGCAATGCGCGAAAACCTGTAAAAAAAACCCTCTGCCTGATGCGGGAGGGAAGAAATCTGCTTCCAAACTGGGTTAAACACGGCTCCTGCCCCAGGTCCTTCTTGCGGGAGAGAAGGACCTGGGGCAGGAGCTGTGTTAAACCCAGTTTGGAAGCGGATTTCTTCCCTCCCGCATCAGCCGATTCCTTTTCGAAAATGGTGGCAGTGGCTTCGAAATGGCAAATTCACTTCAGGTTGCTTAATCGCTTCAAAACGGCTTCAAAAGTGAATTTAATCTGAATTCATTCCAATTTTACGAGCATTCCAACGAACCTAACCAGGTCTAGTTTCAGAGAGTTTGTATCTTGAACTTATAATCTTTAACACTTTCTTCATGAACTATGTTGCTTTATACAGCTCTCTTTAATAAGAGTTTACTTTCAAATTAAACACAAGCCTCAACAGTTTCTAACTTCCTAACATGAGCTTCTGCATTCTGACAGATTTTTATACTCAAGCTCCTTCAAGTCTCAACACACTTCCTAACAGTCATTCTTCAACCGACACTCCCTAACTGTCATTGTGTTTAAACCTGAACGTTCTAAACTGTCACTGAGTCAGTCATGTGATCTGCAGACCCTCCCCTGCTTTAGGTATATAGAGATAAGGAAACTGCAAATCAAATAACACCCAAACTTCAGGTTATAAAATTACACATTATAAAACAAACATCATCTAGAGGAGACTTGAAAAGGTTGCTTCCTGCAACAGAGCTAGCTTCATAGGTATGGCATATGCAGACTCTTTTGCATCTTCCAGCCCATTCGCGTAGTGCAGGGATCCTCAAACTTTTTAAACTGAGCGCCAGGTCACTGTTCCTCAAACTGTTGGAGGGCTGGATTATAATTTGAAAAAAATTCCTATGCACACTGCACATATCTTATTTGCAGTGCAAAAAAGCCCTTTAAAACAATACAATAATCAAAATGAAGAACAATTTTAACAACTATAAACTTATTAGTATTTCAATGGGAAGTGTGGGTCTGCTTTTGGCTAATGAGATAGTAAAGCGGTGTTGGGACTTTCCAACAGGAGTACAGTCAGAGAGTGATGCTGCACACGTGTAGAGCTTAGAAAAGTGGGTTTCTGTGCCAAGAATCAGGCAGGCACTTGTTCCGTGAATGTTACACTGTGATTGGTGTTTCAAATCAATGCTATGATTTGCTAAAGTACACCCCGTGCCTAGCGTAAGATAACGTAGGCTCAGATTGGTCTAACAGTACAAGGCGTGCTGCTTGTTGACATCAGTGCCAAAGGGAGAAGAACTGTGCATGAACAGAGGGATTCTGCCCCCTCCGTTGCTGGCAAGGAGAGGCAGAAGCGAAATGTTGCTACTTGGGAACATGAGAGTCCCAGCCACTGATAGTTGTACTGTGGGAAAGACTAACTTAGAAATGTTCATTGTTCTAACACATAGGAGGGGTTTGAAGTGTGATGCTAATGAAAATGTAATGTTTTATTGGATCAATGAAATGCTATGTAACACCAGCCAATGATGTTTGTGAAAAATCCATGAAGGAGGGCGGGCTTTTGGAGATGCCGCCTGAAGGGTATAAGAACTTTGTGCTAAGAATGACCGGGGCCGTTTGCCCCTGATAGCAGCGTGTTCTGCTGGCAACCCCACCAGCTGGTGTTAATCAATAAATCTCTTTGATTTCACATTGAGCAGTGAAGTTGTTGCGTGATTCCTCATCCTTGCGCCCGCACGTCTACGCGCTGTTTTGGTAAGAAGTCAACTTGCCACCCGGAGTTCCATAACTCCCAAATTTGCTGCTTCAATAGAATTGTTGTTGTTGTTGTTGTGTGCTTTCAAGTCGTTTCAGACTTAGGTTGACATTGAGCGAGGGCCTGGTAAATGACTTTGGAGGGCCATATTCGTTTGGTGACCCCTGGTGTAGTGCCTGTACACATTTGTATAATACACATCTGTATAATACACATTCTGATCTGGATTAATTGCTTGTGTGAAACTAACCTAAGACTGGATTTACCCTACCAAATAATGCAGTTTGAACTACATTATATAGTGAGTGTAGTCATTTTTCATGCAGGTTCCAAGTCACTTTATGTGCCTTTGCAGAAAAGCCCAGAGACTCTTCTTAAACCAGTGTTTGTTGCTTGGTGAAGGTTATGCTGTTTTTGATATATGAGTTTTCTCGGGACTTGTCTACACTCGTGGGAACAATTCTGTTTTGCATCACATTTTCCAGTTTGCAGTGAACCCATTAGTGCCACACACATTGTGGTAAGATCAGCATAACCAGTCACACACATTTCTCCTTTTCAATATCACTTGTGTGTAAGGGAGTAGTTCATATTTCCAGTCCTTCATATTGTAATCAGTCACATGTCTATGTCCACTTCATATCCCTCCCAGTCATTAATGGAAATATACTTATTCCTGCTTTAATTATAAGGAACCAATTGCCTTTTTTGTTCCACAAATCTGCTTTCGAATAAGATAAGATAATTAGCATACTGTCCACCAGTCTGTTCCATCCATCCCTAACCTCTTCGTAAAGCTTCATAGTGATGCTGCCTAGGATAAATGGATTTAATTGGATCTTCCTCAGAATCAAAAGAACCATATTCCAAGTGATTAATCAAAAACCTTATTTGTCCAGATTGAAACAGTTTGATTTGGATCTTTTCCCCAAGTGCAGATAAGCTTTTGTTTTGTGCACAAATCCTATATTTTATTCAGTCTAGTGAGACTTATTTCCAAGTATGTTTACATAGAATTGCAGCCTTAAATCTGTAAAGGTGGATATACTCATAATTGGATATATTGTTTTCCTTCTTTCTATTTCCATCACATATATTGAATTTTAAGCTGTAACCTGCTAAGTAACTAATCTGATTTATCAGTGTTATCACTGGATACAGCAAATCTACCAAAGTAATTATAAAATGGAAGCAGAAAGGTGAGAGGTTAGTCATTTGTTTATGGAGCATGGCTAATTAAAAAAGGGCTTTCATATCCTGCATGCCTTATTGAAAAATTAAAACTTTGCCCACAAGAACAATAACCTGAGAGCCAGCTACAGAGCACAATGTTTATCAGCAGAATTCTGGTTTAAGCAGACACGGAGAAGTCAAATGGCATCACAAAGAAGGGCTCTTCTGGATCTTGATCCATGTATATTTATCCCCTGGGATGACATATTACATAAACAGATTTTTCTGGAGTAAATTAGTTCAAAAGTCCTACAATTAAGGAGAGTGAGGCAGTCAATTGGGCAGCATATTTGCATTGCTATAAGAACAGACAGAACACTATAATGACGATATTATTGCTTTCTCAAGTATCTCTGAGAATAAACCTTTCTGGGCTCTGAGATCATCAGGAGAGGCCCTCCTCTCAGTCCCACCACCATGAAGCACCATTGTGGGGATGTAATAATAATAATAATAATAATAATAATTTGTTTATTTATATTCCGCTCTATCTCCCTGGAGGGACTCAGGGTGGATTACAAACATAAAAGGCAAACATTCAATGTCCCATTATGTAGCACAGCAGTTCTCATTTGTGCCTGGGGGGCAGGGGCCAGGACCGGGGGTCCCATTGGCACTGGGGCCTGCAGCAGCAGAGTTGGATTCTGAAGAGGATTTAGAAGGGTTAGCAGAAGGAGAGTTTCCCATCACTGGGCCTCCTTCTCCCACAGAAAGCCTGGCTTGGGAGGAAGGTTGGCTTGACCCTTACGACGAGACAGATAACCAGGTGCAAATGGAAAGCAGTGATAGCGAAACTTATGAACGGCCAGGGGGGAGAGGTTCACAGGATCCTTTGAGTGAAAACATGGAAGAGAGCGGCTGGGAAGAATCTAGGGAGGAGAGCTCTCATGGAGATAGAGACCCAGGTGCTGGGAGGCAAGGCCGAACCTTTGATAGGAGACGAAGCATCGAGACTAGCAGGAGGGGATGGTACCATAGCCTAGACAGGCCGAGGTCTGTCAGCAGAGATTGGAGACGACGAAGCCTAGAGCGTCGGGGACCTCGGCCGAAAGATTAAGTATAGGATCCGTGGGAACGAATCCTCAGTACTTCGGCCACGTCTCTTCTGAGCAGACGTGAAGCGAAGCTGGTCCACGGAGCTAAGTTGGCTAGTGGCCTACCAAGTCTTGCCTTGCATCTTGTACCTTGCCTTGTTTCCTGAATCCGCATTGCTGTGCGGAGCCTTGCCAAGTCTTTTGGATTCTTTACCAAGCTGCTTTGGACATTTGATTGCCTTTTGCCTTTGGATTTGCTTTTGCTATTTTTATGGACAATATTCCTTTTGAACTGTTTTTATATTCAATAAAGTAGTTAGCCTTCAGCCCGTCTCTGTGTGTGTGATTAAGGGGCCGGTCAAGTCCGTGCATCGTGACAGATTATAACAACAATACATCCATACTAACTAAATTTAAACAACCCAACATATAAACACAAAATTATGACTTTACAACTAAAATTAAATAAAAAGCACATCCTGTTACAATAGACATAAGACAAAACATCAAACATTATACAGAAACAACAATTTCCCAGTTCCTTGGGACAAATGGAGTGATCATTGCTCAAGATATCTATTGAGTTGGTGGGGCGAGCAGGGCACAGATACAGATAGTAACTATTAATCAGAGGCATAATTGTAATATTACCAACTACTCTTCCTCCTCCTCTTTGTAAGCCAGTGAGCAGAGGTCTGTCTTCAGCTGTTTCTTGAAAGCGAGAAAAGAGGGGGGCCATCTTTAATTCCTTACGAAGGGACTTCCAGAGGTAGGGGGCAACCATGGAGAGAGTCTTCTTGGTGTCTACCCCTAGGGTCTGGAGCTTGTTTCCAGTGAAGTTAGAATGGCAGCCTCCACATGGCCCTTATGGCAGCAGGATAAAATCCTTTTATTTAGCAAAATCATTTTTAAAAATGTTTTTAAGAGTAAACGAGGGGGCTGACCTTAATGTGCATCAGTGTTTAATGGTTTGCGTAATCACCATCCAGGCCTGAAACTGCTCCCAGAATTTCCTATGTAATCATCGCTTTATTCAATACCAGTTTATTCAATACCACTTTGAAACTGCATGAAATGGTCAGTGCAGATGGGACCTAACAACAACAACAGTAATAGTAATACTTTATTTGTATTCTGCCCTATTTCCCTGAGGGGACTCAGGGTGGATTCCAACATAACAACGGCAAACATTCAATTTCTACATAAAACACGATACTAACATAAAATCCCAGAAAAAAACCCACATATAAAAGTAACATTAAAACCTAACATCAAATAAAAATCCAACACCAGTAAATTAAACCTAACATCAATAGATTAAACTACATGAAGTCAGACAAAAATTCTATAATAACATAAATCTAAACAAAACATGCACATTAGTATACAACAACCAGCAAATGTTCACAGAGTTGATTTGAATGAATGTGTTTAAATTGACCCATGAAATAAAGAAAAGAAAATTCATGATGGAATATTTTTACATTTTCTTACATCAAACTTATTTTCAGTGTGCCCCACTAATTTAAAGTAGATTAAGGAAACGGGAATTTGAGCATTTCAAAAAGCTTCTTAATCAAAATAAACTGCCTGAAAGAAGGTCTGGAAAGAGAAGAGCAATGCCCAGTTGTTATCATAAAATTGGCCTTTATAAGAGACATTTGCTCCATGTTGCTGTCTCATAAATAGAAATACAGATATCCTTACTCTATTATGCCATCTGTATTATTTTAATATGATTACTGCTTAGAATCAATCCATTGTTGTCCTGACTGTTAGCCACATTTACTTAACCTGCAATAGTTTTTATACTGAATTATAATAAAAGAACACCTGTGCATTCATGCACATACATTTACACAATCACACAAGTCATACTTTTCCTAAAATATCTTAGTAAAAAAACCTTTACCTTTTCTATTTTGAGAAATGGTGAATCATATAGTATATGATGCTTCATAAATTATGTGTATAAATTTATAGACATGTGAAATAGAGACTACCCCCCCTCTAAAAGGTTTACCAGATGATGACCTACCCCTCTGAAATATGAAACACCATATCCCTAAAAGTTAGAATATATACAACAAAGCATTTCTTAAAAAGAAAAATAATAAGAAAGCAAAATGCAATAATTGTTCATGACTCTTAGGGATAAGCAATGAAGAGGTCTAAAAATTGAAACTGTTTTTGCTCTATTACAAAAATAAAAACAAAAAGAACCTGCACTAATGATTCCACCATATTGAACAACAACAATAACAACAACAACAACAACTTGTTAAAATGGTCCATAGACCCATCAGTGAGCAAACAGTCATTAATAAATTATCTCAATCCGGGATAAGTTAATTATACAAGATACATCTACATGATTTCAAGTAATACCCCTATCAGGGGATAGTTTCTTTCTTAGCTTTGTTGCCACTACGTGAAATTTTGTCACTATGAGAATCGCCCCTGGCCTCTAAAAGATATCTAACAATCCTTGGGGGGGGGGGGGGTTGGCTGGTCATGTGGGACAAAATTGGATATAAGAGTTAGCTAAGTCACATTGTGCAATAGCGGCACTGCAATAAAATGTGTTCTATTGCTTCTACTTCATTTCCTTCACAGGGGCATAATCTTTGAGATTAAGGGATTCCCAGACAACCTGCTTCTTAGCTGTTCTGAGAGAAATAACTTTAATCTTGCCTTGTAAAGAGTCTGCAATATTTAATCACTGTAAGGATTTTTAGGCATTAACATGTCTTAAATGGCTCTTTGTATGGCAAGTTTAAGTTCCTGAGGAGCATGGTTAGTTTGAGCGGGCTCTAAGCTCTCCCAGGTCAATATCCCACAATGTTTGCTTCAGGGATTCTTGTGCCATTTTGAATCCCAAATAGGGCAAAAGGGATGTGGATAGTCCAGTTGAGGCCACTTTCCATTCAATCCTCCTTACCCAAAGAGGTCTGGAGGCATAAAGGAGGTACACTTTCAAAAGTATACAAAAAGTGTATATACAGTATGTGTGGCAGGGAAAGAATAGAAATGTGAATAAGAACACTTAAAAAAATCTTAACATGCAGATCAGATGGAGTTTAGCCACAAACAAAACAAGTGAAAGAAATAATGTGAATAAAACCGATGCTAATGTCCCTATGATATAATAAAGATTAGGGAATAGAGTTATAAGAATATTCCTTGATCATCCAAGACAAGCAAGGATTTGAATTCTAACCTTTCAGGCAGATACAGTTGAAACATCTCCCCAGAAGACCTCTCATGTAGGCACTTGCCTTAAATGGAAATAATTAGGGATAAATACATTGGAGATAAACCAGGCCTTTGGCTATATTTTGCTCAGAATGCAATGGGATTTTTAGGACAGCTCTGAGAGGTCAATGTAGGCCAACCTGTCAGGAAAGTTTGGACAACAGTATACTTTAATTGGACTATTTCTGGCTCTGGTTGCTTAGGCTATCAGAAAATTCTTTACTGTAGAAAATATTAACATCACAGCCTGACTGCCATGTGTTATTACAGCATTTCCTTGAAATAGCTCATAAAGCTATAAAGCTATGCACACATGCACACACATGCACGTGTGCGTGCGCACACACATGCACACATACAGACTTTTCTTATCCAGACTGAGAGGGACTATTGGCTAGGGATTTCACCTCTTAAACAGTTGTGTGAATGGAAGATGTCAGCTGGTTCAATGTGTAACAGCATAATTTTAAATATTCATAGCTCCTCCTGTCATAATCCCCCTGTACAATTAATACAAACATGAAAACTTTAACCTAGATTATAAATGGGCAATCTTATCTGTGGCCTGAGTTAAACAGCCAGTGATTACACAAGATGGATTTACATAGCTAGGTGTTCAACATGCTTGGTTTTCCCCCCACTAAAGGTTCATTTGCTAAGTAATTTGTGCACCATTTGCATATTAATAAAGAATCTCCCCATTCCATGTGACCTTTATGTAGTAATACTAGATATAAATGGCATATGTGTCATAGAGACATCAATGAGCAATTTCCTGCTTATTTCATTAGGTGCCTAAAATTCACAGAGCTCTAAACGTTACTGTAAATACTCATGTATATGTCTAGAAATTTGAGTAATAAAAGTGACCCTTAAAACCTTGGTTCAATTTATCCATCTATCAATGTAAGAACTGTATCATAATTTTATATACATAAAAAGGAACCATCTTCTTTGAGGGCCCTTCCACATATGACTAAAGCTTTAGAAAAATGGGATATTATTTCCCAGTTCCTCCTGGGATTTAGTCCCTCTGTCCTCCCCCCTCCTTTCAACAAATCATTTTGAGCATGCAGCTAGGCTCTTCATGTAAGTCTTCAGGGTAAATGGGTGACTGGGAGGGAAGGGTGAAGGCACCATCCCACTCCTTCAGGCTCCAGGAGTCTGAAGAACCAAGATCACTGGGGAATTGATTTCTGACATCGTGAAAGCAGTCTGAGGAGTCAAGCCCCACAGGGGCCACAGCTAGAAAGATCTGGACCATACATTAAAGTCTGGATCTTTCCAGGTGTTTTTAAAACCCAGAATAAATTGGGAAATCTCAGTTTACTCCAGATTAATTTGGGTTTACGTGAAGTGTTTTGGGCCTGTCAGGAAGGGCCCTAAGTAGAGTAGGAAAAGGCAAGAACTTAGTCTGTCCTGAGAAAATGTACAAGAAGCACCAATCCCTATGATGTACTCCACCACAATGTTATTCTGGACTTTGAAAAAATGGCACTGCTGCATTTCCCCAGCTGTTTGGAATGGCCCTTGACTTATCCATAAGTATCATCAAAATCTGTGCTTTTAGCCAACAAATCTGCCCTTGACTAATATATCACATCAACTTATACATGCATATGCAGTACTTTTAAGAAAAGTGAGCAGAATGGTAAACTGGAAGCAGTCATAGCTGGGTCCCAGAGCATCGTTCCACCATATATTAAGAAATTACCTCGTGGATATTATACTATTAATTCTTCTTAAAAGTAACTTTTCAGCCCTGAAGTTTTGTAAAAGCTTTTATATACAAACACAAAACATCAGAATTGGAAAGTTACTTTGTGTGTTAAAAAGTGCGCCATGGATATTTCTTTTACCTATGTCCTCCCAGTGCTCCTCCAATTCCTTCCTAGTTATTAACATGGAGGGTAATCCACCAAAAGGGGCTAAACATTCCTACATATTTAAATACTTCCTAAACTTCAGTGAAAACACAATAAAGGTGATCATTAATGTTTTAACTCAATATAAATCCCCAGTTAAAGCCAATCAAATTTGTCTGTTTAGCCTTCACTGAAGAAACACACACACACACACACACACACACACACTTTGTTTAATTTAATTTAATATTTGGAGAACTGGGCCAGACGATTTTAAGTTCCTTGTTGTATTATTAAATAAAAATGCATCAGATGTTCCTGATGCTGATTGCCACAGTCATAAGCAAGTTTTGCCTGAAGGGTCTTGGATGAAAGTACAGTGCCTTTCACTTTTTATATGTCTCTCCTGTCACATTCTTATGTAAACTTAGACTAAGCTGGAGAGGACAACAGCACTTTCAATTAAAGTTTTAAGCCATTTAAGTAATCTGAAAGCAACTGCTATACTCCACACAGAACATAATACCTTTAAACTACCATTTTCTTCCAAGCTCCTTAAAGATTATTCATTAAGCCTCAGACTATCTATTATGGATTATGCTACTTCCCCACTACAAAAGGCATTTTTCTTTTTTTAAAAAAAAGTCAGAGCAGGTTTAGGGTTGCCTTCAGGATAGGACTGTAATGGCCTCATGTGATGCATTTGAAAATCTGTCAAATAAATTATACAATATTTAATAGTATAAAATGTATTTTTTAATTATTTTATTCAAGCTAACAGCATTTTTGGGCAGAAGTAGGGTTTTAAATATTTAAAGCTTTTTTCTTTTAAAATGGGGAAAGAGATATTAAAATAATTTTCTAAAAAGGTGCCAACAACATATAGGTCCTTCTCAAAAAATTAGCATATAGTGCTAAAGTTCATTGTTTTCCATAATGTAATGATACAAATTAAACTTTCATATATTGCACACCAACTGAAATATTTCAGGTCTTATTTTGTTTTGTACTGTTGATTTTGGCATACAGCTCCCGAAAACCCAAAAATACTGTCTCAAAAAATTAGCATATTTGGTCGAATGGAATATGCTAATTTTTTGAAATATGTATGCCAAAATCATCAGTATTAAAACAAAAAAAGACCTGAAATATTTCAGTTGGTGTGCAATGAATCAAAAATATATGAAAGTTTAATTTTTATCATTACATTATGGAAAATAATGAACTTTAGTACTATATGCTAATTTTTTGAGAAGGACCTGTATTTATATAAATATCATGTACAATAAAAGGTAGCAGGACTCCTTCATTGGAAACTATGCATCATAAATGTTGAGATATAATTACAGTGGAATTTCTATATTTGAAATTGGAAAAAAGGTTCATTATTCCTTTATTTTTTATTTATTTTTTAAAAGTCTTATTAAAGCTGAAGTGTGAATAAAATCCCAAGAAAGGATGAATAAGCCAAGCTCATGTTGAATAAAATAATCATTAAAGGGTATATAAATAGTACAATTCAAGATATTTTGAAATACAAGAAGTCAAAATATAAATAATTTAAATAGTGATTCCCTGTGGGAAGATTCTAGTGACAACAGATTCCTTTACTAGAACTATTGATGAATAGACTCAAGTTTCTCTATAATTTTTTTTAAAAAAATCTTTCTTTCTTTCTTTCTTTCTTTCTTTCTTTCTTTCTTTCTTTCTTTCTTTCTTAGTAATTTTGTTAATACTTGGATGAAGACCACCAAAAATTACCAGGCTATATTACAGAGGTAAGAACTGGCAAGCTTTCTTCTAAATATTCCTTGCCTTTAAAAAGTTGTGACATCCATCATACAATTCTGCTGATGGGAGAAGTAGTGAACTTATTTATTTGCAAAAAAAGGAAGACATATTTTACTTTTGGTCTGAATAGCATTCAATAGAGTAGTGTGTATGAATCATAATACAAATGTAAAACCCTTGATTATAGTGCTGAGGTAAGAAATTGTTGTACCGTAGACCTGAAGGATCCCTCAGTAAACCACTTGAGACCAGCTGTGATTAAATGCTTTATTTAGAATAAATGAATAGAGTAAAGTAGATAGAAATATAGTCCTTTGATGCTCCCAAGCATCAGGGTATTGCATAGCAATAGTCCAAAGGTAAAACAGGATCAAAAAGGTAAAAAGAGTCTTGATGCCCCAATAGGCTAAATCCAGGGATAAGTTCTTGGCACAAAGACTTGGCAAACAGAGTCCAAAGGCTGGAAGGCCCAATGGCTCAGGCAAGGTTCCATGAAGACTTGGCTTGAAAGCTAAACGTTGGCAAGAGATGCCTTAGAGCCAACGGGAAGCAACTTAAGTAGGTTTCTCTCCTTGAAGACGCAAACTTCGTCAGAACTTCTTCCCAGGCTCGCTGGTGGGACTGGCCCCGCCTGGGCCTCTCGGCTGAGATTGGAATGTCAGCTTATTAGTGAAGACACCTGGACTCTTGGGAGGCACCACTGCTTTGTGGTACCAAGCCTCCTTATCGGTCTGGGAATTAGAAGGGCTGTGGTTGTCCTTGAATGCTTGGTGAACTGGAGGCCTCTGCAGCACCTGGCTTTCAGGCCTCTCTGAGGCTTTGGATTTAACATGGCATGAGTCTTGCTGAGGGCTAGGATCAGGCTGGGGTGTGACAGAAATTCAGTCTTATTGGTTGTTGAGGGACAAAGTTGGGAAGAAAAATACTGCCTAAAACTGAGTAGAAAACCATATAAATGGTGGAGGGAGTTCTTGTAGCCTGATGAAGGATGATTATTAGAAAGAAGTTGTGCTAAATAATGCTTAACAAAAGATGGACAAATATAACTGAAAAATTATATAATAATAATCTTTATTTATACCCCGCCACCATCTCCCCAAGGGGACTCAGGGCAGCTTACATGAGGCCAAGCCCAATGACACATAATAACTGACTGACTGACTGACTGACTTTATTATTTCTGAGTCACCCTCCACGTTAGTGCTCCGGGCGACTTACACACAACAAATTCCACAATTAAAATAGAGTATTTAAAACTAGATTAAAATATTCAGTGGTTAAATGCAGGGGCCAGGCTCGGTATTTGAGTTCCTGGTTCTGCATTAACCATGGGCTTTCCTAAATAGCCAGGTCTTCAGAGCGGTCAGGAACTGGGGCAGGTTAAACAAAACAACAGCAAATAATAAAATAATACAATCATTATAACTTACACATAAGCAATAACAAACAATTTAAAGCCATTATGGACGGGCCAAATGTGAAATATTAAAATTTTAAAATAAATAAACACTGGATGCGAACAGAGGTAGAATGTATGTAGCAGGAATGTTTAAAGGATAATATGGGGTAGACAACCCAACAGGTAATTAAAGTGTTTCTGAGGACATTTGGCAAAGAATTGATCACAGCAGGGCTTTATTTACTTTATTCAGAGAAAGCACATTGGAACAGCCACGTTTTCAGGCTCCTTCTAAATACTGCCAATGTGGGGGCTTGTCTGATTTCCTTGGGGAATGAGTTCCAGAGTCGGGGGGCCACTACAGAGATGACCCTCTCCCTCGTCCCCATCAATTGTGCCTGCGAAGGTGGCGGGAGCGAGAGTAGGGCCTCTCCAGCTGATCGGAGAGTTCGCCTAGGTTTGTAGACAGAAATGTGGTCACGCAGGTAGACGGGTCCAAAACTATTCAGAGCTTTGTAGGTAAGAACCTGCACCTTGAATTGGGACTGGAAGATGAACAGCAGCCAATTGAGCTCCTAAAACAGGGGGGTTGACCACTCCCTGTAAGACACTACAGTTAGTAATCTACGCATTGGACCAATTGAAACTTCTGGGCCAACTTCAAGGGCAGCCCCACATAGAGTGCATTACAGTAATCCAATCTGGAGGTGACTAAGGTGTGGACCACCATGGCCAGATCCGACTTTACAAGGTACGGTCGTAGCTGGTGCATGAGTTTTAATTGTGCAAAGGCCTTCCCAGCCACTGCCGACGCCTGAGCTTCAAACGTTAGTGATAAGTCTAGGAGGACACCCAAGCTGCAGACCTGTGACTTCAGCTGGAGTGCAACCCCATCAAACACCGGTTGCCACCCTATACTACGATCCAGCTTACGATCTATCAGGAGGACCTCTGTCTTGTCAGGATTGATCTTCAGCTTATTCATCCTCATTCAGACAGTCACAGCGGCCAGGCACTCATCCAATACCCAAGGGGCTTCCTTGGAATTAGGTGGAAAGGAGTAGTAGAGTTGGGTGTCATCTGCATAGAGATGGCACCCGACTCCATAACCCCGGATGAGCTCTCCCAGCACTTTCATGTAGATGTTAAAAAGCATGGGGGACAGAATGGAACCTTGTGGGACCCCACAGATCAAAGACCAGGGGTCCGAGCAGGAGTCCCCCAACTTCACCATCTGGGAACGACCCACCAAGAAGGATCGGAGCCATGACAGAGCCACACCCCCAAGAGCCATCCCGGAGAGCTGTCCCAGGAGGATACCATGGCCGATGGTATCGAAAGCTGCTGAGATGTCCAAGAGAACCAGCAGGGTCACACTCCCCTTGTCCAGCTCTCTATGGAGATGGTCCACCAAGACGACTAAAGACATCTCGATACCATGACCAAGCCTAAAGCCAGACTGTGACTGATCCAGGTAATCAATGTCCTCTAGGAAACCCTGGAGCTGGAAAGCGACCAACCGCTCCAGCACCTTGCCCAAGAAAGGGAGGTTGGAGACTGGCCTGTAATTGTTCAGCACTGTGGAGTCAAGGGAGGCCTTTTTCAAGAATGGTCTAACCACCGCTCGTTTCAACCCAGATGGAAATGCCTCCTGCTCCAAGGAAGCATTAATGCTCAATACAAACCAATAAATCAAACCGCCTCTGGCTGATTTAATTAAACAAGAAGGGCAAGGGTCCAGAGCTGATGTGGTCACCCTCACAGCCCCAAGGACCCCCTCCACGTCTTCAGGATGAACAAGCCAGAAGGAATCCCACAAAACTGGACAGACAGATGCTATAGTCACCTCCTCTGGAACTGTATTTAAGCTAGTGTCTAACTCAAGGCGTAACCGAACAATTTTATCTGCAAAATGGTGTGTGAAATCGCAGCACTGAGCTTTCGGGTTGTCAGTGATTCCCCCGCCCAGGAGGGTGGAGGAGCTCCCCCATGACCCGAAACAGCTCAGATGATACTTCACTTAATAATAGCCAACATCAGGTAACTTGAAGCTAAAGTAATATGGCATGGGGCATTTGCATTTTTCACTTTAAGGACAGAAAATAAACTGTATATAGCACAGAAAGTAAAACTAGTTTCTGACTCTCTCTCTCTCTCTCTCTCTCTCTCTCTCTCTCTCTCTCTCTCTCTCTCTGTTGTTTCTCTCATTGGCTTTTTATCAGCCTTTTAGCACCTGCACCACCCATCCTAAATGAATAAGTGTGTTGTTAATGTCTCTTACAGTAGTATACTTAAATGGTTAGGAAGTACAATCACAGAGAGAGAGAGAGAGAGAGAGAGAGAGAGAGAGAGAGAGAGAGAGAGAGAGAGAACAATAATGGATATGATTCATTAGTCTGTCAAGTATTTGTTTTGACATATCTATCAATGTGAAATCACTGTTGTTACAATGGAGATGATTAGAATGTGCCCCTTTTTCTGATTTCATGAGGTAATAACCATTAGTGTCAGTATTTAACAAATCATGGCTGTTTTCTCAGAAAATCATGGTTATTTAATCATCCTACTTCCATAACAGGTTTTCTTTCCTTTTCACGCCTTAATGTAAGAGACCACTTTTTCTGATCTGGAATGTGGCCACTGATTTTACGTAGTTAGTGGGTGTTTAAAGAAACGGAAAAGTTAATATTTACTGATTTAAACAAGAAGCATATTGCATGAAAGGGGCAAACAATCTGATTTCCCGAGAGCAAGTTTCTTTCTCTTTTTTTTACATGTTTGTTCCTAATTTCTGGAATGAGTGCATTATTGAATCCCATTGTTTTTGGTGCAACTTTAGTTATAGTCTCTAAATAAAGCCATTTTTATTGACCACATTCTAATTGTGGGCAAATCTACACAGACACTGTGTTACAGTTTGGAAGTGGATGAAAACAAACTGATTTCAATGTGCAGCACATACATAAACACCCCAGGAATCTATAGTTGCCATGGATTGTTAAAGTGATCTATGCACAATTTTTTCAGTAAACCAAGCCTGAATTGTCCTTATAAATTAAAATGATCAAGCTGGTGCTATCATGCTTTGCCCACTTAATGAGACAATTTGACTGTTTAGAAAAGATACAGCTAACATCGCTAACATCTAATGAATTTAGATATTGTCCTAATTCATTATTTATTTCATTCTGCATATTATATTTACAGGCTCTGAATTTGAAAAGATATAGAATAGGTATTTATAGTGATTCTTACATATGAGAATATCTCCTGTCATAGTGTTAGTGAATATCACTGTTAGGACCTGCTGTTATTTTAGAAAAAGCCACTTGCATTTTGGGTCCCAAAGAATCATTTCCAAAGCCACCTGTATCTCCTGCTGCCTTCTTTCAGGTGTTTTCCTATAGCATAGCCAGTAGATGCACAAAATGCTATTTTCATATTTTTGCCCTAGGCAAAATGAGTGCCTGCCAGCAAAGTACTTTATCACATTTTCTAACAGAGTTTGTGCTTGCTTGTATGTTCATGCTTGCCATTTCCTTCCCAAAGTTTTATTAAACACTTTTTTCTTTTCTTCTTCTTTTGAATAGCTTCAGTAAAGCAGGAGATAATTTTAGAAATCCACTTTCAGCAGGAAAAAATGAGATCTGTGTTGAACTGTGAAGCACAGTAAGACTTTGCACTTTCAAAGGGCTTGCTAGGGTCATAGAGGACATGGAAATTAAAAACACATAAAACAAATTCGAAGATAATATTGGGCCACTTGATGTTATTCTTGCCCTATATGATTATTCAAGAGATTTGCATGACTTTTACAAGAGACAAATCAATTTGCATCCATGGAATGTCTGATGTTTTAAAGTGAAAGATATCTAAATTGGGTTTTTGGGGGAGCTGGTATACTAAAGGCTTACACTGGTAATTCTGGGGGATGCCTACAGTCTATGTGGCTTAGATGGCACTCCATTGACTTGGGGCAGTGGTTCTCAAAGTGGGCGGTACCACCCCCTGGTGGGCGTTGAGGCAATCTAAGGGGGCACTGGAAGGCTCAGGAGAATTTGGGGGGCACTGAAGCCCTGTAAGGCTCCCATCCATATCTCTCTCTCTCTCTCTCTCTCTCTCTCTCTCTCTCTCTCTTTGTGTGTGTGTGTGTGTGTGTGTGTGTGTGTTTGTGTCTTCTTCCCTCCTCCTGCTCCCTATGATCTATGAACATGGACCTAATTTCATTGTGGAAATGTTGGTTTATAAATGTATCTTTAAAAAACTGAATGGGATAAATTAGACTTGGGAAAATATTCTTTTCTTCACTGACTGACATAAATTTCCCCCACTTAGAGATGACGGAGAGTGAATGTGGGTCTTTCTGTGCATGTATTTTAGATCGGCCCCCTTCCTCCTGTCCTTTATAAGGATGGTTAAAAACTTGGTTGTGGGACCAAGCTTTCAGGACAGTGCAATAAAGCAGTGATACCTTACCAGGCCAATTAGATTAGACACAGATGATCAAGACCATTTTAAACAGTGTATTTTAATATTGAGACAATTTTTTTAATGTTTATGTATGAATATAATGAATTCTTGTCTCAGCATTGAATATTTGCTGTATATATGAGTCCCCTTCGGGGTGAGAGGGGCGGAATATAAATGTTTTAAATAAATAAATATTTTACATTTGGACCTTTATATTTTCTCTTGAAATGTGATATTCTGTAATCATTGCTCTTGAAATGTTTACAGATATCTGGAAATATGGGACATAGTATAGCTATTTTGTACCAATGCAGCCATTGAGACATATATTTCAGTGTTGTCTATTTTGGCTACTATTTGGTTCTCATGGTTCCAAGATGGCCTTCCTAAACCTAGTTGGAAATATCAAGGGCCAGACTTAGGTATTTTGTGTGAAAGTATGCACACTGCCAGCAAGCTGTTTACCAGCATATGATCTGGCACCTCACTCAATAATCATGTTTCATTCTGGAGCAAATCATAGACTCATAGAATGATAGAATACTAGAGTTGGAAGAGACCACATGAGCCATATAGTCCAACCCCTTGCCATGCAGAAAAAGCACAGTCAAAGTACCCCTAACAGATATGTACCAGGTGTCCGGCCCCAGCCTGGTTCCATAGCTAAGCCTGACAAATGCCATGTTAATTCCAAGCTCTCTGCCAGGCCTGAAGGCAGGCCTCTACAGAAGCCTCTGTGTCAACCATCAGTCAAGGGCAAGCACAGCCTTTCCTCTTCCCAGGCCAATAAGAAGAGCTGGTACGGCAGGGATGTGTTGTCCTCCCGGCTCCCAGGTGCAAGCGTTAATGAGCAGACATTCTTTCCCTCCTCAGAGGGCAAGGGAGGGCTGGGCCCACAGACTATCCATGGGAAAGAGTTACGACACAGTGAGCATCTTCAGGAGAGAAGCCAGGGAAAACATATTTAAGCTGCTTCCCGTTGGTACTCGGGATCTCGTGCCAACGTTCAGTTTTCCTCATCAAGTTCCATGTACTCTAGTTCCAGCCTGGGCCGGTGGGCCTTCAAGTCCTCGTACTCAAATAATTGCCAAGCCTTTGTTGCCAGAGACTTATCCAGGATCTAGGCCATTGGGGCACCAGGACTATTTTTTATTTCATTGAACCTTTTTACTCCTTGGATTATTGCATTGCAATATTAGATGCTGAGAGCATCTAAGGACTATTTTTATCTCTTTACTTCTTTTCACTTATTCTAAATAAAGCATTTAATCGCGGCTGGTCTCAAGTGGTTTACTGAGGGATCCTTCAGGTCTAAGGTGCAACACCAGGATATATTTCTAATGTTTTGATTTTTTTTAAAAAAAAACAATCAAAGTTCCTTGAAAGAGAGATAGCAATTGAAAAAGAGAACAAAGACTCACAACTTAATACATACCAATGATTACTTGGGAATATTGTAAAAATCAACACTGACCACTTAATACAATTTGAAGGTTGCTTGAAAGTGTGGAATTTAAATGATGCATATCATGAACTCTGGGATAAGTTGAGAGATACTTCATAATAGAGCCCTTAATGAGCATCTTCACACTTAGGTGAAGACCACATTATACAACAAAGGCAATAGAGGGCCACCTGCAGATGCACATTGGAATGTGTGGGGGGGGGGGGACCCAATTCTTCCATGGCTGTGGAACTGGTTCTAGACCAGCCTCTGCAGTGCATATAAGCACCACCCGGACCTTAAATCAGTTCTAGGACTTTATACATAATTATATGCTGAGTGAAATCACTTCTGCACAGGTGTCGGTGGTGGCTGGGAGGGCCTTTGCACAACTATAACTCGTGTGCCAATTGAGACCTTGACACAACATCACAAGCTGAAGAGACTGTGGTGACTAACAAGTCTAAATCATCAGCAATTTATGCAACAATCTGTAGGTCAGCACCATATATGATATAATCAGCAGTCTATTCAGTCAATACAATTATGAACAGGTCTACACATAAGTAAGTTCAACACACAGCAATGAAATAGGTCAATACAATAGCAATGATACATTCACTGTGCCCCATCAGTCGTCTATTAGGTCAATACAGTTATGAAAAGGTCTACACATAAGTAAGTTCAGCACAGAGCAATGAAATAGGTCAATACAATGGCAACGATACACTCACTACACCCCATAAGCCTCTGGTGAAGCAGTCCACTCGATCTATAGCAATAGGTTGGAAGATCTGTTTGGACGCGTAGGGAGAGAGGTCCTGCATCCGGGAGTTTAGGAGGGCGGAGTTCCGTGGAGGCTGGTGAGTTAGGGCGGAAGTGCCACAGTGCAGCCGAAAAGCTGCTCCGTGTCGCAACAGAATGGATGGCGATGTTTCCAAGCCCCGTTTGGCACAGACCGAGGCTGAGCGTCCTTGGTAACCCCTATGGCGAGTGACCTGATGCGGGCGTTCTGCAGTGTAGCCGAAAAGAGGCTCCGTGTGGAAACAAAATGAGTGATTGTAATTGTAATCCTGTGCCCCGATGGGCAAAGTGGAGACCTGTGGTGCCGCCTATGAAGGAATTTGAATCATCAAAGTGCAGAGCTGCCAGAGAAGAACCGACCCTGTAAGGGACAGTAACGTGCCAACGGCTTGGAAAGGGTTTCTGGCGCCAATATGCGGCCGTTTTTGTGCCTAGAAAGGTACTTCCTCAGGGCACTGAGCAGCACAATGATAATAACAATTGCATCACTGAAGGTAAATCCTTGGGCTGACTTGACCATGGTGGTCCATGCCTTAGTTACCTCTAGACTGGATTACTGAAATGCACTCTATGTGGGGCTACCCTTGATGACGGCCTGGAAACTTCAACTTGTTCAACGTTCAGCAGCCAGACTAATAACTGGGGTGAGCTACAGGGAGCGGTCTACCCCTCTGTTTAAGGAGCTTCACTGGCTGCTGTTTATTTTCCGGTCCCAATTCAAGGTGCAGGTGATTACCTACAAAGCCCTAAACAGTTTGGGACCCACCTACCTTCGTGACTGTATCTCTCTCCATGAACCAGCTCGATCCCTTCGATCTTTGGGGGACGCCCTCCTTTCACCACTGCCAGTCTCACATGCTTATCTTGTGGGCACAAGGGAGAGAGCCTTCTCCTCTATGGCCCCCCGACTCTGGAATGCCCAGAGAGATTAGGAAAGGCTCCACTTTGGAAACCTTTAAAAAGCACCTCAATACCTGGCTTTTCCGTTGTGCCTTTGGAGAGTAGCCACTTAACCTTATAGCATTGCTCCCCTCAACACTCCTGTCTCTGGAGTACACTCCCTGCTTTATATGAAGGCCTCCTACAACCCATGCTCTACACAAACTTACCTTTGCAAAGAATCTACTCCTTTTATCTCACTCTGAGTTTTTAACATTTTATCCTGTACGTGTGGCCCGCTGCATTGTTTGTGATTTTAGATAGTACATTTTATATTGCTTTCTTATTTATATGTTTGTATTTTACTGTATTGTTGTTGATGTTTCAATTTTTGTTCTATAGTAATTCATTGTTTGGGCTTGGCCTCATGTAAGCCGCCCCAAGTCCCCATTGGGGAGATGGTGGTGGGGTATAAATAAAGATTATTATTATTATTATTTCTTTGTCTATTGGCTTCAAACTGACCAAAGTTTAGTGCAAATATGCCCTAAGGGAAACCCAATGAAAACCTACTAAAATCAATACTGAGAGGTTTTCATTTCCCTGTGTAGAGTTGGCTGATAAGGAATATTTTTCCAAAAACAAAAAAAAATCTAAATGCAAATGCATCCCAAAATCCTTCAACAGGGAGAGAGCATTTGAAATGTTTCATTCTTGAAAAGGAGAATGAAATATCCAAAGAATAAAATCCATAAACATTGAATTAATTCAGTTCTTTTTCCACTTATTGGTACCAAGCAGGGGCTTAACAATACACCATGGATTTAAATAGTACATTTGAGTGTCATCATTTTAGTCAGGAAATCACTATGTACCTCAGCCTCTTTTTAAAATCCAGATGAATAATATATTCTCAGTTGTGACTAATCTTCCAAATAAAAATCACCAGGTAAAATAGTGTGAATGCTTCCTCTTCATCCTATAAAGAAGTGACGAGTGCAGATGATTCCATCCTAGGCCTGGTTCTATTCAACATCTTTATTAATGACTTAGATCAGTGATTCCCAAACTCTCCTCCTCCAGATGTTTTGGACGTCATCTCCCAGAATCCCTGATGATTGACCAAGGCAGCTGAGACTTCTGGGAGTTGAAATCCAAAACCCCTTGAGGAGAAGAGTTTGGGAATCTCTGACTTAGATGAAGGGTTGGAAGGCATGAGCATCAAGTTTGCAGACGACACCAAATTGGGAGGGATAGCCAATGCCCCAGAAGACAGAAGCAGAATTCAAAATGATCTGAATGGATTATAGAGATGGGCCAAAACCAACAAAATGAAGTTCAACAGTGACAAATGCAAGATACTCAACTTATCCAGGAAAAAAAGTAATGCAAATATACAGAATGTGGGATGCCTGGCTCGACAGCAGTATGTGTGAAAAAGATCTTAGAGTCCTACTGGACAATAAGTTAAACATGACCCAATGTGATTTTGGCCTGCATACATAGTAGTATAGTATCTAGATCCAAGGAAGTCATGCTACACCTCTATTCTGCTTTGGGCAGACCACATCTGGAATACTTCATCCAATTCTGGGCACCACAATTGAAGGGAGATGTTGAAAAACGGGAATGTTTCCAGAGGAGGGTGAGCAAAAATATCAAGGGTCTGGAGAACAAGCCCTATGAGGAGTGGATTAAAAAGCTGGGCATGTTTCGTCTGAAGAAGAGAAGGCTGAGAAGAGACATGTTGGCCAATGGCCATGTATAATTATGTGAGGGGAAGTCATCAGAAGGAGCGAACAATTTCTGTTTTTTGCTGCCCTGGAGACTAGGACACAGAACAATGGCTTCAAACTACAGAACAGGAGATTCCACCTGAACATGAGGAAGAACTTCTTGATTGTGAGAGCTATTCAGCAGTGGAATTCTCTGCCCCGGAGTGTGGTGGGGGATCCTTTTTTTGGAGGCTTTTAAGCAGAGGTTGGATGGCCATCTGTCAGGGGTGCTTTGAATGTGGTTTTCCTGCTTCTTGACAGGAGATTGGACTGGATGGCCCATGAGGTCTCTTCTCACTCTATAATTCTATGATTCTATGAATAACAAAAAGTTCTAGAACACAAAAGGGTAACAAAACAAAAAAACCCCACCAGAACTCACTTTAAATAGGAATTTTTCATTACCATTTTCTGAATCCTGCTTTTCATTAGATGGAAAAGAATGTATTGGAATAGAGAAAATGTAATAGTCACGCCCTCCCTTTGGAAGTGGTCCAGTCTATATCTGCTTTGAAAGGGCAGAATAGCTGCTATCCCTCTGGGAATAAAAAAGGAATGAAAATTGAACTAAGGGCTCTCAAGTTTTCAGCAAGTAATTACACTAAATAAGATATAGGGATACTTCGCACCACATGTGGTAATCTGACATGAATTAGGAAATCCTTCCAAAGCACTTGCAGGACATTCAGAATGAGTTAGCAGCACTTAACTAACGGTCTAATTCTTTCAAGTGTTATCATTAACTATCCTTGAACATCAAGAACTATAATACGTTTGGAGTTTGTCTATTGCCAATTATGGAAGGAAAAAGGAGCCTTGACATTTGCAGAGAAAGATTATTTTGGATAAAAGGAACTGAGGATCTATATTCATATTAAAACAAAATAGATTGCTGAGTATCAAAGTAATAGTTGGTATAGTCTTCAGAGCAGTGCACTTTGATTCTGGAGACCCCCCCCCCCCAGAAATCCAGAAAAGTCATTGTGTGCCATAGCCACAAAATATATGGTTATGGAGAGGGGACTGTGCTAAATGATTGGATATTGTTTCCAAGCTGAGCGTTTTGTGATCTTCATGTTTAGTAGGAAGATTTGTAGGAAAAGTCTTTTTCTTTTCTTATTTGAACAATTACATGCTCCAGTCCTGCTATCTATTTTGCACAAGTAATTGTACTCACTTTAGTGCAGAGGTATCAAATTCGTTTTCATCAAGGGCCATATGAGCCTTATGGTTGTTATGAGGAACTCACCCATTTATGGCTAGGCCCAGACCAGCCTGGCAGTTTGGCGATAGTCCAGCCAGGAAAAGGGGGAGTGGTTTGAGAGCCTTCCCTGGGAGGAGTTAGGGAGAGAGCTGCCTGGGAGGAGCTCTGAGTTAAGGGGAGGAGCCGAACTACTGGAAGGAGAGAGAAAGGGCTTATTTGCCAGTTCTTGACAAGCTCTCAGGGAGAGAGGAGTGTTCGTGACACGCTCTCACAGAGAGTGGAGAGTTGCTGACAGCTCCTTGTCAGAACTCATTAGAGTAATGAGCCTCTGTAACAAAGCTCTGTTCAGAGTAATGAGCCTCTGTATCAAAGCTCTGTTTAGAGTATTGAGCCTCTGTATCAAAGCTCTGAAGTGAACTATCTAGGACAGTTGTTTTATTAGATAGCTCACCCCTAGTCTAGATATTAGTGGGAGTGAGTTCTAGTTTAGGCAAGTTTTGCACTGTGTAACATTGAACATCTAAGATAAGGAAGCAATTTAGCTGTAACCATCACGCTGTTGAACCATCTGTTAATTAGCCATTATGCTCTCGTGCCTCATTTGAAGAACCAATACGATCTGTGCCTGTTAAGATAATAAAAATTTAACTTATTAACTTTTAAAGAAAGCCTCTGTTGTGCTCTTTACATCGGCTGTGTAGTTCCAGTATCTTTCATGTTCCCCATTTATAAAAGAAGTTTTACCTCAGCCTCCTTTTAGTTTAATGTGGTGAAGATTAAAGAGCCTAGCTGAAGGGTGGGTTTTTATAAGAAATCCTAGAAGTAATGTTTTAGGTTGGTGGTAGCGAACCGAGAAGAGTTTTAAATCCTCCAGACTTTATTGTAAGCACCAAGTCGTCACAGTTGTCTTCAAAGAGCTATTGAACCCAAGGACAATGAATCCATGGCTACAGAAGGCCAACTATATATTTTTTTACATAGTGGCCATTACTCTATCATTTTTACCTAGTTTGGGTCCTCAGATGTTATGGAATGACAACTCACATCACTTTTGATTATTTGCCATATGGATTGAGAATAATGGGAATTGTAACCCAATGACATTTGTGTGTCTGAGCTTGAGGAAAGGTTCAAGGACATTCTATAGTCAGGCATCACATCCACAAGCTTTGTATCTAAAGTTAAACCCCACTTTCCTGACTAAACAGAACAAACTACAGATTTCTAGATGTTAATGTTTCACAACCCACATCAGCTCTAGTCATGATGCCTGATGATAAGGGATACAGGAGCTGTAGTCCAGCATCTGGAGATGCTTTGTTTAGCTTTTGGGCCTTGATTCTGACACATGTGCTTGACTTCATTTTTATTTCATGTCAAAAGCATTCCACAGATTAAAAAAGCATAAAACTGGTAAAATAGAGGGAGCACAAGTGGCTAAACAACTTCAGACCAAAAATGGGCAGCAGCAACTGCATTGTCTCCTTGACGACTGTGTAAATACAGTTGGGTGTCCCCTGGGCAATGTTTCTTGTAAACAGCTAATCTTTCCAGCCCAAAAGCATTGCTTTACAACTTGTGCTTTACGGAGACTGTAAGAGTAATCCAATGCCTAACAGGACAATCCTAACTACCGGCAGATGTGGATGGAGAAGATGAGACCTATGGCTGTATTTCTATTATGTGATCCACAATATAGTTGTGGATAGCTCTGAAAGTGTAACTTTTTATGTTTCTGTAATCAGAAAGTAAAATGTATAGGTGAGGTATGGTGCAGTAAAGTTGTTTAGTTGCTGGATTCGATTTCCCCTCAACCCCCCCCCCCCCAAAGAGTATCTAGATCAGCCCTTCAACATTGTACAAACATTGAGTATGTTTTTAAAGAAAAAAGTAAAAAGAAGACATCTCTAGAAAATGTGTGAAAAAACATCTGTCATCCCCTTCTTCCTTGGTCAGTAAGGTCCAGTGGGCTTTGAAGGTGGTAGTTCACTAACCACAAAACTTTCTATATTAGTATTTCTCAATAATAGACAACAAGTAATGAATTTCAAAATACAATGGTTTTCTGTGTTCAATTTCATTCTCACAAATGGGATGTGAAAGGAGTGATACTGCCTTTGGATCATGACAGTTTCAGGGATAGCCCCTGTACATTCGGTAAATACCTGGAATGAAGATTTATTAGGTTTTGAACAGATTAAGAACATACTTCTAGATATTTGTAATATACATAATATTTACAAATCAAGATATGTTACCCAGAAGGGAAAATATAAACAGAAATTAAACAGGAGAGTGTTTGGCAGCACAAAATATATTTCAGTAGAGAGATGTATACAATGAGATAACTCTGAACAAAGATGAATCATTATCAAGGAAGAAGGCATAAACTTTCATTAAACAATGGAATGGTTTAGGGTGGGAGTTGCACATCTGAGATAATTTGCTCATGCGACTTGAGAAAAAAATGAACTCATAAAGATTTTTTTTTTAAAAAAACCCTTCAAAATCTAGCATGGACAGAAGAAACTTCACTTTTTGAATTTCTTCTTTTTGAGAAAGTACACACGATTCTTTACAGGCATATTCAGTATAAACTTTATCCAATATTGATAGGATATCCAATTATGGTTCAATGGGTATGTCATTGCTGCATGCCAGACCCCTCTGTCCAGAGCTCTTGGCACGTCAGAATGGTGTGTTGGCAGTTGGAGTGGGGAGGAGGAAGAGTTTGGGTTGGCAATGGGGACTAAATGGGGGAGGAACTGGGATATTACGTATATACCAATTCCTTCTGGGTTTTAGTGATGTGTTGAACAGACCGTAGAACACCAGAAAAGATATCCAGGGATCAGGGGGGCATAATTTGTGCTGATACTACATGGGTTTATGTTAAGGTTAATCTCTGTTGTTAAAAAATAGAAAGCACACTGATGGAACAAACAATTAAATACCTTCTCACCAAGGTATTTAATTTTATCTATTAATGAGGGGAGTCAATGGAAATGGGGACTATTTTGTTTATGAAAAAGGAATTGTTTCCCTTTTACATAATAAAAATAAAACTTTATTTATATTCCACCCTATCTCCCTGAGGGGACTCAGGGTGGATTCCAGCATAACAATGGCAAACAGTCAATGCCTACATAAGACACACAATATTAACATAACATCCCAGAAAACCCCCATATATAAAAGTAACATTAAACCCTAACATCAAACTAAGACCTAACATCAGTAAATCAAACCTGACATCAATAAATTAAACTACACATAATCGGGCAAAATTCTATAATAACATAAATCTAAACAAAAATCCACATTTTCCCATGTAACTCCATCTGCCCCATTTCTTGGATGCCTTATTCCTAAATGCTAAACTTAATTTTGAATTTATTTTTAATAGATTTTTATTGAAAGTTTTGAATACATATGGATAAAAGAAAGAAAATGGTTTTGGGGTAGAGAGATTTAGGGATACAGGTTGGGAAAGGGTAAGAATAAAAGGCGTTGGGGTAGTGGTTTGATCAGGGATCCTGGAAGGTAAGTACTGGGTAAGGGTAGTGAGAAAAGATAGAAAAGGGGTATCTTGTTGACTTCCTTATTCACATCTTCCTTATTCACATCTTCCTTATTCACTGGTTTTATTCTTGCTTATCTGGTATAGTCCTCTTTATTCTCTAAAATTGTCACTTCTTTCTTTCAGTTCATCTTTAGCTATATAACAACATCGGGTCTTCATATAACTCTTGAGTGGTAATCAATCTGTTGTCTTTTTCTCTTTACTTTTAAAATCCTTCAGATAGATGGTAAGAGTATCCATGTCCATTATCTATTACTTGTCTTTTAATATAGCTAGGTCTGTTTATTTCTTTTTCCTTAACTTCCTTTCTAGCCGTTCTCTTTGGGGGATTCCAAACCTTCTTCATCCACCTCTAGGACATCCTGTTTTGGAGATCTGTGGTTTGTAGTCATCCCTGGAGAGTAAAAGCAGCATTTCTTTAAATTTACCTTCTTTGTTTGTTGTACTTTTTCTATCCAACTTCTCTTTCTGTTGGACTGCTCCACAACCTTTTTAGCTTCTTTGTTCTTTTCTACATACAGGGCAGAACTTTTGGATGTTTTATCAATTTTGAATTTATTACAAAGGTAGAAATTTGGAACTGAATGAAAATTTCATGTCTGTATGAAATGTGTACAGAGACATGCTTTCATTACAACCATCATGTCTATACCCCAGGTGTACCCAAGGGCAAAATACAAAGAAGGCATAGGAAGGATCCAGATTTCACTTTATCCATAAGAACCTTTGAGGAAGCTAGGACAGTTGCTGTCTTTGTTTTATCTCCTTGACTGAATTATAGAAATTCAACTGCCACTACTAGGTTTTTTGGCAGGGTAACCATTGTCTCATTTTGCCCACCTATCTATGGGAAAATGATTTCCTGAAAATTCTCCACTAAACCAATTTTTAGAAAAGAAGGAAAATATAAATACAGTAAACATATGGTATTAAAACTAGTTACTATTCCTAACTAAAGTAAATTTGTTGAATAATTGGGATTTACAAAAATACTGATTCCACTTGGCAGTTAGTTGCTCTGTAATATAACTGCTCTGTAATAAAAATTCCAATAAAAGTTATTGCCTATCAGCTTAGACCTATTCTTAGCTTTAATTACAACCATTCTGTGAATGATTTGAAGTTAGGTTTATGACACTTTCTTTCTATGTGACCTAGCATCTCTCATTTGTAGAAACTACAGTAATGCAGTGTAGCAGCTTTACCCCCCACACCCACCCCACCCCTTTTCCCAACATGTGAAAAGGAGCAATTTCCTCATTGTGGTAAGGGAAATCTCATTATGTGGATTTTTCATTGTAATAAATGCTATGATACTACATAAATTGTTTCTTCCAATATTACACTGAATAGACAGCTTGTGTGAAAACAGCATGTTTGTTATTTGCACTTACTGTAATTAATTGGCTCTAGTCAAAGGATATATGAAGTCTCTAATTTCATCTAGACATACTGCAATTATCCCTTTCTTGGATCGCTACTTCTACCTTGGCTGAGAGTGTGTTGATCACTACCATAAACATCAGATTGTGACTTTATCACACAACTGATTTTCAGCATCATAGGATGCTTCTGCCCCAGTTAAACCATGGACACTCATGTCACACATCAGACGATGTAGGTTCACCTCCGGGGGTGAGGGTGTGTGTGTTCAATGGCTCAAGCATCCTACAGTGCTGCAGTGGGAACATGGGAGGTTTCCTGTGTCCCATTTGAAACCATGGGCTAGCACAGGGGGAATCTGTGTGGTGACGCTTCCCCATGTGTGATGGGAAAATATCACTGTTTGGCAAAGCAGGTTGTGGGGTGTCAGGATTGCCATGCTGCTTTGCCAATTCAGCATGGAGCCTGGCAAATCAATGTGGGGGACCTCATCAATGTGATGAGGTCTCTGATGGGGAAAAATCAATGAAAACACAGAAATACATTTAGTGAACTCTGATCTCTCTTTCACCACTGTTCCAAGTCATTTGGCATGTGACTACATTTTAGATTTTTCTTTAACAAAACAAAACCGTGGGAGATTAATCACAGACCTTCCAGATAATATCTTTAGGACTAAAATGATAACACAACAGAAGGCCCCATAGTTTGATAAATATTTAAAGAGGCAAATATGATCAGTTGCTTTTTATTGTTTATTCTAGGCTGCATCTTAGGAGAGAGGGACAAGGAGACACGTTTCACAGGAGCCAAAAGTGACATTTGCCAGACAAATTATTGTTGTCTTTGCAGGCATTCTCAGTTTTAATGGTTTCTCTCAGACCATTTGAAACTTTGAGCTTAAAGCCCAGAGTTTTAAAGAGTTTTATCATTGTGTACCCCTGAGAGACTGTGAATATAATTCCTCTATTTCATACTCTTCAAAATCAATCTTAATTTTTGTGTGCGTTTTTGTTGCCTTCATTGCAAAATAAAAGCCTATCTAAATAATTTACAGACAGCTGAAAAAATGGTCAACATAGGAGTAACCATTATGAGCTCCTATCATTCTCTGCTTGAGAACACTGGAGACTTGTGATTCATTGTACACAATTGAAAATGGGATTGCTAACCATTTATTCACATTGCTTATGTATTCCTCTTGTTCTGTGCATCATCAAAATACCACAAAGGAGACTGTTGAAATGCTTAATTATTCATTTCAAAAGATGCAGCTTACTTTCTTTGGTGAAAAAAAACTTAACCAAGAAGGTACCGTTCAGAAAGGCTAAAAGAAACTGTGTCTTTATTATTTTTATATTTGTGCTCTTGTTAATATTGCTTCTGTATTCTTACATATATAGCCATGACTGTGGGATTTAGTTGAAAACTTATTCAAAATTATTCATAAAAGAACTGATTGGTAGCCTAGAAAGTCAGCAAAGTTCTCCCAAGACAAGTGCATAAAAATATTTGGAGACTAATTAAAACCTGCACAAAGAAGAGACAAAATTTTAAGGAATGTTATATTTTATCCAATTCACATCAAAGTCTAAGGATCTTCCACCATGCCTGAAGGCAAAAAGATTGTGAAAGTGTCAGGGGAGTCAAGAGGCTTGGTATGGGGAGTTGTAACTGTTTTGCCCATTACTACTATCTGCCTGAAATGATTACCCTATTCTGCTTGATTCTGTTACCAGAGCAGTAATTGAAACCAGGGACCATGGGCTTTTTTGTGAAGACATTTCTCAGTTCTAAGCCATGTAATTTGTCCAATGTTCACAATCATCCACTATCAGTTTCAGTTGCTCAGAAAACTAAAAACTTTACATCCAGAATGTGAGTATTCTATTTTGAATAATTTCATAGAATCATAGAATCATAGAATTGGAAGAGACTTTGTAGTCCATCCAGTCCAGCCCCCTGCCAGGAAGCAGGAAAATCACATTCAAAGCACTCCTGACAGATGGCTATCTAGCCTTTGCTTAAAAGCCCCCAAAGAAGGACCCTCCACCACACTCAGGGGCAGAGAGTTCCACTGCTGAATGGCTTTCATAGTTAGGAAGTTCTTCCTAACGTTTAGGTGGAATCTCCTTTTCTGTAGTTTGAAGCCATTGTCCCACGCCCTAGTCTCCAGAGCAACAGAAAATAAACTTGCTCATTTCAAAGCCACTACCATCAAAAACCACTTATGTGTAAGTATACTCTGATTAATTTGCTTCCCTCTCTCTATTGGGATGGTTGGTTTTGTCCTATGTGTTCCCAGATATGTGCTATGGAAATCTTCCCCATTACATCCACCATAACATTACCAAATAACTGTTCTCCCACTCCATTCTGTCAGGTTGCAATTCCCCACCTCCAACTTAGTGTATGTTGTGTCACTGTTCCTAGGGATAGCTTTACCATCCAGGATGAGGGGAGTGTAAAATCCAATTTTCATCCTGGTCAAATGATGTGGCCCTCGAATCATTGGTGAACTGCAGCTCCCATGAGCTCAGCCAGCATGCTCATGGGAGCTGCAATTCAACAATGCTTGGAGAGCCACATCATTTGACCAGGATGAAAATTGGATTTTACACTCCCCTCATCCTGGATGGTAAAGCTATCCCTAGGAACAGTGACACAACATATATGTTTGAGAAATGATGGGAGATGCAGTCCAGCAATGTCAGGAGAGCAGCATAGTTCCTACTCCTACTGTAAATATCAGTTATAACAAAACCGAGTAAGTCACGCTTAAACTTTATTGATATTCTTATGGTATTTGTCTTCAAATAATCTATAGACACCAGTGAATTCATATAAAATGCAATACATGTTTGTAATGTTGTGTTGTGTGATATGCATATATAATGAATAGGTATGAATATGCCCGTATACACAGGGAATCTTACTTTAAATGTTATTTAAGGAGAAAGAAACTTTGGTTTATGTATTCCACCTACCATATTTGAACTTTACTTAATTTCAAATATTTTGTACTGTGAGTCTAAAAAATGTGTTCTAAAATGTAATAGTATCTATTTGTTGTTCTTCTGTAGTTAAGCAAAGATAGAATATAAACATGCTCATTGTCAGCCTATGTATGAGAGAAAGTCTTGTTTTCATGAATCCGTACAGGTCCAACAATGCACATGTTAAGTCCCTCAATAGCAATGGGGTTACAGTGGCAAGGAAAGCTCTTGAATTTTAATTGCTCACATTTTCTTAAATCAGATCATATTTATTCCCACAAAAATGGGATGGCTTCTCTTCTGAAAAAGAGCAAAGAGATACATAGCAAACTGCAGAACAACATCACAGTAAATTATGGCAGGGGGTGAGAGATTTTTTTTCTGGTTCAGATGTTTATACATTTGAGAACTATACTTCAAGTGAAAGAAGTAGAGGGCCCCCAGGACCATTTGTCCAGGACAACAGAGCACAAAAAGCAAAGGCATTGGAAGATTTTCTAAGCAAGGTTGAACCAAAGAGCCACTGATGATAACCAGAGCAATAGAGTGAATCAGATTTCCTAGGAGAGGGGTCAAGTACGGTTCATTTGACTGACTGTGCTATAAAGCAACTCAGAGAATCTCCGCTAAGTCTATCCACCCATGAAACTATTCCATTTTGGAACTTTGAAAGAGAAACTTTTGGGCAGGCCAAACCCCCAACTTCAGGCATGAAGCAACTCCCCTCACCTCGGAATGGGCTGTAGGTCACCAATGTTCAGAGGAGATACTTTTTTCTCTGCCCTCACTCTACTGTATACTAGGCCCTTCATTATCAAGAAATACAGACAGGCATGTTGCTATTGAGGTCAAATAAAAACACTGTGAAGATCAAATCCTAACTCATTTTCTATAGCAGTAACCATTTTTCCCTTTGATTCTTTTCCCTATGAAACTGCCATGACTACATATGTTTAAGGATGAGAAGAAGCATAGAAATGTTTCCTTTTTCTTTTGTTTCTGGGTAAGTCCAGAGCATTTTGATAACTAAAGTAAAAAAAGTAAAATTTCACATAAAAAAACTATTACATATGAAAAAACTAATTTTCACTACCTCCAAAGGGTCTGTATCCTTCATTACACTTGCAAGCTTCAGGCTTAGGGAGAAGAAGGCAGACTAGTGGCAGACATCTACAATATCTTTCTGAAATCATCCAACATGCTACTTGAGTGTCCCCTTCTGCAGAAATGCAATACAATGAAGAATTATAATTGTGTGGTGCATTTCCTTCTCATTCCAACAGAAGTGATGGGATGCACTGGGGCCATTTTTATTTAACTACTAGCCATCCCCTGCTACACGTTGCTGTGGCCCAGTCTGGTCATCCTGAAAATAAAGTAATTAGAGAAGGGTTGGTTTCTAATATATTATTATTATTATTATTATTTATTTACATCATTTCCACCCCGCTCTTCTCAACCCCCGAGAGGGGACTCAGAGCGGCTTGACAAAAGGCAACAATTCGATGCCGATTCACAATATAAATACAATATAAAACCATAAACATTCAGCATTAAAATACAGTTAAGATTGACACATAATACACATTCACTTAAATTAAAACAGTGTTCCATCCACAACATGAGCATTGAGCCATATCCATCAACTTGCCATTACAATTCCAATCAAAGTGCTGCATTGTGCTAATGCGCAAAAGCCTGGTCCTATAGCCAAGATTTTACTATTTTCCTGAATGCTAGGAGGGATGGGGTTGATCGTATATCGCTTGGAAGCGCATTCCACAGGTGGGGAGCCACCACCGAGAAGGCCCTATCACTCGTCCCCACCAACCGTGTTTGAGAAGTTGGCGGGAGCAAAAGCAGGGCCTCCCTGGAATGATCTTAAATTACAAGGTGGGACATAGAGGGAGATGTATTCGGATAAGTAAGCTGGGCCAGAACCGTATAGAGCTTTAAAGGTCAAAACCAGCACTTTGAATTGAGCTCAGAAGTGTAATTGAGCTCGGAAGTGTAATTTCTTTATGCTTGTGGGTAAACAGTATTTCTTGCTGTTTCTTTGTCAGTGTTGATGTGGAGATTGTCTGGTTTGCCTACTCTGGAACATGCAACTTATAATTGTCCTTCTTTAGGGTCCCTTTCAAATCTATGATACTATATCTCTCTGTGTGTGAATCATATATATGGCTGGATGGCTCTTTGTCAGGAGGACTTTGATTACGTTGGGAGTTGGACTGGATGGCCATGAGGGTTCTGTGTGGGAAGTTTGCCCCAATTCTGTTTGCCAGGTTAATTCCCTGAAACACTATCACTACTTAAAGTTCGTCATGTTGGGCAAGTTTGCTCTAGATGCATCATTGGTGGGGTTCAGTGTGATCTCTGGCTGCAGGATAAACTACAGCTCCCACCATTGTGGGTCAGTTCCCTCAAATCCTGCCAGTAGGTTCAGTTGGTCATAGGGGTTCTGTGTGCCAAGTTTGGTCCAGATCAGGGGTGGGCAATTATTTTTTTGAAGGGGCCACATGAGAACCAAAAATATTATGGAGGGCCGCACCTAACGGCTGAACTACATTCTACATCAGGCCTGGGCAAACTTCGGCCCCCCAGGTGTTTTGGACTCCAACTCCCACAATTCCTAACAGCTGGCAGGAATTGTGGGAGTTGGAGTCCAAAACACTTGGAGGGCCGAAGTTTGCCTAGGCCTGTTCTACATAATATCAATTGAATTTCTTTAATAATAATAATAATAATAAAGGCACTACATTGCGTGCTTGATATATTAATAAGACTGATAAGAGTATATGTTGTGAGCAATGAAAAAGGGAGGTGGTCATAGGAAAAATGACATTTATTCACTAAAATTTTTACAAAGCAATGGTTAACAAAATGTGAACATTTGTATCATTTGTGATTCATTGTATCAGGGGTCGGGGACCTTTTAAACTCAGAAAGCCATAAAAGCAAAATATTTGGAAATTTATTTCAGTGAGAGCCATCTATATATATAAAGGAACAGTCGTAATGTAAAGACTACCTCAAACAGAGAAACCTTACAACGCAGAAACACAAAACTTGCCAACAGAAATAGGCCTCAAGCAAGGTACGTTTGTAGCAAAGAAACTTCCCCCAAATAAAACTACATTTCCCAGCATCCTCCGGGCTGCCAAAGACTCCCCCAGCCTCTACATTCTGACAACATGATTGGCTGCCAATAAGGGCGGATTTGCATAACTGCTGTACTGGCCAGCCAACATGAACATTCCGACCCATAACAAACTGTCAGATGAGTGCCACAGCCTCCTCCAACACTTTCAAATCAGAAGACCATGATGGAGATCAACACCATTCAAGGGGAGCTCTTCTTCCTTTCCCAAAAGATCTCCAGTGGCTTGGAATTCCACATTAATAAGAGGACCATCCAGCAACAATGGGGTTTGCCAAGGAGGGTGCTCCAGCCCCTCTATATGCTGGCTCCAAGGGATGGAGGTCATCACCAAGTACCTTCTGATGCCCAGCGCTGGAAGAGCTCCCTCAAATGGCCTGTCCATGAGGAAAGCCTCATCGGACATCGACCAATGGGTGCAAAAGACACAGAGCAGGACATCTTGAAAAAGAGAGGAGCAGAAAGTAAGCTAGACATGAAGATCTTGAGAAAGGTGGCTAAAAAGGATACGGAAAGGATTTTTAACAGTTCCCCAACAGACACTGGACGCACCTGTGAAGATAGAGATCCCCTGACAGGACAAGCCCTCCCCAAGCTGATCCGTCCTGGCCATGGTACAAGTCAAACCCGAAGGACTGCAGGCAAAGAGCTGAGGCACAAACATGAAACACCCAATTCACTAACAACAATTCCAACCCTTACATACTCAGACTTTCTCGCATCTCCTAAATAGGGCACAGCAACGCGTGCCGGGTACAGCTAGTATAATATATTTTAAGACTGAATTCAACTAAATGTGAGTATAATAAGCCCCTGAATTTATTTATAATAATAATAATATTCATTTAGCCTCTGCTAATAATAACAACAACAACAACAGATTCCTAGAGTAGGAGGAGACCTCCAAGGGCCATCCAGTCCAACCTCAAACAATGATGGATCTGGACCAAACTTGGCATGAAGGTTCAATATGCCCAACTATGAACACACATGGAGTTTGGGGAAAATAGATCTTGATGTTTGGGAGTTGTAGTTGCTGGGATTTATAGTTCACCTACAAACAAGGAGCACTCTGGACCCCACCAAAAACAGAATTGGGGCAAACTTTCCACACAGAACCCCCACAACCAACTATTTTACAGAGGGGAGAGAGGAAGGAAAGAAAGGAGATGAGGAAGGAAGAGAAAGGAGGGAGGGAGGAATGAAGGAAGACCAGAAGGGAGGGGGGAATGGAGGGAAGGAAGAAAGAAAGGATGGGAAGCAAGGAAGAAAGGAAAGAGGGAAGGAAGAAAGGGAAAAAGGAAGGAATCAAGGAAAGAGTGAGAGGAAGGGAGAGGGACAGAGAGGGAGAAAGAGGAAGCCAATTCCTGGCTTACCCACAGCTCCCAAAGGGAGGAGGAGCCCTACCTCCGTGTCATGGGCTGCTTGCAGGAAGGAAAGTAAGAAAGGAGGAGAGGAAGAAGGAAAGAGGGCAGGGAGGGGGAGGAAAAAAGTTAGGAAAAATAGAAGGAAGGCACTCCTCCCTGGCCTCCTCCTCCTCTTCTTCTCCCCCCTCCCTCCCTCCCTCTCCGTAGGTCGCTCTGATGTGGAGGGAAGGGGAGGGAGAGAGAGAGACAGCACAAGCAGCCTTCCGGCCTGCTTTCCTTCTTACTTTTCTTTGCACCCCTGACTGCGCCCACATTGCACTGGGGGGGGGGACGGTGATGATGGGGGGAGGGGGGGAGGGGGAAAGGAGGGGGTGAGGAGGAGCCGGCTTACACAGCTGGCGAGTGCAAGGGTTTTGCCCATGCGCTCTCACGCCAGGCAGGTCCACCCGTCCTTGGCAGAACTTTTCCGAGGCACGTTGAGAGAGAGAGTGTGGTATCGTCCTCTCTCAGCGTGCCTCGGAAAGGTCCTGGCGAGGAGGGGTGTGCGCACCTGGCGTGAGCGCGCAAGGGGAAAACCCTCACCCTTGCCAGCTCTTCGGGCAGGCTCCTCCTTGCTCCCTCCTTTCCCCTTCCCCCCTCCCTCCGTGGTCGCCTCCCTCACCCTCGCCAGGAAGGAAGGGAAGGGAAGAGGCAGAGGACAGCTAAGCCATGTGTTCTGCGGCACCGCTTGCTCCTCACCTCCTCCTCTTCTCCCCCCTCCCCCTTTGTTGCCCGCCGGCCTGCCAGGCCAGATGGAACCAGCTGGGGGCCGTGTCCAGCCCCCAGGCTTGGGTTTGCCCGTCCCTGGTCCAGATTCATCATTGGAAGTGGTCACAGTGTCTCTGGATGTAAGTGAACTATAACTTCCAGAAATGAAGGTGAGTTGCCCCCAAAACCCTCCAGTATTTTTTTCTTAGGTAATGGGGGTTCTATGTGCCAAATGTGGTCCAGGTCCATTGTCAGTGGAGGTCACAATGCTCTGATTTGATGCAGGATGAACTACAGCTTCCATAATGTGGACTAAATCCCTTAAACTCCTCCGGTATGTTTAGTTGCTGATTAGTTCTGCTCTGTTTGTTGTGCAAACAGAGTTGAAAAGAGTAGGAAAGGGTTAAGGAAAAGGCAGTGGGCAGGATCATGCAAATTCCACACCAATTGAGTAAGTAAGAAACACTGTGGTGGAGGAAATCGAAGATGAAATTGTCCCCGAATGAAAGCATTCCTTGGGTGGTGGGCAGTATGGTGTTTGGGGAGGACATTGGCAGAGGTTGGGCTACATGTTCATGGTGAGGGCTATAACCTGAAATATTATTGGAGGAAGGGCTTTTGGTGGCTCCACAGCACTGTGGATTAAAGCTGTTTGCGGAAGTGGGAGCCTGTCTGTAGAAGTGGGTACCCGAGCCACATACACACATACATATAGAATATGCATATGCAGTATAGATTTAAATCCATCTACAATGAAGCATAATCATAAGTGTAAAATTCAGGCCAGAATTTATCTTCTAGCCCCTCACACATCATAAAAGGTGAACCTGCTTAATTCTAATGTCATTCTGTATTTTTTTTTTACAGGATGGCAGCACAGACAGTCATTCTAGAATAGAAATCACACCCCAGGACAAATCCTGCAGCTTTTTGGAGAGACTATCCTGATCCGCATCCCTTCTCACACTTAGGCCTTAACCAATCATAGGTGCAATTCATGGAATGTCTTTTATCAAAAGTGACCCATGTGTGCCCATCAATCCTGCTTTCCTTCCTGACTTCCACGCTAAGTGACTGAACTGTGTTTTAAGACTATACTTTGTCCCATTTCCCCCATGCCAATAAGGCCCTCAGTGAAGGACGGTGAAAATTCCCAACTTTTTCAAAATTGTCAATCAGATGAAAGTAAATTCTACTTCGTCTTGAGCCTACCGAAAGAAGCTGACATTGAACCTTGGCATGGAAAAATGGACCAAGAATTAGAGCAGCAAGAGTCCAGTGCTGAGGATAAAAATGCTTAGAGCAGGCATGGGCAAACTTCGGCTCTCCAGGTGAAATCCAAAACACCTGGAGGGCCGAAGTTTGCCCATGCCTGCTTTAAGTATTCTTATCCTTAGCACTGGCTTAGAGGCATCTTTTTCTCACATACAAAATTGGCTGTGTGTAGCAACATGCATGATTTGAATAGTGCCTCTCCTCATCCTGGGAGGAGTGCAAAACATTCCTGGCTTAATGGACACCAAAATGCAGCACATAAGCTAAAAGCAAATCGTAATAATATATGCATGGTTTCATAATTTTATCCTCATATAAGTTCTTCAAGGTTCTAAAAAAATGGGAGATGCTTACTATCTTGAAGCCATAGAGTCATGTAATTGTTAGCTAGGTTAGGCAAATTCAGAAACCAGAATATTCCAATCAAAAAACTAACATAATGCCTACAGATTTCACCCAGTAGAGAGATCACTTCATATATTTGTGGTTCACTCTATGTCTGGCCAGACTTTGAAGAACCTTGTCATTTTATAAGAATTGTTTATTTATTTATTTCTCGCATTTATATCCCGTCAGTTCTCAACCCCCGAAGGGGGACTCCGGATGGCAATTTGGTAAATACAGAAGCAAAAAAGAAAAGTGAAAATCTGGGTGAGCAAGATCTGAGATGTCATTTTTATATCCAAATTCCTGTGTGTTTAATTAATTTGAATCTAAATCTGTGTTGTTTTATGAAGGGCTGGCTAGCAACTGCATGCCAGACAGGGAAAATCAGTTATCTTGGGATAACAACATTTGAAATTACTTCTAACTGCATTGTTGGGAATGAATGAGGTAAACAACCCACATCTAACATTACTTGCAGTGTAATATTCCTATAATATGTTTGTTTAGGAGAAAGCTGTCATTGCTTTATTGTAGCAACTACTCCCTGAAGGGGTTGCTTGACAATGCCTCATGCTGGGTTCTTGTCATAAAAGCAATATAATGTCTTCTGTATGTAGAAAAGGGGTGAAGGGGTTCAAAGTGCTCATGCCAGAACCTGTCAGCAGCTGAATGGGCCTCACAAATCTGAACAAGCAAACACAAAACCCATTTGTGAATAAGGGTGACCAACAACCTGCACCTTTGATGTTATGTTTGAAAATACCTCTCTCCCTGCCACACCGGGAAAAAATACCTTAACTTTTCAGCCTTCGGATGTCTGATTGAAGTGGGATATATATATATATATATATATATATATATATATATATATGGATTTATTAATCGCCCATCCCAGTTGGCTCTGGGTGATTTATAGTAAAACACAAGCTGAATGCCTGAACATCTGAAAACATCTAAATATCTAACATCTAAAAACATCTAAAAACAGTTAGCATCTAAAACATCTAAAAAAACAATGGACAATCTAACAGTTTTCAACATTCTGGAGCTTTAGGTGCTGGGAAATGCCATCTGTTGTATTCTCCTGATCATGAGGACAGGCAGTTGAAGAGACTCCTCGGGATGCTGCAGCATGGCTTTCCATTAGGCAACTGGGAACCAGAACGGTTTAGAGATATCTGTGCTCAGCAACTTGGTCTGCAGTGCTTCAGAAATGCTTCAATAGCAGCACTGTCAAATGAAAAACAATGTAGATGTTTAGTGTCACAGTTAGTCATTAATGACCATAAATGCAGATTCCCAAAAGTTACAACATTGTGAATTCATCTAACAATTTTGTAATTACTTGAAGTTGCCAGCAGAAGTTTTAAACTTTTCAATGATGTGGAAAGGGGCTACACCTCGCTGTGAAGGCAGCTCACTGCTCCAGCATAAAGCTACCATGAGTAGCAATTCCCCCTTTTGTATTTTCTATTTTTGTTTTCTCCAAGGAGTGCTTTTAGGGGGAGTTATAATGCAGCAAAATGGCCTTGGAGAGCAATAAGTACAGCTGAAGGTTTCATCACCTTCTAAGAGGACAGGACACATGAGGACCTATTAAACTAAGTTTTATATTTCTTTTAATGTTACATTCTGTTCCAGTAGGGTTTAATAAGTACTTCTACTTGAAATTTCTTGTGTGTAGTAGTGTTCCCTATATACAAAAACACCTTAAGTAAGCAGAAAATGTTCAGCTTCTCTTTGCCAAAAGAAGGATCATGGGAGACATTATATTCCACCCAATTCCATAATCCTCAGTTCTTTTAAACATACATGAGGTGAATGCATTTTTTCTTTCTTTTTCTATGCCATTTTCAAGTAGGTCTTATCAATTGATTCCAATACGATTTATAGCAAATATATATTCTCAGAGCTGCATGTATCTTGAGATGCAGCAGGAGCATTTGAAAAAAGGCAGACATGGATATTAGATGAAGAATGTGACTGCTTTCCTTAGAGCTAAAGGCAAACTCCTTGATATTATCACTGTGAGGTATGTTAGAAATTCTGTGGGCAATGCCTTCTGAGATTTCAAATGAACAAGTTTCCCATAGGGCATGTGTGTACACACACACACAAAGTTCTCTCTAAAATTTGAAGAAAAACACAGAACCAAAAAAAATGCACATTAGGAAGTCTATTTCTAACCTTGAGCACTCTCAAATGAATGGGAGGGGTAAGGAGAGAATGGAGCAACTTAGATATGTGTAGAAAACTGCAAAAAAGGTGTTGGACGGAATTTATGATGAAAACATCTCAGTTCCTTGCTTTAGTGGAGCCAGTCAATATTCCAAAAAGCACAAGACTATTTTGAGCGGCTTCAATTGCTGTTCATGGACCTACAACTCACCAAAATTTATAGCATCTACTATTAAAATGTGGAAACTCAACTTTACAGTATGATTCTGTAAAGTTGAGCTGTCCTCTTACTCTGGTTTGCCCTGCATCTCATTTCATTCTATGCTGAAAAGTTTACTAGCCTTTTACAGGGGATTTGTGAGGCAGAGGCTACAGTCAAGAGCACAAGATGGGGACATGCCCATTTTAAAAGCTTTTTTCTGATCACATTTCTGATAATTCAGTTAATGTATTCCTTAAATCTAGCCAGTTCCAGGATAAATGTCTTGGAACTAGACTTCGGATTGCCTGCACTGCATCTTTGCCTTTGTACCTTATTTTGTTTTCAGCACCCTCTTCTGAAAAGGCAGAATTGTGCAACATTTCATGGGTGTGTAGAAATGGGAGGTGCATTGCTGGGTATATTTTGGCAGTGAGCTGAATGCATTTTGCTTTGGAAATCTGTATAGTTTCATAGCACATAATATGGCAGAGAAAAATGCTATTAAAACTATAGGTACATCTAAAAAGCATTAATACAACATGCATATTTTTTGAAAAAGGTCTAAAGAAACTTTACTGCATGAGAAAATGCATGCTTCAGAAAAAATGCATCTTTGAAAAAAAATCTATCCAGGAACACTTACAAATATCTAGGCTTCAAGAAAAGAAGGTCTTTCTGCACAAAATGGAGCATATGGAGGTTAGAGATGGAAATGGAATTCCAAGAAACTCTGCGGAAATAAGAATGAAAAATGTTCACATCCTTTGTGAAAGTGGACAGGAAAAAAGAAATCCGAGAGAGAGAGAGAGAGAGAGTTTTGTACTGCTCTGTCATTCCAAGTGCTTGTCTTTATCTTTAAAAAGGAAAAGAAAAAAAAATCAGATTAAATAAATAAAAAATAACCTTTTACTTTTGGTGTGTGTTTTTGCATCTTTCTCTGTTCACCTACTGGAAACTTGGAACTGCATAATCTTTGGGAAGCATATTTTAAATCCTGCAATTTACTTAATAAGATGCAGATCCTAGAAAATGGGTGGGTGTTTGAAAGCATAATCAGGCAAGATAGAATTCTTTTCTTTCCAGCATTACCCAGTGGTTCAAATTGTACCCTGGGATGTAATCAGCCATAAGTGCGTTTGGATAGAATAATTTTTGGCAGACAATGAAATTGCTTTCTTTGTGCAAAACATGGATCTTAAAGGCAGACATGGAAGCTGTGATCTGCTAAAGAAGGAGTGCCTAGTCAAGTGGTTATATCTTTTCACTTGGAAAACTTCTCTGTTGCATATTTTAAAGTGCCTTGTTCCCAGTGTTTTACAAGTAGTTTTCCACATACCCATTCAAAGGCAGAGAACAAACAGGGGAGCAGGTGTTAAGGGAAAGTTTCATCCATTTGATGTACAGTTCTGTTACTCTTCAAACCTCAGAAGGAAGGCCAACCCCTTTTCAGTTTCTTTTGCAGGTGCAGAATCTCAGTCTGAGAGTGATGACAATAAAAGATATTTTACTGAAGTAGAAAAGTCTGTTTTGGAGACGCCTGGATAAGAAAAGATGAATATGCCCTTTAGCTTAGGCTTTCTTTTCTATGCACATAATTATGCAGAAAAAAACATTTTGACATAATGCTCGTGTTGATTTATTACAAGTTAATCTTAGGATTTAAATGAAGAAAAGTTTAGGGACCATGATATATTTCCAAATCAATATTTTATGAAATTAGATGAAGCTTTACCCATGGGATATTTCTTGTGGATATTTTGTCTGTTTTTATGTTTTCTGTTTTTTCATATTGTCATTGAATGTTTGCCTTTGTTTGTTGGAAACTGCCCTGTGTCCCCACAGGAAGTAGGGCAGGATACAAATAAAGTTATTATCTGTAATAAATACTGGCAAATTTTCTCATTGTTCATAACCCATCAAGACAACCTGCCAAGAAAATACATGACAAAAATCTGCATTTTTTCACGCCAGAATTAATCTGCAACAAATTCGTTTGCTTAAAAAAAAATTTGGTTCAAATATACTCTTTTGTAAGTCACAATTGTAAACAGCTTTAGTAGTTTCTACTCTTGTTACTCCAGGGGTTTAATCTTTGGAGCTATTATCTTTTGTATATTAAGAAAATTCCCTTTCTGTTTCTTACAGTCAAGAATATATGATATCAACCATATGATGAGAAGATAAATCAAGGAGTGGACTCTGCTGTAATATATAGTATGACATTAAGCACTTTTACAAGAAGTCATTTCCAGTGAAGTCAAAAGCCTGACTTAATGTAAAGCACATGAAAAGTCACAGGACTTTGTTTTGAAGCAGGGTTGAGTTGTAACTTGCTTCAGGTCAGCCCATTTAGGGTATCTTTTTCAGAATTCATGTCATTTGGAATGGTAATAGATGACCTCTGGAATTTACTGGAGCTTGCAATGATTCAAATGAAGCTAGCAGGCTTTCCTACATTGTTACTAAAACATGTAAGAGTTTTTAAAAATGCTAAAAGTCAGCTTACTGATTATCACCCTTGAAGACTGTTAAGATCTGCAAGGCACTGTGTAATACATGAATGTATTTTTTTCCTTTCAGGCTTGAAGAAATAATAGATTATGAGTTCTTCCTCATTAGACTTCAACCCTGGGAGTCACCCCTCTTAGTAACTGTTTCTAGGTAGACATGAGGAGGGCTAATCCATAAATCAGTTTTCATGGCAAAGTTAGGTTATAGGGGATTTGAGAATAATACAAGAGCATTGGGCCGGAGGTTTAGTACAGTGGTTAAACAACAGCTGCTTCAATCTGAACATTCCAAGTTTGAGATCCCGGGCTGGCCAGCTGTAAGCCTAACCCACTGTTAACCCTAGCGGTCGAAAGCAGTCTGTGAGTAGAGAAATAAGGCACCGCATAGCGGGGGAGATCTTTTAAAGACTTTATAACACCAATAAAAATAATGAAGATCGATTGCCGGAGGAAGCTCCAGCTGGCAGGCAGGCTCTCCGTCATAGGAGGAGGGAGCAAGGTGGATGGAGCAGCAGCACCCCCCTGTGACGCAGTGGAGCAACAGCACCCTGGTGAACCAATGGAGCAACAGCACCCAGAGATGGAATCTGAAAGACCATGTTCCACCAGGAAAAAGATCCTCCTAATATATGTTGTCTGTCTTGTATGTCAATAGTAACGACAGGGATTGTCTGCTCGTATATGTTCTGTAATCCCCTCTGAGTCCCCTTCGGGGTGAGAAGAGTGGAATATAAATAAAGAGCATTATTATTATTATTATTATTATTATTAGCCATGAAAACTTCTTGAATTAAAGCCAGCATGTATATGGTGTCAGTTTTGAACTCTAACATATTTGCATACACTGTTGCATAAACAGATTTAAATGGGGTTTTAAAAGGAAGGCAAAATGCCAAAAGTGTTTAAGAGAGTATGATCTGGCAATTTGTTTTCAAAGGAATTGCATAATAAAGATTCCCCCCCCCCCCCCCCTTAATCAATATCCAGGACTGCAGACTAATTTTTCCTAACCCTTCTTGGGTGCACTCTATTACCCAATGTATGTTTGCAATATGATACATAATGCCTCTTTCTTGCATATTATTATTTCCTAGGACTTTTTTTTTGGTAGGGGTTGGTATATTTTGTTAAACTCAACAGATCCTGTCTCTATTGATAGAGGCAGCTCTGTTTATATGTTGTCAGTGTCTGGGATTTATGTCTTTTCATTGTTTTCAGAGCAACCTGTGCTTTACATTCAATATCATTGGCTTCTTCATCAATGAGTTTTTCTTGCCATTCTTTCATTTCTTTATACAGTAATTCGTGAATGTTTTTGTTTTGACCTGATCACTCTCTGCCCCCCGACCAGGTGGGTATTATTACTTTTTTCTATTTCTCTTGGACATCAGAAAAGGTGGTGTAACTCAGAAACAAAATACTTGCTTTATGTATGGAAGATTTCATGTTCATTCTTTGACATCTCTGAGCATTGCTGGGAATGAATTCTACCTAAATCTAAGAATATGACTTTCAATCATTATGAATAACTGTTGATCTCCCAAAATATTTGGCTCTTGAGGAGTGGGTGCAACAGAACACCAGAAAAGCTATCTGAAACTGAAGGGGGATCTCAGGCTGCCCACTTCCTGGAGGAACTTGGGTTTCATAAGAGAACAGCATAATTCTAGGCATTTTGAATTATATTGCCATTTCAATATTCATCTAATACAGTAAGAAAGTGAAGATGATTATATTTTTATTTAATTGCTATGTTATGAGAAGGAGGGGTACCAAGATGAATGAACTGCCCTTGAGTCTCTAGTCCATCATTCTAGACTTTCAATAAATAAGAACTCAGTCACCTATCATAACCGTTTTGTTCCTAACACTGTATCTCATATAGTACTTGAAGGGTTACAAACAGCAAAAGCAAGCTCAGTGTCAGGACTGAGCTATTGGCCACAGTCACAGTCACAAGATATATAAAAAGTCCTGCATACAAAACTGCCTTTCCAATAAAGATCCAACCTGTTTGTTTGTTTAAAATAAAATAGAATAAATAAATAAATAAGAACTCAGTCCACATGCCATAAACTGGAATAAGTCAGGAATCTCAGGCTTAGCTATTGGCTTTACTCATTTCTCTGTGGGTCCTTCTAAGTGGAAAGGTAATTGGAGAATATAAAAGTCTTATCACTGTGATCTGTCTTCATGAGGCCCATTTCCTTTGAATTTCTGTTGCTGATTGATGCTGGAACTGAGACTTTTCATATGATTGGGGATATTATCATGAAAAGCATCAGCATATGAAGACAAAAAAGATGAAAGATGTTCGCAATCTACACATAAGCAAAAACAACAAATATGTACATTTAAAATATCAGAATTTTAGTGCATTTGGCACGCAACAGTTGCTGGTCATTCAAGGAATAGGATATCCATATAAATTGTGATATAGTCATGAGGATGCAGGTAGACTGCAGGCAAGGGTGTGACAAAGCAGATGTAAACATGCTGGCTTATGTCCTGCCAAGCTGATGCATTGTTTGGATTCTTGGATTCTTAAGATCCATTCTTTGATACTGTATTTGTGATAGGATGAACTGAGAGGAATTGAGATTTATGTTTGCGATAAGGAATGATGATTTAAGCAAAAGAGTTGTATCTCCCCCCCCCCCCCAAATTGTGCATGGATTTTGTCTAGGGGTAGAATGTATAAAAACAAACCCTGCCATCACCAGATCCACCTGAAATTTAGCGCTGATGCCACAAAGTTACAGAAAATTTCTGAACTTTTGTATTTTTTGCTCATAACCTTACACAAACTTCCAAATATGGGTTTACTGTGCTAATGAAGTAAAAGTACCTGAATAAAGCATGTGCATGGCCTGCAATGTACAGTTGTATTAAGAAATATTTTATTTAGTGGTTTAGCATTTATGTATTAAGGTATACTGTGTAATTCCCATATTTAAATGTATGTAAATGCTTAGTCCTTTGTCTTGTTGTCTGTCTGTTGTGTTTTTGAGACACCTTTTAACTGAAGCTAAAATAATTATTTGAAATCTCCCACACAGTATTCTTATCTTGCTGAAGCATCAAGTTCTGAATCCCCCCTATCATATTTTTTCTCCTTTATTTGCAATTCAGGGATATCCTCATGAGGCATTTGTCATATATTATTTAGCTGACCAGATTTTTGTTTAATCTAACTGTTTATCTAACTGAAATGCAAAAGAAGCTTCTGTTTATAAGTAATACTGGATATTCTTCTTTATCTTGCGTATTTTCTAAGTATAATTGTAATCATAATAAAAGCACTGAATAATTTCCAATGGAACCACTATAATATATTAAAACATTGGAAATGAGTTCAAGACATTATGAAAGTGTATAGCAGAAGTTCTTACCTGAGTTAGATAAAAACTCCATATATGTGTCACAATGTTGTTGTTGTGTACCTTCAAGTAATTTCTGATCTATGGCAAGTCTATCACATGCTCTTTTTTTGGGAAAGACTTGTTCAGAAGAGGTTCAAGCTGGCCCCACTACAGGACAGATATCTGAAAGGAAACACTAATGTATGAGCAGTTGATCTTGTATAGTGTGTAATCCATGGACTCATGTATATAGTCATGTGTGAACCCTTTGTGTAGTTATCCTGCTTGTGTTTATCCTCTACCAATCAAGAATTACTCTTATCTAGAAAAACTCTCCAGATCTTCATGCTCAATGTGAAAGCTATACTGTCAGAACACATTTATTTATTTGTCACATTTATATCCTGTCATTTCTCAACCCCCAAAGGGGGACTCAGGACAGCACTTAATTGGGATGGGTCAATGTGTCCGTGTCCTACACTTAAGTAACACACAAAGGGCTATTATCATCATAAAGGCTGGAAGAAGGATACAACATTTTATCAACCACTGAAGTAGAAATTATTTTATAAGAGTGAACTCATAATAAACATCCTGCATTTTATGATGTCTGTTGATGATGCTCAAGTTGCACATAGGTGTTTCTTATGCAAGTGTAACAGCTGCTGAGAATTTAAGCAAAGTTAAATCATAAGGAAGAACAATTTAAAACACCAGCCAAACAAGAAAATAAAAACATTCTGAACTGTTCTTGCTATCAGAAACAGGCACCAAAGCTTTAAATCTGCACTGCAAGTAGAGTTAATAAAAATGCCTCTACATATATAAAAAATGTTGGATGGAAATATTAATATGATGGAATAATCATGAATTGAAATATGAAAATTGGGCAAGTCTGATGGGTTGTATTATTGGGCAAGTCTGATGGGTTGTATTATTGCAACCTACACATCTGAATATACACTTAGTTCATCATTTTCTGCTTGATCCAACATCAGTATTTGGTGCAATTTGAATTTATAGCTGCAAAATATGTCCCTTTCTTAAGACATATTCACCATTTGGATCAAATGGTGAATATGTCTTAAGAAAGGGACATATTTTGCAGCTATAAATTCAAATTGCACCAAATACTGATGTGGGTAAAGTGCCTAGATGTGCTGTTCACACTTGGTGTAGAACTAGCCAAATTTCATTTGCTGATGTGTCAGCAAGACATCATCAGATTCCAACATTACATAGTAGAATTTGCAGGTTGCTTCAGGTCCCCCCCTCTCTTTGTGTATGTATTCCCTGAATTGGAAGACATCTGAATCCATTCATCAATTAATTTATTATTGATTATCTACCTAAGGTTGAAGGACTCCGCTAGTTGGATACAGCAGCCCATTCGGAACAAACTTTCTCACCCATACACAGTTGTAGGACAGGCATGAGTGTCTGCACACATGAAATGGCATGAGGGGAAGAATGTCAGCAGCACACTTCTCCAATACAAAGCAGTTATATCTGCTAAATGGTCCTGTATCAGAGTGCCATGTTAATTGTAGATCCTGTTGCCCCAGTCCTTGAGAATGAAGGTATAAAACTTTACAATGCACTCAAAGAAACTACAAAACACAACATTTAAGTTCAAGTTTCATTATTAACTGGAGACATGATGCCCTTGAATAAAGAAATCCTTCAAAGCATAACCTGGAATGAATTACAAGTCAGGATTTTTGCAATCTCCTTTCACAGTTACATCAAAATCTATTTTCCCCAGGCTGTGCAGACCAATGTTTATGAAGGCAAGCCTCTTCTTCCACTGTCATCCTGAATCTCTCAAACAAACAAACCCATTGCTTATTGGTGGGCTGTAATAGAAAATCTTCATCACAAGAAAGGGGCCTGGAAGAGTGAACTATGATTGCATACCAAAATCCTCTCTAGACCTGCACTTGCCACCTGTTATGGCATTAACCAGTTGAAACTGATGAGTTAAATAGCAACTTGGACTAGTCAAAATTATTGTTTCAATAGACAAAATCAAGGCTGATAATCTGCTTCTCAAAGTCTTATTTAGCTCCAACAAAGATGACTATTATAAACTCAAATTTCCATAAAGCATGGGCAGTAGATTCACCATGCTAACCGCAAAGGGGGAATCAAAATAGACTTATTAAGTTCAATGGACAACTCTCACAAAGTAAATACAATCAAGGGGAAAGTCAACTGTTCCGTCTATATAATGAGCAAAAGAAAAAGTAGCGCAAACGCTAAGCAGTGCAATAAATCACACTATAAGTATATATGTGTATGAAGAAAGAATCACAGTCTGCTCTAGTGGATATACACACATATAATCAATAACAACTGCATATATAATATCATCACAAATGCATGAAGGAATCATAGAAACATAGAGACATTACAAGTATACATTCATGTTATAGTGAAGTCACATTCATAGTAGTAGGATACAAGTGGTGGCTGGGCTCACATGGGAGTGAGCCAGGACGCCCAAGCTCGAAGAAATGTTGGAAGGCAAAGGCACAGTCCCGGACGCCTTCCCAACACAGTGTAAATGTTCAAAATAAAGTTCAAAGAATGGATATTCTCACAGATGAAGGGGAGGGCGTCAAGGGGCCGACGAAAAGGGTCCCGCGCGGCTTCGTTTCACCCCCGTAGGGGCTTCCTCAGGGCCGGGGGCGTGGCCTAGATGCTGAAATCTCGCGAGCGTCCCAATGAGACCAGGACACTAGAGGTACAGTAATACATGAATTAAAGTATGCGAGTGCTATATAAGCTGCATAAATACAAATATATAAGGCGCAACTTGAAAAGGGGAACAGTCAGGGTCACAGGAAAAATGTCTAAACAATATAATGCGAAAGAGACAGGCAGGTACATACCAACGCCGGGAGCAACAGGAGCACCGCAGATGGAAGCAGTATCCATAGATACTGGGCAAACAGCACTGCGGTTGGGGTGATTAACCCTTAAGTAGTCTCTAAAGCAGGTGTGGCAGCTACACTAATAATTCACTGACGGATAACCGGTCGTTGAGGCCTTGGGGGGTCTCGCTGTTTAGGGAAATTATCCATTTATTTTCTAGACGTAATAGGGTCCTTTTGATGTCAGAGTGGGGCAAAGGATTGATCTTTTCAAGAACGGTCACTGTGAAATTATCATATCTATTATTGCAGGTTTTGAAGTGCATGTATAGAACAGAATTGTCATATCCAGTATGAAAGCGTGACCTATGTTCACAGACCCTATTTTTTAATTCTCTGGTGGATAAACCAACATAAAGGCCCCCACAACAGCCACAAATTATGCAATAAATTATATTTTTAGAATTGCAGGTTGCCCAAGTGCGGATTTTAAATATTTTTTTATTGTGGGGATTCTGAATCTGTGTGATGGGAGAAATGTGCCTACAGATGCTGCATTTGCCACACTTCTTGGTTCCAAAAGGGAGGGGAATGAGGGGGGGACGGTTATCTGTAGTGTCATCTTTGGTATGTACAAGTAGATCTCTCAGGTTTTGAGTTCTTTTGAAAGCTATAAGTGGTGGATTTTCAAGGCCCGGTATAGAGCTCACTAGAGGCCACAGATTGGTGACTATCTTCTTGATTTGCTGGGAATGAGGAGATAATGTTAAAGGCCACACAATCTTGGAAGGAGAAGGTTTGTGTTGGGATGTCAATAATTGACTTCTGGGTATGTTATTCACTCTGGTGAGAGCAGTGTTGAGTACCCTATCTGGATAACCTCTTTTTTTCAAATTATTAATAAAAAGATGGGCGTCTTGGGTAAAGTGATGAGGGAAGGAAGAATTCCTTTTTAATCTTAGTAGAGAGGAGAAAGGTAAGTTGTTTTTAAGGTGATGGGGATGAAAAGAAGAATAATGAAGAAGAGAGTCAGTGTTTGTTGGTTTCGAATAATTTCTCACCTGGATCTTATTGTGATGGGCGAATACCGTGAGGTCCAAAAAATTGACTTCCTGGTTGCTAATTTGAAAAGTAAATTTAATATTTGGATGCCAGGTATTCATCCAAGCCTGAAATTTGTTGATATCAGTGGTGCCATCTACGATACATAGTACATCATCGATGTACCTAAAAAAATGTTTAATATGGCTGGAAAAATGGCTGTGTTCATCCGAAAAAAGAAAATTATGCTCTAGGGCCCCTACAAAGATGTTGGCGACTGTCGGAGCTAGGGCCTGGCCCATGGAAATGCCCCCCACTTGCAAGTAGAATTGATCCTTATATAAAAAATAATTGTAATCAAAGATGAGATCAATGATGTCTAATAAGTATGCTGAAGATGAGCGGTGAGGGGTGGGGCGGCAATCCAGGGTATTATGTATGATGTGTCTAGCCTCATTTAACGGAATGTTCGTATATAGAGAAGAAATGTCTGCAGAAATTAAAATGTCAGAAGAAGAAAAGGATACACCGTCTATCTTGTTAATCAAATCCCGGGTGTCTTTTATGTAAGTAGGCAATTTTTGAGCAAATGGTTGCAGAAACCAACAAACACTAACTCTCTTTTTCATTATTCTTCTTTTCATCCCCATCACCTTAAAAACAACTTACCTTTCTCCTCTCTACTAAGATTAAAAAGGAATTCTTCCTTCCCTCATCACTTTACCCAAGACGCCCATCTTTTTATTAATAATTTGAAAAAAAAAGAGGTTATCCAGATAGGGTACTCAACACTGCTCTCACCAGAGTGAATAACATACCCAGAAGTCAATTATTGACATCCCAACCCAAACCTTCTCCTTCCAAGATTGTGTGGCCTTTAACATTATCTCCTCATTCCCAGCAAATCAAGAAGATAGTCACCAATCTGTGGCCTCTAGTGAGCTCTATACCGGGCCTTGAAAATCCACCACTTATAGCTTTCAAAAGAACTCAAAACCTGAGAGATCTACTTGTACATACCAAAGATGACACTACAGATAACCGTCCCCCCCTCATTCCCCTCCCTTTTGGAACCAAGAAGTGTGGCAAATGCAGCATCTGTAGGCACATTTCTCCCATCACACAGATTCAGAATCCCCACAATAAAAAATATTTAAAATCCGCTCTTGGGCAACCTGCAATTCTAAAAATATAATTTATTGCATAATTTGTGGCTGTTGTGGGGGCCTTTATGTTGGTTTATCCACCAGAGAATTAACAATTAGGGTCTGTGAACATAGGTCACGCTTTCATACTGGATATGACAATTCTGTTCTATACATGCACTTCAAAACCTGCAATAATAGATACGATAATTTCACAGTGACCGTTCTTGAAAAGATCAATCCTTTGCCCCACTCTGACATCAAAAGGACCCTATTACGTCTAGAAAATAAATGGATAATTTCCTAAACAGCGAGACCCCCAAGGCCTCAACGACCGGTTATCCGTCAGTGAATTATTAGTGTAGCTGCCACACCTGCTTTAGAGACTACTTAAGGGTTAATCACCCCAACCGCAGTGCTGTTTGCCCAGTATCTATGGATACTGCTTCCATCTGCGGTGCTCCTGTTGCTCCCGGCGTTGGTATGTACCTGCCTGTCTCTTTCGCATTATATTGTTTAGACATTTTTCCTGTGACCCGGACTGTTCCCCTTTTCAAGTTGCGCCTTATACATTTGTATTTATGCAGCTTATATAGCACTCGCATACTTTAATTCATGTATTACTGTACCTCTAGTGTCCTGGTCTCATTGGGACGCTCGCGAGATTTCGGCATCTAGGCCACGCCCCCGGCCCTGAGGAAGCCCCTACGGGGGTGAAACGAAGCCGCGCGGGACCCTTTTCGTCGGCCCCTTGACGCCCTCCCCTTCATCTGTGAGAATATCCATTCTTTGAACTTTATTTTGAACATTTACACTGTGTTGGGAAGGCGTCCGGGACTGTGCCTTTGCCTTTCCAACATTTCTCTTCGGAGCTTGGGCGTCCTGGCTCACTCCCATGTGAGCCCAGCCACCGCTTGTATCCTACTACTATGAATGTGACTTCACTATAACATGAATGTATACTTGTAATGTCTCTATGTTTCTATGATTCCTTCATGCATTTGTGATGATATTATATATGCAGTTGTTATTGATTATATGTGTGTATATCCACTAGAGCAGACTGTGATTCTTTCTTCATACACATATATACTTATAGTGTGATTTATTGCACTGCTTAGCGTTTGCGCTACTTTTTCTTTTGCTCAACTCTCACAAAGCCCCATGAGATCCAGTAATTTACAAAGGCTTCTTTCCAGTCTTCTAAAATTGTAGGGCACCATCATCATCCAGTCAAAGATTGAAGTTATGTTCAAATTAACAAACCTTGTGATTCTACTTTAAAAAATAGCGAGGGCATTATTTCATCACCCTCAAACTAATAATAATTGTAACAATAACTTAATTTTTGTAATTTGCCTCCATCTCCCCAAAGGGACTTGGGATAGCTTACATGGGAGGACTGGGGACGACCCGCGATTCAACATAGTTAAAATATAACAACAAAATTCATAAAAAAACATTTCAACAGTATAAAATATATCTGGCATTACTTTGCGAATGAAGATTCTTAGGAAGGACTCATCCCACGCTTTTTACAAGCGCATTGACTAAAAAGGCCAATCCGAGATAGGCAAGTCCGGTTGCAGAAAGCACAGCAGAATGTCTCCTTGGATGATATTGTTTCCAAGTTGGGGTTCTTTCTGCATTGTCATTTCTCTTCGAGACCCGTTTGGCGTGTCTTCTCGAAGGAGGCCACAGCATTGTGGATAGTGCGCCTCCATGCCTCCCGATGTGAGGCCAGGGTGGACCATTGTTGGTGATCAATCTGGCCGAGCCTGAGATGTTGTTTCAGGGAGTCCTTATATCTCTTTTTGGGGGTGTCTCTCTTGCGCTAACCCATGGTGAGTTCACCATAGAGTAATATCTTTGGGAGACGGTGGTCTTCCATCCTTGAGACGTGCCGTGCCCAGCACAGCTGTGTTCTCAATAGCATGGCCTCAATGCTGGTGATCCCTGCTTGCTCAAGGACAGCAACATTCATCACATAGTCAGTCCAGTGTACATTTAGGATTTAGTGAAGACAGCACTGATGAAAGTATTCATACAGTATTTTTAAAAACCACATATAATACAATACATAGCAAACATCTAACAACTAGTTGAAACTTCTGTTATTAGAAGAATATGAAAAAGAGGTAGCTTTAAACTCTTTTCACTAGCAAAATGTTATCTCTTTTATAAATCTAGGTGATGTAATAATGCAATTTGCTTCAAAAATAATTTTAAAAAATCTCTTCAGGCTTGCATGCTAATTTGGCAATAACAGTGTGATTTAATAAAGGACAGTGAGGAAGACATGGAAGCTGAGAATTTCAAGTAGATATTCAACCTTACACCTTTTGTTGTGTTTGACAAACTGTAAAAAAATTTCTTTCACACTATAGAAAACTTTTGCTTGAACTTTCTGACTCAGACAAGGTAAAGCATATGATCAGGTTGTCAAGAGGCTCAATCATACTGACATGTAAATACCCACATATGGATTGTTCCTGCTAAGGGCATAAGCATTACTGTGACTGAAGGCATGAAGGAAACATACTCAATATTGTTAGCTTTCAATTTTCTTTCTTTTTGAACTGTGATATGGATTCCATATTCAGATCCTGACAAGTGGAAGTGGAAGTAATAAACTCTCTAGTATTTGTAGATGATCAGACTGTTCTCAGTTATGCAGAGGAGTGTAACCTCTTGAGCAAAATGTAGTTACAATTTCCCTTCATTTTTCCCCCCGCTCAGCTTGAACTGATGAAGTGCAGAAAGGAAAGGCCTGTTGGCATATCTCCACATCCTTTCCACCAATATGATTTATAAATAATGGAATGGGCCTAGAGATTCTCACAGTATGTGAGAAGTAAGCTTATGAGTAAGGGGAGCTTGGGAGAGGGGTGCTAAACCAAGGCTCTGTGGGGATTGTGAACATGTAGCAGTTATGTAGCTGTCGATTACATGTTTGTAAGTGACAAACAAAAATCCAATAATCATGTTTGATTTTTAAAAAATCAGTCCATAAAGCAGTGGTTCTCAACCTGGGGTCCCCAGATGTTTTTGGCCTAGAACTCTCAGAAATCCCAGCCAGTTTACCAGCTGTTAGGATTTCTGCGAGTTGAAGGCCAAAAACATCTGTGGACCCCAGGTTAAGAACCACTGCCATAAAGCAATGAGGAAGGGTATTAGAATAATTTCCTTGAATGCTTGAAAAAAAAAAGAAGAACACTTTTAATCCTTGAAAGAAATGCTTTGAGGTTTCATCTTCTAGAGCAAGCATGGGGAAACTTCAGGTGTTTTGGACTTCAACTCCCACAATTAATAGCTGTTAGGAATTATGGAAGTTGAAGTCCAAAACACCGGAAGGACCAAAGTTTCCCCATGCCTGTTCTAGAGAGTCCGGAAACCTGTTAATATGAATAGGAAACATTCTTCAGGACATATTATTTATAAAAGAAATACATAATGTTTCCTTGACTTCATTTAATGTGATGTCAGACTTGTCTAGTTCAAGTGTGACTATGGACCTCATCACATGGATGAGGTCAAGTGTTGCCTCCATGACAAATCAGGGCAGCAATGAAGCAATCCCAGCCTCCCGACTGGCAGCTGGTGCTTCTCCATTACAGATGGTTAAGCATTGTTGCATGGCTTAATCTCAAAGGAGCCCCATTGTTCTTGATGAAACATGGAGAAGCTACTGTCTTGGTGGCATAGTGTCCTAGCATGGTGCCACCCCAGTTCACCCATACAGCCCCACCAGAAATCAGCCAACCTTGCCTGATGGGTGATGTGGGGCTCTGTGAGTGACTGGAGCAGAAGTGCCATAGGATGCTTATTTTTCATATGTGGTGAGGTTGAATCCACTTTTTGTATTTCATATTCTAACAACAGAATATTAAAGACCTCATCATACATTCGACGTATAGATCTACTCCGGTCTCCAGTTCCTTAACACCTGGAACACGGGAATGTGGCCACTGTAATTCTTGCAAGAACATATGTCGAGACAGGATTGTTGTGAATGTGCATGCCAATACTAGAGTCAATATAAGATGCTTCTCTACCTGCAATACGTCTGGGCTGGTATATGCCCTCAGGTACCCTTGTCCCCGCCCCTTTGTTTACGTGGGACAGACGAATCGTCCCTTTTGCTTACGTATTTCTGAACATAAATCGTGCGTCTGACTTGGACGCCAGGACTCTATCCTTTATTCACATTGCTTCCAATTCAAACATCTTCCTGACCAATTGAAGTTTTGTTGTTTAGAAAAAATCACTGCTGACTCTCATTCAGATCTACACAGAGCACTCATACGTGCAGAAAATAGCTGGAGCTCAACCCTTTCTACAGAACACCCACGTGGATTAAAGGAAGCTATGTCTCTCCAATCCTTGCTCCTCTAATCATTCCATCCCCCTTTCTGGTGTGTTTAATTTTATGGGGTAATTAACTCGCTGTTAAATTACACGTGTTTTAAGACTAATGCGCCTTACTCCCTCTGAGTTTGGCCTGTGCCTGACTGCATGTGATTACTGGTATGTATTATTGATTGATGTATTCCACTATTATACTTGTTTGGTTGGATTGTCTGTTCACTACTTGGACCTTTTATGTTCTTTTCAGATCAGTGGATGCCCTATATTGCCTTATTATTATTGTGGGTTTTGAAAAAGCACCTATAGGCGCGAAACGGAGCTGGAATCCTGTGACTTCCGTCAACCCGGCTCCTTCTCTACTATACATCGGCTCCACTTGAATGCGACTATGCTTTAAAAACAGCAATTATTCGATTGTGGATTTTCGAACTGATATTTTGAATTTTGATTGACATTCACTGGACTTTCTCTAGACCCCCATTTGGACTTGATTTCATCAAGTGACTTGGACTATATAATACGGATTATCCGTGGAATGTTTTCTGTTTAACTTGTGACACATATCTCTATATTTTGGGTCCGTGAGTATATCTACATTTCAATATAATACAATTGATCATTGTATTACAGTGTGGTGATATTTGTGACTGTATTATATATCTATACTGGCTTTAGTTCAACTTAGTTCAGATTTTGACAATTAGCCATGGGTGGTTCTATAAATAGCTGGGTGAGAACATATGTATTTTAGTATACACCTTTTGATGAAGGCAAGATTCTGGAACTGCCTGTGACGAAGTCTAGACACACTTCGACTACTTCTTGACTTTTAACACTGTGTGGCAGGACTGCCACCAGTTATCAATGTTTTCCTTCTTTATTTATTATTATCTTGCTGCCACCATTTGTCAATACTTGACCACTGGATGTGAGGGTCTTTGTGAACAAATGACTTCCACAGATGTTTTTGTTGAAAGTGTTTAACAGTTTATTTTACACAAATGGGCTAATAGCTTAGGTGGTTTCAAAGGTGCTCCGAAGAGGTATAAACTTGTAACTTTAAACAATATAACACTGGGGTTTTCCCCTGATACAGTTACACAAAAGTAACTACTTAATACTGGGTTACTCTCAACCCTGGGACTAACTCTGTCCCACACACTTGGGTTTCCCTCAAACCCTCACACAGAACTGAACTGAACACTGCAATTCCTACAGACAGCTTGCAGCTTCAGCCTCTGCTAATTCCAACTCACTCTGCACACAGCAGCTGGCCAACTGACATTCTTCAACTGTCAGATTTAAACTGAACATTCTAAAACAACAGAGTGGCCTCTGTTGTCATGGCAACAGCCTCTGCCTAAAGCCTGCTGCTAGGAACATTCTACTGCTCGCTCTCTGCAGCTTTCAAAGAATGTTCCTTCTAAACATATATACAAACATGTGATTAACATATAAATAACCAGCTCATCACACTGCCCCTTTAGATCCTGGGCTCCAGAAGGTGGGAAAGATGTCTACCTTTGAGTTGAACCTGGGGATTTTCCTCTCACTTGTATAATCCTAGAACAGGGCTGTCCAACTTCTACCGGCCCATGGGCCAGAATTCCAGTCACTGATCACCTGGGGGGCCAAGCCCCTGGCTCCGCCCCTCCCCACCCCTCCCCCAGCTCTGCCCCCTCCCCACCCCTGGCTCCGCCCCCATGTGCCAGAAGCATTCTCTCCTGACGTTTCACCCACGTTTCACCCTAGAAACACCAGGAGAGAATAATGCTTCTGGGACATGGCCAGGCAGTCCAGGAAACTCACAGCCACCCATTATTGTTATTATTATTAATTTTAAACTCACATAATAAGATATTATAATAATTATAATATCTTATGTGAGTTTAATAATAATAATAATAATGGGTGTCACTTCCAATTCTATTTTCCCCAAACTCCACCAGTGTTCACATATGGGTATATTGAGCATTCGTGTCAAGTGTGGTCCAGATCCATCCTTGTTGAGTCTATAGTGCTCTCTGGATGTAGGTGAACTACAACTCCCAAACTCAAGGTCAATGCCCACCAAACCCTTCCAGTATTTGCTGTTGGTTATGGGAATTTTGAGTGCCAAGTTTGTTTCAATTCCATTGTTGGTGAGTTCAGAATGCTCTTTGATTGTAGGTGAACTATAAATCCCAGCAACTACAACTTCCAAATGATAGAGAATCAACCCCCCACACACACACACACATAAATACAGTTATGAAGTAGCAATGAAAATAATGAAGCTACAACTCCCCTTGAGCTGGGTTGTTGTAGGTTTTCCGGGCTGTACGCACATGTTCTTGAAGCATTCTCTCCTGATGTTTCGCCTGCACCTATGGCAGGCATCCTCAGGGGTTGTGAGGTCGCACCCAGCCCAGTCACAAGAGTTGGGAGTCTTCTTACTTACAAGCTCAGACTCTGCTGTGTGAGAGTGCTGGCGCGGCGCCTGGGCAGACTACAACTCCCAGCATTCTGCAGGTGTATCCAAGCAAGCCAAAAATGAAGGCAGGCTAAGTCTAGAGCCGCTAAGCCAGGCCAAAAAGTGAATGGACTAACTGGGTGAAAAGCATCTAATATCAATTATTTCTAAAAGTATCTCTCAGAATCCAAGTCACAATTATGAAAGAACAGACCTTATTCAATACAAATATATTTAGTTCATCCAAAATAACGAGTAACTAACAGTTAATGTGTCCATTCAAAGCTTGTGTGTGCAGACGCCTGTATACAAGCTTTGAATGGACACATTAACTGTTAGTTACTCGTTATTTTGGATGAACTAAATATATTTGTATTGAATAAGGTCTGTTCTTCAATTCCTAACAGCCTCAGGCCCTTTCCTTTTCACTCTCAGCCACTTAAGCAGCTGAGGGGAAAAAGGAAGGGGTCTGGGGCTGTCAGTCCAAAACACCCAGAAGGCCCAAGTTTGCCCATGCCTGGTGTACACGCAGCAGAGTGGAAGAAAGAGGCAAAGGAAGAGGGGGGGAATTCCCTTGCCTTTGCTCCTCTCTTCCCTTTTTCCCCCTCCCCTGCTCCTTCCCACTGGCTGGAAGAGCTGCCAATCCACCTGTTAATCCTGCTTTAACGAGGAGCCAAGGAAAAGCTGAGGCAAAGGCAACCCCAGCCGAAGAGGGAGGGAGAAAGAGAGAGGGGGAGAAGGCAGCCCGGGACTCCTCTTGCAGTCGCCACTTTTCACTGTTTCCCTCTGTGTGATTCCACATGGGAAAAAAGCCTCCTTCCCTCTCTTCCTCCCTCTCTCCCTGCTCTGTGGTTAAACTTTGACGGGGCGAGGAAGACCCATGCGAGACACCCACCACAGGAGAAGAGGAGGAGAAGGCGAAGGGGATGCCCCGAAGCCAGCTAAAGCAAGGAGGAGGACACTCTGGGAAAGGCCTTTCTCCCTTCCTCCGCCCCTCAGCCTCGCTCGCCACTTCTCCCTGGCTCGGAACTGCCTCTCCAGGCCCGGCTGGGCGGGGCCTTCCCCCTCGACCTTCCGTATCTGGGCCTGCAGCCGTGACAGGCCCCGCTTGGCTGCCATCGCCCACCTTCCAACCCAGAAGCCAGCAACCGAGGGCGCCTTCCTTCCCCCGCCGCAGTGCCCGGCTCCTCAGGGACCCACCCACCGGCTTCCGCCTGGCCCTGATAGGTGCGACAACTCCGGGCGGAAGAGGCCGACGCCGCCATGTTGTGTAGGGCTATCCATGCCCTCTGCGAGGTGGCGGCGGCGCTGGGTGGCTCTCCGGGGGACAAGGCCCTCGCAGCCAAGGGGGCGGGGCCCGAGAGACATCACTCCCTCCCTCCCTCAGGAGAAGAGGAGGGGGCCAATGGGAAGCCAAGGGGCGGGACCAAATAATAATAATAAATAATAATAAAAAATTATAATAAATATTTTTTAAAAAAAATATTTTTTTAAACATTTTATTTCTTGCAGGAGGGTAGGGGGCCGTGTCCAAGGAGCTGGGGGGCCATGTACGGCCCGCGGGCCGCCTGTTGGACAGGCCTGTCCTAGAACTTTGAGGAAGGGTGCCCTGGGTTTGCCTTCCAGTGGATGGCTGGTAGGGGAAGATCTTAGATACTGAATGTTCTCATGGCTCAAATATTCCATCCAGGAAAGGCCTGTAAAGGTAGTCAAGGGGTAACACCTGCCCTCAGCTGAACCTACATCAGGTAGCTCCTCATTCTTGCTCCTTAAAAAGATTATTGCAGTTTCAATAGTTTCAGGTTAATAACATTGCCTTTATTTCACCCAGCTCTCTATATTTGGTCACCTTATTCCTTGATTAGGCATCAATATGTAGTATCCCTGGAAAGGGAAAAACATGTAATTCATTTCACCTTGTAATTAGATTATGAAAAATATTTGAAAATAATTTGGTATAATAGGGAAAGGAAGGGAAAAGTGTTTTAGAAAACACCTCTGAACTCCCATTAACATAAACTGGTAAGGAAACTTTTTTAGGGTGTCGGTGGGAATGGGGATTAGTTTTTAAATTCCCTGAAGAGAAACTTACACTTGCTCAAAACCTGTTGGATGTTTAAAGAGAAATGATATTAAAGATATTTGCTATCCCCATTGCCTTTCTCCTTTGTTTCTTTGTCATGTTAATGCCTCCAGGAAATTTGATATAACAAGGGAAGGTGTTGGATTCTTAGAAGTGCTGTGGGATTTCAGAAGCAATAAACTTGAGATGTTTCTGTGTTTTGTTTTGTTTTTGAGTTCTTGAACTACTCCAAGATACAACAGTGTTTGTATTAGAAATTATGACAGTTCATAAGCTATCACACCATTAAAATTGGAAGGCTTTGAGAGGGGAAAACATACTGTTTTGCTATAGCAGGCTGTGGGGAAAAGGTTCAGCAATTTACTGTAGCTTTGCAAAGTTTATGACACAATGGGTTTAAAATGCTGCAATCTTGTTTTCATGAATACTAAATTACAAAAACATTACTGTTTGCAGACTGTCATGCCCTGCTGTAATGAAAGGCATCCTGATACAAATTGCATTTTATCACTGTTAATCAAGGATCATCATATTTGATGACAAGGTGTTTTTTTATCATCTCTATCTTATGTTTTCTGTCAGTCAACAGTGATGTTTGCTTTCATTCAAAATGCAGAGCTATTCTGCTTATGATTTACAAAAGCATATCAAGTTCTGTATTTGTTGTACCCAGTGAGATGGATTGAAAATGTGCAATAATACTGATGTATGTGCAACACATTTTAGCCTTGCCCACAGCTGGCAGGCAAAGTCTAAGTTGCATACACGGGGAGAGTGGGGGCATTTAAATCCCCCTGTAGAGGAGGTCAGAGTTGGTTGGGGTCGACTGGCTTCACTGGCCCCAGCACATGGTAAGGGGTGAAGCAGGAGCCTATTTAAAGCTAATGTACCCTTCAACTCCTTCCTCTAATCCTTGTGTGACCTACCCTCCAACCCTAGGACTGTGTGAGTCTTAACTGATTGTGTTGGTGTAGGGTAGGACCCCCCCCCCAAAAAAGTAATCCTTGGTATTTTTAACCCACCCCACATTATTTCAGTTAGGTGTGGTAATTGTCTTAGGGTGGAGTCATTTCAATAAATTGTAATGACATGGTAAAGGTTAAATAATCCCAGTAGGCCAATGGATGACTGGACTTCCATAACAGTCTCTATACATTTCTGTGGATTGAGGAACTATAAAAATGGAAGGGGTCCCCTTGGGGTGGGAATGAAGGTTTTCACTCTTTAAAAACTGCAATTTCTGAGGGAATGCCCTCAGAATGGCCTTGAATGAGGCATGCAGCCAAATAATTTTCTTGAGTTCTATGGTGCTTGATTAAGTATGTCCTTGGAGGTAGTCAGAGGGAGAGACACCCGGTCCAGGAACAGTTCTCACTAGGTGGCTTATAACCCAAGTGTTATTTCCTTACAGGTTAATTCCCCTTAATGGTGTTTTTCTTCACAGGTTCTTGCAGAAGTTCTAGAAAATAAATAAATAAATAGGCCTGGAAATGACCATTTTAGGTCCATTTCTTGTGTCTAGTCTCTCTAAGTGGGAATTCAAAAGACAGTGTGATGAACTAAGTGACATTTTATTGAGAAATTTAGTGAGTGCTTATTGTATTTTACTTTTAAAGGTTATATATTAAGTGATGTCATGGCCTATGGCAGGTACAATAAACAATTCATTCATTATGTCCAAAAATAGAGAGAGAAAAGAGTTACCATCATCCTAACAATGGATGCTAAAAATAATAGGCATAATGAAAATGGACAAATTAACCCAATTAATGAGCCAAGATTTACTGGGAAGAAAAAAGTGGCACAAAGAAGGAATAGCAGAAATATAACAACCTGGGAAAAGGACAATGAAAACACCCGCTGAGAAGATTGGAAGCCATTTTTCCTGGTTTTTCTTCTTTCGATCTACCCACTCTTATTAACCACACCAATTTCTTTTTTCTCTTTATTCTTTTATTTTTTTCTTAAATAGTTAGTACAGTGTTCCCTCACTTATCGCAGGTGTTCCATTCCAGGACCACCAGCAATAAGTGAAAATCCATGAAGTAGGGATGCCCCGTCCACTCGGTGTGGTCCTTTCAGTGGCAGCCTCCTCCTCCTTGCCACTTCTGCTGCTCCACACTCCTTCCCTAGAAGGCCCCTTGGACGTTGTTGACGCCACTGCCAGGCTGTGCTGAGACCTGGTCTGAGGTCTTAGCCCAGCCTGACAGTAGTGTCAGCAGTGGATGGACAGTAGTGTCAGCAGTGCCCAAGGGGCCTCTGAGGTGGGGAGCAGCAGAGGTGGCAAGGAGGAGGAGGCAATTACCAAAGAGGGCCGTGCCGTGTGGGCAGAGCATCCCTACTTCATGGCGGCTTCCTCCTCCTCGCCACTTTTGCTTCTCCCTGCCTTGGAGGTTTGGGTGCCATTAAGCCCAATGTCAGGCTGGGCTGACCTCAAACCTACAAAACAGTGAGTCCTCAATAAGCAAACTGCAAAATAGCAAGGGAACACTGTATACCTATCCCTATTCCACATTTAAGCATTCTTAAAATGACTATTTTATTTCTCCAATAAAAATATATGATGACAATAACAATGATGAAAATTGCTATGGTAATGGACTATGACAAGATTGACGGAATCTCTAACCACAGAATTCGACTAGATAAGGCCACGAGGCTGTTATATTTAAGCATATTTTAATTGAATTGACTTAATGTTTTAACTGTATGTAATTATTGCTTTTTATTATGTATTTTATTATGTATACATGTCACACCTCAAGGGCCTCAGGCATCACTTTTGCTTGAGCGAGACTATAGTCAAGGCGGCAACAAGGTGCTGCCCAAGCCAGTTTGCTTCACTCTCAAACCTTGCCCTGGGCCTCCCGATCTTTCCCGTGAGAAGCCAGGGATGAATGCATAACATAGGCAGCCCAAGGTAAGACCATCTAGCCTCCCTGATAGCGAGGCGCTCCGAAGGAGCCGAGAGATCGCCTCCCTTTTGTCCAGATGGTAGCCACTAACGAGCAGTGCATACCAGAAAGACTGAGGTAACATAACATATAGACAACCATCTTTCATGGTGCTGTGACACTCGACGCAACTACATCAAAGCCAGGGAATACTATTGCCAGGAGATGCCCAGTGCAAGTATCTCGTACCAACGCCGCAGTAAGGAGACGCTAAGGGGAAGAGGCCTCAACGGGCCTCCCAGCCAAGCTTGTGCCAGCCAGTCTACACCGGGCTGACTTGATCCAGCGTTGCGCCTTGTTCCCGTTCATCGTCGAGACCCTGTGATTGATCCTGAAAGACTTTGCTTCCTAAAGAACTCTTTGCCTTTAAACCAACCCAGCCTTATTTACTCCGGCTGAGATTCCTTTGAAAGACTTTTCTTGCATCCGGCTTGTGTTCCCGTTTTTCGTCCGCTTGTGATCCTGTTGCCACGGATCACACTTTCCTGCTGGATCCTGACTTTGGCTGCTATTTGGAGGCACTATAAGGATTGCCTCCAAACCTTTTACTAAACTTAATAATCAATAAAGCTTGTTGTACCTCAGCTACTGTGTGGTTTATCCAGGGAGGTCAGGTCCCAAGGCCCAAGGGGGCGACAATCTGGAGGCATTGAATAGTTGCTGGCTGGAAGCCATCCTGAGTCACCCTCCCTGGGGAGGAGGTTTGAGAAGGGTGGGGTACAAATATCTGAAATAAATATTTTTTTTAAAAAAAGTAACTTTTTATGCTAATAATAAGTTGCAGTTCTTGAATCTGACTGACACAAATAGAAGAGAAATTGATTTCAGTTTATTTTTAAGAAAGTTGCCAAACAACCAAAAAAACTTCATGCTCAGAATAGGAGGGAAAACACATGAGATTTTAAAAATGGCATAACTGACACATTTTTCATTCCTAGTATTACTGTTTATTTGAGGCATGCAAAAATATTGTTACTTGCATGAATCATATCAAATTCATTAAATTTGTACATACGAATCAATATTAGAAACATGCAGAAAGGGGGGGGGGATTTAGAATTGAAACATGCACCAATAATTTTCATGAAGATTGTGTAACGTTCAGGTGCCTCCCAAAGTCTGTTTAATTTTCAGTATATGCATTAAGCACCATTGGCCAAAAGGCTATTGCTAGTATTTAAATTAATAATCTTTTGTCATTCGCCATAAGGAAAAGCAGCTGGGGGAGGGAATAGCAGAATTGGGCAGGAGACTGAGAGCACAGCATTCTGAAAAATGTAGTTTGGGAAAAATGGAGTTTAGGCCCCCATGGCAGAGAAGTCAAAAGACCCTGCCCTAATTACATTTCGCAGAATGCAGTGCTCAGTATCAGAGAGCTCCAATGAGGGCTGCAACAACCAGCTGTTTAGAATGAGTTTAATAATAATAAAATTATTGAATCTGCAAAGAGGACTAAAGTAAGTACGTAAGTAATAGTATAAATCTGTGCTAAGTTGAAGTTATGTGGTTATGTTAATTGTGTGTCATTCAAGGGGATTGCTGTTGTGGCTTTTTTGGGGATGAATGTTTTTGTCTAAACCAGTGGTTGTCAACCTGTGGGCCCCCAGGTGTTTTGGCCTACAACTCCCAAAATCCCAACCAGTTTACCAGCTGTTAGGATTTCTGGCAGTTGAAGGCCAAAACATCTGGGGACCCACAGGTTGCGGACAACTGGTCTAAACTTTTTTAAATCCCCACAAATCCATAGATGTGTGAATCTTTCTGAAACTTCTGGGGATTGATGCCCTGTTTATCTTGTGCATTGTTTATAACATTCAAATAAATAGCTCTTTTAGGTTTCTTATTTATTGTTTGTAAAAAAAATCAAAAATTCCCCAAAACTAAGTTGATGATTGTAACATTTTGAAATTTGGTGGGCTATGTGGAAAATGTGAAGTACAATTATAGTAACTTTCATCACAATAGCTCTAAAAATGAGGCCCTGAAGTTTCCCCACTTGTTCAATTACTTAAAACAAATAAATTTTGTTTTTCTCATTATTGCAATATTTTCACTAATGACACTTTAGAAACAATTTAGAAATGAAACACCAACATCACCTAATTTTGTAATGAGTTTTGAACTTTTTTAAAATTGATACCACTGCCTACTGTTTATCTGTTCTGCTTGCCCTGAACTAGGCTTGTGCATGAATATTTATTCATTTATTTCAAACATTTATACCCCGTCCTTCTCAACTCCCGGGTGGCTTACAACTGGCAACCATTAGATGCCAATGAATAAACAATTGTGACACAACAATTTAACATTAAGTAAACAAGATCATAATATTTATTTATTTATTTATTTGCCATGCTTCTATACCGCCTCTCTCAGCCCGAAAGCAACTCGAGGCGGTGAACAAGCGGCAGCAAGTGCCCACATATAACACATCATAATAAGATAAAAACAATTTTATAAAACCATATAAATTAACAATTAAAACTACAAAATACAAATCTTAATGTAAAATACATTAAAATATTGACCATTAAAATATTAAACAACCAATCCTAAATCCCCAAATCTAAATCATAATCCAAAGTTCCAGTCCAAGGTCTAACTATTAACAGTTCTCATGAATAATTGCAATTGCTGCTCAGTCCCAAAGCCAAGATTTTAGCTTTTTCTAAAGGAGAGGAGAGAGGGAATCATCCTAATTTCACCGGGGAGTGTATTCATTAGAAAGGGTTTGATTTGGTTGGTTCCCTTCAGCCAATCTGGCTTGTTCAGCTGGGCATAATGATAATGGCTCAGCTACCATGTTTTGTTTTGTTGGGGTTTTTGGCCAAAACAGGCCACATGGCAGCCAGTCATGGCCACTCTTCTATTTGGCATCAAGCAGCACACAAAGAGGCTGTCGCATGCTGGCATGGGGTTTCTTTATGAGCCCTGCTTGCTGAGCCAATCAGAATAGAAGAATGCCATGACATGTCTTGTGTGAGCTGTGTTTATGTAATGGGTTTAGTGCCTCCATTGCTCTCAGTTGCATCCTGGCTCTAGGGTAGTGCTTCAGTCCAATTGCTTTGCTGCTCACTCTCAGCTTTAGTTTTTGACTTGGCCTCTCTCTAACATTGAATCTTTTTGGTTTTCCTTTCTTTTCTTAATTCTTTTTATTTAGTGGGACTGGGAGCTGGGAAAATGGGAACAAGAAATGCAAAAGCTTTGGAAGAACTTTCTGTTGTTCTTTTTATTAGTAAAGAAGAAAGGGTAATAGCAAGGCACTGAGCTGTGTGATGTGGAAGTGTATCTTTGACATTTTGCAGGAAGAATTGTGCCTTGTTGTTGCTACTGGAGAATTTACAGGGTAGGGTCAATGGTGGGGATACCTTTTGGCAAATTTTCTAAGGATTTTTTAAAAAAGAAAATGAATTCCTAAAAATCAGGGGATGGCCCAAACGTTATGAAACTTGGCGGGCAAACAGTGGTATATGTGTCATCCAAGTGTGGTCATTTGCATCCTGATAGTCCTAACAATTACAGGAAGGGGAGCCCAGGAAGCCCTCTCCATTGCCACCAATGGGTCGGATCTAGCCATATTTTTTGGCTGCAGACCAAAAGCAGCTATCTGGTTACTTGCCCGTTTTTGGGAGGCATGCAAAAATAAATCTGGGAGTCTCCCAGAATTTGGCCAGCAGAACTGGATCAATGTTCAGCCAAAATGAGCAAGCCTACCCTAAACTATACCACCTCTATCAGATATAGAAAACACTGCAGAAGGGATAATGTGTTACATCCATACTAAAAGATTTTTAAAAAAAAAAACCTATTTCATTTTATTTAGGTCAAAAAGGATGCAGAAAATGAAACAAAATTATTTATAAATTGACACACACTGCTCCAACAATATATGATAATGGTAATCAAAATATTACAAACAAGATTGACATATATTATTTTCAAGATGACAACTAGGTAGAACAATTCTTTTATTCTGTCAGAAATAGTTTAGAAAAAGAAACAGCTCAACAACCATATTATTCAGTGTTTGTTGCTTCCCTAAGGAGACATTTCTCTACTGCCACTGATCTGTATTTCCACTCTCCTCTTTTTCCTTCAGATACTGTCATGATTTTCTTCCATGTCTTTTCAGAATGTACACTCTGCATGACAAAAGAAAGGAAAGAAAACCTGAAACAAAATGAGAAAGTAATGATTATCATGTGAGCATAGCTTTTGAAACGGCAAATACATCTTCCTCTGTTATGTAAAAATGTTTTATTTGATACTTAGACCATAGGTCTTTCACATATAAGGCAAGGAAATAAATACATGAAAAAGATACAATATAATATACACTATTAATATCCTATATAAATAATTAAAATGTTACATATATCAATGACGAGATATGCCCTCAAAATACTAGATAAAATACTGCATGGACTACCACCTGCATTATTAAAAACCAGTTAAAACTAAGTGAATGCAACATTATTGAAACTTAAACAGGGAATGCATTGGATATAACAGCCACTATTAGTAAAAAGCATCCCCAGCAGAGTCAACTGTAATATCAGAAATTAGTCTTGCCCAGATTTTGTGTGCTGCCAGGGCAAAAAAAGATACTTTGTGAGTAACCACAAGGTTATTGTCAGCCAAAAGGTAGGGGAAAAAATCTGACACAGTATTGGTTTGAAGGAGATAAAGAATAGGCCTCAGGATTATAGTTCTTGGCTCAGAGTACAAATGACAGCAAAATAAAGCAAAGCCTCAATTTCAGGGACCCCACAAACACATAAACAAAGAGCCGGGGGAGGGGGGGTCCCACCATGTACCTGCCATACATCATGCTTTGGGCATACTTTGAAAACAAAGGGCTGTGAAGGTTTGTCTAAATTTTGGAAATGTGAACTTAGTCAGGTAGATAGCTGTATCATGGTCAAGTTTGTGTAGTCTGAATCAGTGGGGGGAAAAGAAGTTATTAATGGCCTGTCTATCCTGGTGAACACCATGATTAAAAATATATTCATGGAGCTTTTCCTTTGAGTTCAAGGTAGAGAGCTTATCAGTCAGAGTTTGCTGAAATTCAAGTAGATTCTGATATCTTGTATTCAAGACTTTGCATTTTGCTAGCTGCTCAAAGCATCCCTTGGGGGAACCCAAACTGCAGAATCTTTTTCATTTTTTTCAATAGGTTGTTGTAGGTTTTTCAGGCTGTATGACCATGTTCTAGAAGCATTATCTTCTGGCATTTATCCTACATCTAAAGCAGGCACCCTCAGAGGTAGTGAGGTCTGTTGAAAATTAGGAAAACAGACCTCACAATCTCTGAGGATGCCTGCCATAGATGCAGGTGAAACACCAGGAGAGAATACTTCTAGAACATGGCCATACAGCCCGAAAAACCTATATCAACTCAGTGATTCTGGCCATGAAAGCTTTCAACAATACATTTCTCCAGTAATTAAATAGGGTGAAGTGAACACATGATCTAATGGGGGCAGGAGAGACCAGCATCTGCTCAGGTGCCTGGTGGGAGTCTCAGTAATTTCGGCTCCTCCTCGTTTTCAGCCATCAAAGTGGTATCAACTGTATATCTAACATTGTTAATGTTTATTCCAGCAATTTTAACTCTAGCATTAATTGAGGCATCAGTAGGTTAAATGTTTTTGAATATTTACATAAAACTGTAATTAAAGATAAGATACGACTGTCCAACTCTGATTAAATCATTATTCTAACCTTCTTCAATGTAAATGTGCTTTCTATCCTCCTCCATCCTTCACAATCTTCTTACCTCTTTTTCATTCATATCTGTGCTTTTGCTGTGGACCTGCAGTGCCCCACTTCTTCAGTTTTCTCTATTTATTATCGGTTTTGTGGCTCTTCTGTCTGTGATAAACACACTGTTGCTCTCAATATCCCCATTGTATACATTTGCTTTTCCCAACCTTCATCCCATCTTTTTCTCTGCTCTCTTTCTTTGTCCATATTTACTTTCCCCATCATTCTCCCTTCTCTCCTTACATCTCTAACTCTTTCTGTGTAAGCTTCTTTCCTATATATACATAGTTTACTTAAGGCAGCATTTGGATCCCTTCTTCTTCTTGCTTCTTGCTCATGCTCAATTTAGAAAAAGGGTTAGTGTGCATTCTAGTTTAAGGTACATAATTCTTAAAACTTGTAGTGAATGAAATTAATATTAATACCTTGGATCCAATGTATGTTTTCTAGTATACAGAGAAAAAGACAAAAGTCAAAGGGTTTATCAGAGATAACCTGCTGAATATCAGCCTTTTTATGAATGTAACTATGCCACATAACTGATATTTTTGTTTAAAAAACACCTAAACAAACAATACTGGAATTAAGAGGGAACATGGTGTATTTTTTTTAAAAAAAGGTTTTGCATTTGCATTTTATTTTCCCCTGTAACTTGGTTTATGTGAAACTTTATGTTCTACAAAGAAAAACATCCCTCTCTCTGTCTCTCTCTTGCACACACAAACACAGAGAGTTCATTTTTGTGTAGGTGGAAGACACACAAAATTTTAAGGAGGTTTTTGAAATTGTTCTTGTTCTCCTTACAGGTGTCTGAATTGAGCTTTTTTCTCCCAGTGTCTAATTCATTTACTGGGGTGACATGTGCAACCCTGAAGCAGAGGCACTTTCTGCTATTCTGATATTAAACACTGCATTCTGCAGTATCAATTCTTCTGAAACATATTTCCCAGTTAACAAAAACTAAACTACCTTTGGCAACTTATTTGAAGAACATAATCTGTGTGCTTCACTGCATTTCTTCAAAAAATACTCCTCCCTGTTGCATTATTTCAAAAGACTGTTTTAAATAAGCGCATCCATGGGAAAGAGAGGCTTTTGTTCTAACAACAAAACGAAACACTCCAAATAAAAATGTGTCTAAGAGAAACTGCTCTAATAAAGATACAACCTAGTAGTGACAAATTTGGAAATAATTATTCACAAAGCTGGTCTTACAGTTTGGTGAAGTGAGATGATCACCTTAAGCAGCATAGTGTTGAAGAAGAAAGACCTACAATTCCAAAATTATCTTTCTTCCCTCCACTATGGGAGAAAATGCTATCTCATTGCCACTATTGAAGAAAGAGTTAACTGTTGGTCTGATCAACCTTTACAAAGGAATAAAAAGGGGAATCATATTGTTCATTACACCACATATATAAAAATATGAGCCTATGGTTATTTGGAAGTAATCCCTCCACTCATCAAATCATTTTTTCTTGTGATCAGACTGCAAATTATGATAGTTTTCCCTCCCTGCCCTTCTAGAAATTACTCCGTGTTTGGGTTTATATACATTTTTGCACTGTTGCTTGGAAACTATGATTAAGATACAAGGTTTATAAGACTGTCCGAACAACCACATAAAGTACTCATTTTGAACATACAGTCCTAAGTTCAGATCAGTGCTGGGCACCATCCATTAACTCATTAAATCATTGCTATTTATACAACATGGATCCCACATAACATGACTCACCTATCATCCAAACAGAGTGTGAGACCAAAAGCATAAAACATCAAGGATGAGTGAAATACTAGTATATTTTATATGGACCAATCTACATGAGCCAAATGAATAAGGCAATAGGGCTGTGTGAAAAAATGAAAAAAAATTGTTTCAAAATGCATTACAAAATTAGGGAGCTCTTGGGTTTCATTTCTAAGTGTTTCTAAAGTATTGTTAATGAAAATTTCATTACTATAACGAGAGTAACTAAATTGTGTTACTTTTCCATTATAGTAATTGTGCAAGTAGGGGCTTCAGGGGCTCCTTTCTCCCTCATTTTTACAGCTATTGGGGTAAAACTTACTACAATGGTAGAACACATTTACTTCTACTATCCCATCAAGTGTCAGAACATTTCATTTATCCACAGATTTTTGGAGAATTTTCAAATTTTTATAAACAACATTTTTAAAACAAAAACTAAAAGAGCTATATCCTTGAATTTTCTATAAAATGACAAAAATAACAGGGAATCATTCTCTCTAACTTTCAGAAATATTCATACATTTACAGATTTTTGGGAATTTTGTAAAATTTTGACAAAAACTTTTTATTAAAAAAAATGTATGTATCTCATATTAACCAATAGAACTTCCATTTAGGGATTTCTTCGCAGGCCAGCACAGAGATTTACTCACTAGAAGTATCAGCCAGTCCTCTTTGCAGATTCAGCAATTTATTGGAACTCTGGCTGGCTGTTGATCCAGAAGGATAAATTTCTCCCCTATCCTGACTGGGGCTTTCTGATGCTGAGCTGAATTCTGGGAAATGTAATTTAGGGCAGGGCCTTTTGAGTTCTCTGGCATAGGCCTCCTCGCCAACACGAACTATATTTCCCAAAATTCTGTGCTTTCTCAGTATTTTTCCCAGTGAAATCTGCTTCCTGCTGTTTCTCACTCCTAATGGCAAGAGGCCATTAATTAAAAGAGGAAAGGCAGTCTTTTTGGCTTTTCTTTGCTTCCTTGTGCTGAAAATGAAACTGACTCTAGAAGGCTTCTGAAATTTACAAAATTAAAACAAAAAAGATAGGATAAGTTTCTATTCTGTATGTTGGATATTGCATCATATATACAAATTTAACAGATTTGATATGACAAACAAAAAAGAATCCACACTTCTATTGCACAGGGTAAATGACACATGGGAGCCATTCACCTTAATGAACCTTGTCCTACTCAACACATCTTTGTCCCATGTTAAAAATTGTGGCATGCTTCAGAACTTTGTTGAAGTTTTGGAGCACAACCACATTTATTTGGTGGGGGTGTGAACAGTTGATCTGCTACCTCTTTGGAAGTGACTGTACCTATTCACACAGCCATCACAGTTTCTCAGGCTCAGGTAGGGAATCGCATTGATCCCTCACCTCTCATTCTCAGCTTAGCAGTGACCAGTCAACTTGAAACAGGTGGTGGTCATTACACTATGTCTGTAGTGATGCTAACCAGAGCAACAAAGTAATTAGAGAAGGGGGGATGAGGAATCCTTCCTTCACATGCTTGCATTGTTCTATCACTCCAGCTAGCATTAGTGAATGTAATAAGCCACAGCTACTGCCAATTTTGTGCCCATTGGTCACCACTAAGCGAAGGAAAAGAGGAGGAGGCTAAGGTTGGTGGTCCTGTGGTGTCAAACTATGTTCTGAATGAGGGTGTGCAATAGGGCTGTTTGATCAAAAAAAAATTCAAAACTCATTTCAGATCTAGGGGGTGCTGGCGTTTTGTATCTGATAGACTTCCGCATATTTCCATTAAAATTTCAAAATTTATTTGGATGAATTCCAAAATTTTGGAATGACTTTTTAAATGGCAGACACACATCTCTTTGACCCAGTTAGGACTGGGGAATGGGGAGGGAAGAAATCTGCGCTGAGCAAGAGGAGAGGCCGAGATTCTGAGGAGATTTCATCCTGTTCCCCAGGCTCTCCCTACTTATGAGGGAAAGCCTGGGGAACAGGAGGAAATCTCGGCCCCTGGCTGCTTCCAAAGTACGATAGCTCATTGGCTGGAAGAAATCAGGTGGATGCTTAGAAACCACCTGAGTGCAACCAGCCAATGACAGAAGGCTCCAGAGAAAGGGCAGAAATGACATCCAACTCTCTTTCCAACAATGGCGGACGGAGCTTCAGTATAGTGATGCCACTTCTGGGAAACTTTAATTATTCGAATACGGTAAAAAAGATAACATTTTTTCTGACACATTCCGAAATTCTGTTAGATTCCAACAAACCTACCCAGCCCTAGTGTGCAGCTGCTGGCCTGTGTCAATGCTGTGCAGTGCAGACACCCACCAATCATTTAGTCAGCTCAGTCCCTTACCATACAGACTTCAGTGATGGTGCTGTGGAGTACCTCATTCAGATCAGCAGATGGGCCCTGTGATATCTTGGCAACTGTATAACCAAAATCAAACCTGATTGAGAAGGTTTTATTATTTCATTTCCCAGCTCCCTTCGAATTTGAAATCCTTTCATGCATTTCCAAACTATCTTATTTTGCTTCATTAAATGTTGTTTTATTGGACATGCATAAACACACACCTCATCCCCGAGGTGTGCTTGATTTTCCAAAACCTTCTGGTAAAGGGAAGGAAATGGCCATCCTTTTGTGACTCAAAAAGATATTAAAAGGAAATGTAATTAACTAGGAACATATTGTGAATGTCACAATCAAACAAACATTGAGAGCCCAGGAAATTTCTGTTATGTTATTATTATTTGGGATTTTTCCTCAATGTTTGTGTTGTTGTGTGCACGTATATATAAATATGAGCATAGACTAACAACAAAACAAGACACATGAATAATAGATATAGATCAGTGTACAGGTACGCCAGGGCCTCTAAATCTAACTTTAGAGCTGGGCGTGTAATCTTTTAGGCCCTAGGGTTGCGGTTGCCTTCCTATGAAGCAAAGGAGACTTTAAGGATGGCTTTAGACTATAAATGATAAAGTTCAACAATCAGTAAACTGATGGCCCAATATCTTGCTTAGTTGCTGGAAGTTACAGAAAAGTCCTTTTGGGGTGGGGGATGCAATTACTTGCCTCTGAGTCATAGAAAATAGATGCAGTCCTCTGGTTCCAATTTGTCCTCGGCTTTCAATGGCTTCAGGGTCTCGAAGTCCCCAAGGCCCCAAATCTACAGTCCTTTGTTGAAGGCGGACCTCACTTTATAGCTGCAGACTTTGGTTGAAGGCATTGGAATCACACAAAGGCACCCAGATGATGCAGTGTATCTGGATATTCTTGGAGTTGATTCCAGTTAGGTCTTGTTACTGAAAAAAATGCTTTGTCTAAGCTGAGCCTAGATTTCAGCCTCCCATACATGAGTTCTTTGTTGGAAAGACCTGGAAGGGGAAGTCCACCCTTCAGGTGACCTCAGAAAGAGGCAGGGTTAAGGTGCTGATGCCATCTTTGGCACCAAAACACAAACCCTCCCACTCAATGCACACACACATTTGAACCAGAACAAAGGCATTGCAGGTAGCCCAAACCAGGTACATTAGGTAATGCAAAACAGGCCCAGCAGGGGCCACAATAATCAGGCTAATGAAATAAAAAATATATGGATATCATGGCCAGTTATTTTAGCTTCTATCTTCTTCAGCTTCTTTGAAGATATAAATTGCTATATCAGCTATCAGACAAATGGTCATTTAAGTCTGATTAAGTTAGTTTCTCTATATGCTCTACACCTGTTTGATAGCTATACCAAAGGCAACTGAATGCTGTCTCTGTAATTCCTTGTTTGGGATTCAGTACTTCAATTATCCTTTTTGTCAGACCCCTTACCCCCTGTTTTTAGAAGACTATAAGGGAGCATGACTTATGTAAAACTAGGAAGAAGCAAGATGATTTCAGTATCATATCCTCCATTCCTAGTTCTCCTCCACGATTTCAGCCACCCCATAGGTTCCATACTGCTTATTCAATGGTAGGATTGTTAAAGAACAAGATATTATTAATGAAGAGAAACCGAGAAGCAATATAGATTTACAATATTCAGAGCGTAGGGTGCATAGTCAGTCTAGACACAGCATAAATTTTGTATGATTAAAAGCGTGGGTAGCAATAGGCAGCAACAAGTTCACCAGCTTGACTGTTCTCAAGATTCTGTGTTCCTACATTACATGCATACAGATACCATCCATTCTAAATTATGCTTTCCCAAGAGGCACATACTTTTCTCTTCATGCTGAAATGAGAAGCGATTTAATTATTTTTCATTGATCACAGAGTATGAGTAGTGAGAGAAACCTTTTCTTCCCTATCAAGCCATGTCTAGCCATGTATTTGTTTGATAGCATTTGAATTTTTATAATTTTTAAATAAAAATATACTTCAAACAATAAACAAAATAAAGCAGAAATAAATAACAAATGAAACCCCCTGACTAAAACAGTTTCACAAAACAGGTAGATTGAAACAGTTTCTTAAAAAGAGTATTAAAATAATTGGAAGTATCATCTTTTCCTGCATATACCCTAGTGCTCATTTCACATCTGTTCTTTATTTGGAGAAAGCTACTATTGCTGTATATCTCCCATCTTTATTCCACCAAACTAGGGAATGTTCTCATTAGCAGGGTCCAGTTTTTCAACAGAGCATCACAACTGATAAGTAAACCCTTGTGCCTTTTAAGGTAAAGACTGTAAGTCAGCCTCAAGCTATCTAACTAACTAACTAACTAACTAATTTTACTATTTATGAGTCGCCCTCCACAAATGTGCTCCGGGCGACTTACACAGCTTGGCATTTACAGTACTAAAATATTAAAATTTTAAAATATTAAAATGTTAAAATATTGGAATAGACAGATTCCAGGTCACTGATTGTCACTCATGCATATGCTCTTCTAAATAGCCATGTCTTAAGTGCCTCCAGAAATGAAGGCAGGTCGAGAATGGCTCTTTGGTCTGGCGACAGAGAGTTCCACAGGACAGGGGCCACAATGGAGAAAGATCTCTGTCTCGTGGACTCCAGATGAGCCTCTCTCAGACCTGGGACACAGAAAAGGTTCTCATAGGCTGGCCGTGGTGCACATTTCTCTCCATCTTATTTTTGCTGTCTTTCTCAGAATGCAACATAGCCATTCCAGGTTGATCTTGTATTTCATGTCTACTTTTCTACATGTGCAAGGTATTTCATATGCATTTGTACATTATATGTGTCATGTCTGTTCTAATGTATTCATTACTATTCATATCTCCCACATTGATCCCAGCCTGATTGTATGTACCATTTCCATGTGCACTAAATCTTCCACATATTGTGTGTGTGGTATTAACACACATATTTTATGTCCATCTTTTCTTCAATGATGGCTCAAGCCTTGAGAATGGATAGATTTCTGAGGCAAGATTTCTACTTGTTCTCAATAATACAGATGAAGCTTTTAAATACAAACTCACATTACTATTATTTCATAGTAGAAGTAGAAAGTTGAGTTGGAAAAGTCAGTCTTGCTGATTGAACCAGGGCTGGGGAAAAGTAGTAGTTGGAAGCAAAGAGGGACTGTGATGGAGCTCTGACCTTAAATAACCTGGTCAACAGCTTCTACATTTGTCAAGCCTTGGAGCATTTCAGGCTTCATCTACATTGCCATATAAAGCAGTTTGAAACTACCTTATATGGTCAGTGTAGTTTCACATAATCCAGTTCAATGCTGTTGAAATGAATTATATGAGTCTATACTGATCATATAAGTCAGTTTAAACTGCTAATATTGCAGTTTAGATGGGGCTGCTCTTCTCCCTTTCTCTATTCATAGAAGCCATCAAATAGTACCATCATCCACAATGCTGGTAGCTGCACAGTCCAAGGGATTTATTAGTTCAGAAGAAAGGTTTTCCATGAGGCATAACTTTTACTGCAAGTAATAGGACCAGCTTTTTTTCTTTTATGTTTTATGCCTGTTTCCTATTGGGCTATGTGTATATGACGCAAAAGCACAGAGGTGCAAGGAGGTATCAAAATATAAAGCTCATTATTAGAGCATAATATACATATACAAGAAAATGAGGACACGGTGTGGAAAGTGCCCAATGTCCTACCGCAAAGTTCCCAAGTGGGTTGAAGTAAAGATGTAAGTGATATAATCATGAGCAAAGTATTTGTAATCCAAAGGATCCGATGATCCCAGTGGTGGAGTGAAGCCGTGGATGCAGGAGGGCGTGTCCAAGAGTCACTCGTAGTTGGAGCAGCTGGAAGCAGGAGGAGAAAAATATACACCTATAGAGAGATGCTGGTCATGGGTAAGCGCCGTGGAACAAATACTTTCCTTTGCTGTGGAACTATACCGCAATAGGATCACTGGATCCTTTGGATTACAAATACGCTGTACATGATTATATCACTTACATCTTTACTTCAACCCACTTGGGAACTTTGCGGTAGGACATTGGGCACTTTCCACACCGTGTCCTCATTTTCTTGTATATGTATATTATGCTCTAATAATAAGCTTTGTATTTGGATACCTCCTTGCACCTCTGTGTTTTTGCATTAGGTTTATTAGCCCGGCTAGTGTTTACTATGTGTATATGAGACAGAGGGAGGGAGGTTATGCTTTGTTTGTTTTGAATTGGAAATAGACATGGTGGTATTTTTAAGATGTAGAAATTGTATTGGTTTTTTCCTTTTGTCGAAAAGGATGTATACCAGTTACTTTTTTCCGATCCAAAGTATTAATATTTGGAAAACTCTTGATTCTATACCCAGAACAAAACTTCAGTAGACCTGGAAGATTTTTTAAACTTTAAAATACAGTAGAATTCACCTGGTATCATAAAATACCCCAGAAAACATCAAATGCAAGATTTTTCATCTGCCTTGACAAGGGTTAAGTGAAAGTTGTCATGAGACATACTTTGCTTCCTTCACAGCAGGAATGGAAATGTAAACCTATGTTAATAACATTACATTAAACATGTTGACAAATTGCAACTATAAATTCTTTGATTTTCCTTATATATGGGTACTTTGCATATTATTTTCACTTCATTATTACTACATTTTGGGGGGGAAACGATAACTTTAAAAGAAAGCAACACATTTTCTCCTGATCACAGATAGCAATAAGATGTCATTACAATGCATTCATAGCAATATTTCAATTCAGTGCAAGCAGAACCTTGACACATTGGAAATTAAATGACTTTATGTACACAAAGCATCCAATCTGTATGAAAAGTACAACATTATATAGATTTCTCATTGAAATCTCCATAGTTCTGAAGATGAACTGGATAATCAAGTTAGTCATTTGTAATGTATATCATAATAGTAGCAAACAGACACTGTTAACTCTAAAAGGCTTTTATAGACACTGCTTAGAGCTAACACAAAAATTATATGTATATGTTAATGACATGCTCATCCCAATTAGGTACTGATAGTAATGTGCCGTGGGGACCACTCATGGGATTACTAATTGCTTCATTCTTATGCCATTTTTATTTTTTAATGAATATTGTCCAAAAGGATAGATATGTAAGAACCTCAAAACATTCAGAGAATGAAATGAACATAAAATGGCAATATCAATTGTTAAATACTTTAAAATAGAAATTTATAAAAGGGTAATTGTCAATTTGTAGCCTTGCAAATGATGACTTGGAACTCTCCTGGAGTACTATGCTAGAGAAAACATTGCCAGGAGGAAGAAAAAAAAGACAAAGGGAGCTGCTTCCATCGAGGAAAGAAGACAGGTATTGGACAAATAGGCTGTTCAGAGATTTTGTCTAATTTTTCTCATCATCACTGGGACTTTGGAAAAAGTGCAGCTTTTGGCTTAGTACATCAGCTGAATTCTGGCCATATTCTTCACTGTTTTTCAAGTCATCACATTTGTTTTCTATTTGCATATATTAGGGCACTGATATATGCAGTTATGAAGGATTTCCAGAGTTCCTAACTCCATGGTTCCCATATATTATTCTGGTTGGAAACATGCTGAAACATTCACTGCAGAGAAGCAGAAGAAATGTCTCTTCTCAACTGCAACACGTTTCTTGGATTTTCACAGTAATTTAATACATTCCCTCATTGATACTGCAGTTGAAAATACATTTCAATGAATTAGGTCATTAAAATTCATTAAAATTCTTTAGGGAAGGTTCCACTCCTTCCATTCATTATTGTACGATGGTCTATTAGCATCTATTAGTGCTGCAATCCCATTCACTCTAAAAATAGGAATGCACTGGCGTTGCCTTTTTTTTTACAAACCTTCTAATTGTGCTCTATTAACACAGAGCTTACCACACCACCTTGTAGTCCATTCCTCCATTCCTGTGTTTTACCCTTCCTAGAACATATTTTTTGTTATTTATTTGTTTAAGCTGGCTGAACTGCACAATTTTTAGATTCCTCTCATCATTGTGAGAATCCATCCGTTAATGTCTTTGTAAGGCATGATTTTCTGGTTGTAGAGTACTTCTTTCCTGCACAAGCACTCATCTCCCTGTTTCTCCCATCATAATAAATATGTATCCATTGTCAATTCCAGCATATGCCAATATACTGCAAATCCTGATTATACAATTTAGTGTATGCTTCCAGGGAGCATTTATTGGTATCAAACCTGGTTTGGGGGTGCAGAACTCTGAGGGTTCCAACTGGTGACAATGCTTGTCAATTTGAATCTACCACATCACAACATATTCACAAAATGATCCCTGGTAACAAATCAGATCAAATCCCAGCCTTATACAAATTACTTTATGCTTCCAGGGGGTAGTTATCAGTATCAAAACTGGTTTGGGGGTGCAGAACTCTGAAGGTTCCAACTGGTGACAATGCTTGTCAATTTGAATCTAGCACACCACAAAATATTCACAAAATGATCATTGGTAACAAATCAACACTATTAACATGTATGTGAGTGTAGCAAAACACATGAAAAGGTAACTTTCATTTTAAAAATCTGCAATATATTCACATGAAGGGAATACTTTAAAAATATTTTTATTGTTTTCAAAAAAGTAAATACAATACAATAGAGGGAGCAGGTGAGGGTTTTGCCCTCCTTTCTGCTAGAGATCCCTGTGTACAACTAGTGGGCCACTGTGTGACACAGAATGCTGGACTAGATGGGCTGAGGCCCGATTCAGCATGGCTCTTCTTATGTTCTTATGTTCTTATGTTCTTATAAGATTATAGGAAAGTAGGAAAATAAGAAAATAACAGAACTAAGAAGGTTATAGACCTGCAGAAAAGTCCATAGTCCCAAAAATGGGAATGTGGCGCAGCTGGCTGTCAGCTGCATAAATCTCTCTGACCAGTAGGTCATGAGTTTGAGGCCTGCCCGGGTCGAGGTGGGTTCTCGACCTTAAGTGTAGCCTGCTGCCGTCCTTTGCAGCCCGAAAGACAGTTACATCTGTCAAGTAGGAGATAAAGGTACCACATTAAAGTGGGGAGGCAAATTTAGACTGATTTATGATGCCATAAAAGAATCGCTCAGGAATGCAGAAGAAACAACAAAGCTATGCTGGAAGGAAACGCTGAGAGTGAGGAGGAATGCATCAGCTCCCCCTGGTGGCCAGAAAGTTTGCCTCTGTCTAAAATGTCAAATGCATGTACTGTTCTGTATTGTGATAGATGTCACATGTTTGTATGTCATGTGTTGAACTGCATTGATTGTCTGCAAAGTATGTGTATTGTAATCCGCTCTGAGTCCCCTTCGGGGTGAGAAGAGCGGAATATAAATAAAGTAAATAAATAAATAAATAAATAATAAATATAAATAAAAATGCAAAAGGAAGAAGAATAAAAATAGAATAAAAATAAAAGTTAAAAAAGAGTTTTTGTGACTTCCATTCTTCTTCCAATCCTTAGTGGGAATACTTATACAACAAATAAAAAATTGAATTGTGCCAGGTAACAAACATGAAATTGTAATTGTTGAATTTTTTTAAAGTTGGGCTAACTGAGCTAAAGCAGCAACTAATGTCAATGCAGCTGAAGTTCTGGCTTGCTGGAAATTGAATGACTGTTGCTTGGGAACCAGGAAATAGATCACGTAACACCACATGGATTCACTGAATATCATGGCAGCAAAACTAGTTATTTATCACAACAGTGTTAATGCTGGGAACATCTGCTTTTAGGACCCTATTCAGGTGTTTTCCCCATGGCTTAAAAAGTACAGCCAAAATATGTGTGTGTGTGTGTGTGTGGCGGGGGGGGGGGGGCGGTACCAGGTTTGCTTCTTGTTAAGAAAATACCTGCAAAGATCCATATCTTTCAATAAGGTCTGGATCTTTGAGGGTGTTGGACCTTTGGGGATTGACTCTCAAAATAATTTTCTGAGATCCCAAGGGTCAATCCTTACTGCCAACACAAGTTTTTTGGGCATCCTTCCCTGCCAGCCCCCCATTTTCCTCCTCAACTTTCCAGAGAGGTCTGCCTTCATCTGCAGGCCTCTTGGAGTAAACTTCTGTCTCATCAGAATGAGAGGGGAGAGTTTAGGGTGAAAAAGGGAATCAGAGTGGCTGACTAGATAGCCTCCAGGGTAGATGTCTAACCCCTCCCATCACCAAAATTGTGGGGTTTGGGCCTGTTGTGTGCTCTTAATCCATCTCCTATCTGGAAAGGCAGAATGATGAAGCCTGACTTTTTAGTATTACTTGTTTTTCAGATTACTTTCAATGGAATCTGTGGCATCATGTTGAGGCCCTATATTCTATCTTAGACATGGACGTGTGGTCTATTGCAGCCTCAAGGATTACGGGGTGTCTTCAAAAGAAAGGGAAGCTGGAACAGACTTCAAATAAGGCTCTGGAACTCTGAATCTTAAAGTTCAAAAAGGTTTATTTACTACAACCAGTTTCCCTGGTGGACTGATCTCTTTCTTAGATAATAAGGTTACAGCAAAGTCTTTGGAAGGAATGATTACTTGCCTCGAAGTGTTGAGGGATCTGTAGTACTTTGAATGTTCCAAGCCATTCCTGCCTTCAGCAATGGCTCTTGAGATTACAAAAATCTCAAGTCCCTCAGATCTATGAATATTTTTGCAAAACAGGGTTTCCTATACAGTTTGCAGAACTGATTGAAGATGCCGAGTCACACAAGCTTCACCAAAGCCTTACGATATGCTTTGGTATCCTTGAAAGTTGACCTCGGATGGGTTTAGGCGGCAAAAAATGGCTGGTCCAAGCTGAAACCCAGATTTCAGCTAGCATGTCCTTTGCTGTTTCTTTGCTAGGCTGAACTGGAGGGAGAAACCCCCTCCTCAGGTGACCTCAGAAGGAGGAGGAACTAAGGTACCTGAGAGTAACTTTGGTGCCAAACTCGCATTTCTCCCACACAAAGCACACACATATTTGCAACGGCAGGCAACATCAGACAAAGGGTTGCAAGCATGCAGCAGGCCCACTGGGGCCACAACAGAATCACTCTACAAAACAAATAAAACGTTTTCATAACAAACAAATCTCTTCACTTAAACCATTTTTACTTGCAGGTTGCTTGTAAAAACAATAAAATTTCCAATTGTTAAAAATATATGTTAAAAATATATACTTATAATATTACAGTATCCTTTATCTTTTTTTAAAAAAGTTAAACATGCTCCTTTCACACGTGATCCTAAAAATAATCTTTAAAGCCACTCTTATTAATGTGGAAAGTAGTAAACTTATCAAGGCATTGATTGAATGAATGACCTACATTTAAATAATTCCAAATGTTAGAAATAACTAAGAAAGTGAGATTTCAGACTTAGGAGTCATCTCCTCAGTGTTCCTCAAACTCTGCTCCTCCAGATGTTTTGGACTTCAGTTCCCATAAATCCAAGCTAACTTACCGGCTGTTAGGAATTGTGGGAGTTGAATGCCAAAACATCTGGAGAAGCTCAGCTTGGGAAATTCTGATTTGATGCAACTTGAAGCTGACTCCAAGCTGTGGGTGGCTAGAAAATGCATGCCGCCAAAATGTGCTGCAGTGTAAATTAAAGAGCTGAAGGTGCATCAAGTGAAGTCACAAGAAAGTATGAGTTAAGCCTGGATCTGAATCTTATGAAAGGCTTTGTGGGTTTTATTCAGCATTTTGAAATGTGCTTGGAAAAAACACCCAGCAGCCAGAGGAGGTGTTTTAACAGAAACATTGTATGGTCATAACATACAACTTGAGGAGAAAAAGTAAATCATTCCTTGATTGCTAAGGTGCACAGTTGTGAAAACTGTTACGCTTTTCTCCTCTAATTCAGTATATCTCTACCAAGGCAGCTTATCTCCTAAGCCAGGGATGGGGAAACTACGCCCCGGGGGCCGGGCGCGGCCCTTTGGCCGATTCTATCTGGCCCTCCTAAGGGCCCCGGCAGGCAGGCAGGTAGACTCGCTCGCCTCGCCCTGCCCACTCACCGCTCGCCCCGCTCGCCGCTTTATAATGTTATATTATATTATAATTTCAATATTTTATAATGTTTAATATATATATACTATAATATAATAATTATGATATTAATACTAATAATATATGAATATTTCTTGATATATTAATATGTTAATTTTAATGATGTGTAATATATAGTAAATATAGTAAGTGAATAAATAAATAAATTATGTAGATTAGCATGTTGTTCCGTCTTTAGGTGCGGCCCTCCATAATATTTTTTGGCTCTTGTGTGCCCCCTTGGAAAAAATAATTGCCCACCCCTGTCCTAAACTCTCTTTATCACTATTTGTTCCCTGAACCCTCTAGGTTCTGTGCTCTCTTTCTTGATGTGCCTGTTTACTCGGATTCCCTGAATCTTTCTTATCCCTGTTAATTCATTTCATTCCTAACAAGACTTTTCTCTTGCTGGCCACCTGTACTCCATTCTTTCTTGCCTTTTTTTTTTTTTGCATAATTTACTCACTGAAAAATCTGGGCTCTGAGTCTTTGGTCTCCTTTTTTCTTGATTTGCCTACCCCTCTGATTCCCTGATTCCTTCTCATCTCTGCTAATTTGCTTCATCCCTGCTAAGGCTGCTCATCTCCTTCTGCCCCCTCTTCTGTCACTCTTTCTTGGCTATGCTTGTTTTACACAATTTACGTCCTTGAACTCTCTAGGGTTTGAGTTTTCTTTATGTTCCTGCCTACTCTGATTCTGGGTAGATGTCTGAGAGCTGTTCCACGCAGGCATTAAAAGGCAGCATTAAGCTGACTCACACATGGGATTTCTATAAAACATACTGCACACCTCCACTGTCCAGCCACATCAAACACAGTTCAGAATTTCTGGGCAGATACCCTGCCTATCACCCTCCCCCAATGTTATTGCTGGCTACAGCCACAACAGGTGTCCAGAGACCCACCAGAAGGTGTCTGTAGCTATCAACAACATGGGGGGGGTGCAGGAAGGGATGACCATCCTGTGTCCCCAGGCCACCTGAGCTTGGGAAGTGTGGAATGGCTGTCAACATAGCTGCAATCAACCCCCCACCATGAAATAAAGAGAAGAGACAACAGATATGGTACTTATTTATTGAAGTTCTGCAAAACTACAGGAAGAAAACATGCCTAGTCATTTTCATTAGACTAGTTAAGGAACAGGAATCAATTCTCTGACTACCTTCATAGGAAACCCTTGGGCCAGCACCTGAACCTTGAGGGCAATATCTTGGTTGCTAGCTTTAGTCATGCTTGATTGAAAGGTCACCCTGAGGGTACTCCCTCCCAAACCACAGGATTTTACAAGAGTGAGAAACCCCCATTCAGGGTCCAAGGGAAGCCCATTTCCCATCTCCCCAAGCCACGGAACCAAAATAGGTTATTTCAGCAACCCAGACTTCACCCACAAAGGGTTGCCACAGTGAACAGAACCTAATTTAACTCCACCTCATGCCAATTTCCAAGCCCCACAGTAACAATATGGATAGGCAAAACAAAAACAAAAAACCCCTAAGTGATGTTTTTGGGGAAAAACAAACCTTCCTACCTTCCCTGACATGACCAGTTGAATTTCACAATGTTCCAAAGGTGGGAGAGTTGGTCATGCAGATAAAGAGAGGTTGATCTGAATAGTGGATGCTCAAATATTCTCTACCCCACCTCAAGTGACCTGAGTAGGTCCTTGAAGGCAGCCTCACCCATGTGCTACACTTGGCATCCTTCACGGGCATCTTCAAAATTTCGCCCTAACCATAGCCCATCTCCCCCTCACCTCATGACTTTCGTTGGGGCTTGCTTAACCAAGAGGCTTTCTCCAGGTTAATCCAGATCAGCTTCTATGCAGCGTGTAGTGGTCAGTGAAGTTGTACCCTACAGTTGCTATGATTCCATAGCATTGAGCCATGTCAGTTAAACTCATGCCTAGCTGCATTAATTATACAGTGCAATGCATCCTAAGTGAGCTCCTTAAAAATGTGCAGTTCCTAAACAGTGATAAGATTTCTGTCCTTTGTGTTAAAAAAATCCTAATTGTTTTTTTCAATATAGGAAGCATTTAAAAATATTTTTCCTTAGCATCTCTTGAGAAATGGGAAAACTGAGAATCTCCATTACTACCTGAGAGTTCATTAGAGATTATATCTAAACAAACACGTACATAAAGGTCAAGGAATTCTACATGTAAAAATGCAGGAAAAAGTTGTGCAGAAGCCCCAGTCAAAATTCACAATCCTTTTGAATTTTTAAAGGTCATCCAGTGATTCTCTGTGGGTTTGAACCCTGCTCCCAGCGTCCAAGTTCAATATATCATGCTGGCTCACCAAAATAATATTGCAATGGTTAGAGTGCAGGTCGTCTTGGATAACTGTCTATCAACTCTTCATGTCTGGAATCTTCAAGTTTATCTTATGACAAAATTCATTTTTCCTATAACGTTGGATCAAAGTAATTGACAAACTTCAACTTTTTTTGTCACAGAGTCTCAATTGGATTGATGGTCATTTTGACTGAGTCACTGTAACACATTCAGATTCTTGTTTTCAACCACTAGAAATATTTTATTCACTCAGTGTTAGATTATTAACAAGAGCATGAATGTTTTAGAAAGGTCCAATTAAAGCATGTTCCTCAATCAAATTTAAAATATGTGGCAAAATCTGAAAGTTAATGTTTTCCAATCATTTTAATACAAACTGATAGAGCAGGAGTTATTCTGTTGAGCAGAGTGTGCATAACCTTCAAGATCAAGATGTGTAAAGCTAATAGAAGACCTGAAGTTGTCGTTGCTAGGGATGTAAGCCTTCATTAAGATTCCTCTCTAAGATATCACAATTCAGTTTTTGAAATTTACAATTCAGTGTGTGTGCTATTCAATATTCTCAAGTTGTTGTTTTTAATGGAAAAGGACATTTGCTGTAAAAAAAACCCAACAAAAACACAGGATTTTCTACATGGAAAATATTTCTATGCAGAATTATTAATTAATGGGAATAAAATGCTGTTTTCTTCACATAAATTGTTTTCTTCAATCAATCATGTATGTTAGTTTCCACAGAATAAATCCCCAATTACAGTATTTCTTTTTGCAGATCTTATTAATTCACTATTAAAATATAACTTTCCACACAGAAAATGCTATTTCCCTCTCAGAAAATCCTGTTTTAAATGCAAAACTACCCTGTGGAGTCTGTGGACATTTTGTACATAATAGGTTCCAAGCACTGAATATTCTCATCAGAGGAGAGATTTCTTTTCTGATTAGGGTTTGTCAACACACACACACACAAATGATTTTTATCGTTTCTTTAAAACAATATATTTGAATGTTTGCTATCTCTTGTAATTGTTGTTAACAATTTGACCTTAAGAAATGTATTCTTAAGGAACCAACAAGTAACATTTTTTTTGTTTTCTTAGCATTTGTGCCATGATGCCAATAACAACAACCTTCAATTTCACCAAGTTATGTTGCTTATATTTTTCAAATTGTGGCAATAGCTTTTACATCTGTTTCAGTTTTAAAATGTAACAAAACTAAATGAGAGAGGGGGGAAAACCCCAAAGGATTAGGTGGAAACTTGTGCCAGGCACTATATATACAAAGCGGCATTTATGCAGAAGCCAGGGTAAGTAGTACAAAACCTAAAAATATGCTTGTTCACCAAGTAAGTTCTTCCATATCAGGAAACAATAATATTATGTGGCCTTCTATTTATTTTGCATTATGACACTGTTTGTCCAGGGAAGTCTTGTAAAGATCTTGGATTGCATATTGATGTGCTTCAGCCTCTCGGGATTCCTTGTCTCCACTCCCTTAAAATCTCATAACTTACCTAAGCAATTCCCTCTCTCTCCTTTTTCACACTATTGCTGCTGCTGTTGTTACCATTACTATTTTATACAATCTATATTCTGATGAGTTGCCTTTTTAGCAAGACTTGAACAATTTACACTGTAGATGCATGCCTGGGGAATCTGTGAAATAAACTACTTTACGGTTGGAATACATAATTAATGGTTCAATATGCCAAATGATAAAGTGGATATCATAGTCATTTTTTCAAAAATGCAATTTATCATATAAACTTCATAATTAGCTTGCCAAGTAGATACTCAGTTTTGAATGTGCTGTTATAGCAGATTAAGTGAAGGCCAAAAAAGGAGGAAAAATTGAGCTTAAAATCAGACGCAGACCTAAGGGGATTTTTTGATCAAAGTAATTGCTACCACTCTAATATGCATAACAAGAAGACAATTCCCTACAAATATTCTGGATCACTTTGTACAACTCAGGCTGTTTTTCCCCTTTTGCATTGTGATGAACCTCAACAATTATTATGAACATTCATAGCCTATCAGAATTGTTTAAACTTAAAGAGTCATTGAGATTTTGGAAAGCATTATTTTAAAAAAGAATGGATGTAAAAAAAAGACAATTGCAAACTCTTACAAACTAAATGTAAATCCACAATACAATTCAAAAGCCCATTTGAATCATAAACGCATACAATTTAAAGAGCCATAGAATTGGAAGGAGAGAGACCACAATGTAGTCACCCACTATACAGGAATACACAATCAAAGCACCCTTGACAGATGGCCATCCAGCCTCTGATTATAAACCTCCTCCAGGAAAGAAGACTCCACCACATTTTGAGATAGTTTTAATCCATTGTTTTATGTACCAATCTTTAGAGCAGGGATCCTCAAACATTTTAAGCAGAGGGCTGGTAAACAATGCCTCAAACTATTGGGGAGGGCAGACTATAGCTTGAAAAAAAACATGAGTGGTTTCCTATGCACACTGCACATATCTTATTTGTTGTGCAAATAAAACCTTCCCAGAAAGAACGATGCAATATTTAGAATGAAGAACAATTTTAACCAGCATAAAATTACCAGTATGTCAGTGGGGAGTATGGTCCTGCTTTTGGCTGATGAGATAGTAAAGTTAATTAAGATTTTTGTTGTTGTGTACCTTCAAGTCATTTCAAACTTAGGGCAACCCTAAGTCTAAAGTTTAGAGTGGGGCCCTGGTAAATGATCTGGGAGAGCCACATCTGGCCTGGGGGCCTTAGTTTGGGGACACTTGAGCAACAGAAAACAAGATTACTTAATCTTAAATATCTATTCCAATATTTAAACCTGGCTATCATGTCACTTCTTAACCTTCTTTGTGCACTCTAAATCAATTCATTTACCATATGTGTACACTGTGAAGCATACCTTCCAGGTCGTTTACCTTTTTGATCGCTCTCCTCTGGAAATGTTCAATTTTGTCAATCTTGTTCTTGAATTATGGTGCCCAGAACTGGACACAGTACTCCTGGTGAGGTCTGACCAAAGCAGAATAGAGTGATTTTCCTTGATCTAGACACTGTACTCCTATTGATGCAGCCTAGAATTATATTGGTTTTTAAAGCTGCCACATCATACTGTTCACCTGTACTCAGTTTGTAATCTATTCAGATTTTTAGATCCCTTTTACAAGTACTGTTATGAAATCAGGTAACACCCATCCTCTGTGCATTTCATTTACAAAATAATAATAAAAACAAGCAACCTCATCAGAAGGGATAAAATCAGTGTCCTGGGATGCTTTCACTATATCTAGGGGATGGAGGCAAACACTGGACATCACACGAAATCATCATGAAAGGGAGCTGCACACAGGGAGACAGATTCACCCTGCTGCTCCCTCTTTCCTTGCCAGTAGCCAGGTGAAGTGGGATGCTTTGCTTGTCCTTTTAGACCAGTGCTTCTCAATCTGTGGGTCCCAGCCAGTTTACCAGCTGTAGGATTTCTAGGAGTTGAAGGCCAAAACATCTGGGGACCCAAAGGCTGAGAACAACAGTTTTAGACAAAGTTGCTAAACATTGTTCCATTAAAATCATACAAAATAATTAAAATATTAATAAGATTTATTTCTCCCAAAAACAGGTAATACAGCACACAATTAAAATAAGCAAAGGTTTACAGATATTTTTTTAAGTCCTTAGTTGCCACTGGATTGTGGCATTTACTTTTGTCTGGCTATTATCTCATGCTCCATAAACTGAACCAGGGGGAGGGAGTGATGGGTCTGGCAGATAATAGCAGGCTTTAGAATATATTCCCCCTGTAGTTCTACAGTTCTGAAGTGCATATGATTTTAAAGCTGGAAAATGGCAGCTTCTCATTATGAAAGGGCATGATTAAACTTGGTTTATGGCATTATAAAAGGGCATAGTACTGCTGAGAGTGCTTCCCCATTTGTCACACTAAAGTGTTTATTAGGAGAGGGTGGCTACAAGCAGCCTGTTTTCAAAAGGGTATTCAAAATAAGGGTATAGTTCAGCTGTATTGCCTCCTTAGTTCTTCACTTCCTGGTTTACAAAGATGGTGAAAACCAGTTCCTTCAGTGGTAGCTTAATCTTTCTCTATGGAAGAGCATATTTTAAAGAGCTAGAGATTTGGGGTAGGTGCTTTTAAAATTGCCTATGATCCTGTTGATTTGTATATTTAACCTGTATAAACCATAGTGCTCGTCTTCTTTTTCTTTCTCATTCCTTCCTCCCTCATGCTTCACCCCCTGGATTTAGATGTGAAGTGAAGATCTTATATTTGGCAAATCATAGTTAAAAGTACTACTTGTAAATTGTTCTAAGAGCTGCTTCATAAAATGACCTGGTTAAATAGAACAAGGATAGTTGTGAGAAAAGCATAATTTATTAAGGTTTGCACATTTTCCAAAGTGATTGATAGATTTTGCATTAGCAGACAGCAAGAACATGCCATTTAAAAATAAATATGAATATATCAGTATGTATAATATATAAGAAGTTATTACTGAAACGTGGACAGGAAAAGAGATTTAAAGATGGGCTTAAAGTTAATTTTTAAAACTGTGGCATAGACATTGAGAACTTGAGTGTGACCAGCAGTGCTGTGGTATTTGAAGAGGAATAGATGAAGGTTGAAAGGAAGAAACATGCTAAGAGGAAGGCACATGAATCCAACCGTGATCGGGACTGCCTTCCACCTGAAAACTAATGCCCTCACCAAGGAAGAACATGTAAATCTAGAACAGGGCTCCATAGTCACCTACGTATCCACTACCAAGACACTACACTTGGAAAGCCATCATACTCGAACAGTGAGGGGTCGCCTAAGTAAGTAAGTAAGTGAAATGTAGTTTGCTTGAAAAAGAAACTATGTTATAAATATATATTTTAATAGTGGTTACCATGAAATGTAATGTATAGCTTTAAACATCTGTAGGTGAACACAGAAATCCTCAGGTTTGAAATATGCAATAACTTTTGACCAAGCAAACATATTTGCATCAGTTATTATTTGTACTTTCTGAGGACCTTCTTTAGAGGACCAACATATTCCCTTGAAAAATGTTTGCTGTGTTAATAGGTATGTCATTAAAAAGTCTCAGTACCATTGTAGTATAGAGCACTGGACCAGGTTTCAGAGGTGAATTATTTATTTATTATTTACTTCATTTCTATACCGCAATTTCTCAGCCCTAAGGCGACTCAATAGGGACTCAATTATGGTCCCTATTGTGTCAAAATACAAGGTGGGTAGTTCTGGACCCACCATTCTTTATCTTCCTCTCTTTCTCTGACTCAGGGTTCATCTACATGGGGCATGTATTGTTGATGTTGATCTGAAGTGGGATACTCTGGATCGGAGTCTACATGGCCAGCCACTGAGCTGGTTCAGAGGCCAATGGGAGGCCTCATTGTGAGGCACTGAGTTGTCCCGCCATGTGGATGGCCGATTAGAAGCTTCTGGGACACCAATCCTTCCTTACCTTTATTATCCTCAACTTATCAGAAAACATCAGACATAGAATTGCAGTGGTCACTTCTAATCATAAGTACAGCAAAATTCATAAACTGTTTTGGAGGACGGGAGACAGGAAGAAAGAGGGGAAATGATATAAACAAGTGTTACCAATGGAAAATGTTTTGAATGTTTGTATAATTTTGTGTAGCACTATTCACAAAAACAATAATTTGAAAATAATAATAAAAAAATGTCTAATCAGATCCCCTGATGCTGGTCAGAGTGATAGTGCGTGATGACAGAGGGGAGGGAAGAAAGGAGAATCCCACAATTTTTAAAATGCAGGACAAAGTGTTAGGGCAAATAGATCCCATGCCACAGAGTCCATCCCTACTCCAACTCATTTTGCCTATATGTGTGGGCCCTGAGTTCTCCTGCCCTATGCAGTGAGTAGAAAGTTGCAAGTACATTTCTTTAACTCACTGGAGAAACATGAGATCTGCATGCAGCCAATAAAAATTATTCATAAATTTGAGTATAGAACTACAGGTCTTGCAACTACCCAAGTGTGTGTATGTGTGTGTGTGTGTGTGTTTATTGCAGAGAAGGGACATGGTGCAAGAGCAAGGGATAAAGAAGGGGAAAGAACAATTGCATAACTAGTCTCAATTATTAGACTCATACATGGGAAAGAAGGTTCACCCAACTATATGCAGGATAATGTATATGTTATGAGTATGCAAGCATGCAGAAAAGCCACATAATGCATCTTCTTAAAACTCCCAGGAGAGAAAGGGGAACAGGCAGATAAACGGACCAAGTATTTTCCAGCTCTGTTTTGAAGTTAATGGATGATGAGTCCTCAAACCTCAGAAACCAGAGAAATGACTAGATTGAGAAGGGTAGGCTCCATTACTGGGTTGTTGTAAGTTTTTTGGGCTGTATGGCCATGTTCTAGAAGTATTCTCTCCTGAAGTTTTGCTTGCATCTATGGCAAGCATCCTCAGACCTAGTGAGGATGCCTGCCATACATGCAGGTGAAACGTCAGGAGAGAATACTTCTAGAACATAGCCATACAGCCTGAAAAACCTACAACAACCCATGAAAACCTTCGACAACATTGTGCATACTTTTGCTATAATGACTAATAAAATCGGAGTAAAATGTTAAGATTAGTACATGTAATAAAGTAAATGGTAAAAAAAAACCATGAGAGAACTTGGCTTAATTTGCATAAATTGAAGATTTCTGTTGTGCAGGGTTTGGTTTCTTTGCTGTGGAAATTCAAATATGTTGGTGGGGAGTCTACATACTCTTGTCTTTTTGATTCATTTGTACCTGGAGGCTTGTTTCCGTTGTTGGGTGAAAAGAGGTCAGTGCCTTGGGCAGCAAATTGGGAGATGAAAGGAATTGGCTACATTATTATTGCCCTTTACAAAAGAACATCAACTAAAGTAATATTTCAGGATATTAGTGGAATGCATGTATATCTGAGATACATTCATATGAACCTCTTACTGTTAACTAGCTATTTTTTCTATCTTCTTGGTGTTTGTGGAGGACACAAGCAGGCATCTTGCAAACCATTTGTCTCCAAAATTGTCTGGAAGCTTTAACACCCACTCACAGTTGTTGTAACACCATTTCATGTTGAAGCTAATGATTCCGAGAGGGATTCTTTGTCACATTGATGTTCTGAGCGAAGTAACTGTTCTGCAAATATTTCTTCCCCCTGAAGTATTGCTAAGTAAACAAAAAGGAATATGTCCAAGTTGTATAGTAAGTAGATGACACCAGAAAAGATGTATCTAATGGCTGATTTGTTCTTAGAGTTTGACAGCAATTAGCCTATAACAGGAGATCATTCAGGTCTCAGGGCTAATTAACAAGCCTGGATAAAATATGGGGATTTGTTGCTTAGCAACTAAATGGGACTTAAAAAGTTATGCCAAACTTCTACTTCCTATATAGCTATCATAAGTAGTGTTTAGTTAAGTATTGTCTTGTGTCACTGTGACTTGATTGTACTCTTGTATACAGGTCAGCTGTATGTATTGAAGGTAGGTTTTGGGGCCACAATTATTAATTTTGATCTGACTCTTCAATACATTGAAGATCATTCTTCAGAGAGAGGGAAGTGCCAGCACCATCTCAAGAGGCCAGCCATCTGTCTCCCACTGCCACCACTTTTCTGCCCAGTTGTTCAAAAAGGCTAGAAAAGGTATCACAGCTGAAAGAGTGGAGGGAGAGGGGACAAGATCTTACTTATTACCTCTCTCCTCCAAGAATCATACAGTTGGAAGAGACTGCATGGGCCATCTAATCCAACTCCCTGTCATGCAGGAAATAACCTTTCCCACTCCTTCACAGCTGAAGGGGGAGAGAAGTTTGCCTCCTCCCCCAAAGAGAGAACATTTAGTTACATCTGGAACTAGTTTCACGGGGTTGAGCCAGGCTTTCGCCTGGCCGCCCCCCCCTTTTCTTCAGTCTGGAGCCGAGCGTCGAGGAGGAAGGTTGTTGGGAGGTTTGTCTTGGGGCCCGGGGGGGTCCTGCTCCAGCCCCCTCCCCTCCAGTCCCTTCCTATGCTCTTAGCCCCCTTTTCCACATGGTCATCCCAGGGCCAGTGGGTACGGGCCACACGTTTTTCTCCTCTTTACCTCCCTCCTCTCTCGCTGGCGTCATGGCCTCATTGCCATGATAGGAGGCTGCACTGGGCCTTCCTCCTCCCCTCGAGCATGTGCTGTGGTGCTGCTGGCAGGGAGCATCCTGAGGCAGCCCCAGTGTTCTCTCTGCACCACTTCTCCCTTGTGGCTGGAGATGCGGCAGGTCCGCCTGCGGCGAGCCTCGTGGACGGCAGATTCCAGCTTCCTCCTCTCCTTGTGCCTGGATCCAGCTGGGAGTTCACCCTGGGTGACGGAGAGGGCTGGCCTGGCCCTGTTTGATGCCCTCCCCCCCTCTTTCCCCAGGGCTACGGCGGCCTCTCTCTGGGGGAGGGTCAGACAGGGAGAGCTTTCTGGCTCCTGCTTTGGCACTCGTCGGGGTGGTGCTCAGGGAGGGGTGGTTCTTGTCACTTCTTTTACCTGCTCGGCAGCCGGGATGGCACGTCTGCGCAGGAACGCTTCATGGCTCCTACGCAGACATGCAGAGATGTACGCCAGCCCTGCCGTGGCTGGCCCTGGCCAGGATGGTGTGCAGGAGGGAGCTCCCACCGGGTGGTTTTTGTCCTCGTTCTTCCTCCTGCTGTAGCCTGGTCATCTGCACCCGTTTTCCCCTGCCGTCAGCCGGCATGCTCCCCATGGGCACTGCCGCAGTGCTGTGGGATGGTGCCAGGTCTTGTGCCCAGTGCGACATAGCCTGGACTGCCTCTTCGCTTCTCCCCTCCCCATTTTCTTTGGGTTTGGATGCTGTGGCATCCCATCCTCTTCTCCATGGTGGCCGCTGTGACAGATGGATAATGTTTAACAATAAATTAATGCCAGGACTCTGGTACATGCCAGGGAGGGCAGGGCGACCTATTTTCCTTCAAGTCTGACAACTGCATTGTATGAAAATATGTGCTATATTGTTTGCAGTACAACACCTGTGTCTGATTTTCAAATCAGGGGCCTGGAAAATGTTATAAGATCTCACATCCACTATACATTCGGCATGCTGGTAGCTGGGCTACTACAGTTCTCAGACCTCAATGCTAATTAATAAGAGAATGATTAGCCTTATCCTGTGTTTATATTTTAAAAAACAGAACAACAAACAAATTCAGAGTGATAAGAGTTTATTGAATTACTGAGTCACCTTTAGATGATATTATCCCCCCCCCCATGAGCTCAAATTTATATTTATTATAAGATAAACAGACTACCACCATGATTGTTTTCATCAAATTAAGATTCTATTGGCCTCAGAAACACATGGCAGCTGATTTTTATCAGGCTGCGGCTACAACAGCCTCTGATGCTTGAAAATAAGTGACAGCTTCAAACACTTAAGATATGTTTAAATCCACTAAATGGACAAAGGGCGAGGTTTCCCACATCATGCTGTTATATATTTAGTGAAAACCCTAAACACTTAGGGTTGAGTTACAATATCCATGGGGAGGGGTTCTTCTGCTACACGCTGCTCGTCTGGCACCTTGATGAGTCCTGATGACAAATATCACTTTTGTCAATGACCACCAGGCCTTCGAGTTACTGGTTACTACATGACAAATACAAGACATATTTGTTTTCAAACAGAATTGCCTTAAGGCTGCTCTCCTCGACAGAGAGGATATGATTTGAACCCTTGAGACTTAGGGTCAGATCATTTAAGGGTTAAATTCACCCTGTCTCCTAGAACAATTTAATTTCTACAAACTGTGCACTGACATACAAAAAATAACTCCCTCCCCCGTTCTTTTTGGTTGTTGGGTGTCACAGCTATGTCCACTGTGCGGAGACCAAGCCTAATGATGCTTTGTGGCCACCATTTGGGGCCTTGTTATGTTGACCATTGAATGAGAGGATGAGAGCCTTGATCTGATAAGGGTAACCCCACTTTCAGATTTCTCGGTTAGCAAGGATACCACGCCTTGAGTGGCGCGCGGGGGGGGGGGGGGGGATGTCTGAGGTTTCACCCAAATTAGATAAACTGGCCAGTCCATGGTATTGCCTGTGGTGAAGGGCCCTGCAGGCAGCACAGTAAATGACTGAATGTGACAGGACAGATGCTATCTATCTCTCTGTGTTGGCCAACACGGTTTGGCAATTTGTAGGCCGGTTGTGGCCTTGTGATATCATGCCTTGGATGGTGTCAGGGTGATAGGCTCAAAGCTTCAAGCCAGAAAGCAAGAGTTGGGCCACGTGCATGACATTGCCCCAGGTAAAGGGCTTCCCAGACGTCCTCTCAGTCATCAAGATTGCCAGGCCTTGGATGGCGCGAGGGAGATATGTCCAAAGCTTCAAGCCAGGAAGCAAGAGTTGGGCCACTACATGGCATTGCCCCAGGTGAAGGGCTTTGCAGACAGTCCTCTCGGTCATCAAGGTTGCCAGGCTTGGATGGCGTGAGGGAGATATGCCAAAGCTTCAAGCCAGGAAGCAAGAGTTGGGCCATGTTCATGGCATTGCCTGAGATGAAGGGCTTTGCAGACAGTTACTAAATGACTTAATGTTACAGACGAGGGGGTTTCCATCTCTCTGTGCAGGCCAACTGGTTGGCAAGTTACAGGCCGGTTGGGCCTTGTGGTTGGACTTGGTGGGGGATGGGGGCTAAATAGACATCTGCCCCCAATCTGTGGTGGAAAACAGTTAGGAAAAGCTTAAATTTGGCATACGCCCAAGGCATCCCCTTCAGGGGGGAATGCCATTGACTAAAACGCTCAACTAAGGCACAGTTTGATGTGGTGAGAGGAATCCTAATGCCCTAGGAATTGGGAGAGTTGGGTCTCAGATACCCCGAGAGGGACTTCTCTAACACATTTCCCTTAGAGGTTGCCCGGATTAGGTTCCCTGGGGACCCAGATATTTCACTCTAACAAGCCAAGGGTAGGCCGGGCAGGGATGCTACTTCGGTTTTGCCACCAAGTTCAAGTTCCATAGGTTTAGATCCAGTCAAAATTTAATTGGTAACAATTAATAAAAGTTGCCCATATTTAAACCCAAATACTGTTGTGTGGTTATGTTATTTCGTGGGGTTGGCAGGCAAAGTACAATCAAAGTACGTGAATCAGAAATATGCCAGATGAATCAGATATAGCTGTCTTTTTAGTCTATATGTTGTAGTCAATGAGTTCCGGGGGCCCTTCTTCATTGCCATATAATACAGTTCAAAGCAGATAACCTGGATTTTATATGACAGTGTAGAAGGAACCTTAGTTTTATCTGGACTACCCAGCTCATTAAGCTGCTTCTAATAGGGCATGATCTCCAAACTTTTAATCGCTTTAGTTTCCCTCCTCTGGCCTTTAAAATAATAATAATAATAAGGTACACTGCTTTACCTAATCCTGATATTTGGGTGTTTGACTAAAATTTCTAGACTCATACATAGTATATACAATGTATGTTCTTTGATAGAAAACTAACATTTTGGGAGGCAGATTGTTTTGTTTTGCTTTTGGCAAGCTTCCATCTGGGGTCTAGTAAGCTCTTTCTTAGACATTTGTTTTATTTTAAAAACAATACTAAATAAACTTCTGAAATCTAAATGTAAAATTTAACAATTAAGTATCTGAACAATTAAGTGGCTTGTAGAGGAGGACAATGAAGAGACAAGTTGGAATAGTTAGAGGGCTCTGAGAGCCCAGTGGTTTTCATTACAGTTATTAATTGGACTTGAATCAGAAATATGCCAGATGAATCAGATATAGGTGTCTTTTTTAGTCTATATGTTGTAGTCAATGAGTTCTGGGGCCCTTCTATACTGCCATGTAATCCAGTCCAAAGCAAAACCTGGATTTTATATGGCAGTGTAGAAGAAACCTTGGTGTTACCTGGACCACATCGGGAATTATATGAATTTCTAAGTCTAGGTCCTACAATTCAGGATTTCACATGTCACAAGGAAAGAGAGGGAGAATATGATACCAAATGTCATTTTTGATGGTATGCCTGTGATGATCATGAAATGTGTTTTCATGAAATGTGAACCAGTAATTGTATCATCTCATTGACCAAGTGAACAATGATCCCTCAGTATAGTAACTTAGTATAGTATGTTACACTTTTCCTTCAAAGCTGCATTTTTTGTTTTCTTCAGTTGAAGTAGTTTATTGAATACATCTGGGCTGAGTTTATCTTTTAATTAATGTAAATTTTTATTGATTGTTTATTTGGCAAACATAGGGGATTAATTTACAGTTTTTAATGAACTTGTCCACTTAAATTGCTGTTGTCCTGATATCATACTGGATTCCTGCCCTCTGTATCAAACACTACAGACATAGACTGTGCTTTTATTCATAAGATGCATCAAGAATGACAGTGGCAAACCTCTAAACAAAAATCGGCAGGGGAGAATCAAGAAAAATAGAGAGGAAACAACAATGCAGCTAAAGCTCTTCTCTAGATTCTGGATTTTTGTTCTTAAGTTATATATTTTTTATTTATTTATTATTCCAACTTATATACTGCCACTCCCCAAAGGCTCAGTGGTTTATAATGTAAACAAGAAACAATATACATTACACCAAATTAAAACAAAGAGAAATCCCCAATTAGCAGAATTCGAATGCCTAAATATGTTTTACATGCCCCCCGAAAGGAAGGTAAACTTTGAAGAGCTCGTGTTTCTGCCGGCAAGGCATTCCATAGGCATGGTGCCACAATCGTGAAGGCTCTGCACCTGGTGGCCATCAGGTGAAAGGTCTTAAAGTTGGGAACTTCAAGCAGATTTTGGTCCTCTGAACGAAGTGATCTCTGGGGCTTGTAGGGGGTGAGGCGGACCCTCAGGTATGCCGGCCCTGGACCATATAAGGCCTTAAAGGTGAGAACCAACATTCATGGATGAATGACAATAACTTATATTCTCAGCAATATTTTGACATTTCATTATTGGACCTACCTTTTGTTTTCTTCTGCAGACACTGGCTGGGTTGATAAGAATCCTAATCTAATGACCAGGATGGTTGGTGACCTGGGCTCTTGGAAGCCTTCAACTAATATGGTTGCCATAAATTCAAGTCAACTTAATGACAACAAATAACAACAGAAACAACAGCAACAAATTTTTGGACAGCACCATCCCGAAGGAGGATGGGATAGGATGGCAATTTTACCATTCTTAAACATATTTTTAAAGTGCCATATCTTTGGCTTTCATGAATTTCTATCCTTTACTCCACAGGCACACAAAAGTCCCAACACACAAAAGTTAGTGTTGTGATGGAGTTAGTGATGAATGCATCAGGCAACAGGACACTCTCCCATTCCGATAGGTAGATAGATTTGTCTTTAAAATACATTTTTGAAGAATTTTGTTAATTTTAATAGGTACGTGTAAACATTAAGAACAAAAGTTGCTTGTATTGCACTGGTAAAATGTACTGCTGTTTCCAGCATATAATTATTCATGCTGTTCCTGCCTCCTAAATATCTCCTTACAGATGAGGAATGCACAAATATTCAAATACAGACTTTCCAGAACCAAATGTAGTCAGTATTTTAAGCGCTAATACACTTAAGTTCAAATAAACAAATTCAAAAGTTTTCTTTTAATGCAAGTTCCACCTCTCCTGCTTGTGGAGAAATTTATAAATTATATTATGTCACATTTTCAACTAAAAATGTGAACTAAATGAAATTCTAATTCACCTCTCTATTGAGAATTCTCTTTTCATTAAAGGCGTAGTATTAATTTATCACACTTCTCTATGCTCAACAGTATTTGATTCCAACATTATGAAGGTTTTGTAGTAACATTTGTGTTCATACAAGATTTTAATTCATAAATTATATGGTTGTCAGGTTGGATACAGCACATAGTTTTTGCAACTTTAATTCCAAACACATTGTGGAGGAGTGCAAGAGTGGTGAAGATGAGGAAAAAGTACCTATCCTCTCCTACCTTGTGAATGCCAACTCTCTGCTGCAGCTATCTCCTCTCAATATGGCTCTTGACTTCCTGGTAGAGAGTTGTTGAAGAACATATAGTTCTGATCTTTTCACTGGTGCATCTGTAGTCCTCCCACATTCTCGACCGGCAAGACAACAGCAACTTTGGGAAGAGATTGCTTAAGCTGAAAATGGAAGATTTTATGGTAGGAGAAGATAGGTATCTTCTTCTAAGTGTAGATTTACAATTCCTCATCTTGTTCAGGATTAAAGTAATAGGAGCTCCATCGCATATGCAACCTGACAGCCCTGCAAATCTCAAAAGTAAGCATACTAGGGTTGCCACATTTTGATATAAGATTAAGGGATAGGTACCTAAAATAGGGAATTTTTCACAAAAATAAGGGGCACGCCATACAAACTTGAAAAATAATTGATGATTTTCAAGTTTTTATGAAGTGTTCTTTATTTTTGTGAAAAATTCCCTATTTTAGGTACCTGTCCCTTATTCATGGGGAAACCCTAAACCATACTATCCCACTGACATGGAAATCTGATTGTAAAATGGCAGAGCTTCCTATTTATCATTGCATGACCCCAAAGAGAGAATATTACTATCGTCTGAGCTGGAACAAGGACAGAAAGGGTATGATCCAAACAAATTTAAACACATTTAAGTCTCATTTATTTTAAACAGAGAGTAAAATCGCATGCTTATCTGTTTCCTGTTAAGTTCAATGGAACATGAAATCATTTAACCTTGGTTAGATTACAGTCAGTGTAAGGATATTGTCACACATCACTAAAGAAATTGCATAAATGACCTTTCTTTTGCCAAAGCAAATGTAGAAAAGTAACTACACATAGACCGTCCATTTGTTTTCTGTACAAAACAATTGGAACCATTTTTTAAAAAAGCAATGATCATTATGAAGACAAGAAGAATTATGGAGATGTACAGAATAATTAAAATAATGTGCTACACTTAGATATTATTTTTTCTGTATTTGTAAACACATTGAGATTTCACTAACAGCCTGATTCATAATCTCCCCAGTTAACATTGGCAGAATTTGTTTCTTACTGTTTTTACAATGTTAATGAGGTATGTAGTACCTCTTTATGCAACTGTTTTCTAGGCAGTACCTTCTTAATACACTATATGATCATGATTCAATAATTCTATGTAACAGACTACAATTTTGAATCAGTTTCAAATTGCAAAGGTTTTATGCATTCCCCCAAAGAACTTTATGAGGATGAAATACTAAATTCAATGATCTCAGTTGGACACTGAGCAGGCAAATATGGAGCTGTAGTATTTATCATTGCCTCTTAAGGTAAACATTATGTATTCTTTTCCAGTTTATGTTTGCAGGACAAAAATACCAACCTTTTCTGTTTGGTTTGGCGGAGGGGGGAGGAGGTATTCTTTTGATGTGGGAAGCCCCAAAAAGAAGACACAAGTGACATTTTAAAAGGATAATTGGTCTCTGGGGCTTCCAAAGAAGGCACTGGAACCAGCCTCCCAAAGCAGTATGCAGTTCACAGTTAACAGAATCCCCAGCTCTCAGTTCAGGTAGTAAAGGTAAAAGTTGCCCCTTGACATTAAGTCCAGTCGTGCTCAACTCTAGTAGTTGGACTCATCTCCATTTCTAAGCTGAAGAGCCAGAATTGTCCATAGATGCCACCAAAGCGGTATCTTTAGATCTATTCACATTTGCATGTTTTCGGACTGCTAAGTTGACAGAAGCTGGGGCTAACAGCTGGAGCTCACCCTGCTCCCTGGATTTGAACCTTTCAGTCAGCAAGTTCAACAGCACAAGGGGCTCCTCTCAGTTCAATGAACCCCATTTCTACCCATACATAGTTTTAGTCTAAAGCAGATGTAGGGCACTGCATCTCTTTTTCCAAAGGAGAAGAAAGCATTACAAATTCCAAACTAAAGCACTGAGAAACTTTTTTTTGCCCTCTGAAGACTAGAAGATAATACATTACACACTTATGCACTCTCCCCACACACACAAATATTATTTTCTGAAATTTGTTTATAAACTTTCCTCTACAAAAATGCAATATAACAATGTATCTTAACATCTGGACAATATACTGAAATATTTGAGTATTTTCCCTTCAGCAATAGACACTATATTTTTATATAGCAATATTGCTTCAGTGAAACACATTACTTTAGGGAAGGAACAATATTAAACAACCCCCCTTTTAAGGCCTAGTGGACCACAGGCAACAGTGCCAGTCAAAAGAGGGACTCACATTAATTAAAATATTTGTGTCTTCATCCAATTTCCTTAGCAATGCCATATCTCTAATATCCCTGACATGCAGCTTTCTTTGCCCCCAAACACAATCTGAAGATATTACTAAACGGATATTACACCTTGAATTCATATGTGAACAGAGACAGCCTGAATGTTTTGAAGCTGGTTTCAAAGAAGACAGCAGAAATGAATATAGTAGAAAAAGGTGGGTAGAATTATAGCTATGAAATACCAGAAGCATTGCAGTCTGATAACACTGCCCTTTTTATTTTTCAAGGATGAGACACACAAATTTTGTATGCACCTTTTTTATTTTAAAATTTGATGGAAAGGTTGAACGGTGTGCTTCTGTTTGTTGATTTGCTTCTCTCATAGCATTGATTTTAACTCCTTCTGAATTCTCTCTGAGTGTCCATGTATGTGTTCATCAGTCCACCTCCCACCCCCCATTTCTAATAGAACATAAATAACTTCTGTAAGCTAAAATATTCTACTTTGCATGCAAAGGCATTCATTCAAGATAAAAAGGTATTTGGTGAATACCTATTATATATGTATAATCAATCCCCCAAGATGGCCAGGAAAATGGTCTCTTTTAAAGTTAATTCTATGCAAATGTGAAGAAGATTTAGATACACGGTATGCTGTTTATTTTTCTGACTTTATCTCTTTCACAGCAGGGCTTTTCGTTTTCTTTTTTCTGTAACCACAAAAACACAATATTACCATGAACGAGACTGCTTTTTCGTAGAATTGTGAAAGACTACCTAAAAAGGTAAAATCAATGGCAACCCCTTTTTTTCTTTTCATTTGAGGCTTCTGATTATTGTCAGTTTTGCACAATTTGTATGCATTCTGGGGTTAGAAATTATTGTGGGTTGAGAGGGAGGTTGGAGAAGGACAAGAAAGATAGAATTTCCCTTCCCTCTACTTTGCTGAAGCCCCAGTTGGAAATAGTAATTAAAGTTTTCACAGTTTGAAAGACATAACAAAGAAGTGAGGTGGAAAAGGAAAATGATAAATTTTCCAAGCTCTCCCTCTGTTATACATATCAACCTTTACATGCCTATATTCAGCAGTTTCTAGTTAGCTTGTCTCTCCAAGGTTTATGATATAGCACCCAACCATTCCATTTTCTATGTCCTGGTTATTATTATTATTATTATTATTATTAAACTTTATTTATACCACCATCTTCCCTCAGGGACTCAGGGCGGCTAACATGAGGCCAAGCCCAACAGATACAATAAATGAATGAAATGCATACAGCAAATAATAAACTAAAATAAGCAGTAAGAACAATAAAATACAAACAATAAAAGAAAAAGAATACAATGGGATAAAACGCTGGGTATGGAGTAAAATTTTTAAATTAGGGGCAAAGAGTTTAAATGCACATACTAGGGTTGGATAGATTTGCTCAGATGTGGCGTAATTCAGAAAAAAATCAGATATTTTTGCCTTTTGAAAGGACTTTTGCCATGTTTCTGCGAGACTGTAGTCCCCAATAGTTTGGAACCACATTAAGCAATTGATTTCAGTGATGCGGAAGTGAGTTAAAACTATGATGGAGTTTTATTACAGCTAAGCCTGATGGGAAGTTAAGCCTCCAAGCCAATCAGGGATTATGTTTTAGGGAGGGGTTTTCAGTGTTCGGCAGCCATTGCTGTATATCATCATCATCAATTTATTTCTTATTAATCGCCCTCCATCAAGATGCTCCAGGTGATTTACCCAGAAACAGTAAAACCAGATAAACTTACACGGATCATGAAAATAAAAGTTAAAGTTACATATCAAATGCTTTACTGAAGCACATGGCTGGAAGGTTCATTGTGTCGTACTTCAGGAACGAGGACCCTCTAGATGTAATCACACAACACCAGCACTTGAAATATAGTCATTTATTAAAAGCAGGCAATATCCAGCAATGCAATGAAGAATAAAAAGGGTAAAAGGAAAACACATCTATAATCCAAGCAGGAATGTTCCAGGAGCCAAAAGCAGCACAGATGATAAAAAATCCAATAGAGTCCAAGAGAATCAAAGCCCTAAAAGACTCAAACTAGAATTTCCAAAGGCAAAGCATAATCTTACGTCTATGAACATGAATGCAATCCCAATGGCAAAGGACCTTCCAAAAACAGATGTTGCCAGAATCTGAGGCTTTTCAAAGCAAGCTGAACTAAAGTACCCCAACCAAACTACTTTCAATATCCCCTAATTGTCATTTTCCTCCACCGCCTGAAAGCAAAGGCCTTGGAGTCGCCAACCAAAATTCCTTCCCTGCTAGCTGTAACTGTATCATCCCAGGTGTTATCTCACTCTGCTTCAAACAGGCTAATAACCAGGGAAACCCAGCTCTTGTAAATTCCCATCCCTTGTATCTGTTTGCGCTTCAGATCTCCCAGGAAAGCTCAACTCTTGTACATTCCCATCTCTCATATCTGCTTGCACTTCAGATCCCACAATCCTGGCAGCCAAAGAAGCCACAAGCCCAGCAAGAAGGGGGGTTGGACCATTGTTGCTGCTTCTTGGTGTTGGGTGTGGGCCTTGGGGTGTGGGGTGGAAGAAAGGCTTGTATAGCAGCCAGAGGATGGTCATTTTGGAGAAGGGAAGATTTAGAAAGAGGGGAAGGGTTTGGAGCCCAAGGAAAGCAGTTTTTTAAAATGGAGGAAGGCAAGGCAGAAGGGGAGGGTTTGTTCGCAACCAGAAAAGAGAAAAAACATAAAGATTGTTTTGTTTGGGAGGTGAGGAGAGGGTGAAATAAACTGCTTTTTTGAAAAAATCCTTTTTGCTCACCACTTTCCCATTTTTGTAGGAAAAATAGGGTGTGTTATTGAGACTTGACACTACATTTCCCAACCTTTCTGACCCTCAGCTGAAGAAATGATAACTCCTTCCATGCAGGGAAGACACTAAAATATCATTGTGCATTCCTATTCTTTCTCCTACTCTTGTCCAATCACAATAAAATAGTGAAGAGTAGAAACATCACACTGGCAATGACGATCTGCATAGAGAAAGCAATGGTATTCCCTGTAGTAATTTATGGATGTGAGAGCTGGACCATAGGGAAAGCTGAGCGAAGGAAGATAGATGCTTTTGAACTGTGGTGTTGGAGGAAAGTTCTGAAAGTGCTTTGGACCGAGAGAAGATCCAACCAGTCCATACTTCAGAAAATAAAGATCGACTACTCACTGGAGGGAAGGATAGTAGAGGCAAAGTTGAAGTACTTGAGCCACATTATGAGAAGACAGGAAAGCTTAGAGAAGACAATTGTGTTGGGGGAAAAGGAAGGAAAAAGGAAGAGGGCCAACCAAGGGCAAGATGGATGGATGATATCCTTGAAGTGACTGGCTTGACCCTGAAGGAGCTGGGGGAGGTGACGGCTGACAGGGAGCTCAGGTGTGGGCTGGTCCATGAGGTCACAAAGAGTTGGAAGTAACTGAACGAATAAACAACAGTCATGTCCATAGGAAAATTCCCTTTACTCTAGAGATCTCTTCTGCTTCATTCATCCAATCTAAAAGGGGTTATTAACAAATCATGTTTAATATTTCTTCCATGACTTCCCAATGTTCATGGGATGCTGATCTAGAGAAAGCAAACAGGCTACACATCACTCTCCCCCTTCAGACCTGTAACCTTGGAATGCATATATGTATTTTCAATGTTCCTCATCACAGTACAGAAGGTAACTCAGAATATCAAGATAGATAATCCACAATATCTGTTTTGAACTGGATTATCTGAGTTCACACAGCCATATAATCTAGTTCAATGTGGATATTATAAAGCTGTGTGTAAGGGGCCTTAGTGTACCTGCACATACTGTATATTCCTAGGGTATAAGGCTGTGTGGAAGGGCCTTCAGTTTGCTTAATCCTTATCATAGTGAGACCAGAGGCTAATGGGGGAAGTGCTTTAAACATGATAGTTGAAGATCATAGTAAGCCCATTAACAAAAAACCTGTTGTCATTGATATGTTTCTTGCTGTTGCCAGGGGATTTCCAGGCTTCCCATTAAGGTCCACTGATAAAGATCAGCATATAACTTCACCTCATAATGTTTTTCTTTGTATATATACAACCCAACTAATCAGGGACTGGTTTGCCTATTTGCCAGTCACATTCCCGGAGGCTGCACCTCTTTTGGTGTCACGATGCACGGACTTGACCGGCCCCTTAATCACACACACAGAGACGGACTGAAGGCTAACTACTTTATTGAATATATAAAAACAGTTCAAAAGGTATATTGTCCATAAAAATAGCAAAAGCAAATCCAAAGGCAAAAGGCAATCAAATGTCCAAAACAGCTTGGTAAAGTATCCAAAAGACTTGGCAAGGCTCCGCACAGCAATGCGGATTCAGGAACAAGGCAGGGTACAAGATGCAAAACAAGACTTGGTGAGCCACTAGACCAATCTAGCTCCGTGGACCAGCTTCGCTTCACGTCTGCTCAGATGAGACGTGGCCGAAGTACTGAGGATCCGTTCCCACGGATCCTATACTTAATCTTTCTGCCGAGGTCCCCGACTCTCTAGGCTTCGTCGTCTCCAATCTCTGCTGACGGACCTCGGCCTGTCTAGGCTATGGTACCAGCCCCTCCTGCTAGTCTCGATGTCCCGTCTCCTATCGAAAGTACGGCCTTGCCTCCCAACATCTGCTGCCCTATCTCCGTGAGAGCTCTCCTCCCTAGATTCTTCCCAGCTGCTCTCTTCCATGTTTTCACTCAAAGGATCCTGTGAACTTCTCCCCCCTGGCCGTTCATAAGTTTCGCTATCACTGCTTTCCATTTGCACCTGATTATCTGTCTCGTCGTAAGGGTCAGGCCAACCTTCATCCCAAGCCAAGCTTTCTGTGGGAGAATGAGGCCCAGTGATGGGAAACTCTCCTTCTGCTAATCCTTCTAAATCCTCTTCAGAATCCATCTCCGCTGCTGCAGGCCCCAATGCCAATGGGACCCCCGGTCCTGTCCCCTTCCCCCCAGGCACAAACGAGAACTGCTGTGCTACATTTGGGGAAGCAGAATCAGAATCAGACTCAAAATTTCAAACCAATGAATGACAGCTGTTTATTTTTCCCACCACAGGGAACCTTGTCCAGCCATGATGTAAGAAGAATATTCCAACCAACAGAAGCCTGAATAAAAGGTGGGCTGGGTTTTCTAACAATGTGGGTGTGTGCAGGTATTTTGAATGACTACCAAAGTTGATAAAAAAAGCTCTGTACTACTATGTATGTTTTATGTTGGTTCTTTTTGAGTGCAGACTGACATCTGATCTGGCCAGATTGAATAAACCTCTGTTCATTGCCAACAAATTCAGTTCATGTCTTGATATGGTCTGTTGGAAGTAACAAAACATGCTGGGTTTGAAATCCACTTTTTTACGGTTAAACTGAAATCACTCATCAAGTGTCTTTGAATTTACCCACAAACAAGGCCTTCCTTTTATACCTGATTTTTCAATAATATTCCTGGAGCATCTGCATCATCCAGTGAAGTAATAGATGGTCCAAGAATATTGTGGCACAATGTAAACAACTATAGAGTCTGGTGCAGCAATGAAGATGACTTCTGGTGTATGTATGATATAAAAAAATCTCATGGTTTTGCTCAGTTACACATTGCCATTTATTTGTATGTTCTCATTGTGTGCAAAAGTAGAAAGTGCTAAGTATTACCACCCCCCACCCCCCGAATAGAATCATTCACTCCAACTCCCTGCCATACAAAAACACATAATCAAAGCACTCCTGGCAAATGGCCATCCACCCAGTCTTTGGAGCAGTAGAAAACAAGCTTGGTCTCTCTCAATTTGATATCCTTTAAGATATTTAAACATGATTAGTTCTGAATTGGTAAATATAAGTTAAGTATTTTTATTACTATGATTACAGAACCACAAAGAAAAAAAGTGTATCTGTCAAATCAGTGAACCAGAATGTTACTCTCATATATTGCTTTCTGGAAATTAATTCTATTATCAGATGTCAATAAACTGGGACAAAATTTATCTCTAGCATCTTCCTTTTTAAACGCCAAGACTATGTTTCCAAAATGGCAAGAGAACTGTAAACTAAGGACATGTTTGTTCTGAAGGCTATTTTAATATATGTCAGGGAAAATACTAAAGGTGGATGTTCTTTCTAAGAAAATCAGTACTATCTTTTCTTTATTAAATTGCAAGTTATTATAAGCCTTCTTCACACATCTTGTTTCTACAGCTCTCTGATGGGAAAATATTTACCTTTTGGAGACATGAGAAATATTGTAATGACACAGGAAACCTTTACAAGATACTGCCATCTTCTCCAGGGCAGAGGGAGATATGGCGATGGGGATCACATGTCCTCATAGAGGAAGGAGATAAAGGTATTTAAAACTTACCCCACCTTCCAGTCACCCTATCAGCCTGAGGAACTTAGAGAGTGAGCCAGACCACCCACAAAAATCTCAAGTTGCTCTTAAGTAATGCTAGGTCAGTGAAAAATAAGACTCATATCATCTATGAACTTATCAAAGATGAGAGAGCTGACCTGGCATGCTCCACTGAAACTTGGCTGGGAGATGATAATGCTCCAATTTGGGCCTTCCCAGCCTGATACTGCATCAGTGAGCAAGTGATGGAAAGTGGGTGGGGTCTATAAAGACCATCTTCTCTGAACCCATTGTTAGAACCTTTAGTAGTTCACTGTGATATGCTTAAAAACCATTTTGCAGATAAAATCTCTTGCATAAAAGCTGACTTAGATGCTGTCATTGGAGCAGAGGCCAATAACAAGGTATCCAACAACTCTGTAAGTGGCATTACATTGAATTGGTTTCAATTGGTGAGTACCATTAATGCGGACAAGCTGCTGGAGCAAGTAAGGAAAACAACCTGCCTTCTTGATCCCTATTCATCTTGGCTGGTGATCCTGGGAGGAGATGCAATTCAATCTCAAATACAGCAAATTATTAATGCATCTTCAGGGATGGAAACTTTCCATCCTGTTTAAAAGAAGCAGTAGTTAGACTGCTGCTGAAAAAGCCCTCCCTGGATGCACTGGACCTTAATAAGTCTCTAACCTTTTTCTTTTTTGGGAGGCAAGGTTATTGAGAAGGTAGTTGCCCTTCAACTCCAGGCACTCCTGGGTGACACACACTTCCTTGACCCATTTCAAACTGGCTTCAGAGCAGGCTATGGAGTTGAGACAGCTATGGTCATCTTAGTGGATGATCTCCATCTCAACACTGACAGAGGAAGTGTCTCCCTGTTGGTGCTTCTAGACCTCTCAGCGGCCTTTGATACCATTGACCATGGTATTCTGGAATGCCTGGAGGGACTGGGCATTGGAGGCACTGTGCTGCAGTGGTTTTGGTCATACCTCTCAGGCAGGTTCAAGATGGTGGTGCTTGGGGATAGCTGCTCCTCAAAAAAGGAGCTGTTATGTGGTGTCCCACAAGGTGTCATTCTATCCCCAATGCTCTTTAATATTTACATGAAGCTACTGGGAGAGATCATCCATAGGGATGGGGTGAGATGTTATCAGTATGCTGATGACACCCAAATGTATGTCTATATATCCTGAAAAGGATCCCACCCTGAGTTTTAACATTTTCACATTTTATATATGTGTTTGCAGCCTGCCCTGTTTTTGTGATTTTAGATATCTAGTTGTATATTGTTTATGTGTGTGTGTGTGTGTGTGTGTGTGTCTTTTTATTGTGTTCATTGCTGGTGTTTTGATTTTATTTGATTGTAATTTGTTGTTTGGGCTTTGCCTCATGTGAGCCGCCCTGAGTCCCCATTGGGGAGATGGGGCAGGGTATAAATAAAGTTTATTTATTTATATGTGTTGTGTGTCTATGGCATTGAATGTTTGCCATGTATGTGTACATTGTAATCCGCCCTGAGTCCCCTGCGGGGTGAGAAGGGCGAAATATAAATACTGTAAATAAATAAATGTCTCTATGCCTTCACAAACAGCTTCAGCTAAGGATAGTGTGTCTCCTCTGAATGAATGTCTGTCAATGAGACCTTTATGAAGTTACACTCCCCCTGAAAGACTGTGTCTGCAGCTTAGGAGTGCTTCTGAATCTGTCCCTCCAAATGTCAGCCCAGGTAGATGCAACAGTCAGGCATGCTTATTATCAGCTTCAGCTGATATGCCAGCTGCACCCTTTTCTGGATTTGGAGGACCTGAAGATGGTAGTGCACACACTGGTAACCTCAAAATTGCACTTTTGCAATGTGCTCTACATTGGGCTACCTTTGTACCAAGTTTAAAAACTGCAGCTGGTTCAAAATACAGCAGCAGATTGGTTACAGGAATATCCAGGAGTGAGCATATTACAGCTATCCTAAAGTCCCTCCACTGGTTGCCAATTAGTTTCCAGATAAAGTGCAAGGTGTTGGTTTTGACCTTTAAAGCCCTACATGATTTGGGTCCAGGTTACCTAAAGGGTAATCTTTTCCTGTACAATCCACCCAACACACTGAGGTCCTCTGGGGGGCACCTGTTCCAACAAATACAGGTACTGGTATTACCAATGCAAAACACAAGTGCAAAGACCCAAGTGAAATAAAGGCAATAATAAAAATTATTTAGATCTGAAACATCATTATTATTGTATATTCAATCAGTCAATGTTGTACTCACAGACCGCAATTCAATCAGTACATTCAGTCAATATTATAGAGTTCACTGGTCCGGAAGATAGTAATATCACAAATTAAAGTTCATAATCATAGTCCAACAGTAGATAACGTGCACCAGTAGGTGCTTTATCAAAACCACTATAACGATATGGCAATTGAGGCATCCACCGTATCACAGTCTAGTAGATAGTTATGCATGGGCCAAACTCAAGGGAGTAAGGCCCTTGAGTTTGGCCCATGCATAACTATCTACTAGACTGTGACACGGTGGATGCCTCAATTGCCATATCGTTATAGTGGTTTTGATAAAGCACCTACTGGGGCGAAACGGAGAAGGATTCTTTATGCTGCCGTCAACCAGGCTTTTGATGTTCTAAACATTGGCACCACTTGATATGATTTCGCCCTTCGTATGCACGTTATCTACTGTTGGACTATGATTATGAACTTTAATTTGTGATATTACTATCCTCCGGACCAGTGAACTCTATAATATTGACTGAATGTACTGATTGAATTGCGGTCTGTGGGCACCTGTTCCAGCCAGCCAGAACCTAACTGGCAACTGTCACCCAGAGGACCTTTTCATCAGCCACCCCAAAGACTTTGGGACAATCTGCCAGTAGAGCTCTGACAGCTAGATCAGCTATTGAAATATAAAAACCATATAAAGCCCTATCTCTTATGGCAGGTCTACCCAGTAAGCATTTCAAGACACCTGGAAGGGAAAGGCTACTTCAATAACAGTTGTTGGGCAGACTGCAAAATATGCAAAATGAAGCCATCTATAAGGGTTAATTTATAAATACTGAACAGCTGAGGAAGAGATCAGAATCTTCCTGGCCTTATTCATGATGATGGCATACTCTGAACCTTGTAGTAAGTGGGGGGAATATGATCTGAGAGTAGAGGAACTAGTTATAGTTCTGTTGAAAAAGACAGATCACAACCTAGTTTAGATAAAATTTGCTGGGACTCTGAATCTCTGCAGAGGTGGTGGATTTTTTTAAGAAGTTTATTGAGAAGGTCCCTTAATTCTATTTTAACTTTTAACAATCATCATAATAATTATTTTTTAAAATTTCAGGTCCCAAAATCCTTCAGTTGACATGGCCAAAAATGGTTTCTCATACAAGTTCTGAGCAAGGATGAAGGGGGAAATTGGGCGCCCCACTTTTTTTTCCTGGTGAACATGATGATTTGTATGTCCTGGTAGGTTAGTTGATCTGGTATATTGAGCCACTGAGCCATGATGATACCACAGGAGGACACCTTGCTAGCTGTTCTTCTGAAGTTATTTTTGCATCTTTATTCCAGTGAGGAGAGGAAAGTCTTTTCCATGGACAAGGAGATGACACTTCCAATGCCTCTTCCACTATCTAGTTCTAAGCTTTAACTCTCCAAATTTTCTGGAGGATAAATATTATGCATTATCTTATGCTCCACTGCAAAGTTGGAAGTCTTGTTAGAATTACTCCCACTAACATAAATAATATAACCAGCCTAGCTGAAACATTTAAATTAATGAAACAAATATATCTTCATATTTGATCAAAGTCTACAGTGAAAAGAACTGTAGTTCTTTTCAAGGTTCATGAAGACATGGACAGTAGAGCTGTTTCCAAAATATCGGATACTTCCAAATTTTGGAAGTTTTTTGCCTACTTCCGACTTTTGAAGCAATTTCGAAAGCAGCCCTCCCAACAGAAATTCTGAATTTTGGATGTCATTTCTGAATTTTCTTGCTGATTGCTCATTGGCTGATGGCTAACAGCTGACTCTCCCTTCTGCTGATTATTTTGTCCATTTTTGAAAGCGGACGCCATTTTTAAGACTTCCAAAGACTTCCAAATTTCGGAAATACTTCCGAATCAATTCCAATTTTTTTTCCGGAAAGTCTATCACATCCGAAGCTAAATTGCAATCAACATCCAAAACGACTTTTGAAGCACTTTTTAAAATTCAGAAACAGCCCTAATGGACAGCACAAAGCTCCCAAATACACTACAATATAGAAATGTTGGAGGTCACAGGAATTACAGCAAGCGGAATGAGAGGGTACCAAAAGATGCAGCTTGATATGTTGAATGAGCCCATGGAGAGGAATATATGTCGAGGTCTATAATTCCTATGTTACTACCAGATTTGAGATCTTGCTTAACTGATTTTACAATCTAAGTGTAATTGATTCAATCATTTTCCATAATGTCTCTGACAGAGAGAGAACCTTAGATTATTCACATGCACACGATGCTGTTGCTGAGTTTGATCCTCCTTTATCTGCATCTCAGCATCTATCTGAAATGTATCAGTTGCTAGTAGCAGCAAAAGCAACCTTTAGTCCAATCCAGCTATGTAGATGTTCCAGTGCCAACTATTGATCTAAAAAGATACTGGCTCAGATCCACTTTAATTTGCTGCTTCCATTTTTACCTTCTGCATTTTCTGCTAACCATGTTGAAAAATAAACGTGTTGCTAATTATAGCCATTCTTTTATGTCGCAATGTAACCTGCAATGCCAGAATTCAAATTGTTCCCCTTTAATAAAGTTGGCTCATGTAGTGAAGAATATGTGGTCTTATTAAGCTTGATTCACCACACTCCACCCCTCAGCTCTCATGAGAAAAGAAACTGCTGTATTAAACAATCCAATGTTCACTGTGGATACCTGTTTTCTGCAAGATGACAGATTTCAGAATATTCTTCCATGACTGGCTGAAGACATTTAATAGCCAAGCATAAATATTACTTACAACGATGTTTGTAGAATATCTGAACAGACTATACCTGTATATATTTTTTCTGTACACCAACAAAAAGATAGTTTAGAGAACATGCTGAACTGCAACAGACTTTAATGATGTGGATTAGTTTAGGATTATGGACAACAAAGGATGAATATTTATTAGCAGAAATTTTTTTATTAAATGACACCAATTAAGGTAAAATTACAACTTTGTAAACTCTTCAGCATAACTCTTAGGGAAAACAAATGTATTAGTCAATAATGAATTATTTATTACTCAAATAGAAGAACAAAAATTGTAGTAAGGATTAGACCTCTTTTCCATGTGAATTTTAATTAGATCACTTCACTTGTATTTTAAATTGCTTATTATCTTTTTATACTGTTTTAATGTATGTGTATGAATGCCAAGATGTTCCACCAACTATAAGTAAAAATATACTAAAATATGAATATCAAATTTGGTCATTTCTGCAGAGAACCCCTATGGTCATAGTCTAGTTATATGGTGAAACTCGAGGATGTGGACAAGATACTCGGAGGGATGAGAGTGACTACATGCATCCTAGACCCCTGCCCATCCTGGCTTCTAAAGGAGGCCAGAGGGGGATTGGCCAAGTAGGTAAAGGTGTAATAAAACCACTGTTAAAAAAACCATCGCTGGACCCCACTCAATTCGTCAACTATCAGCCTGTTTCCAATCTCCCCTTTATGGGCAAAATCCTGGAACATGTGGTGGCCTCTCAACTGCAGATATTTTTGGAAGACATGGATTATCTGGATCTGGCGCTGTCTGGCTTTAGGCTGGGACATGGTACCAAGACAGCCTTGGTCGCCTTAGTGGATTATCTACGGCGGGAGCTAGACAGGGGGAGTGTGTCCCTGTTGGTTCTGCTGGACCTCTCAGTGGCCTTCGATACCGTTGACCACAGTATCCTTCTGAGTCATCTTTCGGGAATGGGCCTTGGAGGTACTGTTTTACAGTGACTTCGGTCCTTTCTGGAGGATCGTACCCAGAAGATGTTACTGGGAGACACCTGTTCTACCCACAACCATTGATTGTGGTGTTCCGCAGGGTTCAATACTGTCCCCCATGTTGTTTAACATTTAAATGTATCCACTGGGGGAGATCATCTGGAGTTTTGGGGTGCGGTGTTATCTGTATGCAGATTATGTCCAACTCTGTCACTCCTTCCCACCTGCTACTAAGGAGGCTGTCCAAGAACCGGTGCTTGGCCGCTGTGATGGTCTGGATGAGAGCTAACAAATTGAAATTGAATCCAGACAAGACAGAGGTACTCCTGGTCAGTTGTAAGGCCGAACAGGGTTAGAGCCAGTGTTGGATGGGGTTACACTCCCCCTGAAGACACAGGTTCACAGTCTGGGTGTGATCCTGGACCAGGGGAGCATTTGCACAGTTAAGATTTGTGTGCCAGCTGCTCCCATACCTTGGGAAGTCTGACTTGGACATGGTAATCCATGCTCTGGTTACATCCCATATAGACTACTGCAACACGCTCTACGTGGGGTTGCCTTTAAAAACTGTTTGGAAGCTTCAATTGGTCCAACGGACAGCAGCCAGATTACTACTCCTCTGCTGCGCCAGGTCCACTGGCTGTCAGTCTGCTACCAAGCACAATTCAAAGTGCTGGCTTTACTCTATAAAGCCCTAAACGGTTCTGGCCCAACCTACCTGTCCAAATGCATCTCCCCTTATGAATCATCTAGGACGTAAAGATCATCTGCGGAGGCCCTGCTCTCGACTCCGTCTGTATTGCAAATGCATTTGGCGAGGATGAGAGACAAGGCCTTCTCAGCAGTGGCCCCTCAGCTGTGGAACGCCCTTCTCGGGGACATTAGATCAGCCCCCTCACTCTTATCCTTCTGAAAAAAGGTCAAAACTTGGCTGTTTGAATAGACATTTGAAAAGACAGTGTAAGTGACATAGGAATGGAACAAAATGGACTATGAGACTGGATTATGTTTTACTTAGGGACATAATGTGTTTTTATTATTGTCTGGTTTTTATTTTTTGGCTAATGTTTTTAATTGTTCTAAATGTTGTTGGCATTCAATGTGTTGCCTTGTGAACTACTCCGAGTCACCTTCGGGCTGAGAGGGAGCGGTATATAAATCTGCTAAATAAATAATAAATCAATCAATCGCTGCCTTTGAGGAGTATTTGGAAACTGAAACCAGTACAAAAGAATGCTGCTTCACTTCAGTCTCATTTGGGGTGCTTTCAGACAGTGCCAAAATGTAGGATTAATATGCAGGATAAACAAACAAATTTAGTATTATAACATTTTTAAAAGATACTTTCAGAGACCTTTAATGGCTTTCCACTTCTCCTCTTTTGAAACCAGCTGGAAATAAACTGTCTCTGTGAGAACCTGAACAGCCAATCAGCTGTTCAGGCTCCCATTAGCTGGAAGCACTCTCCACGGGGAATGAAGATGGAAGTCTTGAACTTTATATGACTACAGGGCCACACAGTCATGGGAAAATCCACTTTTTGTCCAGAACTAGGATAAAGGAGGACCTGTTTGAAACAGGTTTCCCCCTTGTTGCTGCGAATTAGCATATATCTAGTACAAACGTTATCTGGCCACCCCCCAAACCCGTTCTCTCCTCAATTATAGATATTGCGTGGAAGCTTCCTTAGAGATCTTCTGACTCTCGGGATTAATTCTGCCATTAGGTTCACTGAGACAAATGTTTCAAGTGGCAGGATACTAAATTGGTGCATTGCTTTGTCTTAGATGGTACTTAAAATTCTATAGCTCTATAGGTGATGTCTACAAATATCCAGAGGTGGGGATTATCTGGCTAGACCAATTTTCACCACTAGTAGCATTGTCTCAAAGCAGTGCTTTAGTCCCTGGCTGAGTGAAGAAGCCTGAGGCAGGGGCAACATTCTCTACCCACCAGAAGTACCCTTAGAAGTCTTTGCCAATTACTTTCCAGACAAAATACAAAGTGCTGGCAGTAGTTATAACCTTTAAAGCCTTATATGGTTTGGGTTCAGGTTGCCTACAAAATCCCTTTCTGCTCTGGAGGGCAGCTACTCCAGCCAGCCAGAGCCCAACTGCTAACAGTCACACAGAGAACCTTTTCATTGATCACTCAGATTGCAGAATGACCTGCCAAAGAGATCCAACAGCTCAATGAGAACTGAAGACCCATCTCTTCTGGCAGGTGAAGGAGGTCAAATTTAACTATGAATTTTAAATTTATATTCTGTTTCCTAAGAATCTTCATTCACGAAGTAATGCCGAAAGAGAGAGAGAGAGATTGAGAGAGAGAGAGAAGTCCTAGAATGTGAAAAAGCTTGAAAAATCTGTTTTAAAATCCCTTTTACCATATTTCTTATTGTGGAGAAAACATCTGGAAAATATCGTTCTTGCAAACAAAAAGATAAATGGCAAAAATACGTTCATATATTCTCATTAACATTAAAGATAAGCATATGAATTATAAGGTGGAGTTGGTATTTGTTCTGTTTTCAGGTTTTACTTTCAAATAAACTTTAAGCAAAGAACATGTATTTTTGAATTATTACAGTAGTATAATTGACCATCTGAAATGGTATGATGCTTCTGCCTTTCACTTCACCATCATCTTCCTTCCAAAACCCAAGTGAACCTATGTGATCCTATTTACTTCTTGGATTAAAATGTTTTATCTTTATGCACTCTCTATTCATATTTGGGAACTTCCAGAAGCAAGTAAACATATATTTACCAGCTTCCTGGGAACAGAAGATCACAAAAATGTGTATAATATGTGTATTGTGTGTGATAAATATGAGATGATTTTGATAGCTTTAAGGGTTTTGTTGTGCTAAAAGTTGACATTTGGTATCACACTATAAATTTTGTCACTCAGGGCAGGTGAAAGACTAAAGTGCATACTAATATATTCCTGGCTTAAGAGAAATGTCTTATTTGTATTGGAACAGTGGGGAACAGGGAAGGAAATAATACAAGATCATTTGTGAAGAATGTGATGCCTCAATTTGCAAAATGTCTTTTTCTAGAACTTGCTCTCATTTTCTAGAAAACAGCAACAGTAGACAGCTAAATAGAAATACCAATGTCAAAAGAAATGTTAAGGGTTCAAGTTAAGACAGAACTAGTCCATGCGATTTTATTTTTGCAATGATACAAAGCAAAGTCTTCAGCCATTTTTAAACAGCAGTTCAAAGATGAACCCACAGCTACTCAAAGGAATATAAAACCTGTGCAATTGTTGCTGTCAATTGGCACATACAACGAATTAGGCCAACTGCTGTGCAAGGGATGCACGGTGCAGATGGTGCAACTGCAAAAACCAAAAACTAAGGTAGCTAGTTACACTACAGGCGATACTATCTTAGAGATGTAATTCTATGCTAAATTAGTTCTCAAAGGAAGTAACAAGTAATTTTAGCAATTTGCTTACTGCTGTGAGAAAGTCTTCAAAAACCGCTCAGTTTTCAAAGGCTATTTGCAGCTTGAGACTTATTGTGTGAAAAACTATTCACAGCTCCTAACTTACTGCATTGGCACATGTTGGTTGGGAAAGGATATAGACTTTTCTATGGAAGAAACCATATTTTCTATGAAGAAAATCCTATTTCTGAACAGCAATGTTACTTTGTTTCTAGAAATGGCTGTTTTCATAACCAAAAACTGTTTTCTGTGTAAAACATGTGAATTTTGCAATGAATAAAACCCAAAGTATAAAGATTATCATCAGTACAAAATTTTGCACATCAAAGTTTTCTTACCCTTGAGAAATATGTTTCTGCCCCTTTGTTTTTAATATTTTCAAATATTTTTTCCGTTGTTACACTATTTTGTGTGGAGATTTGTGTGTGTGTGTGGAGTGACTTGAGAAACTGCAAGTCGCTTCTGGTATGAGAAAATTGGCCATCTGCAAGGACATTGCCCAGGGGACACCCAGATGTTCTGATGTTTTATCATACTTCTAGGCGGCTTTTCTCATGTCCCTGCAATGGGGAGCTAGAGCTGATAGAGGGAACTAATCTGCACTCTCCCCAGATTCGAACCTGTGACCTGTCAGTCTTCAGTCTTGCTGACACAAAGATTTAACCCATTGTGCCATTGGGGGCTTGTGTGGAGATCATGATGAAGCTTATATAGGAGGGGGGAAAGCATGTACTGTTATTGTTCTGTATATTTATTTGATTATTTGATTAATATCCCTCTTTCTTCCTATGCAGAATACAAGGTGGCCATAAAGGGATCACCAAAAACATTTAGCTGATAATAGATAAACAGCCTCTATATTTTTCAAGTCCATTTACACCAGAACTTATAAAAAGTCTATTTTTTGTCCATGATAGTGTTCTAAGTTCCCAAAGGAACTTTTTAAAGTTCTCATTTAAAGTACATTAACAGATTACTGCTCACAGTACATACATTAGATCTCCAACTCCTTCTCTGTATAGAAAAACGAGAAATTAATGCATAATAGCTGATTTCTATATTGCACTAAAAAGTGGTTCTCTGCCTGTAGGTCCCCAGATATTGTGGTCTTCAACTTCCAGAAATCCTAAAAGCTGTAAACTAACTGGTATTTCTGGAAGTTCTAGGTCAAAACACCTGAGGACCCACAGATTGAGAACCACTGCACTAAAATTTCCATCTAGAGAAGAAATCTTTTAGTATACTGCTGGTACTAATTCTTCATGTGGAAATCACTGCAGTACTAAGAAAATCACAGTGATTTAACCCAAATTTTCCATCCTCAGAAAGAGAGTGCAATGAAAATTTCAATGTGGTTATCAGATACTGATTACTCTGTGACAAAACAGCAACCATGAATGTGCAACATTTTACCACATTTTCTGATTTAGTATGGAAGAACAAACCTATAGACATTCTGGGACCATTTAATAAGATTATTTTCATTATTGTATTACTTTACAGGCCATTTTAGAATATGACTGTAGATGGCTTTTAGTGGTCACTAGAAAAGACAACCCAAAATAGTGATCTTAGATTAAAAGCCTATTTATAGCTAAAACCATAGCATCCCCTGATGTGATCTTAAAAACATCCTTCTCTATATGTTTGTCTGAATAAAAAGGTTTTAGCCTGCTGCTGGAAGCCTTAACCTGGGTAGGTAGTTCCAGAGTTGAGGGGCAACCATCAAGGCAGCCCTCACTCACGTTCCCACCAGCCAAGATTGTGATGAAGATGGCACGAGAGAACAACCTCTTCTGAGATTCTTAGGGCCCAGGGAGGGTCATACAAGGAGATGCTGTCAGCTAAATAGCTGGACCTCAGCCATATAGGGCTTTAAATGCCATGACCAGCACTTTGAATTGTACCTAGAAACAAACTGGCAGCCAGCGGAGCTTCTGCAATTGGGGGGGGGGGGGTGTCCACTACCTGCAGCCAGCACCAGATAGCAACATGGTCACAGCTCTTTGGACCAGCTGATATTTCTGAACATTATTTGAAGGCAGACCCATGTAGAGCATGTTACAGTAATTCAAACAGGATGTAACTAAGGCATGTGCCACCATCGCCAAATCCAGCATCTCAAGGAATGGACATAGTGCACATGTTTTACATGTGCAAAAGCACACCTAGCCACCACAGATACCTGGGCCTCCAGGTTCAGTGCTGAGTTTAGGAGGACTCACAAACTGTGGACCTGTATCTTCAGGGGAGTGAGACCCCATTCAGCACAAGCTGGATCCCGATTTCCTGATCAGCCTTCCAAGTGACCAGGACCACATCTGTCATGTCTGGATTATGTTTCAACTTCTTTTCCATCATCTAGAAACTGATTTAGAGTCAGGGCAGCTTTCTTGGCTTTAGGTAGAGAGGAGTAATGGAGTTGGGTGTCATCTGCATATATTCTCAATATTAAGTCAATTGACATAGTTCCTTAGTTTTTGTTTGTTTATTTATTTATTTTGAGTTCATCAACACAATGGGTAAAAAAATAGGTTTAGGTAAAAAACAATCCACTATCTGCTTTGGCTAGAGTTGTTAACTGTTTTACATAACAGTGAAGAAAAGACTAGAGAACAAATTTGTATACCTTAAAATGCAAAAGGGGAAAATGATATAATTACTTCCATGCTAGGTTTTCTTAAAAGGCTGCTATATAATACTGAAGCTATTCTACTGGAGATAGATATTATATGTCTTGAATACCTTTTACAATTTCTCAAAAATTCATGCTGGGATGACTATGACTTTGACAACTGGGAGACATACAGGGTTGTACTCTTGAGATTTCAGATATTATTGAACTCTGTGTGAATTACATGTAGAAATGAATGGAGAGAAAAAAAGCTTTCCTTCTGTTCTCCACTCCCCACATCTTTTGTCCAGCTGTGACATGTGCTACTGTTACTGCTGACACAAAAGAACATCTACTCCCTACAGTAGTCCAGTTACTGGCAGAAGACACTGAAAGGAGATGAAACCAAAATTCAGGGTGATAGATTTCTTCTATTTCGTGAGTACTCATAGTGACAGTTGTTTCTCTTCTATTTTGCTAATTGAAAACTTCTTGCATTCATTTCACAAATAGGACATATGGGGTTTGTCTTCCATTTCTTTCAGTTGTATTCAGGCATGTTATATTTGCCTCCAGGTAGTGTATCCAAAGGTTTTCAAATGCTATGCAAGAAATTTGATAGCAATATAACTACTACAAATAATGGACACTTGTATTTTACATTAGCCCACATTCTCACCTCTGGTTTTTCTTTCTTTTTCTTTCTTTCAAAATTAGAGAGTTCATTCCATGCATGAGTTACAGGTATGACTTAGCTGGAGTAGGGATATTTGCAAATTTTCTTATTTTAGATCAGAACATGTGTCTCAACACATACGTTGACTTTCAGATCTTTTTGTGAAAAATAGATTTATGTTAAAAAAATGTTTTCCTCTTCTATTGTTTTGCATGAGTGCATCCCCCCCCCCAAAAACCCCGGTAGTTACCATAATTTCCGGCATATAAGACGATCCCCAACTTTTCCATTTAAAATATAGAGTTTGGGATATACTTACTGTCAGGATTAGAATCTGTCAGCTTAAGGGAAGCTGGCACAGATCCAAACCTTCCCTAACTGAATGATGAAACCTCCACAGAACTGCTGCGTCAGGAGAAACCATGAACTTTGTCCTACTTACATCCAGCTGCAAGAATGGAGCCAGTGACCTTTACCCCAATTCTAACTGTAACTCTGGGGGATATGATGCAATATCCAAGGAACTCTGGGGAATTACTATGCCTCTCTGGGACTTGCTGAGTCAGAGGAAATGGTGCAACATGCACAGGACATTGCATGGGGAGGGATTTGTATATAAGGCTGGTGTTGGTGAAGGGACACTGCTTAGCTTTAAAGGTGTGGAACCTGCAATAAACCCTGTTGGAGAAGCAGCAAAATTGTGAGCGTCTTTCTGGGGAAAATTGGAGCGTCCTTACAGAAGCTAAGCCCCTTCAACCTTCCCAGAGATGGAGAGGTTGTCATGGAATGAGGAAGAATATTTGGACAGCTGGAACATAGCCCCTGTTCCTGAAGTAGGTGTTCCAGGCCAGTCCAGAGGAGGGGTGGCATCGTGGCGTGCATCTGCTCAGATGGACCGAAGTATTCCTCATACCGGGCCCAGAGAAGCTGAATGGTCTACATTCCCTCAGGTGGGCCCTGGAGATCCTGGGTCTAGAGAAGCTGAATGGAGAGCATTCCCTCAGGTAGACCCAAGGAAACCCTATCGTGACGAGGCGGTGCGTGGTACAGAAACTGCTAAGGGCAGTGAGACTACGGAGCCAAAAATCCCTACGGGGGTTGAAGTATTAGAGTGCCGCATAGGTGCGATGGAGAAGACACTACAAAGAATTTCCCAGATGTGGCAGAGGGGTCCGGCCCAAGATTCCATGTGGGGCCCGCCCGGAGGAGGATTTTACTTACTATTCCCGGATGGATGGCGAGAGGACTGGAAACCGTCCTAGATCTCCTATGGGAGTGTGGAGGGAAGACAGCCCGCCAGGTAACCAGGGGAAGGCTGCTGGAATGGGGAGAGGAATCCAGAGGGCTGGTGGAAATGTGCCCAGTGGGAAGAGACCCCAGTTCCATGGAGGAGACATGCAGCCTCGCAAAGAACCACTTCGGGTGGAGTTTGACGGAGAGGCGTGCAAAGTGGCCTTCTTTGTGGCAGCAGTTGGAGACCACATGGAGGATTATGGACACTTGTATCCCAGTGAAGGCAGCCGTGTTCGAGCCGTGGGGGGCTGTCCTCAAAGGGAGAGCGGCAGATTGGTATGTACAATGCCATGACCGCAGGGATCCTTGTTTGGGGATCCTGAGAGGTTTCCTTAGAGCGGTGAAGAATCGTTTCAGGGACCCTTTGGAAAGAGTCAAAGCTAAGGAAGCCCTCCGGTGTTTGTCCCAAGGCAGCCGATCAGTGACGGAATACGCCGAAGAATTTATGGGCTTGGCAGGGAAGGTGGCTGAATGGTCGCAAGCTACACTACTGGAGCTTTTTAAAGATGGATTACGGCAAGAGGTGCTGGAGTGGTGCCTTCATCGAGGCGACCCGGGAGATGTAGACGGATGGATTCAACTCGCTGGCAGCGTGGAAGGAATCTTGGCCCAGGTGCAGCGTCGTAAGACTTCACCAGGCTTGGTGCGGAGGCCCAGAGTCGATGTCAAGCGCGACATTGGAGGACTGTCCCGGCGGAAGGTTGATAACAGTAGCCGGAGGCCGGTCATGGGAAGAGGCTTATGTTTTGTGTGTTCCAAACCGGGGCATTTGGCTTCCCAGTGCAAGCAGAAAAGGTTGCGGATTCCAGACGGACAGCTGTAGCCAGTGGGGCTTTGGGTGAAAAGATGGAACGGGCTGAAGGGGTGAGAAAAGGGCCCGTAATGTTGTTTGTGAAATAGAGTTAAAAGAGAAGAGGGGTTATCAAGTGCACAAGGCACTAGTAGACTGTGGGTGTTCAGAGAATATAATTTGCCCGAATTAGTTAAGAGTTCAGAGTGTAAAACTCGAATATTACCTGCTGCTGTACATTTCTCTCAACTCGATGGTTCATTTGTAAAGGGGGCCCATTTCCCTTGGGGACTAAAGATTTAAAAGGTCGGGTTGGTCCTTGGGAGGGGAATTGGAATGTGTGGTAGCCCCTGTTAAAGAGCATGAGGTGATATTGGGATTGCCATGGCTCCAACAAGTGAATCCGTTATAGATTGGAGGGCGGGGTCTGTGGCATGTCATCCAGAAGTGAGTGAAAGTATGTCTGCGGAAGCGGAAAAGGGTTCCAAGGGGGAAGGAAGGATTCCTGAGGAATATGCGGATTTTGCAGAAGTGTTTAACCCTGTGTTAGCCGATAGTCTTCCCCCCGTCAACAAATTGATGATTATTTAAAAAGGGATTTATTAGGAGATCAGAGTCGCCGATTGCTGCACCAGTGTTGTTTCGGGAGAAGAAGGATGGAAAACTGAGGCTGTGCATCGATTATAGGGGTTTGAACGCATAGCACAGTGAACTGTTATCCGCTACCCTTAATCAAAGATTTGTTGGGACAGTTAGGGAGAGGAAAGTATTTTACAAAGCTAGATCTTATCAATGCGTTCCATATGGTGCGGGTGAGAGAAACAGATAGATGGAAGACCGCTTTCTCATGCCATCTCGGATTATTCGAATGGGTGGTTATGCCATTCGGTTTAGCAGGCTCTCCAGGCATATTTATGCATTTAATAAACGAGGTTCTGCACCCCTTTTTGTATAAGGGGGTGTATGTCTATTTAGACGATATTGTTATCATTTCTCAGACGAGGGAGCGCATGTGCAGTTGGTTCGCGAGGTGTTGGAAAGGTTGCGACAAGCCAAGCTGTATGTAAAGCTGAGTAAATGCGAATTCAACAGGAGTGAAATTGACTTTCTAGGATATAGGATAAGTCGATCAGGGGTGGCTATGGATCCTTCCAAAGTAAGAGATGTATTGGCATGGGAGGCCCCGAGGACTCGGAGGCAGTTACAAGCTTTCTTAGGATTGGCAAATTTTTATAGAGCTTTTATCTCTGGTTTTGCCACTATTGTATTGCCCTCACGGACTTACTGAAGACCAAGGGGAAAGGGGAAGCTCGCAAGGTGAAATCCCCTGGAGCTCAGTTGGCATGGACCCCTGATTGTCAGAAGGCTTTTGACTTGTTGAAAATAGCATTTACAGAAGGGCCCCTGTTGTCCCATCCTGATTCGGAGAAGCCTTTCATAGTGCAAAGTGATGCCTCGGCGTGGGCATATGGAGGAGCTTTGTTGCAGCGAGACGATAAAGGAGTGCTGAAGCCGTGTGCTTACTTCTCAAAGAAATTTGGGGATCAACAAAGGAGTTGGCCTGTTTGGGAGAAAGAGGCATTCGCGATCCGGTATGCTCTGCAGGTGTGGCGCCACTTTTTGGAAGGGCAGTCCATCCTTTTGAGGTGTTGACTGACCATAGAAATCTACAGTTCCTGCGAGAACCTCAGAAGTTATCTCCCAAGTTGGTGAGATGGGCGCAGTATTTGTCTCGTTTCAATTTTGTGTTGAAACACATAAAGGGCAAGGAGAACGTGGTCGCTGATGCCTTGTCCAGGTATCCAGCAGTAGGAGCTGATCCTCTTCCTGGTGTGGAGAGGGTGTTTACTGAGAAACAGTGGGGTTTGGCAGTACAGACCCGATCTCAGGCCAAAATAGAGGTGAAGGGGGAGGAGCCGAGATGGAAAGCTGGGCTAAAGAGTTTCAGAAGTGTTATGCAGGGGATGACTGGTTAAGAAACCATGAGTCTGAGTGTAAAATGGTAAATGGATTGTGGTTTGGCCGAACTAAACTATATGTTCCTGCAGAGCTGAGAGGTAAGATTCTGGAGTTGTCCCATGACCACAAGACAGCTGGTCATTGGGGTTTTACCAAGACATTGTTGGCTGTGAGAGGTAAATACTGGTGGCCAGGGATGAGGAAATTTATCAAGGATTATGTGAGTCGGTGTGAGGCTTGCGCTAGGGGAAGGTTTCCACTGCTAAACCTCCCGGGTTGATACAGGTAGGGGCTACCCCGGTAAGGCCTTGGACACATATAAGCACTGATTTTGTAGGGGAGCTGCTGTCAAGTAGAGGATATAGATACATCTGGACGGTGTTGGACATGTTCTCGAAGCAGGCTCATTTTGTCCCGCTGACTGGATTACCCTCAGCAGAGCGGTTAGCTAAATTGTATGTGCAACATGTGTATAGGCTGCACGGTGTCCCGTGCAGGTGCTTAGTGACCGAGGAGTGCAGTTCACTGCTAAGTTCTGGGAGAAGTTCCTGGAAGCTCTAGGAGCAGACTGGAAGTTAACTACCGCGTACCATCCTTCATGTAACGGAGGGGTTGGAGCGCAAAAATCACTAGGAAGCTATTTGCGGATTTTTGTGAATGACCGGCAGAATAATTGGGCAGATCTCTTGCCTTATGCAGAGATGGCTTACAATAGCTGAGTTCACTCGTCCACTGGGAAGACCCCGTTTTCTGTAGTATATGGGCAGGAGGTGGTTCCTCTGCCAGTAGGTGTTTATCATCACGATGATAAGGAAGAAGGATGGTCGGCTAGAGCATTGGAAGAGTGGAAGGAGGTGACAGCGAGCTTGCGGAAAGCGCAAGGCTCTTACAAGCGGTTCGGCGATAAGCATAGGCAGGAAGGAGAGGGGTATGAAGAAGGGGATTTGGTGTGGCTGTCGACTCAGAACCTTAAGGTGGGGATGCCCTCTAAGAAATTAGGCCCAAAGTATGTCGGTCCGTTTAGGGTGGCTGAAAGAGTGAATGAGGTGTCCTACAGACTCATATTGCCCAAAACCATGGGGAAGGTTCACCCTACATTCCACTGCAGCCTTCTAAAGAAGTACATGAGCCCGGTGATACCAGATGTTTGAATTTGCTTTGTTTTTCCCAAGGGGGAGGAGGAGGATGTGGTGGAGGAGGGCATCATGTCAGGATTAGAATCTGTCAGCTTAAGGGAAGCTGGCACAGATCCAAACCTTCCCTAACTGAATGATGAAACCTCCACAGAACTGCTGCGTCAGGAGAAACCATGAACTTTGTCCTACTTACATCCAGCTGCAAGAATGGAGCCAGTGACCTTTACCCCAATTCTAACTGTAACTCTGGGGGGATATGATGCAATATCCAAGGAACTCTGGGGAATTACTATGCCTCTCTGGGACTTGCTGAGTCAGAGGAAATGGTGCAACATGCACAGGACATTGCATGGGGGAGGGATTTGTATATAAGGCTGGTGTTGGTGAAGGGACACTGCTTAGCTTTAAAGGTGTGGAACCTGCAATAAACCCTGTTGGAGAAGCAGCAAAATTGTGAGCGTCTTTCTGGGGAAAATTGGAGCGTCCTTACACTTACCATATAAGATTTGCTTAACTATATCAGAAAGTGATGCCATCTCCTTTGCAGAAGGGCTTTAAGCATTGGGTGGTGATTTCTCAGAGTTGCAATAGACTGAATGGCCTATGACGTCTCTTCCAACTCTGAGTCTATGATTCTAGGTTAAATTAAACACACACATGGAGACAATAAGATTCCAAAGTATCAAATGATCATATAATTTTCAAATATACACATTCAAGTAATTCATCATCATTATATAGCAATATACAGCAGGTTCTTAGCCCGGGATGGGCTCCTACCCTTGAAGCGGGTTATCCCTTTCGGGGCAGTTTCAGTAAATAAAGACAGTCAGTTCACGGAACATAAACAAAAAATTGAAGAAGAAGGTAGAAGTCCCGGGAATGAAGTCCAAATGCCCGTGGTGTAGATGATCAAAATAAAGCGGAGTTAAGGTGCTGCTGAGGTTCCGTAGAAAATGCTGGTGGGATAGCGGGTAAATCCGAATTGACTGGAACCGATCAGTATTTAGAGGCCGACGAGGTAATATCTATATGATGGCACCAACTCTCGTTTCGACCCATATCCAACAGGGTCTTTATCAAGGCCAGATATAGAGGTTTAACTCCTAATTCGCAAATAGAACAGGTGCGTTTTCTCATTTGTGGAGCCAGCCTTCCTTCACTATTTCTACTTCATTCATAATGGCAAAAATGTCTTTTCAGCAAGCGTTCAATGGCTAAAGATCACTCCTTGACCTCCACAGAAAGTAGTTCTCCCCTTCCTCCTCCTCCCCCTTTTTCAGCTCCTCCTTCAAGCTATGTGTATAATTAATCATACATGAACTTCGTGTTTAGACTTGGATCCTGTCTCCAAGACATCTCATTATGTATGTATATGCAAATGCTGGTATTCCAAAATCTTTTTTAAGAAATCCAAAATCTAAACACTTCTGTCACTTATTGATTATGTTCCGTGAACTGACTGTCTTTATTTACTGAAACTGCCCCGAAAGGGATAACCCGCTTCAAGGGTAGGAGCCCATCCAGGGCTAAGAACCTGCTGTATATTACTATATTATGATGATGAATTACTTGAATGTGTATATTTGAAAATTATATGATCATTTGATACTTTGGAATCTTATTGTCTCCGAGTGTGTGTTGCATTCTGCAACCCCTCCCTGTTTTTGTTTATCTAGGTTAAATTAACTCAAATAGGATATACATCAAATTAAATAGCCCTTGTTCAATTTACCTTTCTGCTTCTGATCTTATTATTCAATTTTTTACACTTTTTTTTCTTATATACAAGAAGGAAATGAACATATATTTTCATAGCTATGTTGGAGGCAGCCCCACATCACAATTAAGTGAAGGATTCTCAGTTCAACATGAACAAGTCTATTCAGAAATGAGTCTCATTGAGTTAAATGGGATTTATACCATTTAAGCAATGATTGTGGTTAATTGTGTGGACTGAATGAAATCTTGATTTGGGAAAGAGGTCCGAGCCAATCACATTCAGATTGTTATAGAGGTATCCTGTAATTGTGTTAATTTTAAGTGTTTGTAGCACATAACAAATGTTATAAACTGTGTTTGCATTTTTAAGGAGTGATTAAGAGACATATAATAAACAGCTGCACTGATATGGTTTGAACCTGTTCTAACGTGTTCGAAACAATCTAGCTAATGTGTCCTTCACCTCAAACTTAATTGTGTTTATTAGATTTATTTACTTTTTATATTCAATGAAAAAAATCTTTAAGTATTTATTTATTTTAATTAGAAACATTTTGATTAGATGGGATAGAAATACTTATCTTTATTAATATTAATGCAATTATATACAGTAGTTTTCTGGGAGACAGAAAAAGCAAGATGTGCCTAAGAGCTATTTCAGGTTGCCCTCAGTTTTAGATCATTAAACACTTCATTCTCAAGTAGGAAAATATGCCAGAAATATATTTGAAGTAAGGTGACTTATGTCATGCTATTTGGAGATCTGGCTGCAATTATTGAACAGTCTATAATTCTTTGCTCTTAGACTCTCTTGAAATCATAGATTTCAATTAGCCCAAGCACAAACTAACTCTGGGCAGTTCTACACAGTGGTAAAGTTCTCTTTGACTAGGGTTGCCACTTGAATAAGGGACATGTATCTAAAAATAGGGAATTTTTCACAAAAATAAGGGACACTTCATAAAAACTTGAAAACCAATAAATATTTTTCAAGTTTTTATGAAGTGTCCCTTATTTTGTGAAAAATTCCCAATTTTTAGGTACCTGTCCCTGATTCTTATATCAAAAAGTGGCAACCCTATCTTTGACCCGGGTTTACAAAACGTGGGTTGGGACGGACTGTAGTCCAAACACTGCCAAAGATGCCCATGCTTTCTGTGGGCACTGTCTACATGTTCTCCCGGTATGTACTGGGAGAACTTGGAGACATGCTCCCACCCCTCCTCAAACCTCCTTTTAAAAATAAAAGAACATACCTGGCCTCCATTAGCATGGTGCTGGTGCTCTCCTGGCATGTAGGAATGATGTGCCAGAAGAAAGGGGGGGACAATCGTTCCTGCCCCCCCCTCCCCCTTCTACTAAGAGAGTTCTGGACCCATGCTAATGGAGGACGGGTAAGTTCTTTTATTTCTTTATTTTCGAAGGTGGTTTGAGGTGGGGTGTTTGGGTTAGCGTTAGAGCCCTCTCATGTTTCCCTGGTCTAATTCAGCCCAGAAAATACAAGACAGCATTGTGGACAGCCCCATCAGAAGTCCAGAACTTCTGAGGGAGCAGTACAGTACAGCAGAAATAGCCTTTCAAGAGGTGCCAAACAAACCCACTGACTAATAAATTTGCTACAAAGCACAGTTTTCCTGCTTTGTGGTGAATGCAGTCACTTTTGAAGGGATATGATCTGGACACCCCACATTAAAATGTGGAAGCTCCCACTTTTAAAGAGCTCAGTCTGGATTCAGGTTACAATATTACTAATTCTGATACTTATATACAGATATGAGTTTTAAAGCAACCAAGCACAACTGAAAAAGAGTAGAGTCCGAATTTCAGAGTGGATATACACTGTAGAATGCAATTTGACACAACTTTAATTGCCAATACTATGGATCCATCAGAATTGTAGTTTTACAAGGTCTTTACCCTTCTCTGCAAATTGTGCTGGTGCCTCATCAAACCATAACTCTGATGATTCCATACCATTGAGCTATGACAGTTAAAGTGATATCAAGTTGCATTCATGTTACAGTGTAGATGTATCCTTAGATTGCATATTGGTGTAATTTCCTTGTCTTGATGCATTTTCTAAAAGAGGAATGTCATTGTTTCAGTCAAAGATAAGGGGCCTATCTTGGAATAGATACATGATTTCTCAGTGGGATTTTTACATACTAATTTCATAGATGGATGAACAGAGCTTTTAAATAGTTTCTATATTCTTCCAAGCTGTTGTTTGTTTTGGTGACAAAATATTAACTGAATATTGCTCACTGCTTAATTACTTGCACAATATCAGTGTGAATTATTCTATAATAAATATGCATATGGTTGTGCTTCTGTTCTTCACTGCAAAATTTCTGAAATATAAGTGTTGCTTCATAGACCTACAAATGAGTTTGCATTTTTCCTGAATCAAGTCTTTGAAGTAGTAGCCATTAATGTAACAGTCACAGTTAGTCTTTAGATGTCCAGATACTTATTGAAGTACAGGTGCTCATATGTTTTTGTTTTTATCAGAGAGAGAAAGAGAAACAAACAGCCAGACAGAGGTTGGTTTTCTTGAAAATATACTGTAAAAAAATTGTTTTATTCACTTTTTCAAAAGTAAGTAGATGTTTTTCTTTACCCTTTACATGTACCTTTTGGCTAAACTATGGCCCCATCTACACTGCCATATAAAATCGAGATTATCTGTTTTGAACAGGATTATATGGCAGTGTAGAAGAGGCGCTAGACATGAACAATTGAACCAAAATTTAAACCAGAAATTTACAGAACTTTGTTCTATAATTTCTTGTAATAGCCATCTGCAATCATCATCATCATCATCATTTATATCCTGCTTTTCTCTCTCACGGGACCCAAAGCAGCTTATAGTATATTAAAATCATGTAAACAACAATTCATATACATCAATAATAAGTATAAAACATCATAAAATAAGCAGTTTAAAACAACAAAAATAAACATTCATATTCTTGTGGCATCATGTGGGATTATATTTCACTTTGCTCCAGTCCATAACATTATGGTGTTTCTATTGTGCTTTAAATGCCTGTTGACAATGAATGGAAAGAGTCTCCCAATGCAGAGAGCTGGATGTAGTAATTCAGCTGCTCTGAGGCCCCTTCTACACTGCCATAGAATCGAGATTATCTACTTTACATTGGATTATATTAGTATACTCCACTGTCATATAATCCAGTTCAAATCAGATAATCTGGATTTTAAATGGCAGTGTAGGTGGGGTCTGAGTAGCTACATAATTTGTTCCTGGCTCATGAGAAATATGTGCTTGCATTGTGCTAGCTTGTCGGCAAAGAGCTGGATATGCCCTCCAGTTTTGTTATTTTCATGTACTGTATTTACTAACATTGTGCTACTCTGCTAGTGTTTATTTTGAGGCCCAGTAACTGATACAGGAGAACATAAGTTCTAAATGTGTTCTTTATTTATTTGCCTTTCCCTGTGTCACATACTATGTCTGTTGCTGCCATTCTGGTAGTTTTCCAGTACTCATTCAACCATTCTGATTAGCTGCACCATCTATTGTTGAAAAATGTTTTTCTTGGCTGTTAAAAAGAGACTCTCAAATTAGCTTCAAATTAGCTTTATCCAAAATTTCACTTAGATGGCACAGTGAAACATGAATAGTGGTATGGTTTGGCAATGTACAGTGGGTTTCAGGAGGAATTTTATGCCAGATAATTACCTACATACACAGCACTCACATTTATCTGCTCTTGTGTGCAGATGTTATTTCTATTATAATCATCATCGTCGCCACTACCACCACCATTATCTAAACAATAGGTATTCTATCCATATAAAATCTGGGAATTGACCATATGATTTATGCATTTTTAACATCAGGGTCTTTTTGCACAATCCAACTAATTGTTGTTGTGTTTTGGGTTTTTTTTAAAAAACAAAAACAACAGTTTAGTGAAAATAATAACTTCCAAGTATTCTGTTTCGCACACTAAAATTTTATTTTTTCACCTCTATTGAGTCCTGTGTAAGTCAACCTAAATAATTTTTGTTTTAATGTGGATGGTACACTAAGGCTACAAGAAAGTGATGTTGGAATCTGTGAAGGCTTACTGTTACCACATTGACCTTTTTGGATTTTATGCTATAGTTCATGTGGAGTTGTACAGAAACTATCAATGTGAAGAAGTGATGCCAACTACATTGTTTAGGCCATTTTCTAAATAATATTTTCTAGACAAGAAATATGTTAACCACTGTCATTCAGACATCTCTGGTGAATAATACATTTGAATTATGACAGTACAATGTCTAGCATGCATAAATTAGGCTCTCTAGACTAAAAACAAAAAAACCCCTCATTTATTTATTTATTTCATGAGTCCATGACAAAATCAAAAATTGTCTCCCTATTCCCCACCCTGGTTGAGATTGAAAAAGGATTTGAGCATTTTATGACTTCTAATTGTTGAAGACAATTTAATTGTCTTCATTTTACAAAAGAGGTTAGGTTTTGATATATTTTTTAAATATAAGAAAATGCAATTGGACCACAATGTCTTGATGTGCTGGGACATCCTTTCTTACTCAGGATAATAAACAATGCAAATATTATATATGGCTTTTGACCATTGCCACCTATACATACCAGAACTGTGCATTTTTCATTAGTCCTTTTCTTTTGGAATAAATTACTTAAATTCTTACATACAAGATGGCATCTGACATCCCAGCATGGTCTGTACCAAAAAATTAACAATATTAACTTACTCCATTTTTTTCCATTTTAGTTTTGTAATTCACGGCAGGCTCCCAAAGTTAGTTTCATATTCAGTGCAAGGAAACAAAGCTGAAAGCAAAGCCAAAGACTGTCTTAGTGCCTTGTCTTTCCTATGTAAATTAATAGAGTCTCGGCATTAGGAGGGGTGGGGAACAGTGTTTTCTGGGAAAAGCAGAAAACTCTGGGAAATGTAGTTTGGAGAGGGAGAAGCCCAATGCCAGAGAATTCAAAAGGCCCTTCCCTAAGCAACATTTCCCAGAATATAGTGCACTGCTCAGAGATATTTGCTCCTGCATAGCCAGCCATAGTTCCAATAAATTATTATTTTGTCTCTGGATTATAAATGTCATTTCTTAATTGGTTCTATCATTAAAACATGGTGAACATTTACTAAACTGCAAAAGCATTGTCTCTGCACAAGGGACATCATGTCATAGCACATTTTGCTATCCAGTCCACCAATTTAACATCATAATCCACCCATTTAACATTTTTTGGTGCAAAAACAAAGTTACTGGTGTACAACCCCTACTTTCAAAGTATGGAGGACACAATTAAATAAGAAATAATACTTTCAAATTAGGAATCTATTTTCTTTGTTATTTAAAAATATTATTTCTTAATATTTTGGAAATTTCCCAAAACTCTGTGGATAAGTGAAACTTTCTGAAATGTGATGGGCTAAGAGTAGTAAATGTGTTCTACCATTGTAGTAAGTTTTATCCCAATAGCTGTAAAAATGAGGGAGAAAGAATCTCATGAATTTTCCCCAATTATATTAATTATGTGCATGCACAATTACTATAATAAAATAGTAGTGACATTTTGTTACTCTCATTATGGTAACATGTTTACTGACTATGCTTTAGAAACACTTTAGAAATGAGACACCAATGCCCCCCAGCTTTGTAATTTATTTATTTATTATTACTTCATACTTGTCTGCCCCCGCCCCGACAGCTCAGGGCGGCTCACAGCAATTCATAAAACACAATTAGCAGACATATCATAAAACCACAGTAAAATACCATTAAAGGTATTTTATGACTTTTGAACCATTTTAATGGATCACACATCCTTAATACATACACACATTAGTTTAGAGTGTGGCCTCCACTTCAGAAGCCTGGTTAGCATTCAACAAAAACAACAACAGAATTTATTATGGTCTGTAGCCCCATCGGTGAACAAACAATCATTTATAAATTCTCAGGAGAAGTTAATTGTACAAGATACATCTACATGGTTTCAACAGAAGTTAGTTTCTTTCTCAGCCTTGTTGCCACTGCAAAGGATTTTGCCACTGTGAAAGTTACCCTGTGACTCTTCTTCTCTAAAATATATCTAACAATCACCTGCAAGGGATGGCTGGTCATGTGGGACAAAATTGGATATAGAATTTGGCTACATTATACTGTATAGTAGCAGCTCTGCAATAAAATGTGTTCTATTGTTTCTACTTCATTTCCTTCACAGGAGCATAGTCTTTGGGAGTAAGGAATTCCAAACAGGAAATAAATTTAGTCTCACCTTTGTAAAGAATCTGCGGTGTTTAATCACTATAAGGTTTTTAGATATTTGCATATCTTAAATGGCTCTCTGTATGGTAAGTTTGGAACTGTGGTGGAGCATTGTGAATTTGATCAGGCTCTAAGTTCTCCCAGGACAATATCCCACAACCTTTACTTCAGGGATTCTTGTGCAGTTTTGAATCCCAAATGGAGCAAAAGGAATGTGTGTAGTCAAATTGAGGCTGTTTTCCATTCAATCCTTCTCGCCCAGAGTGGTTTGGAGGTTTCATAAGGGAGGTGATGTAGCAAACATCATTCAGTAAAATTGTTGTAGATCAGCTAGAGGCTGATGGTTTAACTGATGATTTAGAGAGGATTGTGAGCTTTCCTGTGGCACAAAGTGAAGGGCCCTCAAGTGGGGAATTCAGATCTGGGAAATTATCTTTCTGTGAGAAAACTGGCTTGGAAAGTGCAGGGCCTCAATGCCACTATAATGAGTAGGAACATTAGATAAGGAATTAAAGTGAAGAGCTAAGTGATAAGGAGGGTTCCCAGGAGAAATCATCTGTAGCTACAGAGATCAACAAAAGTCTTCATTTACAAATCAGAACTGAAAATATATTATGCTGGTATAAAAGATTACATGGGAAAGTTGGGGAAATAATACACAAGAGACGTAATGCTTTCATGGATGTCTATTAAACAAGTTGTTTACCTTAAGTGCAGTTCAGGCAATTCTGTGTTAGAGTGAGAAACTAAGCCTGAGTTCTCTGGTTCTTGGTTCAAGTCAAGCCTTGGTTTTGGATTTCAATCCTGGAAGTTTTCTATACTCTTCTTCAAGTTTTTACTAGTTATACCTTATTGTTTGTGGACGTATGCTGTACTTGTGATTTCTGGCTGTTCCTAGACTTTGTCACCTCTGGATCTTGGAGACATTTGGATTATTGCTTAGTTAGTTTTGGATTATATACTTTTTTATTCCTGACTTTTAATATGTTTTAATGTGTTTTATAATAAACTGTTTGCTTATATTCCTGGACTCTTGTGTGGTGCAGTGGTCATAGGCGTTTCCAGGCCTGAAGTGAAGGAAATGATCTAAATATAAAAATAACATTTTAGGAAATGGCAACACACACTAACTACTCATAAACCTATCCCATACTCCAACACCATTCCATCCCAATTACATCCCAATCCTAACACATGTGTAAAAACTTATTTTTCCCTGCAGCTGCAGATTTAAGGTTGTTTTTTTTAAAAAAAACACACACATACTTATGCCTAAAGGAAGCTTTATTTCCGTGAAAGCTGTCATATATTGTGTGTTCCTACAGCAATGAGACAAGTATGATTTTTTTGCCTGTGTAGTTAACCCAGTAGACACTAAGTGCTTTTCTTTACATTTCTGTTCCTTCTCCCTACCCTTTCATTCATAAGAGTACAACATGATTTAAACACCTGCACTTATATTTAATTATTTTGCTATATTTGGCAAACAACCCATGGAAGATTTCCTTTTATTATCTAGAATATGAATGTGGCTTCCAAGTCATCAAGACTTCCATAGTCAAGTGAAAAGATATTTATTGCCCATTCATTATCCACAGTTGTTTACTATTTCTTAAAACCTCTCCAGCTGAATCAGTTTGTCACAAGGCAAAATCCCTTGGCAGCAGTAATAGGTTTTCCCACCACACATAAATAGTTCGATTGAAAAAGCACTGCCTGAAATATTTAATATTACCTTGTAAAATTGCTGCAGAATGACTAACATTAGAGTTTCATTTCACTTCAAATTTCCTCAGTATTTTTTCTTTATTGGGAGAATGCTGATGTTCTTGTCACATATCAAACTACATGAGCTCACTGCAGAGTTTGGTGCCAAATTAATCCTCTTTGCCTGATAGTCAGATAGTTTTAATCTGATTTTGTATCCTTTGGGTCACCAGAATACACATTGCATTTCCTACTCAAGTTGTGCAATTTCAAAAAGCAATCATATGCTAAACTGCGGGAAATTCAGTGGGGCCAAAGGCATGATGTGACATAGGTGACAAAAAGTGTTAAGCATGATAATATTGGCTGCAAAAAAAAGGAAAATGGTGGGGAAGGACTGAGTTCTATGACAATGCAAAGAGGTAGACTGATTTCACCATAAAGACAAATAATTCGAACAGTTTGCAAGATATATTACTTGCAAAGTTTGAAGAGGATGGATTCATTTATGTCCCCTGAACAACTCTAAGTAACTAAAAAGAAAGAAATAGTAAATTTCCTCTAACCCAAGACATTACAATATTCATGTGTATCATAAAGATGAATGATTAAACAAAAGAAATAGTGCTATAGGAGGTAATGTATTGCTCTAAGAAAAAAAGGAAAGCTATTTTCCTTGATTAACAGGTCAATAATATTTCCCCTCCTCCAAATATCAATGTAAAAAATGTTTGGAGGAGGGGGAAAGTGAGGAAGGATTGACATCCAGGACAGCGGGAATAGGTGGGAATCCTTGATCATAAACAGAACAAGTTGAACTTTGCAAGATATATTAGTTCTAGAGACATGGAATAGGGGAATAAAAAGTGATCAATAATCAAGGAATTATTGAACCCATGAGAGGGATTAATGGTTATTTAGTTACCAAAGGAGGTGTCCAAGAAATATGTGAATGCCCAGTCTAGTCATCTGGTAGTCACTAGATTTTGTACTTCAGCTAAAACCCAGAAAAGACATTGTAAGGCAGTTTCTCCCTTGTAGTACTTTGGGATTAGTTAGTAATTGAAGAAGACATTAAGATTGCAGAGTAATAAACAACTGCTGGACAGAAACTGGGGTATTGAGAGAGATATAGAATTATTTTGAAAAAGACAACAGTACTTTTCGGTGGTGGGTGTGTATCCCTCAGCACTGCACTCCCTCAGCACTTCCTAATAGTAATGAATCCCAATCATTTCTTCTCGTCCAAAATAATTTTCTCTGAGATTGAACTCCTGTTTCATTTTTTTACCCCCAAATAAGGTGAAACATTTGGAAAAGTCATTTGTGCTCACATTGCACACAAATAAAGTCAACATGACCACATAAATTATAATATGGACCTCATCACATTAAGATCAGGATTGCCCGCACATCATGGCAAATTCAGAGGGTCCCATAGGGGGGCCTGGGGAACCCATTGCTCCACACCTTGTATCGCTTGGCTTCTCCTCTCCCCATCCCTCAGGGAAATGTGTCCATCACCTGGCTTCCCCCTGTTGTTGCCCATGCAAACCCAGAAGCCTCCTGTGTTGCTGCAGTGGCAGCTTACAATGCTCCCTTTTCACTTGTACAATGGAACCCCACCGAAAATAGATTTACGTTGTGGGATGGGAGCCACATGTAAAGAGTAGGTTTCTTTGATTAAAAATGGTTCAAAACTCATTTTGGATGTAGGAGGTGCTGGTGGTTCCGATCTAAATACTCTAAAAAACAGGTGGGGACCGTGTCTCTACAAGAGCAACAGTAAACAGTAGAACAGTATGATAATAATCACTATACAAATAATAGTAGCAAACGTGTAGACTTTATCCAATATATATAGATATCATGGTGTCATAAATATAATTAGTAACATACATACATATGAGCATATGAGTCACAACACGGCCAACACACTCTCAGGAGGAGAGAAAATAACAGTCTCTATAACCCGTTGGTTGAAATTCAATCCCAGAACGAGGACAAATCAAAAGGGAAAGTTCCCAAAGTAACAATGTCCGCAGGGGCCGAAACAACTCAGTGGAAATGCTCACTGTTGGGTCAAAACTCACAGAGGAGAAGCCTCCAAGGAAAGAGAGTGGTTGGTGAAGCCAGAGCAGCTCGAATGCCGTCTTCGCAAATGTAAACAAAAGCGGCGCCGGCTGCCTGGGCGAAAAAGCCGCTGCTGAATCGCGAACTGCTCCTGGAGATCCAGGCTGGGAACAGTCGCGTTAGGGGGTAACACCACAAGGGACGGGCCGACGAGGAGGCGTTTGCCTTGGCCACATCTCGTTTCGACCTTCCGGTCTTTCTCAAGGCCACATGGTAATCAGGAACATGTAGTGTACAATACACATTTAAAGGCGGCTGGCGATATACAATCTGAAAGATACAAATATATAACAAAGCATACAATTCCATATACACGGATGTAATCATAGTATCAGCGGTTAAATAGAGCATGGGGAACACAATACCTGGAAGCAGAAGCTCAATAGTCAAGGCACAAGGCGTCTAATGGTAAGAGCAGGGAGTGCAATCTGAGCTACCTATTATATAGAGGATGGTGGGAAGCACTTCACATGAGTAAAGCTGCTACTCCTAGTTTTTCTGATACTATGATTACATCCGTGTATATGGAATTGTATGCTTTGTTATATATTTGTATCTTTCAGATTGTATATCGCCAGCCGCCTTTAAATGTGTATTGTACACTACATGTTCCTGATTACCACGTGGCCTTGAGAAAGACCGGAAGGTCGAAACGAGATGTGGCCAAGGCAAACGCCTCCTCGTCGGCCCGTCCCTTGTGGTGTTACCCCCTAACGCGACTGTTCCCAGCCTGGATCTCCAGGAGCAGTTCGCGATTCAGCAGCGGCTTTTTCGCCCAGGCAGCCGGCGCTGCTTTTGTTTACATTTGCGAAGATGGCGTTCGAGCTGCTCTGGCTTCACCAACCACTCTCTTTCCTTGGAGGCTTCTCCTCTGTGAGTTTTGACCCAACAGTGAGCATTTCCACTGAGTTGTTTCGGCCCCTGCGGACATTGTTACTTTGGGAACTTTCCCTTTTGATTTGTCCTCGTTCTGGGATTGAATTTCAACCAACGGGTTATAGAGACTGTTATTTTCTCTCCTCCTGAGAGTGTGTTGGCTGTGTTGTGACTCATATGCTCATATGTATGTATGTTACTAATTATATTTATGACACCATGATATCTATATATATTGGATAAAGTCTACACATTTGCTACTATTATTTGTATAGTGATTATTATCATACTGTTCTACTGTTTGCTGTTGCTCTTGTAGAGACACGGTCCCCACCTGTTTTTTAGAGTATTCTGTTTCACTTGGGGTTAATATGGCGACTCCCTTTGCATATACTGAGGAGCACATTTCGGATGTTCTGCAACACTTTGCACCTGTTATCTCTACCTCTAATGAAGCAACTACCTCCAATACCACTAACTTGGCCTCCTTAAGGGGATTAACGAACAAGGAATTACGCTACACGCGAGTAAATCTAAATGCAGCCGCACTAGCGAATTATGTTCGTAACAATTTGATCCCCAGGGGACTAAGGGTAGACCTCCCTCCAGGCACTTATTGCCATGATGCTGAATTTACTGCCAAGTGGAATGGGATTCTAGACAAATGTGGAAAAGATATTATGATTCTCTTAATTGAGAGGTCTATGAAAGAATTAGCGGAGCTGAGGGTAGAGATAACTAATATAAAGGAGACCTTAAAGGACCAGATCACTGCACCAGATTTGAATAGTATTAAGGAGCAGTGTGACAAATTGTTTCTGGATCTCAAAAAATCTAAATCAGAGAAATTTGCCAGAGACAAAGAAGACTACGACAAAAACAGAGTATATAACTGGAAGAAACCCAACCGATTTCGTAGTAGGTCGGTGCATTTCTCTCGAGAATCTTTACATTCTGGATCTTCCAGAGAGGATTTAACCAACACTAACCCGCCATCTGAGGATCATAGCCAACAGGATGGCAGGGAAAGATACAACTTCAGAGAAAGAGGAGGCAATTCACAAGATCAACGAGCGGATAGAGGGAGGGGTAATGGTGCCCCCAGAGAGCAGCCAAATTTTCGGTGGGGTCGGTCCAAGAGGCCCAAGACCTAGTAGTCAATTTATCTGACCACAACCTCTCTCCTCTGGAGAAGAGACTATTGAACAAAGGCTTATCATTTGTTATGACCCCCCTCTGCAAAGACACAGATATCAGAAAAGACCTTGCATCCTTATTTCACGTCATTCGACTCAAAGACTTTTTTGCTGCATCTCCACCTACCCCGAACACCACAACCAACAATGCTGGCCCCACATATGTGGGCTCCAAAGTATACCTCAAAAGTACCTTCACCCCTCCAGCCACCAATAACTCTATTAAGACCTTTGAAGATGTGGTATTACGTGAAATAAACAAAATTGATCACCATGAGGACAAGCGACACTCCAATTTATCGGCAGAAGAGCGTGATGTACTTACCAAACTTGGTAATAATCCTGAATTGGTAATAAAGCCAGCCGATAAAGGTGGTGGAATTGTGATTCTGAACAAAAAGGACTACATGACAGAAGCCATGAGACAATTGTCCAATCAACAACACTACAAGAAATTACAGGAAGACCCTACCAATAAATACAAACGGATTGTACATAACATCATCACTGATGGAGAGATGATGGGACATATTGACAACCAATTAGCCAGGTTCATGACGAATCATCATCCACGTGTACCTGCCGAAAATACATAAACCCACCAGGCCCGTTTTAGGGCGACCCATTGTCTCAGGGAGCAACAGCCTACTGCAAAATGTAGCCATATATCTAGATTCTTTATTGCAACCTCTGGTACAATCCAGACAGGCTTATATACAAGATACCAGGGACTTCGTCAGGAGAATAGAGGGGCTAACCTTGAATGAAGGAGATCTACTCATCACGGCGGATGTTAACTCCTTGTATACGAACATTCCTATTGAAGATGCTAGACAAATTCTCATGGACTCTTTTGACAGTATTCCAATGACCCATAGACCACCCACATCATTCTTGATGGACCTTCTAGACTCGGTCCTGGAATACAATTACTTTGTGTTTGATCAACAATATTATTTGCAAACAGGAGGAGTGGCTATGGGGAGCTCCCTAGCGCCCTCAGTAGCAAATCTATACATGGACAGTCTAGAAAGAACTCATGTTTTTGGTCTACCTAAACACCCAATGGCACAGAAGATCAAAATTTATCTTCGGTTCATCGATGATGTATATGTAGTAGTCAGTAGAGGCACTGATCCCCTATTATTTCAAAACTGGTTGAACTCCTGGTCGGAGCCTATCAAATTCTCTATGATTTACAACTACCGCAGTGTGGACTTCTTGGATGTTACCACCTACCGCCAACAGAATAGACTCTTAGTGAAATGTTTCCATAAGAAAACAGACAAAAAATGCATTATTGCATTTTGGTAGTTTCCATAGCCACGCATTGAAAAGGAATCTTCCTTTCTCTCAGATTCTGAGATTAAAGAGAAACTCCTCTGAGAGATCCCACTTCAATGAAGAAGTTGATTTACTGTCCTCCAAACTGTCCCTACGTGGATATCCTTCCCATATCATCAACACAGCCATTAGAAGAGCTGAACTTGTCCCCCGAGAATCGCTTCTGGCCAACAGGGTTAGAACTCAACCTGATAGAACAGTATGGCCACTCACACTCACCAAGCACTCAAGTACCATCATCAATGTGATTCATAAATTCTGGTCTCTAGTTCAAGACATCCCAGGACTAGCGCAACCCCCTATGATAGCCTACAAACGTACCAAGAATCTTCGTGACCTCTTGGTACACACCAACATCAGAACGCCTCCCAGAAGAAGTTCTCTGACGGCCAAAACACACCCCTGTGGACATTGTGTACAGTGCAGCAGTGTGTACCCGCATAAAGACATCTTCAGTCCAGGACGTGGACGCACGTTCAAATTCAAAGAATTCTTTTCCTGTTGCTCCGAATCCTTGGTGTATGGAATTCGGTGTCCTTGTGGATTAATTTACATAGGGGAAAGTAGTAGAATGCTGAAAACCCGCTTTTCGGAACATAAATCCCGGGTTCAGCACTCATCAGAGGACTCTCCGTTTTATGTTCATTGTAAAACCCTTTCTCATAGCCCAGAGTCATTGCAGTTCTTTGGTATTGAAAAGGTTACTCCCCCACATCATGGAGATCCCCCTGTAGCTTTAATTCGGGCTGAAACCTGCATCATTATTGAATATCGCACAGAGACTCCTTTTGGGTTGAATGAAAAGCTAGGAGTAGCAGCTTTATTCCTGTGAAGTGCTTCCCACCATCCTCTATATAATAGGTAGCTCAGATTGCACTCCCTGCTCTTACCATTAGACGCCTTGCGCCTTGACTATTGAGCTTCTGCTTCCAGGTATTGTGTTCCCCATGCTCTATTTAAACCCTGATACTATGATTACATCCGTGTATATGGAATTGTATGCTTTGTTATATATTTGTATTTTTCAGATTGTATATCGCCAGCCGCCTTTAAATGTGTATTGTACACTACATGTTCCTGATTACCACGTGGCCTTGAGAAAGACCGGAAGGTCGAAACGAGATGTGGCCAAGGCAAACGCCTCCTCGTCGGCCCGTCCCTTGTGGTGTTACCCCCTAACTCGACTGTTCCCAGCCTGGATCTCCAGGAGCAGTTCGCGATTCAGCAGCGGCTTTTTCGCCCAGGCAGCCGGAGCCGCTTTTGTTTACATTTGCGAAGACGGCGTTCGAGCTGCTCTGGCTTCACCAACCACTCTCTTTCCTTGGAGGCTTCTCCTCTGTGAGTTTTGACCCAACAGTGAGCATTTCGACTGAGTTGCTTCGGCCCCTGCGAACATTGTTACTTTGGGTTCAGATCTAAAGTCAATTCTGATTTTCACAGAAAAAAAGTTCAAAACATTTCAAAATTTCCGAGATTTCCAAATCCTTCATTAATGGTGTCAAAGTGTTACTTCCTGTTTCATTGGGTGGTCTTTACTTTGAAAGTAGTTGTTTTACTCCAGAAAGGGGGGGGGGAGGAATCAAAGGAATTCATCCACTCTGGTTAAAACTGCTGGGAAAGGAAAGGAATCCATCCACACTGGTTTAAATTGACATGGATCCATCCCATCCACACTGGTTGAAACTGAAGCAGGAGAGAAAGGAAAGGAATCCATCCACACTGGTTTAAACTGACATGGATCTATCCCATCAACACTGGTTTAAACTGACATGGGAGAGAAAGGAAAGGAATCCATCCACACTGGTTTAAACTGACATTTTTCCTACTGTTTTTCTCCCTTCCCTTCTCCTCTTTCCTTATCTCTCTTCCTTTCCCCTTTCCTTTTATCCTCCAAATCCCAGCCCGTTCAGGAAAAAATGGGGGGGGGGCATTTTACTAGGTTCCCCGGGTATGTTGCTCCCTTGCAAAATGGAGATGTGGCATGCAAGTAGCTGCTTGCTTCCAAATGCTTATTCATTTCTGATTCACTTCCTGGTTCAGAAAAAAGATGGCAACAGTGGCTTCGAAAGGGCAAGGTTACTTCTGGGTTCCCAAATCACTTTGAAATCACTTCAAAAAGGGATTTATTCCAATTTTAATCTGAATAACAAAGATTCCGAATGAACCTACCCATGCCTACTCATATGATGGGTAATTTTGCCCATCTGATGAGGTCATATGTCATAAGGCAACAGTTTTCTGTGGCAATTCTTCTTTTTTTTGTAATAGTTTTTATTAACAGGTTTTATATTTATAAGACTTACATCATCACAGTGGGAAGGAAAGGGAAGGGAAATAGGGGAAGGGGGCAAGAATACAAAAGGGTGTGTTGACTTCCATTCTAATTCTGCACTAATCATACATTTTCATCAACGTTTTCATTCTCAGACACGAGACATCACCGTTGCTCTTCTTAACTATTAATTACCGACAGTGTTCCTTTCTTTATCTATAATTCTTTTCGATATTTTTCTATCATGGCCCAATCTGTCTTTATAACGCCTTTACCATGATTCTGTCTTAGCCAATAAGTTAGTTCATCCATGTCTTTTATCTCCATGATTTTTACTAGCCATTGCTCTTTTGTAGGGAGGAGGTTTTGTTTCCATAGTTTTGCAAACACCATTCTTGCTGCTGTTGAGAGGAACACAAAGAGTTTCTCCACATTTTCATTTGGAAATAATTCTTGTTCTATAATCCCTATTAGGTATAGTTCCGGTCTCATTTTAAATTCTACTTGCAATATTTTTTTACATTCCTCATGTATCATTCGCCAAAATTCTTTTACTTTACGGCATGAGCACCACATATGAAAAAATGTACCTTCCTGATTCTTGCATTTCCAACAATTGTTACCGACATTTCTATACATTATATTTAATTTAGTGGGGGTTATGTACCAACGGTGTAACATTTTTAGCCAGTTTTCCTTTAGATCCGTCGCATATGTTATTTTCAGTTGTTTGGACCAGATCCTTTCCCATTCTTTAAATTGAATTGGTCTCCCAATATTCTGTGCCCACTTAACCATTGAGTTCTTAACTATATCTGTCTCCGTTGCCCAGTTCAGTAACATAGAATAGATTTTTGATGTTGTTTTCTTTTGTGTCTTCATTATCCTACCCCAGGGTCTATTAGTGTCGCTAAACCCTTTGGTCCTATCAATATTAAACTGTTCTCTTAGTTGAAAGTAATGGAGCCATCTTACATTACTAAATTTCCTCATGATTTCCTCTTGTGTTTTCAATTCCACAGTATTTCCTTTTTTTTGTATTATGTCTTTATACTTAGGCCACTCAGTCCAGCCCAGCAGTCGTCTTTGATTCGCCTCCAAAGGTGAAAGCCATATCGGTGTCTTATCATAAAAATAATTTTTGTATTTATTCCATACTTTTATCAGAGAAGATTGAATGAAGTGGTTTCCAAAGTTTTTTTCCTTTTGAATTCCACCATACCATAGGTAAGAGTGCCCTCCTTTGCGTAAATCAAATCCTAGCGTTAGAATCTTAGTTCTGTTTAACAGAGTCCAATCTTTAACCCATGATAGTGCACAGGCCTCGTAGTATAACTTTAAATCCGGGAGAGCGAAGCCTCCCTTCTCTTTCTGCATAATCATTACATTGTAATTAATTCGTGGTTTCTTGCCTTTCCATACAAAGTTCATTATGTCTTTTTTCCATTTTTTAAATAAATCCATATTCCTTATTATCGGCAAATTCTGAAAAAGATAAAGCATTTTCGGTAATAGATTCATTTTAATAGCTGCGATTCTCCCCAATAGCGAGAGATTCATGTTCTTCCATTTTCCCAATTCTTCTTTCACCTTTTCCCATTGATTAGAATAATTATTTTTTAATAGTTGTAAGTTCCTTGCGGTCAACCAAATCCCCAGATATTTTATCTTCGAAGTAATTTCTATGCCTGTAACCCCTTGCAGAACTAACTGGTCCTGTTTCGTAATATTCTTCGTTAAGATTTTTGTCTTTTTTCTATTCAATTTAAATCCTGCTACCTCTCCATACTCTTCAATTGAATCCAGCCATTTCAGGATATTCTTTTTCAGGTTTTCTACGATGCAAATCACATCATCTGCAAAGGCTCTTATTTTATATACTTCTTTATCAATCTTCAAGCCTTTTAGTTCTTCTTGACCTCTGATTTTCCTCAAGAGAATCTCTAAAGCAAAGACAAAAATCAACGGGGAAAGCGGACATCCTTGTCTAGTTCCTTTTTCTATGTTGAATTCTTCAGTCGCCGTCCCATTTATCCAAATCTTCGCTTTCTGTTTCTGATATATTGCATCTATCGCGTTCTGAAATTGAAATCCTGTGTCTAATTCCTTGAATAATATTTTGAAGAAGTTCCAGTTCAAATTATCAAATGCTTTTTCCGCATCTATTGAAAGCAGGGCCAGCTGTTGCTGGTGGTGGGTTTCATAGTATTCAATTACATCCACAATTACTCTGACATTGTCTTTGATATTCCTATTTGGTAGGAATCCATTTTGGTCTTCCTCAATCCACTCTGAGAGGAATTCTTTAAACCTATTTGCCAAAATTGTCGCAAAGATCTTGTAATCGGTGTTCAACAATGAGATGGGGCGATAATTCTTTATGTCTTCTAAATCTGCTCCCTCTTTTGGGATCATCACAATATCAGCTATTCTCCATGAGTCCGGGAGGACTTTCTCATGTAATGCTTTATTCAATATTACCTTTAGAATGGGAATAATTTCTTCTTGAATGACTTTGTAGAAACATGCCGAATAACCATCTGGTCCTGGTGCTTTATCATTCTTCATATTTTTTATTGCTCTTTTAATTTCTTCCTCTGTTATATCTTTATTAAGTTCGGATCTTTGTTCTTCTGTTAATTTATTTAGTTTCAATTTACTTAGGTACTCGCCTATTTTATTCTCGCATATATTTTCTTCCGAGTACAATTGTTGGTAAAAGTTTTTGAACTCTTGTCTTATTCGAGAATCTTCCGTTATAGTTCCCCCCCCCCACTTTGATTGTGACTATTGGTTGGGATTGTTTCTTTTTCCGCATTCTTCTTGCAAGCCATTTTCCAATTTTATTTGCGTTTTCAAAGGAGGACTGTTTAATATATTTCATCTGTTTTGCCATTTGTTCCATCTCCAGATAATGCTTTTCCTTTCTTATTATTTCTAATTCCTTTGGTATCTTCTTATTGCCTGGATTTCCTTTTAGCTTGTCCTCCAATTCCTTTAATTTCTCTTCCACTTTTGTTAATTTTTGTCTCCTCTCTTTATTCCTTTTCGAATTATGCTGGATCAAATGGCCTCTCATCACGGCTTTAAAAGCATCCCATACTATCTGCATAGGGGTCTCTTCTTTTATATTCTGTTCAAAATACTCTTTAGTCTTTTCTTTATATGCTGCTATATCATCAGGTGATTTCAATAAATTTTCATTCAGTCTCCACTTCCTTGTCCCTCTTCTCTGACTAATCGTCGTTGTTAAGGCACCGTGGTCAGAGATGTCTCTTGAGTGTATCTTAATTTCTTCCACTTTTATTGAGAGGGTCTTTGAGACCCATATCATATCGATTCTTGACCAACTGCTGTGGCGAGCAGAGTAGAAAGTATAATCCTTCTCTTTGGGGTGATGTAGTCTCCATATATCTTCCAAATCCTGTTCTTTCATCCATTTGATAAGGCCATCGGGTAGCGTACTTCTGTCTTCCTGGTTTGATTTTTTTGTTACTCTAGATTTGTCCAGATATTTATCCATTACTCCATTAAAGTCACCTAGAACTACTAGGTGGTCACATTGTTCATTATTAATTTTCTTTTTAAGGGTCTCCACAAATTTTTCTTAGATGCATTGGGGGCGTAGATGTTGCAAATTATAATAGTCTCAATTCCTACCGTTATTTTCACCGCCAATATTCTTCCATCTTCATCCCTAAACAAAAATTGTGGGTCTAATTTCTCGTCGATATAAGTTGCGACCCCCCTTTTTTTTCCGGGGCTGAGGCAAAAAATACTTTTCCTAGTTTTTGCTGGGTTAAGTGGGATACATGTTTTTGTTTGATGTGAGTTTCTTGTAATGCCACAATATTATAATTTCCATTCTTAATTTGGTTAAATATTCGTTTTCTTTTATTGGGAGAATTTAAACTGTTTACATTATTGCAGTATATTTTCAATTGCTGTACAAAGCTAGACATCTTGAGGTTTATGTAATATGTTACCTATATCTAATTCAATGTTATCTTCTTCATCTAGTTCTTCTTCTTCCCCTTCTTCTAGTTCTTCTTCTAATCCTTCCGGTGGGTCTGTAAGCACTGATAACGGGGCAGCCGCCCCCTCGGACTCAGGCGTGTTGAAGCATTTCCTTTTTGCCCTTTTCTCCTTCTCTAGTGAACTGAGTGGTGTCCTAATTTTTCTTTCTTTTTCAAGTCTCCTATAAAAGTCTTTCGCCTTCTCCTCTGATGTCAGCCAAATCTTCTCCTCTTTGTAGGTTACCATTATTCCCTCTATCCGCTCCCACCTGAATCTAATGTTCAGATGTTTTAACTCTTTCGTGAGAAAGAAATATTTCCTTCTCCAGTTTAGCATTGAAATTGGGAATTCCCGGAGGACCATCACCTTCGTATCTCTGAACTCAATTGGGTTGGCATTTGCTCTTCTCCACACCTCCTCCCGTAACCTTTTGCGTATAAAATTCACTATCACATCTCGAGGGACTTTATTTTTCTTTGCATAATTCATCTGGATTCTAAAAATCTTGTCCACCTCTCTGTCCACCTCTCTCTCCGGTAAGTCCATTACTTTTGAGATCAGCAGAATCACAGTGTCTCTAACATTCTCTCCTTCTTGCTCAACCAGGTTCCTAAATCTCAACTGGTGTTCCATCTCACTGTATTCCAACTTCTCTTGTGTTTTATCAGCCAATAGACTCTTCTTTTCAATGGAGTCCACCTTCTTTTCTATCTTCTTCTGGGTTTTTTCCATTTTACCTTGGTCGGTTTTTAGTTGGCTAATGTCCTGTAATGCCTCTGACACTTCTTTCTTCATAACTCTCCAATCCTCCTTCAGTTCTTTCTTCATTGATAGCATTTCGTCTTGTGTCACTTTCTGTTGCGTTTCATGTTTTTCGGCCAGTTTCTGTAATTTGTCCTGTTTCTCAGCCAGCTCATCCTGTTTTACTGCCATTTTATGTATATCCTTCTGGATTTCTTTCAACAATTCCTTCATACCTCCATCCTCTGGTCCCTGGCCAGAGAATGAACCTCTTCTGGGTAATGCCTTGAAATCTTTTCCATCTTTACCTTTGGGCCCAGCCATGCTCTTTACTCCTCTAATACACTTATTAACTATCCAATTATTGAAGAAATTGATATTTCATCCCACACACAGTTAATATATCACCTCTTTAACCACTTCTTTAAAATGCCTCAATTATTAATTAATCAAGCTGATCAATTCATTAACCAATACTTCACTTTCCCAATCTCAATTAATTCGTCAATTCATCAATTCATTAAATCTCAATATAGTTAATGTGCAGGTCCAGTACCTCCCCTTTAAATCTCAAGGCAATTCCTTCCCTTCCCAATTATTTCCAAATGTTCCCCAATTAATTCAGTCCTACTTAATCCAATCAAGTCCCTGGCAATATTCAATCAGTTAATAAATTAATCAATCAATTAGTTAATTAGTCCGAGCGTTGGCCTTCTCCTATTAATGAGTTCCGGCCTTACACTAGATCCATCCCTTAGATTCTTCCAGAACTGATTCGCAATATCCCAGTGTCAATGTTCAGCGCTCACAGGACCCGCCAAGTATTTCACCGTTAACTCGCTGATCTGCCTTAGTTCCACTGCTTAAGATTCGTCTGCTTCTCGTCCTGGTCTCGCCAATATTGTCTGCTTCTCTTCCCAGTCCGTCGGCCCTCTGCCTCGCCTCGCCGCCACAGCCCTTTCTCCTCTGGGGTTCCCTGTCTGTGGCAATTCTTGAAACTATGTAGAGGAACTCTGTGGCTGAACCTACAATGCCATATTATGAAATGGAACTGCATGATATAATCGGTCAGTGTAGGCCCATATAATGCTATTCAATGCAGTTAAACTGCATTATATGGGTATGCACTGGCCATAACATGCAGTTCAAACTTGCATTATATAACAGTGTAGATCTAGATTTTGCAAACCTAAATGGAACCAGCAGTCAATTGGATTAATCTGTACCTTAAACATATTTCTGGTCTGTGATAGATAAGAAGAGAGCTACTGTCTACCCTCTCACTTCTTTACCAAACAGGGTGACCATTTATCTTCAGCTAAAGGGCATTTGATTGTAGTATTAAATTTTGAGTGTATAAAATAAAAAATTGCCTGCCTCCAGTGCAATTCCAGATGTCTTTCTGCATGAGTCACAATCAAGGCCCATCTTCTTCCAGTCAGGAAGCATACATAGATCAGTGACATATGCAAGAGATACAAGAGACATACTCCTCTATGGGAAGATAAATCTATTGTGTCTCTGCCTCAGGGTGACAGAATTATCTGATCACACTTGATGCAAGGGCACAATACAATTACTGAGTCTTGATTGGGGAAGAGGAATGGGCAGAGCAATAGATTGCAGAAAGGTATGGAACTAACATTATCTGAAAGCAATATGCTTTATTTGTTTGTTTCTCCCTGGAGATATTTCTAATTACTAATTTTTGATTGAATGAGAATGTGATCTATGTAGGGAATGTTACCAATAAAATTTCAGTCCACTGGTGGGATGAAATCCAGCAATCTTGGGGTTTTTATGTGGGGCTGTAAAGTGGTTGCTCCCAATTCAGGGGAGAAACGTGGCCAGAAATGCATAGGTTCATTCAGAAAGTCACAATGAGCAAAAACATTCCACTTAGGAAACTCGAACTCAAAAGTGGGTAAACACTACTTTTAATATGAAATTTTAATAATCTTATAACTGGAATAATGTTATTGGTTCAATTATCTTCATAAATTCATTTTTTGCACATCCATTGTGGAATAGATAATAAGATTTACAGAATATAGTATGGAGGTTATCACAATTGACTGAAGGATTCATCATACAGCCTTTTTAGTTCTATCACTGCTCAAATTTTTCCAACTTTTTTCTACATGCATGTTGATTGTTTACCATGTAAATACTTCATTGATTGATAATTTTAAAAAGATTCCATAAAAGCATGGAAATAAGTGCCTAAATTCATGACCAATGAATTGAAAGTGGGGAATCCTTTGAGGATATGTGGATTTTTCCCCTGAACAATTACTGCATGGGCTCTGCCTCCATACTAACTAAAAAGATATATGATCAGCAAAGACAATTCCTAAGGCATATCTAAGCTGTAGTCTTTGATTCTAAGTTCATACTTTATCAAATATCTCAGTGTGTATGCTCCACTGAAGTAGGAGGTTAGGGGGAGGCAGAGGGGAAGGAAGAAGACAGAGAAGAAAAGAGAGAGAGAAGGAAATGAAGGTTGTGAGAAGCAAGAAAAATGCTTCAGTATACTAGCATGGGGCTCCGTGGCATCTAGGAAAAGCGATCTCAACACAGTCTCAATCTATTTCCTTTTGCTGCACTGATAAGCACAAGGAAAAGGTGAAGGTACCACTGTCCTGTCTGAGCTTAATAATACCCAATTCAAATATTCAGACTGACCCAAAGCCATGGAATAATCTCAAGTTTCCAGTAAACTCCAGAGTGGCCCAACTTTGCCCAAAGTGAGCCAAAGCCACTTCAAATTCATAAAACCTGGGATAGACATTGGGAGTAGTTGTGCATCATGAAGACTTCCAGCCTTTCAAGTGAGGTAATTATAGGGCTTTTGACTAGTGCAAACAAGCCTAGAACATCAAATCTTAAATAGCCTAGATGGTTAATGGCCAACTTGGCCAGCAATATGTCATCTGAAGGTATTCTGAATGTAAACCCATCTCAGTTTAGGGATCCTGGAAATTAGCTAGGACTTCTTTGACCCTGGCCTAAGGGCATCATCAGACAGGGCAATTTTAGCACCCTAGGACACTTACACCCTGTTTTGGGGATGAAGCCTTACACTGGCCATCAGATGATGTCGTTTAACTTTTGGCAGAGGCTCTGCCCCCCAACTTGTACACTTCTCTCCCAATACAGGAAGTTGCCCATGTTATGCTGGCTCTAATGGAGTAAGGATGGGTCCTCACTAAAAGGGTGACACTTCCCATGGTGATGGGGAAAGTGCCACCATGAGGGAGTAACACATGGGATGACAGATTTGCTCCACTGCCCTCTCTGTCTGCGACAAAGTGGGATGTTTCATCTGGATTTTGTGATGACATCATCAATTTGGGCTGACATTATTTCTACATCCCTGGACCCAATATTATTTGGAGCTGACAAAATTAAACTCTTCCCTTGCACTGACCATTCTTTATCCACTGTTGGCTCTTATGCCAACTCACCCTGAGTTTTTAACACTTTATATGTGTGCCTGCGGCCCGCACTGTCTTTGTGATTTTAGATATCTAGTTGTATTTTTATTTATTTATATATATGTGTATTTTTATTGTGTTTATTGCTGATGTTTTTTATTTCATTTTATTGTAATTTGTTGTTTGGGCTTGGCCTCATGTGAGGCGTCAAGTCCCCATTGGGGAGATGGGGGCGGGGTACAAATAAAGTTTATTATTATTATATTATTATACTGTTAGATGTCAGCCAATGGAGCCATTTTGCTAGCAGAGTCCTTTGTCACTGATAGAAGATAGTTTCTCAAACCAACATCACAATTTTGGATTAGGATTGCACTTTTAATATCATAATTGTCCTTTCTCATTTGATTGCTAAAAGTGTTTTAAAATGTATGTTCTCATATGTGCTTTAAAGAAAAGGATGAACACGTCTCAGGTGTGAAACAGATACTTAAAAAAAACATTTAATAATATTTAATTGCCTCGCTATGTGGCCCATTGTAGTATGTTAGTTGAGTTAGTCATTGACATAAAATTTCTGCCTGTTTTAGAGGAGGCAGCCAATAGAGAAAAGATTGCTACTTGGTTTGAGAGCACAGGACTAAATAAAGGTCAGGTTACCTGCCTTTACTTGTCTCTCCTCTCATATTGTATGCCGCAGCCTTTCGTTGTGCCTAATGATTTTTTTCCTTCCACTAATCCTGCTTTTGTTGGAATATCTGAATTCTCACTAATAACCTCAAAGCAGTATTAAATTGGCATGAGGCAGTACACCAGGAAAGTGGAGATGTGTATTGATAATATTTGTATTCAATGCCTTTGGAGATAGCATAAAGCCGTATTGACTTCATACACTTCTATCAAGGAGAACAGAAAAATCAACATGGCTTATAATGCTGGATAAGTATGAATTAAAGAAATGGGTCCTTTGATTTGAAAACAATGCTTCCAAAGTCATATGTTGATACAATTGACTTTTTGATGTATGTCCAAATGAAAGTCCTTGAATATCTTAACTGGGAAAAGTTTCTATTTTAGCTTGCTTAATGCACAACGGTGCTAAAATTCATGCAATGTAATGAAATAGAGTGAAATTGATTTCCTACAACCCTTCAAACAAATAACTAAAAATGTCAAAACCTTTAGAAGGCATTTCTTAACTGCAGCATTTGTAAGGCAGTGTTTTTATTTTATGAATAAAACTATTAATAGTATAACAGACCCTAGATTTTAAGGGAGAAAATGTTTCTTTAGAACTGCTTTGGCTACTGTAACACATACATATCAAAGATATATGGCGACATTTTGTTTCAGGATATCACATGTATAAAATTGATTTTATTTGGTTCCACAAATTTGATGTAATCTTTGCATCCCAAAAATGAATAAAACAGCATTTTTTTGTATAAAGCAGCATATAGTACAGTAATAACAATTTTGTGTTTGTAATTCTTTAGGAAGTTGATATTTGCATACCAAATTGCCCAATCTCCAGCTTTAAAACTGATATGCAGTGGTGTCAAATTGAATTAATTATACACTTTAATGCATCCATTTGATCTAGCTCCCATGTACACTGGCTTTGTTATTTTTTTTGTTGACTGATGCCTGTGTGAGAGGGGTTTTTTTAATGTGTGGATGTGGGTGCACAAATTTGTGAACATCCTGGGGCTCCTCATGATGACATGATGGCAACAGTCTCAGACAGCAATGGCTCCCATAATTATCAATTTAAGGTGGAATCAGGTGTCAAACAGGGATATTATTGCCCCAACCTTCTTTTTCATCTCCATCGCTATGAAATCATCTATCGGACAGATGGCAAGCTATTAGTTTCAGCAAACTGAAAGCCAAAACCAAGGTCACAACAACATCTGTTATAGAAATCCAATATGCTGATGATAAAATAATCTGTGCGCATTCAGAAGAAGAACCACAAGCCAATCTAAACACCTTTGCAGAAGCATTCAAGAAGCTTGGCCTCTTATTGAACATTGAGAAAACCAGCAGTCGCCAACCAATCCCTCTGGAATGCTAGAAATAAAGCTTAATGGTGTATTGTTAGAAAAGGTTGACCATTTTCACCACCTCTCCACAAAAGTCAACATTGACACTGAAATACAACATCACCTGAACTCTGCGAGTGCAGCATTTTTCCAAATGAAGCAGAGAATGTTTGAGAATCGGGACATCCATGTCGAAAGTATTATGTTGCAAAATTATATTGGTACCTTTAAGTGTTTCACTGATGTTAATTTGATTGTACTAAGGTACAGTTGAGTTGCTTACCAATTAGGTTCCAAGAGAAAGGTGGATTCTAATTGTTATGTTCTTAAATACTTCATTCTATTTGTATTCTTCCCCTGTGTGGATGTTTTATGTTTTGCTTACAAAAAAGTAAGTCAACTTTATACCATGGATTTTCTCAATGACCACATTGCTTCTGGGCTGAGCTGAAGCTGCTGCATTTTTACTCTGCTAAATGAGGTTTGTGTTTTGTACTAGAAAAACTACCAAACCCTGACAATCCATAGGGATATCAAGGTGATTGTTTTTAAAGCCATTGGCCTTCCAATGGTGTTACACGCCTGCAAAACATGGTCTGTCTACAGCAGGAGTCATCAAACTAAGGCCCGGGGGCTGAATACAGCCATCCAAGCTCATTTACCTGGCCGTCGCTCAGAGTCAACCTAAGTCTGAAACGACTTGAAATCACACCACCACCACCACCACAATAATCCTATCTCATCAGCTAAAAGCAGTCCCACACTTCCCACTGAAATACTAAGTTTATATGTGTTAAAATTATTCTTCATTTTAATTATTGTATTGTTTTTAGGTGTTTTTTGCACTACAAATAAGATATGTGCAGTGTGCATAGGAATACATTCAATTTTTTTCCAAATAATAATCCAGCCCTCCAACAGTTTGAGGGACTGTGACCTGGCCCTCTGTTTAAAAACTTTGAGGACCGCTGGTCTACAGGCATCACACTCAACTCTTGGAATTATTCCATCAGCATTACCTCCAAAAAATCCTTCAAAACTCTTGGTAGACAACAGGTAGACAAATGTCAGTGTGCTGGAAGAAGCAAAGACCAAAGAACTCCCTTCCCAGGGATATTAGATTGGCCCCTCCCTTCTGACCTTTCGGAAAAGAGTAAAAACCTGGCTCTTCGAGCAAGCTTTCAGAACCACAGTGTAATGAGATACAGTATGATGAAATAACAAACATGGAATGGCTAAAACGATGTAAAGGGATAAGGAGTTGAACGGGAAGACATTGATTATTATAGTTTTACTGGTTTTTATATGGATTTTATTATGTGAGTTAATTGTTTTTAACTGATGTATCTATGTATGTTGTGGCATCTAATTGTTGCCAATTTGTACACCACCCTGAGTCACCTCCAGGCTGAAAAGGGTGGGATAAAAATGCTGTAAATAAATAAACAAATAAGCATTGAAGCGATGCTCCTAGCCATCAATGCTGGACTGGCCACATTGTCTGAATGCCCGATCACCGTCTCCCAAAGCAGTTACTATACTCCCATGGAAAGTGAAATGTTTGTAGTTAGGAAAAGTGATTTAAAGATGGGCTGAAAGCGAACATTAAAAACTGTGACATAGTCACCAAGAACTGGGAAGCTCTGGCCTTTGAGCGCTCTAATTGGAGGTCAGCTGTGACCAGCAATGGTGTGGAACTTGAAGATGCAATGGAAAGGAAGAAACATGCCAAGAGGAAGGCATGTCAAACCAACTCTGACCGGGACCACCTTCCACCTGGAAACTGATGATCTCACTGTGGAAGAACATGCGGATCAAGAATAGGGCTCTACATTCATCTATGTATCCACCGCAAGGACACTATATTTCGAAGGCCATAATACTTGGACAATAAGGGATTGCCTAAATATAAAAAGTATAAGTAATTACACTGGCTATTTAATGCAGTTTCAAACTGGTATTTTAAAATAGTATTTTATATAGGAAATCCTGGAATTAATTTGCAGCCTGGATGTTGAATATACAAACCATAGAGCACTGATGCACATTAGGGACCTCTTCACACTTACCCTCAAGTTGCTCCATTTCACCAGCAAGCAGCAGGAAAATGGCAGGTGTGTAGGACACCCTATGCACACTCCCTCTTTCCCCATCACAAGGAGGGAATAGGACAAGGCGCATTGATGCCCTATCCCTGTCCTCATCAGATGGAGAAAGGGCAGCAATGTGCTTTTGGCTATTCATGAAACACATACCTCTCCGTAGTTGTCATAGTTGCATCTTGCAATGCTTATTCGGCACTTGGAGGGTCAATGGGATATGGTCTCATGTGTCATGTGGAAAGGTTGTGTTGAAAGTTTTATGTTACAAAATTATATTTGTACCTTTAAGTGTTCTCAGTAATGTTAATTTTGGTTGTAACAAGTTACAGCAGAGGTGCTCAACAATTAGATTCCTGGGGAAAGCTGGGGTTTAATTGTTGTGTCCTTAAATACTCCTTTCCATTTTCTATCCTTCCCTTTGAGGCTCCTTTTGTGGCTACTTTTGTGACTTCCTTTGTGGCTCCCTTTGAGGCTTCCTTTGTGGATGTTTTCCTTTGTGACTCTCCTGTATGGATATTTTATTTTAGTTACAATAAAGTAAGTTGACTTTATGGTATAAAGTTTTCTCAATGACCACATTACTTCTGGGCTAAGCTGAAGCTGCTGCATTTTGTTTTACTCTGCAAAATTTAGGTTTGTGTTTTATACTAGGAAAACCTAACCCATAATCCCTGACAGGTTATAGGCCCAAATATTGCATAGCCCATGTGTAAGCTCCGGCAAGGGGGGTCTAGCAAATCAAACTCACTCCAAGCGTGGTTGAAGGAAAGATGGTTTAATAGGTCCTTAATCCAAAGCAAGCAAAGATAGACTAAAGTTTTCCCGCGCGAGGTTCTCTTCAAAAGCCCTCCCTGGTCCGCCCCCTGCTGTGCCCCTCCTTCCTCAGGGATGACCATCCGGCTCTCCGCATATCAAAGTTCAGGAAAAGGAGCCTGGCACTTCAAAGGGCGGTTCCAGTTCAAAGCCCGCCAGATGCTGTTCTTATCTGATGGCGCGTGAGGCTTGACCCGTTAGGGCAACAACTGGGCCAAGCGGCGCTGACACATGTGTCTGGAGTGACTTTTGTTTTTGAAGTATGTGGTCTGGAAGATTGAGAAAAGTTTTTTTTGAAAGCATGTTTGGCTTTCTGTTCCTGAGAGTTCCTGGGAGTTGCCGCTAAAATGCTGAGCTTCAAGATATCTGCCTCCGGAGATAATGAGGAGAGACAGAAGAAGATTTCCAGCCTGCGATGGAGGAGTTTTTGTTTAACTTTCCCTTCTACGTGCTTATGCAACTAGGGCCAATCTTAATTGCTTTCCTGTTTTGCTTTGCACAAAAGGGATTTGATTTTCTAAAAGAACTTGCCTGGACTGTCGCAGCAGAGCTGATAACAACTGTTTGTTTCTTCTTTATGCGGAGTGATTTACAGGCAGCTGGTAAGCTGCTGGAAGCTGTTTTGGTTTCGTTTTTCCTGCACCAAAAGGAATGGTAAAGGAGAAGTTTGGTTTTTCTACATGAAGTGTTCTGGCTTGGCTGTTTTCCCTGTAATGTTGCTGACGCCGAAGGGAGAAGATAATTGCTTGTGACTCAGACCCTGCTTGAATTCAAGGAATACTGCAAAGTTTGAAAGATATTGGACTGCTAGAAGCCAATTTTACACGGAGGTAAATTGGCTGGGCTTAAACCCAGGTATACTGGGGGTCCTTTTCTGTTGTTGCAGTGAATTTGTTTTTGGAGCTTTGAGACTTTAAAGTGAAAGAACACAATGGCTTTGCCGCCTGTTCATATTGGTTCACTCCCATTTGAAAAACTTACTGATAAGAACTGGCTGAGTTGGAGTATCAAATTTAAAGCATTTTTGGTTTCGCAAGATTTATGGGAAATGATTGAAACTTTGCCAGCTCAACCTGATGCTACTGAAAGGAAACAAGATGAAAGGGCTCTGGCGCTTCTTCAGTTGTCAGTGACTGACCCTTTATTGGTTCATCTTCATGATATTCCTCATGCTCAAACAGCATGGAATTTGTTCAAAGATATGTTTCAGAGACAGAGCAGTGGGTCAAAGATAATTCTTATGCGCCAGCTGTTTAACCTCAAACATGAGGAAGGTACGCCAGTACAACCACATGTGACGAAAGTTGTGGCTCTTTTTTTGGAGTTAAGAGCAAGAGGCATTACTTTTCCTCCTGAACAGCAAGCTGTAATTCTAATGGGGTCCCTATCTCAACCTTTTTATGCGTTTATGGATTCTCTTCATGGAATTTCGGACAGGGATCTTACAATACCTTTTATTTCTGGAAAAATTATGGAATTTGAAGCTCAACGGAAATTGAGAAGTTCTGCTCCTGTGCAGAAGTATTCAGGAACTGCTTCTAATGACACTGCCTGTGTTGTTAAGCCAAAGTCACAAGTGGTGTGCTTTAAATGCAAAAAGAAAGGGCATTTTTCAAAGAATTGTTGGCAGAATCCAGGACAGTGGAGAAACAAGCAAGCGGAGAAACCTAGTTCTTCAAAGGACTTTCAGCATGCTTTCCTGGTGACTTCAAAGATGGATAAAATGAACTCTTACATACTTGATTCAGGCTGTTCTCAACATTTGGTAAAGACTGTAGAACTTTTGACAAATGTGAGAGACTCTGATATAGATTTCATTTCTTTGGCTGATGATAGAAAAGTTCAAGTGATTTCTTGTGGTGATCTTTATATTGATAGTCTGAACTGTACTCTTAGGAATGTGTATTTTGTTAAAGAAATTGTGTATAACATTCTGAGTGCAAGCAAACCTTTGGATGAAGGTTTTGATGTGTCTTTAAAGAAAGAGAGATATGTGTTAATTGATCCTCAAGGTAATGAAGTGCAACTTATACAAGAAAAGGGATTTTTCATTTAAAGGTCATCTGCAAATGTTAATTTGTCTGCTTGTATTGATCAGATACCTGATAATCCCAGGCCATTACACGACAAATGTATTCATGAATTTCACAGGAAAATGGGTCATTTGTCATGGCAGCACTTGAGAAAGACAGCTGAGTTGTGTGCAATTCCTATTCAAGGTTGTAAGAATTTTTTGGATTGTGAAATTTGTGCATGAGAAAACCTTAAGAAAGCTCCTATTGCAAAATATAGTGCTAGAGTTTCAAAAAGGATTTTAGAGCTTGTTCATTTAGACATATCAGGTCCCCATCCTACTTCTGTGGGTGGTTCAAAATATTTTTTGATTTTGGTCGATGACTTTTCGAGGTTGAAGTTCACCTTCTTTCTGAGAACTAAAGGTGAAGCTTTTCAAAAGATTTCTGCTTGGTTGAAGCTAATGCAGACACAGTTCCCTGAGTACCCAGTACAAGCTTTTAAAAGTGATCGTGGTGCTGAGTTTATGTCCAAACAAATGAAAAATTTGTTGGAAAAGTGTGGAATAATTCACAGATTGACTAATCCATACTCGGCTAGCGAAAATGGTATCGCAGAGCGTTGGATCGGAGTGGTAAAAGTTGTGGCTAGAAAAATGCTAAGAGATGCTAGTTTGTCTGATGGTTTGTGGGCTGAAGCTGTGGCAAACGCCACTTATGTGCTCAATCGTTCTTTTTGTAGAAGTGTCAATAGTATTCCTTATGTATTGTTTTTTGGAAAGAGTCCTAATTTGAATTTGATTAGAGTGTTTGGAAGTGACGCATTTGTCCTAATTCCTTCACAACAAAGACACAAGAAGGATACTATTTGGAAGAAATTGAAATGTCTTGGCCCTGCTCCTGAGTCAAAAAGTTGGCGATTTTGGTGTGGTGACAATCGGGTGATTGTTTCTAGAAATGTGAAGTTCCAACAACATACTGGTTGGGAGAGGATTCATTCAAATCAGGAAGTGTTTGTGCCTTTTGAAATTCCTCCAATACACATACCACAAGCCACACAGCCAGCTACACAACAAGATTCACAATCAATGACACAAACAAGTACACAGGTACAATTGGTTCCACAACAGACTGCACAGTCAAATATACAACCAAGTACATCTGAAGATACACAGTCAGGAACACAAGTCAGTAGTCCTGTGATTGAGAGTAAAGGTTCTCAAAAGGAAAGACAAAGCTGAATCCTCTAGTAGTTCAGAAACAGATGAGACTGATGGAGGAGCAAGGACCATTCCTAGGCGTCGTTCAAGAAAGACTAAGGGTATTCCCCCAAAGAGGTACCACTGTGATTTTGTGAAGTTTCAAAAGAAAAACTGGTTTGAACCTCAGGGTTATAAAGAAATATTATTGATATTTTGATTGAACCTCTTAATTTTGAAAAGCACAATGAGTTTTGTGAGAAACTGAATTTACAAATGTGAACAAATATAATTTTGTGGAGGAGTGTTGAAAGTTTTATGTTACAAAATTATATTTGTACCTTTAAGTGTTCTCAGTAATGTTAATTTTGGTTGTAACAAGTTACAGCAGAGGTGCTCAACAATTAGATTCCTGGGGAAAGCTGGGGTTTAATTGTTGTGTCCTTAAATACTCCTTTCCATTTTGTATCCTTCTGTTTGTGGCTCCTTTTGAGGCTCCTTTTGTGGCCACTTTTGTGACTTCCTTTGTGGCTCCCTTTGAGGCTTCCTTTGTGGATGTTTTCCTTTGTGACTCTCCTGTATGGATATTTTATTTTACTTACAATAAAGTAAGTTGACTTTATGGTATAAAGTTTTCTCAATGACCACATTACTTCTGGGCTAAGCTGAAGCTGCTGCATTTTGTTTTACTCTGCAAAATTTAGGTTTGTGTTTTATACTAGGAAAACCTAACCCATAATCCCTGACAGGTTGTACCTGATGAGTTTAATAAATTCATAGTAGGTGTGTTGTTTTAATAGGACAGTTAAACAGCGGTGTAAACATAAACCATAAGCTGCAGAGTGTGGTTAAATATAAACATAAAGCCCCCCCCCCCCCCCAATCAGCTAATACATATAATATGCTGAAAATCTCATCTGTATTAAGCAGGGTAACCAACAAACATACACAGTAGAAATCCGGGTCAATTACAGTGAAGACAATATATATTGGATTAGTCCCATGCATAGAGTCACAGCCGTCACTTGAAGGTGTAAATAGAAAGATTTACCAGTGTCTCTATGGACGAAATGCAGTGCAAGCGGCTGGAGAGTCCGTGGGTTGGAGGTGGGGGTCCACGAAGAAGGGGGGCAATGGAGACGCTGTATGGAGATGCTGCATCCCATTCTCCATACAGCAGTCCTGGGGATTCCCCCCCCCCCACTGGAGTCTCCGCTGACGTAAGCAAGCTGCACCGGCTTCCGCCTCCAGGAGAAGACGCACGCAGCTCTCCTCCACAGCCGCTTACACTTGGGGAATTCCCCGCTTGTTTCAGCACCACTCCGTCCTGCATGTGTGTGTGTTTGCCCCCCTTCCTCGTGGACCCCCACCTCCAACCCACGGACTTTCCAGCCGCTTGCACTGCATTTCGTCCATAGAGACACTGGTAAAATCTTTCTATTTACACCTTCAAGTGCCGCTGTGACTCTATGCATGGGACTAATCGGATATATATTGTCTTCACTGTAATTGACCCGGATTTCTACTGTGTATGTTTGTTGGTTACCCTGCTTAATACAGATACGATTTTCAGCATATTATATGTATTAGCTGATTTGGGGGGGCTTTATGTTTATATTTAATCACACTCTGCAGCTTATGGTTTATGTTTACACCGCTGTTTAACTGTGTTGTTTACCAGCCCGCTCGTGTTGTACATTGTTTTAATAGGAGACATGGGGTTTGTTGTGTGTGTGTTTTTTTTAAAAAAAACCAACAACAACTTTGTAGTAACTTTTCAAAGTAGAACTCAATTCCTTTCCTTACAGATATTTGACTTGTTCTAGAATTCATCATACAAGCTAATCTTGTCAGCATTTGTCCAATACACATGGGTTACTTTGTATTTTTTTAGGGATCTTTTCATGATTCAAGATGAGAACCAATTTTCTTATCAGGTTTTCTGTAACTGGAAAACATGTGCACCCATACTAAAAATGATAATAAAATGGGATAATTCAGCAGCTTTTTCAAGGTGACTTCCCATAAATTAACCTGTCAGCATTGCCACATTTTAAGAACAAATGCTAAATTGGAAAAAAGAACACAAGAATTTGCTAAATTTGCTTTGATTGTTCTTCAAATATGTTCAGTTCTTCTTGAATAAATTGCTGTTGTTTTTGAAGGCTGTCTGATTTGTTTAAATCTACCTTCTACTTCTGACATTGTGGTGGTTTAGAAAGAATCTTGAGAAATTGTTCTTCTGGTACATTTATGTATGTTCCTATATGTTATATAAAAAAGAAGAAGAAAGAAAACAGTTCACAGGTTTTATACATCTGTTGTTCCTGTTGCAGCAACAGCTGCTGATGTGATAATGACATCATCATCAATGAATGTGCAATGTTAATGCAATACTTTAGCAAAAGAAAAAACTATATTTTGCCATAAAGAACTTACAATTTAAAAATTAATACTAAAGGGACTATAATAAAATTATGAAAATTATAAAGCATCCTTTAGAGTTAAAGTTCATCAGGTTGTTCATCTCATCAATAAGGTTGTGACATCGTGAGTACAAAGAATTGCAAAGCAGAAAAGGTACAAGGGAAAAGGATGGCTAGTTTATTTGGAAGGATAGATTACAGAGAAAAACAAGGAACAACTGTTAATATTTGTGCTCGGAGTACACAAGTCATGTTACATAATAAAAAGATTTACATAAACTACAGGAAAGGAGCTTCCACCTGAACATGAGGAAGAACTTCCTCACTGTCAGCAGGCTCCTTCTTTGGAGGCTTTTAAATAGAGGCTGGATGGCCATCTGTCAGCTGGTAAACTGGCTAGGATTTCTGGGAGTTGAAGTCCAAAACACCTGCAGGGCCGGCAGTTGGACAGCCCTGATGTATGTGAAAGAAAAAGATATGCATGCCTATTGATATGCACAGGTGAGAATAAAAAGCTGCAACCTATGGAATGGACTTCTGAGGATGATGATGAGGATAATAATAATAATAATAAACTTTATTTATACCCTGCCACCATCTCCCCAATGGGGATTCGGGGCATCTTACATGAGGCTAAGCCCAACAGTGCATTACATAAAATAATACAAAACAAAACACAAAACAGCAACATGATGAGGTAAATAAATAATAAATAATAGCTTCAATTACTTGAATTAAAAAACTGGTTTTCTTTGGGTGAAAGAACACCTCATGTGAGCTAAATGTGGATGACATGGCCATCAATAGAATTAGAATTAGGGAGCTTGGCTAGCACATGCAGCTTTCACTACTCATTTCACATGGTAAATGTGGAGCACAAGAATCTCTCCTGATGATCAAGAAGCATATCGACCAAACTGGAATTAAATCGCTGTCAAGAAGATGAGAAATGTCTTTCCTATAGGTCTGAAATAATTTTATCTGCTAATATTTCTTAATTTGAGATATTTCAGGGAAATAACCTAGTATTGCAACCATGCATTTTAATGACTCAGCCAAATAATTTTCCTGGAAGTCATAGAATCAATGCTTTTAACAAACTGTATTTCCAAACTACAGTGACATTTGATTAGAACAGACGTTGGATCTTGTGAGGATGACAGAGACTTTCCGCTTCCTGTAAGCATTTTCTTGACAGGGATGCCAGAAATTTCTGGATGTAGCTTAGACTGAAAGCAGGAGTTAAGAGACCTTTAATATCAAATATAATATAAATACCTGGTAAAGGAATATCAACACTACCAAAGAGACAACAAAGAAAAAGGAAGAAAGGGAGGAAAGTGTCAAGAGTAGCAGGATAGCTAGATGTTATGTGAAAAAGATACCCAGTGTTTCATTACTTATTAGGAAGCAAAATGTTAGGAAGGAAACACAGTTATACATTTCCTATTGAAATCCCAATTTTCACCTACTGTGTGAGATTCCTGATATCTATTTATCCTTTTAAGGAAGCAACTGGGATCACATAGAAACAGTGTTACTTGGGGAACCAGTTTTTAAGAGAGAGATAGCAAGACTTTGCATCTCTTCTCCTTCTTTCTTATTTTTCTCAACTGGGAATGAGCCTTTTTCTTCAATTGTTAATTTGCAGTTAACAAGGGCTAAATAGCTTTTTATCATGCTACTAACTTAATGAGGGTGGTTTTAGGGTTAGGTTTTATGCTTTGTTGCATAGTAGTCTAGATGTTTTTAAATGGTGGTAGAGAAATCACCTGTCTGCTCTGCTTTCTGCTTTTTCTTGGGGAGTGTGGCAAGAGAACAAAGAATGTAATGCAAGTAGGTTCTTTCACATAGGACTTATCTGACAATTTTATTTATTTATTTATTTATTTATTATTCCTTCTTGTATTCCGCTCCTCCCTGCAGGCTCGGGGTGGATAACAACATCCTGAAAGGACATAGGGCAGGAACGCATACTTGACTACTACTGCCTTATCTGAAGGAACATTTTTTTCTCATGTAAGCCTGCCTGTGATTTTGCGATTTTCTAAGACAGTGGCCCGCAGCCAACCAGTCACGGCCTCTAGGCACTGATGGAAACAATCAGGGACAGTATCCGGCTTGCCGTCCATTCTCAGCAGAAGCTGGGTGTCATCAGCGTACCGATAACACTCCAGACCAAAGTCGCGGGCCAGCTGGGCCAGGGGGCGCATGTACACGTTGAATAATAAGGGGGAGAGGATGGCCCCCCTGGGGACCCCACAGTCAAGTGGGAGTCTCCCAGAGGTCCCCCCGCCCCCTCCACACATTGTCCCTGGTCCCGGAGGAAGGAGGCCACCCATTTAAGGGCGGTCCCCCCAACCCCGGCGCCAGCTAAACGGTGGGTTATCACAGTATTCTGCTGTTTCACCACATTCCAGAACAGGTAGTACTATGTTGCTAGCTTGGTGATATGTGGTTCTGCATTCTCTCTTCTGTGTTGCTCCTAAAAGTATGCGTTCCTGCCCTATGTCCTTTCAGGATTTTTCTTTTTGAAAAAAATGCCATAATCACACAATTGTGGTAATATTAATAAACAGAAAAAGAAAAAGAATACAGTATGTTTGGGAAAAACAAGGGAGAGAGGAGAAGAGAATAATCATTCCCACTGATATCAAATCACCGCTGACAAATGTAGTAGTGACCTATCACACATAAAGCAGTAATAGAAAGACAGTCTTAGCCATTAATGGGTTTACTCATCAATGAAAGTGTATTACAGGAACAAAGAGAATGCAGCATAGCAGCAGGATGCAAATAATGTAATGTGGTAAGTACTGGCTAGACACACTATTATCCTGCTGCAATTCCACTTTGTGATGAAGCCCTGAGACAGGAGCGTGAACAGAGAAACACTCCCCAGAACACTCATATTAACTTTGTGGTCCTCTGGGTGTTTTGAACTTCAGCTTCCAGAATTCCTGGCCATTGGATAAGCTGGCTAGGGCTTCTGAGAGTTGGAGGCCCAAATAATTGGTGGGCCACAGGTTTGATTCCACTGTCTTAGAAAATTGCAAAATCACAGGCAGGCTTACATGAGAAAAAAATGTTCCTTCAGATAAGGCAGTAGTAGTCAACCTGTGGGTCCCCAGATGTTTTGGCCTTCAACTCCCAGAAATTCTAACTGCAGGTAAATTGGCTGGGATTTCTGGGAGTTTTAGGCCAAAACACCTGGGGACCCACAAGTTGAAAACCACTGAGATAAGGAATCATATTTTATGTACTCTTTTTCTTTCTTTGCTATGTCATACAACTTATTGGGATTTAGCATTTGTACGGCTTTCCTCTTTGAAGGGAAAAGAAAATCTAACTTTTGGGTGTTTTTGTTGAAACAATTTCCTGAACTATTTCTTGCTCAGAGAAACACTTTAGACAATTTGATCTGTCTTTTCCCTCGTTTCTGTATTTTGGTATAACTTTGATTCTTTATTTTTCACTGCAGCGGAATTTCGTCAAGAGACTTTACACCTCAAGCCAGATAGACAGACAGATAGATTTTATTTGTAGTTTGTTGAAGTCCTTTTTACTTTTCAACCTGTACAAAGCTTGCCTCTGGATTTTTGGACTGGCCCCAAAATAACTGGCATATTGACACTCAGTCACCCTGGGCTAATTTTTAAAAAGTGTTTTGCTGCTGCTAGCTGTCTGTGATGTCTCTGCTTAGGCTTTTGATGTTTAAAGCTTTTTTTGCTGGAAGTCTGAGGCACTCTCCCTTCCTCAGAATGGAGAGGGGTCCAATACCCTTTAGCTGTTGCGTAGAAGAGGGAATTTTAGTGAGTGTTACTTGTTATCTGCTTTTGTGACAAGCAACACCTGCTGAAATTCCCTCTTCTATGTAATCATTGAAGGTTCAGAAGCCCTTTTCAATCTGGCAACCTAGAGGCCATTCACTCTCTAAACACATTTAGCTATTTGAAGTTGGTCTACAACTCCTCTTAGAGATCAATGCATGTTTGCATTTGTGGAGAACAGCTATTTTAAAACATTTTGTTATTTTTATTGATTTTTGAGCATCTTGAAAGCTTAGTAATACTGCATCTTTAGATAAACTGGACTCAAAAAACCACATTCACAAAGAATTCTTCAAAACAGGAGTTTTGTTAAACATTCTAGATATACACAATAGTTGCACTGAAAAACAGCAAATATGTACGAGTACATGCAAAATAGAATGTAGTTTATTCAGGATGAGGAGACACTAACTTGAGTGAACAAACTTGCAAGGTGAACGCATTTGAAATTAAGTAGTTTGAAGCTGTACAGGTTGCCGAGCAGTGGGAGAAATGAAAGAAAAAGATCTAAAGAAAGATCAGAGGCAGTTTGTGGGACCTGCAGAGTGCAGTGAAAATACTATCCAAAAAACAGATGTAAGAAGGTATGACTCTTTGATTCTGCTGGAATACTCCTAGCTGGAACAATGTGAGGAAAACAAGGGCAAGCTTATCTCTAAGCTAGAGCCAGGGGTTTAAGAGGAAAAAACAAGCCAAAGAGATTTTCTGGCAAAAATCTTGAGCTTTGAGGGACTGAAGGAGCGATTTCAGAGCAAAATGTAGTTTAGTGAATGACCTCAGCAGGAGAAAGTATGTTAGGTCAGTGATTTATCATCATCATCATCACCACCACCTCCAGCACTACCATATTTTCACAATAAATTGAAAAGAAAAGGAACAAATATAGACATTAAAATATGAAACAAATAAAAGAATTCAATACAAAATAACCCCATAATGTCCCCCTTGTCCCTGTCAACTAAAACTAACAACTAAATTCTACGCCCCCTTATCCCCCAATCTTCTCTGTTGGTTTTCTATTTTATGGTTAGAAGACATTACTACTTTAAACATTTATAACTGATACATTCCAAGATGATAATGCTAGGTTGAACCCTCTGGCTAAATGTTGTTCGCATAGGTTTCTAATATAGAATTATTCCTTCTTTATAATTATTTGAAGCTCTCAATCTAAAGTTGCGTGTCTCTTTTTTAATGCAATACAAAAAATGTTCCCAGTAGTTTTCATAGTCACCCCCCCGAGCATCATTGTCAATTTCTCAATTTCTGCCATATTTTTTTTTGTAATCCATTCTTTATCTATTGGTGTTTCAGTCTTTTTCCAATACAGTCTCCAAGTTATGAACCAGATAAGTGCTATAGTTTTGTACTTAAGCTGAATTTGTGTTTATGTCAGAACAGGTATATTTTTAAAGTGTAACGCCAGTCAAATGTATTAGCTTTGGCTAGCATAGGGAAGTGTTAACACCCCTGTGGTGCTGGTTTTGATGTCTGAACCCGTTCAGAAAATTTCACATCATTTTCTGTCCCTGTGATAATTAGATTTTGAAAAATTTTGCTTGTTGTAGAAACAAGGAGTAGCGATAAAGCTTCTGTGGTGACCCCTTTCCCCCATGATAACTTTCAGAAGTGGATGTCTCTTCCTAGATTTCTCTCACTTCCTGTCATCTAACTCCTGTTCTTACCTATGAATTGTTTGTAACTTGGGGACTGCCTGTGTTGTGCATATAACACCCTTGCTCCAATAAACATTCATTATAATATTTTGGCCTTAATTCATTTGTTCATTTTGTATTCCTAATAGGAATAGTTCAGAGTCTAGTTGGACTATAGTTTTGATTTTTCTTTTGCAGTTTCTTTTGCATTAAATTCTAGAAATGCCTTGCTTCAGAGCAAGTCCACCACATGTGAAAAACAGTTTCAGGTTCCTTACCACACTTCCAACTGATCATGCTTTTTGTTCATTTTAGCCAGTCTCACTAGGGTCAGATACCATTGGAACACCATATTATACAAATTATGTTATATTTTGACATTCCTTTCATTTCTGAGTTCCACATCTCTTCTCGTTTTTCTGGTTTAATTTCCTGCTTCACATTTTGTGCCCATTTTATCATATAGTTTTTTCCTCATTTTTATAGTTCTATATTTAATCCTATTTTAATCTTTATACACTTTGATTTTAATTTACACATTGTATGATTTTTAGTTTTAGCCACTTTGGGTCTCATTTGGGGAAGAAAAATGGCATAATAATAACAACAGCAATAACAACAAAAATAACAATAGTTATTTAGCATTATATCAGTTTTTTCTAAAACAATAGGACTTGTTTAAACAAAGAATGATCATCTGGGCTTTTCAGAGACCGTACCAATACATGCTTCAGCAAATGGGTCCCACAAACACTCACATAAGAAAGATATTTCAATTACCATTGTTCCATCTTTGCACTGTTTCCTATCAGAAGTCCTTCCTGTCTATAAACATAGTTTGCTAGCAAACTATGCTTATAGGACCACATGCTGAGAATGATAGAAATGTTTATTCGACGGGGGCAGGGGTATCTAGCAAAAATTGGAGAAATGGTCTTCCCCCTTCAACTCTCCCCCTGTAAAATGGACTATCCCTCTTTCTCTAATGGCCCCTAGTGGTGGCCGACCAGTACGAGTTTTATATTAGAACATACACATGTATATCTTGATAGGGATGTTGTATAGATCTGGCTGACTCAGAATAGGACATTATCACATGAAAGGGGATATCACATTACTGTGGTGTTTAGTCCTCCAGTGTTACAAAGCACATAGTCCCATTTGTTATTTCTTATCACATGTTGTTCTTTCTTGCCTTTTTCCCATAAGCATCTATTTTCAGATTTATCACATGTGCAAGTGCAGTTCCTGCTCACCCCATTAAAAAAAACATTGGGAAAAATCATTGGGCATACTGGACTTTCTGCTTCCAATTCTGCTGCTCTGGAGTAGACCTGAGGCACTGACCTTAAAAAAAACCCCACAACTCTGTGCATACTAGGTTTTCCACCCAATCTCATTATTCTCCATTGTGGAAGTCTAAAATTTTAAAAGATAGCAGTAGAGACAGAATAAACAAAGATATTTTGAAATTTCAACATTTTAAATAATGAAATTGATTTTTTAATTACCATGGCAGGCTCATGGATTTTGGGAGACAAATGTCAATGCCTGGTAGGGGACTGCACTTAGCATGTTGATTACTCCACACCATTGAAGCAGTTCAACACGGGGAAATTTGACAACTCCCATCCCATATGTTTTCTGCTGTTTTCTCCAGTTATATACCAATTTCTGATCTTAGAAGACAATCTCTAGTCTTCTCTCTCTCTCTCTCTCTCTCTCTCACACACACACACACACACGCACACACACACACACACACACACCTATTTTCAAGGACTTCTGAGATGCTTTCCTAACGATTTATGACAGGCACAGATAGGAAGTCAATGATGATACATAAATATATCTCTGTTTTCAAAGTATCTAGGAAGGGGAGGGGGAGCATATGATGTCCTTAGAATACAGTAAGATTGTGATCAGGCTAGGATTTAATGTTTAATATAGAATCATAGAGTTGGAAGAGACCTCATGGGCCATCCAGTCCAACCCCCTGCCAAGAAGCAGGAAAATTGCATTCAAAGCACCCCCGACAGATGGCCATCCAGCCTCTGTTTAAAAGCCTCCAAAGAAGGAGCCTCCACCACACTTCAGGGCAGAGAGTTCCACTGCTGAACAGTCTGGAAGTTCTTCCTAATGTTCAGATGGAATCTCCTTTCTTGTAGTTTGAAGCCATTGTTCTGCTTCAAACTACAAGAAATATTGATTGATTTCTTACTGTTTCATTTATAGTTTCATCATAATATTTAATGTTACATTATAACTGCTTTAATTGTTATGTCTTATGCTACTCATATAGATATAGCTTGAATAGTTTTGTTTTAGCCATTATATATTGATATTGTTATTGATAGTCTTTTCATTGCTACTATTATCCAATTTAAATTATTCATTTACTATTTCCTTTCATTCTCTCTAATATTTTAATAAATGTTTAATGTCTTTATTTTAGAGTGTGATGCTGGTCCAATAATTTTTCTTTAGTGCACTGGAACAAAATATCAAGGATATATAAGGGATCAATAAAATACCTAATATAATTATCACTTAAAATTATCATTCAGTAAGATATCTCATAATAGATTTAGTAGAATGAGTGAACTCAGAGCTCATAACTGTCCTGATCCACTTAACTGGGAACTCTTCTGAATACAGGATGTAGAGATTATTGTTATTGTTGTTTGCATTAGAAGTGTTTTCACATTATGGCAACCAAAAGACCAACTTTTCATAGACTTCCCTTAGCAAAATTTGATGCTAAGAAAGACTTGGAGAGACCACCACAAAGGGCGAAAAAATAAAAGCAAAAAAATCACAGATGGAGGCCCCAAAGGGATGAAGTTAAAACACACTGTAACCTTTTGGGTTGGGGCAATGAGAAAAAATATTTAGCCAAGAGTGAGCACAGGAGGAAATAAAAATAAAGAAGATGAGAGAAAGATAACCAGATGAATTGAGACAGTGAGAAAAAGAGGAGAAAAGAGATAAGGAACAATAGAGGCAATAGTAGTGGATACAGAGGATGCAGGAGAGAAGAAATAATGAAAAAAAAGTGATGAAGTTTAACTATGAGATAGGTAAAAGAGAAAGGAGTGAAATCAACTATTAAAAGAGAAAGGGGCCCAATGCTTGTCACGATGCACGGACTGACCGGCCCCTTAATCACACACACAGAGACGGGCTGAAGGCTAACTACTTTATTGAATATAAAAACAGTTCAAAGATATTGTCCATTAGAATAATGAAACAATCCAAAAAGGCTTGAAGTAACAATGTCCAAAAACCGTGGCAAATAGGCTAAAAGTTCAGCAAGACTCAAAGTTCAGCAAGGCTCCACACAACCGTGCGGATCAGGAAACAAGGCAAGGCTCCGCACAACCAGGCGGATCAGGAACAAGGCAAGGCAAGGCAAGGCAAGGCTTGATGACCACGGGCTAGCTTAGCTTCGTGGTCCCACTCCGCTTCACGCCTATTCAGGAAAGACGTGGCCGGAGCATTGAGGATTCGTTCCCACGGATCCTATACTTAATCCTTCGGCCGAGGTCCCCGACGCTCTAGGCTTCTTCGTCTCCAATCGCTGCTCACGGACCTCGGCCGGTCTATGCTCTTAGACCATTCCCTTCTGCTAGACTCGATGTTCCGTCTCCTATCAAAGGTTCGACCTTGTCTCTCCGCAGCTGTGTTTCTATCTCCTGGAGAGCTCTCCTCCCTAGCCATTTCCCATGCGCTTTCTTCCATGTTTTCCCCTGGAGGCTCCTGAGAATTTCTCCCTCCCGGGTGTTCATAGCTGCCAGAATCGCTGTCCATCTGCACCTGGTTATCTATGTCTTCGCTAGGGCCAAACAACATTTCTTCCCATGCCAAGCTCTCTGTGGGCGAAGGAGGCCCATCAGGGGAAAGCTGCCCTTCGCCCCAGTCATCTAGCTCATCCTCTGAATCATGTTCTGGCACTGATGGTTCTAATGCTAATGGGACCCCAGGTCCTGACCCCTGCCCTCCAGGCACAAACAAGAACTGCTGTGCTACAATGCTGGAAAGAGCTGGAGAGGAAAGGCTATGATCCCCCCTTCCCAAAAATAGTCCTGCAACATCTGCCTTATACCAAGGGGAAAAAATGACAGTGCAGGGTAAGGTGAGAAACCTGGAAACAGAACAAAAATATGTGTGTGTTGGGGGGGGGGCACAAAGCAGTGACATTGGGAGATTGCTTAGGCAATGGATGCCAAAGCAAGCTCAGTGTTTCCCTATAGTGACATCTCCCTTCTGCTGTGTTCTGAAATGACTCTCATATGATCAATTTTAAAAAGAGCAAGAGGGCGGGGAGTATGTATCACTCTGAAAAAATCTACAGCAACCCCCGGCCAAAAAAAGCTGTGTACTTCATTAGCAGACTAACAGGAGAAGGCAGTGTTTGTACTCTGAGATTTCTCCTCTAGGACACAAGCTTGGCCAAGAAAGGTTGAGGCTTTCAGGTCTGAGTATATGCGCTTGCAATGATTTTGGAATGTGAACAGCTGTAAACAACTTATTGATGAATTCTTATACATTTCGAATTGATTCACATGTCTCATGGTTGGTTTGCAAACAATGCACAAACTGTAAAGCAGGCTAAATTTGCAATGAATATTGTTTACACTGAATAAATCAGTTGAGCTACTGGCAAATAGCTTTCATAGTGCTTTCTATTAATTTCTTCATGTTGTTTCACACATTTTTCAGGCTTTTAAACTTTCATCTTACAAATCATCCATTGCAATTTCAACCAAAATATCCTTAAAATCCTGAACTGGGATTTCTTATTTCTAGACTAAGATTCCAAAGCCTACAACAAGAATGGCATTTTGAAAAGTCAGATACAGAGAACGCATATTTGTAAAATGACAGTGAACGGTATGGTGAACATGTCTCTATTTTCTGAGATACTGTCTTCATTTTTGAATTATTGAAAATTACCACAAAGAAAGCTACTTTTTTGTAGAACCATAGCAAACATATGTGACATAATTTCTGTCTTATGGCATTCATTTTCATTGTAAATATAGATTGCATGCTGTTAACCTGCATGCAAAGACCTAATTTATATTCAAAATCTAGAGGAAAGCTCCTTATTTAATTTAGAAACATTAGTTTCACCTCTGCCGACAATATCTGTATTAATGCCCCTTTATATAATTTATAGGGACTGAGTTGATGTAAGATAAAAGTCCAAGAAATTTCAAACAGTAAGTGAGGTCCAGGTCCATCAAAATAAATCATGTCTTGGCAATCGGCTTCTGACAATGGTAATTTACTTAATGGATGACAGAGATGATTTTGAATGTTGATGTCATTGGCCTGAATCCTATTGGTGAATTCTTCTGATGTAAATCATTCTTAGGTGGTCAATACACTTTTGGGGGTTATTGTAAAGGTTGGAAATGTTTTCTGACTATACAATTACTAAAATCAAGCACCAGACCCCACCTTGTAAGCAATGCATTTCACTTAATATGGATATTTTTGTGTTGTTGGAGAGTGCTGATGGGATAAATTGGCAGAAAAGCATCAACCTATAGCTGAACTCACAAAAAGGATGATATCTTCAGCGATCTTTCTATGGAGATCCCTGTGCAAGGATCTTGTGATGAATCCAGTGCTATCTTGAGTCCATGTTTTGAGTACCTGATAATCTACCCTCTCTGGGTGGCTGTACATATTAAAAAGCTTAAGTTACAGTAGGTTTATATGGAAGAAGGCCAGATATTATTCTGAGGTTACAAGTAGGCTGTCTAGTAGCCACATTTTGCACTAGCTGTGATGAATGCTTCTCAAGGACAGTATCACGTAGTCATTAATCACTTTGAACAGATATTATGAGTTTTCATGTGCATGAATGTTATAGGGTAGAAATAATTGATTTGTCCAACTCTAGCCAAGTTTTGACCACTGAAAAGTGTATTTTATTGGGTGGAAATTATTTTAAGCAACTTTTTCCTAATTGGAACACCATTTTCCAGATCCCCCCCCCCCCCCGGGGTGTTATTTTTATAACTGACAGCTTTGGAGAAAATGTGATAATAAAGTTCTGACATTTGCTAGACGTCAATGAACAGGTTTCTGTAACGGAAACGCTCTAATGCCCTGTAAAGACCATGCGTAGACAGCAACTTGATCCCACGAGATTTATTAAAGGTATAACGCTTGTTGATGCCAGAACTGGCATCACAGGGAACAAACACAGCTTATATACAGAACACACCCCCATCACCTGTCTATCATCCCAAAGACCAATCCCCCCCGGCTTGCCATGCACAGCAGACATTGCATCATATCCCCTTTGACCCAGTTTCACAATGTCCAGTGGATATTTCCTCATATCCTCTCTGAGTCAGCAATGTTCATGCCAGGGCTTCTCACGTTGGTGTGGTGTGGCCCAAGGCCCATTTCCAGCTCTGTGCGTCTTCAAGGCCACACCTGTTCAGGATTATGTTGCTGGAAGGGTATGAGATAAGAGCTCCAATAGCTCTTTTCGACAGACACTTACAGAATACCCCTCTCCCTCCCCCCTAGGGAAAAAGAGGACTCAAAACGCTATTCTACTCTTATCATCTAAATTCCATCCCAGCACCCACCAAAGTCACAACCAGCTCTATAACTCACAAGGCGAAGGGAGCTCTCACCTCAGCCCTACTCCAGTTGAACACACACTGGGACAAAGCTATTTCATACACCAAACTTGAACTCCTACACACTCAGATATTCCTCTATTCACAAACGCTCAGCTTGTTCAAGGCCAATTTCTATCTTCAACTACCACCTAAATCTAAACAACCTCCACTGTCATAGCAGGAGGTACTAACCCGCAAAATATAATTTCCATGTAACTACTGACCACTACAAATCCTAACAATACATTGCGCAAGGACAAATCAACTGCGCATCCTTAGGGTATAAATCAAAACCACACAATCAAACTTCCAAACCCCATAACTCCCAAAACCGACCACTGCAGAAGCAGGAGGTACCAGGCACAAAACTACACAACCATATCTATCCTATTAGACCATACACAAATTCCAATTCAACAACAAACTGCCCCCTGGAACGCAGGTATGAGCATCTGCGTCCAGATATCCTGCACACATCCACTCCTGAACCCATACAATCCTCAACCAACTCTCTCCTGGCAGACTCAAGAGGAGATAACATCATTCCCCACTAAACTAGCCCTGAAGCTAATCCTCTAACCAAGTCACTCCACGTGGGAACATAAAGCGACCTGCATCCACACAACTCTACTGGCTTACAACCAATTAAACTATCTCCTCGCAAAACCAGGAGACCCCAACAAACTACAACCCCTACAAACTACACAGGACCAATTCAACTGTGTCAAGCAACCATACAAAAGAAACCCACTATCCTTGCCACCCTGGCAAAAGGCACTTGGGAAAACTACAATCCCCTCTACTGCAATGGCAGGAGGTACCACCCAAACTACAATCCTCTATACAATCAAATACAAAACGAACGAACACCAAATTCAACTGTGTCAAGCAACCATACAAAAGAAACCCACTATCCTTGCCACCTTGGCAAAAGGCACTTAGGAAAACTACAATCCCCTCTACTGCAATGGCAGGAGGTACCACCCAAACCATAATCTTTTATACAATCAAATACAAAACGAATGAACACCAAACTTTCCTCCAGACTATACTCAGCAGGCAGTAACAAAGGCTATCAATACCCTGCAACCTACCCCTCTGAAGTCAAGAGACAAACTATCCTTCTACCAATCTACCCCTCTTGGCACTCAGCCACGAGGCACAAGAAAACTATAAATCACTAATAACCTCAAAGTCCCATGACGCAGGAACAAAACACCTATATCAAAGCTAAATCTAATATGTTCTAATTCTAATCTGGGAACAACAATTACAACAAAACCTGACCTCCTGGCAAACTCAACAGGAGACCACACCTCAACAACCAATTCTAACGCCAAAATAACCTTCCTGCCGCAATTAGCACCTACCAATTTTGAGGCTACATTGCTCATGAGCACCAACAAAGACTGTACCTATTCTTTCAAGTACAGAGGAGGATAAACTATAAACAATCCAGCCCTCCTTCCTCCTCAACAAGAAGCTCTTACTAAACTATAATTTATCACACAACAAACAGCATCCACATGCACCCTAAAGCTATCACATCATCCTATAACCCCTTGATCCATGGACAAACTAATACATCTCCTCACATGGCAAGAGGAACCCGGAAAACTATAACTCTCTATTCATAACTAACATCTGCCTAATCTACCCAAATCATTAAACTATAATGCACATTCGAAATATTATCCCCATCTAACATTTCTAACAATAGATGCATGTCTAAACATTCTCAAACCATATTACATACAGGAAATAATCATCTTGCCCTTTCCAATTTATAATCCACATAACACATGTGAGTATTGCATTAACATTATCAGCCATCTTAACCTATTACAATAATCCCTCATACACCTTCTCCAATGATAAATGAGCCATAAGCATGTAAATACATTCTACAAACATGGATTAAACAGCTACATATTTAACTCTGCAGTTTACCCAAACCATGAAACATCAGAAGCACACTTAAAAATACATTAGGCACATTACTCTATATTATAACATAAAATCCCAGCGTCATACAATCCCAGTTCTATACCATCAATTCCTGTCTCATCTAAGCATAGGACTTCATTCATGTTACATCTGACTTCCAGAACACTTTCTCTCCCCAAGAAAACACAATTAGGCAACGAATATACATTTCTTTCACCATGCCACCCCCCAAAGACAACTCAATTGTTACCAACATGCTGGAATGCAATTCAACTTCAAGAAGCCTCAAGTTCAGTACGTTGCAAAATTCGCCCCTTAATTCAGCAGGGGTTTGCATCCATAGTTCAGGCACCAAAATCTTCTTTGGAATAACGTTTCCAAACATCTCCAAACATGCCTTATTCCAACCTCCCCCCGAGTGACCAAATAACCCTAGGGTTTTATTCAGAACAGGATCAGCCATCCTGAATCTCGCCAACTGCTCGTTCTCTTTGTCCACAGCTGATTCGCACTGGAACATTTTGGCTCTATCTTTGCTGAGCTCCATCACCAACTCCTTCCCTCCGTCAATCAGGAAAGTTTCTGGCAGCAAAGATCCACGAACTGCTTTCTCACCCGTAGCCAGCTCCACACTGCTCTCCCCATTCTCTTCAGGGAGCTCACCAACTTGCTGGGAATTTCCATTCACATACAGCCAGTCTTCACTTCCTCCTTCAGGGATAAAGAGACTACCAGGCAGTAAATTCTTCAACTCAACAGGCAGTTTCTCTTCAACTTTTGGCCCCCCAGGCACCTCTCTCGTCTCCTCTCTTCCCTCAAGAGGAAAAGCCTCCAACGGCAAAGCCCTTCCTGCAGCTTCCTCCTCCACAGCAAACTTGGCAGGCTTATCGGCTTTCCCTTCTGGCAAAGGCTGGGCTTCTTCCTGAAGCACAACTGAAACACACTCTTCGTAAAGGGGCTTTTTCTCTGCAGATACACCTCTCCGACACTCCTCAGAACATAGCAATAACAAGGCAGCGGCCCATGCCATAGAAACACCGACGGCTTGGGAAAAGGGATCCGGCAGCTCTTCCTTTTCCTCCTTCTTCCCCTCCATTTCTGCATAACACTCTTCAGCCACCCACACGGTTTCATTTCTCTCCGGTAAGGCAGCCTTTGTGCTTAAATCAGTTTCGCTTTCCACACCACCGCCAGTCGGGACATCAAAGGGCAAACATTCCTCTGCCACTCCTATCTCAAGAAGCTCGGTCTCCGACTGGGCCTCTTTCTCCAAGGCAAAGGCATCTTCTTCTCTCCCCAGCACACTCTCAGCCTCCGGAGCATCATCATAACGCCCTTCCTCCTCGGCTGGGAGACATCCCATCCACTCTTGGAGCCTTTGGATTCTCTCCTCCCCAGCATCCATTTTCTTCTTATCATACTGCCCGCAATCAGCAGCTTTCTTCAACTCCTGCAGCATCACCCAACTCTGCTGCCACTCCTGGACCCACTCACTTCTGTACCCAACAGAAGACTGCACAGCACCTTCACTGCAGTCCGGTCCATCTTGAGCCCGCACTCGAGCACCAACTCTCCCGGGATCCTCTCTGGTCCCTTCACAGCCCACCTGAACAGATCTCTTGTACTCTGCTTCTCTGGGCAGCCCCTCCTGGGCTCCTCTGGATCCCACCTGAACGGAGGCACCTCCTACCGCTTCTCTGGGTTCCACTTCTCCGAGCAAGGCCCCCTCAGCCTCTCGATAGCCCACCTGGGCGAACTCCGCTCCTCTGAGCACCTTTTCCTCCTTCTTCTCCCAAGAAGGGGCTCCATCTGATGATTCTTCCATCACCCAGTGAGGGAACAGCCGGTGCAAGATCAGCCAAGCCTGCTGCTGCTCCACCTCACTCGGGGCACTCAAATCATCCTGGGTCTTACCAGCCTTGGCAGTTTTGCTTCTGCTACGCCTTCCTCCACGGCGGCGGCGGCTTGGCCCCCTGGCTGCTTCAGACCAGCCACAATCTCCTCACTCTCCTTCCAGGAAGGCTGGGACAAACCAACTTCCGTCCTCACCTCCCCATACGGTCCGCAAAGCTCGTAGGCAGACATGCTCCTTCCACCCGTCACGGCCCCGTCTTCATCCGCATCCCAGAACTGCTCAGGACTCACCCACTCCATTCCTATGAAGGGTTTCAACATGCGGATGGCTACACCAGCCCTCGGCAGAATCCTCTACGAAAGGCAGTATTACAGTTCTGGCATTCTGTAACGGAAACGCTCTAATGCCCTGTAAAGACCATGCGTAGACAGCAACTTGATCCCACGAGGTTTATTAAAGGTATAACGCTTGTTGATGCCAGAACTGGCATCACAGGGAACAAACACAGCTTATATACAGAACACACCCCCATCACCTGTCTATCACCCCAAAGACCAATCCCCCTGGCTTGCCATGCCCAGCAGAAATTGCATCATATCCCCTTTGACCCAGTTTCACAATGTCCAGTGGATATTTCCTCATATCCTCTCTGAGTCAGCAATGTTCATGCCAGGGCTTCTCACGTTGGTGTGGTGTGGCCCAAGGCCCATTTCCAGCTCTGTGCGTCTTCAAGGCCACACCTGTTCAGGATTATGTTGCTGGAAGGGTATGAGATAAGAGCTCCAATAGCTCTTTTCGACAGACACTTACAGGTTTCCTTTAAAGTAATTTCTAGTTCTAATAATGTCTCAATTTTTTGTAAAGAAAGTAATCACTATAACATAGACTCTGCCTCTTTTCTAAATTAACAAATATTCAGATAAAACATAATTTCTGTCTTATTGTTTACTTGGCTCTATGCATCTCCTATCTCTTGACACATGACTAGACAAAATGTTATACTATATTAATGATATCAAAAGGTGTCCATACATGATATCTCTTGGTATCATTGAGATGAAAGCATATATTGGCTTATCCATACACCCAGAGTTTTGAACATGAGAAATTTTATCCTGATTTGAGTACAATTCTTCTTGTTCAATACCCTGATTATGCATAGTGTCTGTAAAGACTGGGGTCAGAATGCTGTTGGAGTGGGTAAAGGTAAAGGTTTCCCCCTGACATTAAGTCCAGTCATGTCAAACTCTGGGGGTGGTGCTCATTTCCATTTCTAAGCTGAAGAGCTAGTGTTGTCCGTAGACATCTCCAAGGTCATGTGGCCAGCATGACTGCATGGAGCGCCGTTACTTTCTTGCCAAGACAGTACCTATTGATCTACTCAAATTTGCATGTTTTTGAACTGCTAGCTGGGGCTAACATCGAAAGTTCATGCCGCTCCCTGGATTCGAACCTATGACCTTTCAGTCAGCAAGTTGAGCACTTTAACCCACTGTGCCACTGGGGGCTCCGCTGTTGGAGTAGGAGGATGTATATTTTTTTTCTGTAACTGGATTCACTGCAACATATCTCTGATGATAACATCCTTGCAGTACATCCAGATACCAGTAAATAACTAGATGTATGCTCTTCATTTCCCCACTCAGAAAAGATCATTCTGGGGAGACTAAACTACTTACAAGGTAAATTTTGAGGAGACAATGTTGTTGTTGTCCTGTTGGAAGAGAAATTGGATCTCTACAACACTCAACAAGTGAGTTGCTGTGGCATAAATCTGACTTACTTCATTGTATTTCACTAATACAATGCCAAACAAAGTTTTTGTGGAATGGAAATGTGCACTTATCTTTGCTATTTTTCTACCGTTACAATTAATATTCATCGTTTGTTGTTATGAGGCTAATCACTATAAAATTATTTTAAAATATCCAAAATACTGAGTGACTATTAAAAGTGGTAGATTCCTGTCTATAATGTGAATTGTATTGTTTAAAAACCACAAGATTATTTTTCCATCTTACAAATAGTAAAGTGTTTTCAATTACTCTAGAGTTGGCCTAACTGGAAAACAGCTGGTGATACTATCACAGTAGAAGCATATTAGTTGCTTTTTGTAATAACTTCTAATAACCATTCCTCAGCCAAACAGAGTTGTATGTTGCTGAGCATAACAGTATTGCTGCCCTTATGGCTGTATTTTCCCACTATATTCCTACCAGGGAAGGAAAGGTATATTTCTGGAATTTTCTGTCTCTTGTACCAAAATATCATATCCGGTTTTACTTTGCACTTCCATGTGGGTGGGAACAGAACTAGAACTAGAAATTTTATATAAAAAAGACCAATTATCATTACAGTTTCCCCCTTGTCATGCAGATATAGAATAACAGGTATTCCTCTTCAGAGGGAAAATTGTCTAATTTATATAAGTACAATTGTTATACCATTATTTTCTCCAATAGTAACATGCTGGAGGTAATGTTAGTACTTGTAGTATGATATTGCCGGACTCTGAATGGCTATTTGCTACTCCAGTACTGGCAGAAAGAAGTCTCACTTCAGCCTTGCATTTTGAGTCCCTGATCATAATTCTTACTAAATGATGCTGAAGTAATGTCTCTCTAACAGCCTAACCTATTTAATTGAATTCATTGTGTCCTCTTAATAATAAAGCTAGAATGAGTCTTTGTCGTTATTCATTATGCTGGAAAAAAATAGACCACAACTTGTCACTTACATAAGTCTCAATCCAGACATTTTCCAACTGACATGCCAACTTCATGACCCACTTTTCTCCCTTATGGGTGTACAAATTTGAGACTTTACATGGGCAGAAGCATCTGCATGATTCTCCCACCATCTCTGGAATGTCCTCTCAGCTGGAACTGCCCTTTGCTATCCACACTCCTAGAGTCCCATAAGGGGTCCCCTCCACACTCTCCAATTGGTTATCAAACAACACAGAAACATATCTTGAATATAGAAATGCTCTTTTGCACATTACATGATTTCTATTCCTTCCTTGTTCATTCACCTGGATATGTTTACTAACAAAATATATGTAAGATATAGAATACGGGTTGCTTAATTATTCTCAGGGAAAGAAAAAGAACAAACCATTATCATCTGATAATATAATTCCAAAAGACTTCTGTTGAAGAAATGAGATGCTGATAATAGAAAGTTTCCATTCTATTTTCTGTTCTTCTGCTTGGATGTTCAATTTTTTAAAATACCTTTGATGTTCAAATGGTTAATTGCATCTTTCTTGGGGCATCTCCTTCCATGGCTTGTTACTATTTTATGTATGAAAAAGTGTTATTTTATGACCCATTAATTAGCATCTCTCCAGGTCTCTCTCAGTAGCTACCCTCATTTTCTAAAGATGGAGGAGGAAAGTAAATGCTCACTCCTGGGGTCCCCACAATTGATTCTTTCAGAGCTTTGATTGATCTTCCTCCAATTGGGGTAGTGATGTGTATGCATGACTGAAATCCCTTGAAGTACACATGTACCAAAAGCTGGTAAAATGCTGCCTTAAACCCCAATTACATTTCTGTCCAAGACTCCTGTGGTGAGCCCTGAATTCTGAAACCTCTATAACTTTATTTCCATTTGCTTGTGTCAAGAGAGAAACAAAGTAATAAAAGTTTCACTGGGCAAAAAAATGCAAGTCAAATGCAGGAAGCAGCACTTCAACTAGTCCTACACTATAATTCGTAACTTCTTATGGCAAGTGACATTTTATTTATTTATTTATTTTAAACTTTTGTTCCCCGATCTTCTCACCTCAATAGAGGGACTCGGACCAGCAAACAGCAAGAATTCAATGCTAACATTTAAAATCTAAAAACATCTTAATTTCACAATAAAATTAACAGTTGCCAATACAAAAATACATAACAACTATTCACCACAGTAAAATCATGTCCAGCTCAGTCCTTGTATACAGTCTATGTCTGGTGGTCAGTAACTTTAGTCAATTAGTGATCTCTGCCCTCATTGTGCAAAGGCCTCATAGCACAGCCATGTTTTCACCATCTTCCTAAAAGTCAGGAGGGAGGGGGAAGATCTAATTTCACTTGGGAAGGAATTCCACAACCGGGGGGCCACCACAGAAAAGGCCCTGTCATTCATCCCCACCAGACGCGCCTGCCAAGGAGGCGGGACTGAGAGCAGGGCCTCTCCAGACGATCTTAACACACTTGAGGGTTTATAGGGGAGAATCTGTTCAGACAGGTAAACTGGGCCGGGACCGTATAGGGTTTTATAGGTTAAAACCAGCACTTTGAATTGTGCCAGGAAGCTAATTGGCAGCCAATGGAGCTGGTGCAGCAAGGGAGTTGTATGCTCCCTGTACCCTGCTCCTGTTAGTAATCTGGCTGCCGAGCGTTGGACTAATTGCAGCTTCTGGGCAGTCTTCAAAGGCAACCCCACATAGAGAGTGTTGCAGTAGTCTATACGGGATGTAACCAGAGCATGTACCACCATGGCCAAGTCCGACTTCTCAAGGTACGGGCGCAGCTGGTGCACAAGCCTAAGCTGTGCAAAAGCTCCCCTGGCCACTGCCAAGAACTGGGGTTCCAGGCTCAGCGATGAGTCCAGGATCACTCCCAGACTGCGAACCTGCTTCTTCAGGGGGAGTGTAACCTTGTCCAACACAGGCTGTAACCCTATGCCCTGCTCAGCCTTACGACTGACCAGGAGTACCTCTGTCTTGTCTGGATTTAGTTTCAATTTGTTGGCCCTTATCCAGTCCATTACAGTGGCCAAGCACCAGACTTGAACAGCCTCCTTAGTAACAGGTGGGAAGGAGTGACAGCGTTGGACATCATCTGCATACAGATGACCTCACACCCTGAAACTCTGGATGATCTCTCCCAACGGCTTCATGTATATGTTGAACTACATAGGGGACAGTACTGAACCCTGCGGGACCCCACAGTACAATGGCCGTGGGGCCGAGCAGGAGTGCCCTAGCAAAACCTTCTGGGATTGACCCTCATTAACCACCATCTTTACCCACTCTGCCAAATCCCCTCTGGCTTCCTTTATAAGCCAGGATGGGCAGGGGTTTAGGATGCATGTGGTCGCTTTTGCCTCTCCAAGAATCTTGTCCACATCCTCGAGCTGAACAGATTGAAACGAGTCCATCAAAACCAGACAAGCAGGTGCTCGTGTTACATTCTCAGAGATTGCCGTTAATATGGGGTCAAAGCCTGAATGGATCAAAGCAACTTTGTCCTCAAAGAAATGAGCAAATGCTTCACAGCGGGCTGCCGAGTTGTCATGGGACCCATCCTGAGAGGTGGGATTCAACAACCCTCAAAACAACTGTGCCAGACGGTTTCTTGCGGACGCAATATTAACCGAGTAAAAAGAAATTTTTGCGGCTTCTATTGCTGTGGCGTACACTCTTAGGTAAAAGTGTAGTCATGTTTGGTTTGACTCGCTAGGCTCTTTCCGCCCACGCTCTCTAGCCACCTCTTTGTTCGCTTCATCACTGCCAACTCCTCATTGAACCAAGGAGATGGTTTAATTCGGCTACTTAAGACGGGTGCTCCGGAGTAATCGTGTCAATTGCCTTAGTCAATTCCCCATTCCAGAGAGAGACCAGAGCATCGACAGAATCAACTACCGAGGAGACGGGAAATTCCCCAAGAGCCGTCAGGAATCCCTCTGGATCCATAAGTATCCTGGAGCGAACCATCTTAATGGGTCCACCACCCCTATGGAGGTTAAGAGGCGCAGAGAGTCCAAACCTGATCAAGTGATGGTCGGTCCATGGCAAAGGAGTGATGGACAGCTCCTCAACACCACCATCGTTCTCCCATCCCTGACAGAAAACCAAATCTAATGTGTGTCCAGCACAGTGGGTAGGGCCAGCTACTAATTGTGACAGCCCCATGGTTGCCATGGAAGACATGAAGTCCTGAGCCGCTCCAGAAAGGGTAGACTCTGCATGGACATTGAAGTCCCCCTGCAGTAAGAGCCAGTGGGACTCCAGTGCCAGGCCTGAGACCACCCCTGCTAGCTCAGGTATGGAGACTGTAGTGCAGCAGGGTAGTTGGTACAGTAACAGAATCCAGTGTCTCTGTTTTAGAAGCTGACCGGGACAGCCAGAGATCGGCTGTTCCTGAGGTCACCAAGACGAAGCCGGCTGCAGGGCTGGAAGATGAATCACCATCCACTGGCCACCAGCAGCTGCTGCAAACAGCACCCATGCCAACACTGCAATCAGTGCCCACACCAATACCGCAACTTGTGCCACCACCAGCACCACAACCAGGGCCCACACCCGTTACACCCAGTCCTCAGATGCCGCTTGATGGCCCTTGGATATACCGGATTATTTCTGCATTGACTATATAACACATTATTTCTGTTCATCTGTTTGCGGGATATTCACCTCTGCTCCGTCTTAGGGCAGGGCTACTTGCATGCAACCGTGAATACCAGCGTACATTGAATCTACTCCTTGAGATAATCTGATATTTGGAACCTACATTGGACTGAGTTTTTTGTTATCTGATACTTCCCTATCTTTTTGATATAAGTGTCATGTTTTGCCACGATAGTGGAACCCTTTACCCGTGAAGAAGCTCCATTCTGACTGGTATCGTTTACATTCCTACCTTTCTGGGAATAGTGTGATGTGAATATTACTGTGATATTTGGATGTTTATGTTATATGGAATTTTGTCTCATGATATACAGTATATGGTGTTATGTATTGAAACTGGATTAAGGGCTTTTCTGAGGGCTTTCGTATCACTGCCTAGGGGCCACACACACACCACAATAGTCTACAAATTTAAAATCAATCATAGGCAGAGAATACCTGGTTCAACAAAAAATTGATAAGGAAGTGAAGGAAGGAAGGGTTTTGGGCCTATTTGCATCACTCTCTGTACCCCAATTATGAGCTCCCCCATTAGGGATTGTACCCAAAAAAAAGTAGAAAGAAAATATTGCCTCATTCACCATCTGTCCTACCCCAGAGGAAGCTCGGTGATTGACGCCATTCCTGATTAGCAATGCTCAGTACAATACACTTCCTTTGATTCAGCAGTTCACCTTGTTCGACGATTTGGCCCTGAGGCAGAACTGGCTAAATGTGACATCAAGTCAGTATTCCAGTTGCTCCCTGTCCATCCTGCTGATTTTGACCTCCTGGGATTTCAATTCCAAGGCCTTTTAAACATAGACTGAGCACTGTCCATGGGCTGTTCAGTTTCGTATGCCGCATTCGAAAAATTTAGCATTTTTTTTAGAATGGGCAGTCAAGACCAAATCAGGCCTTTCTGGGGTGATCCACTATTTATTTATTTATTTATTTATTCATCATTTTTCTATACCGCCCTCTCAGCCCGAAGTGGACTCGGGGCGGTTTACACAAGGCAGTCTCTGCCCTCCAATCAAAAACACAAGCAAAACAAAACCAAACAATAACTATATAACATAACAATCAGCAATTAAAACTTACAAATGCAGTCTCAGCGTCACGTTGAAATCATTTTCCGTCACATCGTAGTCATTCCATAGATCTAATTAAACCGTTATATTTCATCAGCAAATGCCGGCTCAAATAGCCAGGTCTTGACTTTCTTGCGAAATGTCAGGAGGGAGGGGGCCAATGTGATGTCACTAGGGAGGTCATTCCAAAGCCGAGGAGCCACCACTGAAAAGGCCCTGTCTCTCATCCCCGCCAATTGAGCCTGCGAAGAAGGCAGGACCGAGAGCAGGGCCTCTCCGGATGATCTTAAATATCTCGATGGTTCATAGGGAGAGATGCTTTCGGACAGGTAAGTTGGGCCAGAACCGTTTGGGCTTTAAAGGCTAAAGCCAGCACTTTGAATTGTGCCCGGTAGCAAACTGGCAGCCAGTGGAGCCGGCACAACAGGGGAGTTGTACACTCTCTGAATGCTGCTCTTGTTATCAACCTGGCTGCTGTCTGTTGGACTAGTTGCAGCTTCCGAAGTCTTCGAAGGCAACCCCATGTAGAGAGTGTTGCAGTAATCTATACGGGATAACTTCCTCTTTGTAAGAAGACCAGGGACATTGGTGTGCACAAATTTGGCCACACTCTTGGCACCATTTGGGGATCACGTCTGATCTAACCTTGTTAGAATTTTTTTCCCCACCTTAGCAGCAGTCACACTATGGGCTGAGAGTTTTGCAAATACTACAGTTCATTTTTTGTGTGACAATTTAGCTACAGTACAGGTTATCAATACTTTAACTTCTAAATCCACCTGAGTGATGAATGCTTTAAGGCACTTCACACTCCATTGTCTAAAATTTAATATCCTGTTTCATGCCTTTCACATCGCTGGCCTTGATAATTCGATTTTTGACACTTTGTCTCATATGCAGATGGAGCACTTCTGGCAACTGGTACCCAACGCAGGCACGCGGCCTGAATGGATGCCAGACCATCTTTAAAAGGTTGGCATGATGAAACATTGATGGGTATAGCATCTCCTTGGCCCCAAGCTCCAGAAAAACATACATGAAGGTGGTCAACAAGTTCAACAAATTCAGACAAGCTTGCAGCCTAGCTAATGCTATCCCTGTTTCACATGATCCCGATTAGCAGCATTGGCTTACTGGTTTAAGGCACAGGGCCTCCCTGATTTCACCAACGATTTTTGGCTGCATAAAATCATGGCTGGTTGGGCACAACACCACGGCCCATTATAGGATGAGAGAGAACCACTTACCCCCGATATTCTAAAAGGCTTAAAGCTCACTTCGCCTAAAGTTTGTGTGACAGAATATGAACAGATTCTGTTTCATGCAGCTGTGTTGATGGCATTTTCTGTGGCCCTTAGAATCAGCAAGCTAGTGGCAGCTTCAAAGAATGGCCTGTCCCTGTGTGCACTGTTAATGTCTGATGGGTTAACAACATCCAATGGGCTTGAGATATTGACTAGATCATCTAAGACTGATCAACAGGCCAAGGGCAGCATTATTAAGCTATCAAGATGTAGTGAACCTGATTTATGCTCTGTGATAAGTATGACTCACTTCAAAAGGGTTAGGGACCAGGCAAATTGATACTTATTTTGCCACCGGGACGGTACACCATTAACCAAATACCAATGTTGGGGTGTTACTTCAAGGGCACTTAAAATACTTGGTTTGGGACATCTCAAATTTGCAACCCATTCCTTTCATATTGCTGTAGCTTCCTTAGCCGCCTTACTGGGTTATGAAAAAGAAAAAAATCAAATCCCTGGGTAGATGGAAATCCAATGCCTTCATAAGATATGTCCGTACATCTTTGTCATAAGTTTGTTAACAGTTTGTTATTTATCGTATCAGATCCAGTTTTGCTGGGGCATAGATGGAGAATCCTCGTATGTGGACACAGCTATGTTCACTGGGCTGAACGACATGCTGAAAGGACTCCCTATGGCCAGCACATGGGCCTCGCTTCCATTGCCACAGTGGAATTGAGAGGTGTATGAGGTTTGCGTTGGGATGGCTTGATCCCCTTGTAGTTTCAGTCCAGGAGAGGGCACCCTCTGGATGTTTTGGTTATTCATCTTGGTGGCAATGATCTTGGCCTGTTGAAAGGTAGGGCCTCTCTACCTGCAGGCAAGAGATGACATCTGTAAGATTTGGCAGGCATGGCCCCAGATTCACATAGCATGGTCAGCAATCATTCCATGCCTAAAGTGGTCAGGAGGTGGTGATGTCAGGAAACTTGAGAAGGCCAGGAAGCGTGTGAACAGGGCCATGCATACAGCATTGACCCGAGGTAGGGGTTTTTACATTTACCACAACCAGATCACTCACGATAAAACACACTGCTACTGTACAGATAGGATCCTTTTATCTGATTTTGCTAACACTCAATTTTTAGAAGATTTGAAAGTTTGTATTCAGTCAGCATTAGAGGACTTGGTGGGGGATGGGAGCAAAATAGACATTTGCTCCCAATCGGTGGTGCAAATAGATTAGAAATACAAAGGGTGTGGGCCATCACACAAAAACTCACCTAGAGGTTAACTGTAGGGGTGAGGTGATATCGAATGGCCTGGGAACAGGGAGAGCCTGGTCTCAATAATTTGAGAGACTTCTCCAGATGTTTCTCTTAGAGGTTGCCCAGGTTTAACTTTCCAGGGGACCCAGGTGTTACGCCCTGAATAGCCGAGGGGCAGACGCTACCTTGGCTTTGCCACACCAAGTTCGACTGACAGCTAAGTTAGTTCAGTTAAAAGTTAAATAGGTAACAATCAATAAAGTTGCCCAACATTTAAATCCAAACTACTGTTGCCTTGTCTAGTCATTTTGGGGGTTGGAAGGCAAATTTCACTTGAAATTGGAGAGCTATACTCAAATGAAAGTAACATCTATCATTTGAAATCAAATTAAATTAAAGGCTTCCAATGAAGTTCTATAGCAATATGAATCAATTTTGATGGGAAGACTACACTTTTCACCAGGAGTGGCATTCTATGGTTTTTAAGTTGGGTGAGCCAAGCCCAAATCTAGCACTTTGCATAGAGCAACCTGCTGGGGTTGATGCAAAGCTTATGTGTGTACTTTTTAAAACCACATAAAAGATGGGCTGTACTTCAGTTGTGAAAATATGTTCTTTCCTCATATACATCTTTATTGCTCCCATAATTATTTTAGATGTATCTTCACTTGGTCTGAGTAACACTTTTGTATTTATAAAGTGCACTTCAGCACTTAGATGAGTTTGCAGATTGGCTGCCTCCAGCTACTTCACTTTGAGAAATAAATTAATTGCATGTATGTCAGCAGATGCTGCAAATAAGCATGCTAGATGGCAGTAATAAATCTAAGCTATCTTACTAAACACTATCATATTTAACATGCACCCATCTTCAGTTATCCCTTCCTGAATATCTTAACTCATAGCACTCTATGTGAGCAGAGTTTACAGTGAATACATTTTACTCAGTAGAGGTAGCTTCCTTCTAAGACTCTGAACATCATTCCTTTACTATTACCAAAATGTATTGTCTGTATTTAGCTGTATTTCATTTGTTTATCCAACTTGTCTGAAAGTGTTTGTTCAAGGAGAAAAAAGCAATGTATTTTGCTCCTGACCCTCCACTGTTGTCCTTTGTTCTTATACCAGCTTTGCAAGATTGCTCAGGCCCAGGAAGAGTGATCTAGAGAAGACATGATGATAAGTAGTCTTTGTTTGAAACTGAGATGTTACAATGGACAAGCATAATGCACATGTACCTTTAAGTTGCCTGTTGGTTTATGGTATCGCCGTTAATTTCATAGGGTTGCCTTAGGCAAGAAATACTTAGATGCGATACTGCCAGTTCTTTCCTTTGAAATATGTAGCCCATACCACCTTTTATGCATTGGTGGTCTCCCACCCAAGTAATCAGGCCTGAACCTGCTAAGCTTCCAGGTTCAAAGAAGTGCCTTTAGTATATTTAGACCTCAACTACCTTACATTTTCTGTTAGAACAAATCTTCATTGTTTTTATTTTCACCATCTTTATGAATGTTTTAATGTAATAATTGGCATGGTCAGGTCATATAGAGATTTGCATTCAATCTCAAACCAATACTTTATCTAAAGCATATCAATAAAATGATATATCTGTTGCCAACATTAAAGCATGAATGTCTACCTATTACCATATTATTTTCATGCACCAACAGAAAATTATGACCTCTGTGGGGTCAACATAGAGCCATTAGAGGAATGATATATTAACACATTCTCTTTTTGAAGCAAGTTAACTCTAACCTACCTGTTTCCCCATCTTCTGCAAGGGCAAATTTGCTTGTGGACTGGATATATGTACAATAGCAGAACAAGGAGTGAGCTTTCTATGACTTAGCTTCTCAAGGTCAACACCATGAAAGAATCAGAAGAATCTTCTGATTCTTTGTCAAGAAAGCTCAAGAATAAGAAAACTGCAAAATAGACCAGGATAACATATTAACTCCTATCTGTTCTGTGTATGAAAACAGAATGTTCCTTTCTAGTTCTCTCTTTCCAGGACAGACTCTCACTTCACTTATTTGGAAGTCTTATTGTTGACAAATGTTCAAATATAACAAAAGTCAGACACTCCTTCCTAAGCAGAAGCACAAACAATAACTTCTTGACAAGAGTGCTACCATAGAATTCAGTTTCTTCCCTTGGCCAAACCAAAACCCTATCCTAGAAATTAATTCACTTTGCATTGAAATAATGTATTCTCAAGGTCAGTTATGTCAGAACATATAAATCACTTAAAATGTTTCTTAATAATCAGTTCAAACCCTGACACTTAATGGCATCTTAATTATATTTGGGGAACTATTTTGGTTTCCTTTTTTCCCAAGGTGTACTTGTAGAATGACCTATTGATTGTAATAATAAAATAATATTTCATTTCACAATTGATTACACCCTTATATGACAGGACACTCACTTCTAATTGCTTGGTTTGTAAAATATGGTGCCCCAAATGAAAATAGCAAAAACAGATGTATCCTGTCAGGCTAAATAGGAAAATCTGAATAACATGTTTGCCCAAAAGAAGTTTGATTAGTGCAAAGACATAATTATGAATGTTTTCCCTTTAGCCTTTGTTTCTTTATGAAATGCAACTAGATTTGACCTTTGAAATTGCCCTTGGAATTTCCCTGTTATTGATCTCATAGTAAAAATAATGTTTTATAATTGGCAGCATGGTTTATGTCAGAGGTGTGAAAGTATTATGTTTTGTGTATTAGATGAAATGTAAATGAGGTGCAATGTATGATGCAATGTATGTATGATGCAATCTATGTGCCTGGATTTCATCAGCCTATTAGTGACTGTGCAGAGCTGGAGTCTGGGAGCTGAAAGAGTTAAAGAGAGAGATGATGTAAGACTCTGTGACCAGTATATGTAGGAGGCTCCAAGCCAGCTTCTTCCTTCCCATGTGGCTGATGTTATGTGTTGGATGTCTGTGCAATCTGTCTGTGCCAGTAAAGCTCTTTGTACTCATTCTGGGTCTGCAGAAGTATTTTCTTCCACACAGCTAAGGAGCTCAATATTCTAAAAAGGAGGGCAGGTATTCTTTGGTATCAAACTTCCACATCCTCTTTTGAATTATTTTGGGTATGGGTCCTGGAAAAAAAATCCTGCCTTAGTCATGAATATCTTCAGACAAGCAATGCTCAGCTATGTGATCCAGTAGTAAAATTCTACACAAAATAAGTCAATATATTATTTACCAGCAGCAGACAACATTAAACCTGTTCAGTGCTTTTTTGAACAAACATACTTAGTGCAAGATTGCCAATCTAGTTAGTTAGTTAGCTAATCAGCCAATCCTTGAAATCCTGTGTTGAATATAATATTCATGTTGCTGTTCTTTTTCCTGAGTTATGGTATCATTGGCATGGTTGCTCTGAGCTTTAGGTTTCCTCATTGACCTCAATCCGTTCCATCAAAGATGGCAGTCATACATCAGAAAAGGACAAAAAAGGCTTACTTGCACGGCATTCAATATATAAAAAGATTCATCCCTAATACAAAAGCATTGTACCATAGAAATCTTGTGCTGGATAATTCTTGAGCTCGATAATTTGTGCAACCAGCAGGTACAGAGCAGTTCATTCTAGCAAAAGTTTTATGACACACTTCAATGCCTTCAGTTTTAAGGACAAAGAACTCTTAAACCAAAGACTAGTTCATTTTTAATCCATGACCTCTAGCTTTTGGCTTTACTTCACAGGCAATGGATTCTTGAAGGCCTCAAATACTACTCCAACAATAATTCAGTGTGACTGATGGAATATAAAAGTATATGATATTGCTCCATATCTTGGGATGTGAATATGACCTTTTTCGATTATTTTTATGACATGCAGCATTCTCATCTTTCACAGCTTCATAGAGCTATGGAACAGACCTTTAAAAAGATGCTTTCCTATAGTGATACATCACTTCACTGAGTAGTTTATGGAACAAGAAACAAATGCATGTTTTTAAACATAGAAAGAAGGAATTCCTTTTTCTAGATATACCTGCTAAAATCTCTGGTCTTCTGTCTAACATTTGTGAGGGTCACACATTGTGGGATGTCATGGAAAAAACCTTTCTCTGCTAAAGGGCTCCATTTATAAATTGCCTTTCCCTTGGAGACCTGATGGACACTGGTGTGGCTTTTTAAGGAAAGCACAGCTTTTTAAAATATAATTTTTATTGAAGTTATTTACACTGATGGTTAAGAAGTGGCATAGTCTCACCACTAGGTAAAAATGGGGAGAGGGGGGGAAAAGAAGAAGAAAAGGGAGGAGACATTGGAGTTAAAAGATGAAAAGGAGATGATAAAGAAATAGTCTTTGAGTTGGTCTTTCTAATCTTCTAAGTGATCCTTGCTGCCGTTATTAGATAATAAAATATCTTGTCTTCATTGATGCCCCAGTCCTTATTAGTCATACTGAGGAGGAAGTGCTCTGGTTTTAATTGGTTTTTAGAACTTTTTGACATGCTTCATATATCTTTTTCCAAAAGATTTTCACCTTTTCACAGGACCACCATATATGTAAAAAAAAATCCTTCTTGTTTTCCACATTTCCAACAGTTATTATTTCTTTCTTTATTAATTTTAGACAGATTTTACATGTTATATACCATTTATATCCCAAAACACAGCTTTTTATTGAAGTATTTGGATCCAAAGTAATTTTGGTTTTACGCTGTTGGGGCATTTCAATATTGTTACATTGTTTCATATATTATTAGACTTTTTATTATTTTAATTCTAGACCAGGGCTGTCCAACTGGTGGCCCAGGGACCGTATATGGCCCCCCAGCCCCTTCCCTACGGCCCCCTAAGCTTTTTAATAAAAAATAAAAATTGAAAAATAAAATAAATAATTTTTTTTTAAAAAAAGCTACTTCCGGGTTCAGAGCAAGTATCGCAAGAATACGCAATCCACACGGGATTTCGCTGTCAACGTGAGATCACGCCAGCGTTGACAGCGAAATCCCATATGGATTGTGTATTCTCGCGATACTCTTCGGCTACTCTACTACTGGATCGCTGAGGCCCACAGACGCGATTAGGACCTTCTTCGACTCAGTCGGTCGTCGCCTCTCTCGTCGTCCAGGTACTTCTGGATCCTGCATGTTTGGAAAAGGTAGGCCGAAGCAGGGGGCTCTTCATTCCCTCCCCCCATCTCCCCTCATGTATTAAATATAAAATTAAATATATTTAAAGATGAAATAAGGGAAGATGGGATACATTAAAATAAGGGGAGGGGGATGGAATTAAATATATTTAATATTAAATAAAAATAAGGGGAGAGGGGAGGATGGAATTAAATATATTTAATATTAAATAAAAATAAGGGGAGAGGAGAGTGTAGCAACCCAGTTCCCTTTCATGCCTGGGGGGCAGGGGGCGGCACCGGGGGTCCCACTTGCATTAGGGCCAGATGCAGCTGATGAGGACATGGAGGAAGGGGATGATGAGTTAGCTGGGCCTTCCTCTCCCACAGAGAGCTTGGCCTGGGATGATGAATGGCCTGACGGCTATGATAGCTGGGAAAGTCAGGCTGACACTGAAAGTGCTGACTCCGATAATCAGTATGAGAAACCAGGTGATTATGGGTCGCAGGAAAGGATCAGGGAAACAGCGGAGGATGAGCCCATGGAAGCTGAAAGGGAGTTAGGCTCTCATGAAGATAGCGACCCAGGTGCTGGGAGGCAAGGACGGAGCTTTGATAGGAGACGGAGCATTGAGTCCAGCAGGAGAGAATGGCACCGTAGCCTAGAGCGCCAGAGAAGCGCTAGGTCCCGTAGCACAGATTGGCGCCGCAGCCTAGAGCGTCGGGGGCCTCACCAAGGGAATTAAGTATAGGATCTGTGGGAAAAGAGCCTCAGTTACTCGGCCACTTCTGATCTGAAGGGAGTGAAGCGAGTGAAGATCCACGGAGCCAGGATTGAGGCTCGTACCATGCCAAGAAGTTTCTTGGGCTTGCTTTCATGAACTTTGCCTTGTTTGCCTTGCCACGGACCAAGTCTGTTTTGATCCGCATTGTTTTGCGGAGCATTTGCCAAGCTTTTGCCTTTGGATTTACCTAAGAACACTTTGCCTTTTTTGATTGCTACTTTGATATTTTTTTTGGACAATTCTCTTATTCACCTGTCTTTTATTATTCAATAAATAGTTAACTGATTACTGTCTCTGTGTGTGATTAAGGGGCCGGGCCAAGACCCTGCATCGTGACAGGGAAGATGGAATTAAATATATTTAATATTAAATAAAAATAAGGGGGCCGGGGAGAGGGTGGAGAGGGTGGAGCCGGGGGTGGGGAGGGGGCGGAGCCAGGGCAGGGGCGGAGCCGGGGGCGGGGGCAGACCCTACGGCCCCCCAGGTCATCAGTGACCGGAATTCAGGTCCCTGGGCCGGTAGAAGTTGGACAGCCCTGTTCTAGACCAAGAGCCTGTGTCAAAAATAATTACACAATGGAGTTCAATCATTGTTGTTGTATCTGACAATGCAACTGCCAGATTTATTTATTTTTAAATAATTATGTTTTCCTGCATGATAGGCTGCTGTGACCATTTGTATTTAATATTCTATTAAGATACTACTGTTTCAGCATTATTCCAATCATACAAATGAAGTAAAAGATGTGATTGGAAAGAAGAAAAACTCATTTAAGAAATGGAAGGCTCTTCCTACTGAGGAGAACAGAAAGGAACACAAGCTCTGGCAAACTAAATGCAAAGCAACCGTCAGGAAAGCCAAGAGAGATTTTGAGGCACATATAGCTAAGAATATTAAAAAAAATAGCAAAAACTTCTTTAAGTACATCAGAAGTAGAAACCCAACTAGAAAAGCAGTTGGGCCACTTGACGAAAATGGTAAGAAAGGGACAATAAGTGAAGACAAAGAGATTGCTGAGCGGCTAAACGACTTTTGCCTCCGTTTTCACACAGGAGGACAGACAACATATGCCTGCAGCTGAGTCAGTTTTTTCAGGGAGGGAATTAAATGAATTAAACCAGATAGAGATAAACAAGGAAGATGTTCTCACATGCCTTACTAAACTAAATGTCAATAAATCACCAGGGCCAGATGGCATCCACCCCAGAGTTCTTAAGGAACTCAAGTGTGAAATTGCTGAAATTCTAGCCAAAATATATAACCTTTCTCTAAGATCAGGCACTGTACCCGAGGACTGGAGGGAGGCAAATGTAACTCCGATCTTCAAGAAAGGATCCAGGGGTGATCCAGGAAATTATAGGCCAGTTAGTCTAACCTCAGTTCCAGGCAAAGTGATGGAAACCATTATTAAAGAAAAATTACTAAGCACATAGAAGAACAGGCATTGCTGAAGGAAAATCAACATGGTTTCTGCAAAGGCAAATCATGTCTTACTAACTTGATAGAATTCTTTGAGGGTGTAAATAAACACATAGATAAAGGGGACCCAGTCGATATTGTTTACCTTGACTTTCAAAAGGCTTTTGACAAAGTCCCTCACCAAAGGCTCCTAAATAAGCTCTTCAGCCATGGAATCAGAGGACAGGTCTTGTCCTGGATTGGAACCTGGCTAAACTGTAGGAAACAAAGGGTGGTAATAAACGGACACTTCTCTGGGTGGAAAGAGGTGAGAAGTGGCGTACCCCAAGGTTCAGTTTTGGGTCCGTTACTTTTTAATTTATTCATTAATGACCTGGATGTAGGAGTGAATTCTGAGGTAGCAAAGTTTGCAGACGACACTAAATTGTTCAGGGTAGTTAAAAATGAAACTGATTGTAAAGAGCTCCAGAAAGATCTCTTGAAATTGAGTGAATGGGCAACCAAGTGGCAAATGCATTTTAACCTAAACAAGTGTAAAGTCATGCACATCGGGGCAAAGAACCCCAACTACACCTACCAATTGATGGGGTCAAAGCTTTCGAGACAAACCAGGAAAGGGATCTTGGGGTTTTGGTGAAAAAAGCAAATTCTATGCTTGGCATGATCAGGAAGGGAATCGAAAATAGGTCGGCAAATGTTGTATTGCCTCTCTACAAATCTATGGTAAGGCCACATTTGGAGTACTGTGTACAATTCTGGTCTCCGCAATTTAAGAAGGATATAACGGAACTGGAAAAGGTACAAAGAAGGGCAACAAAAATGATCCAAGGGATGGAGCAGCTCCCTTATGAAACCAGGTTGCAACGCCTTGGTCTTTTCAGCCTTGAAAGACGGCGTCTAAGAGGTGACTTGATCGAAGTGTATAAAATCATGCATGGGATAGAAAAGGTGAATAAAGAAAAAATATTTTCTCTGTCACCCAACACTAGGACTAGGGGGCACTCCCTAAAGCTCCAAGGTAGGAAAGTTAGGACTAATAAAGGGAAATATTTCTTCACCCAGAGGGTCATTGGGTTATGGAACTCACTTCCAGAGGAGGTTGTGACAGCGGTCAGCCTGGACAGCTTCAAGGCAGGATTAGACAGATTCATGGATACCAAGGGAATCAGTAGCTACTGAAATGGACATCCAAGTGCCACCTCTGTGTTGATGGAGGCAGGCAGGATTTTCCCCAGGTACTGGTTGTGGGGGGTCGGGAGCAGGTGAGGGTTTTGCCCTCCTTTCTGCTAGAGATCCCCGTGTACAACTCGTGGGCCACTGTGTGACACAGAATGCTGGACTAGATGGGCTGAGGCCCGATTCAGCATGGCTCTTCTTATGTTCTTATGTTCTTATATGGTTTCCAAGGTGCCATAGGTTGGGACATTGGGAACTGTTCAGAGTCCCCAAGTGTAGGGTTTACGGAAAACAGTAGCTGGAAACTTGGCTCAGTGTCCTGCCACAACTGGTTGACTCATGACACTGTACAACCAGGAGCATACTGCAAACCTCATTTCTTAGTGAGCCAATCTGCAGAGTCTTGAAAAATGTTTTAATTGAGGCACTGTCAATCTCAAATGGGGCATTATGCCCAGTTGTCAAAAAGACTGCAAGTCCAGCTTATTGATATAGTTACTATTGTACAGAATGCCACCCTAGACTGAGTCAAACAATACATATGCTGCCCTGGGATCCCATGACAAAGGCAGAATGAACATATTTTATAATAAAAGCGTGTTTAAAATAATAATACAAAATAATATGTGCAAAATTGGCATGGACCAGAAACAGCTTGAGTTATCCACTTCAAATGACAGCCAGGGGTGGTTTTGGTTCAGAACTTGCTGAGACATTTTCCTTTTGGATTCTTGAGCTGAGGAAACTTGTCTATAATTTGCACGCTAGTCATATTTTCACTTGCAGAAATTCATATAAACCATCCTCTTGAAAAATGGATGCCCTGATCAATTTTTAACAACTTGTGGCTTTCCCATGATGACATGAAAGAAACAGCAAAGTGACCTATTTAAGGTGGGATCAGGCATCAAAATGCCCCATCTGGCATAAATCCGCCTACACAAAGCAGGTGAATATAGCACTAAATGAGACATGTAGAATAATCTCAGGATGTCTTAAAGTTATGCTTGTTGATAGACTCTATAAGTTAGCTGGCACCCCCCCCCACCCCACCCCCCGATTGTGATGAGAAGTTCCTGCCAATTGCAAGAGAAATAAGGTTGAACATTGTGAAAGCAATCAATTGCATGGCTATCAGCCTCCTCCCAGTAGAATTAAATTAAGGAAAAGTTTCACGAGAACTACCACTTCCCTAAATGTTCCTCCAGCAACAGCAAGAATATCCCTCTGGGCAGCTAAACCAGGAAATCCTAATTCGATGGTCATCCACAAGGGTCTGCCTCCAAGGCAGGGCCGTAGCCAGGATTATGATTCGGGAGGGGCTGAGTTTGATTGGGGGGGGTGAGTCTGAGTGAGAGAGGGTCTACCCTAGCAAACCTTTTGTATCGTTACCCCAATACCCCCATGCATATCGGATATATTGAGCATGGTGATCAGATCACGATATGAATAAACATAACAGTTTAAATAATGTACAGTAAGGTATTCTCGCAGACCACCCTGAGAATTTCGGGTGGGGGGCTGAAGCCCCTGAAGCACACCCCCCCCCCCCACCCGGCTATGACCCTGCCAAGGGGTATGCCCAGTTGGGATACTTCCTCTGCTTTGCACACCAAGTTCATGACACCTATTAGTTTAGGTTAAGGCATAAAATTAAATAGGAAACGTTAAATAAAAGTTGCCCACAATTTAACCCAAAATATTGTTGTGTGGGCTCATTGTTTCAGGGATGCGCAGGCAACTCATGCAAATGAACAAATGTCAGTGTTCTGGAAAAAACAAAGACCACTAGCACTGAAATGATGATTCTCCACCATCAACTTCACTAGACGGAATATCTTGTCGAAATAGCCAATCCCCAATTCCCAAAACTCTTAATTTATTCTTGGCTTAAGAAGAGAAAATAGAGTGTTGATAAACAACAAAAGAGATTTAAAGATGGACTTAAAGCTAACCTTAAAATGTGGTATAAACACTTAGAACTGGGAATCCCTGGCACTTTAGTGTTTTAACAGCCCTTATCAACAGTGCTATGAACTCTGAAGAGGCACAAATAAAAGACAAAATGAAGAAACATGCCACATCAAGCTAATCCTTTTCATTGTCATTTTCTATCTGGAAATCTGCACCCTCATTGTGAAACACCATGTGGATCCAGAATAGGACTTCAGAGTCATTTGTAACTCGTACCTCTGAAAGACAATCATACTTGGCCATAAGTGATCGTCGGGGCAAAATCTATCGCTACAATAGGTGTGAGTTTCATTTCCTCCAAAATCTTCCATAATAAAAGAAAAGAAAAATGCAAAGTGATGTGTAATCCTGTCTCTGCATATGTTTGTCCTAGGTTATCAGAAGTTAAGTTTTAAGGATAGTTTCTCCCCATCTACCCAAGTTAGTTAATTCACAGTTCTATTGCAATCCTTGCAAAATTATAAAATATGTGCAAGCTGGGGAAGCGGTCTGTTGTTGGCTGGCATACAAATAAGCATATTAGATCTTTATCCTGGTTTTTCATTACCAGAGCATTCTTTTCTTTTATTCCATGCTAATCATTTTCAGTATGCATTAGCTTCTGTTGCATAACCAGTTTGATTTATATGGTACAATAATAAAAGACCAGTCAAGTAATCCCACATATCCCTAAAGCTGAGTAAGTTCCATTGAACTCAGTAGGACTCATTTTTGAGAGGACACATACGGTATATGATTGCATTGTTAATGTAAGTATTAGACTAAAAAGTTAATATGCACTGAAGAATAGCTGACTGTGCATATGCAGGTATCTTTTCAATGAACACAACCTCAAGTTGTGATTTTAATGTGTGTTCACGAACCATCACGTGTCAAAATCTATATGGGAGAATTTTGTGTAGCAAAATTACTAAAGACACACGTAATATTTTTCCTTACCCTTTAATATAGATTCAGTTGATTACACCAGCTAGAGTAGGCTTACTGAATCAATTGATAAACTGTATATTATCTGTTATGCAGGCTGTATTACTCCAATGGGGTTACACTATTTGGGTCTTTACAAGTGCTTTTAACCCTAACACATTTGTTTTGACAGGATGTTTCATAAACTTGAGTCCATTTCAGATGCCTGGTGTGTTACCTACAAAGGTAAAGAAAGAGGGAAGCGTAATTCAAATAGAGTAAAATAAATGATATGCCACACACTCCTACAGGGTTAGTGAATCCTATTGGTACATGCCAACAAGAGAAGACACATTCAGTCAATTGTTGAATGGAGCTCCAACTTGTAAATCCATTTGTGTTGAATGTCAGCAACATCAGCTAATAAATTCTAGTTCTTGAAATGCAACGGGCAACATTGACTCATAATATTGTTTTTCAACCCCATGAATTTATGATAGTAGATTCTATCATTCCAGAACTATTTGCAGTGCTGCCTCAAAGAGAGACGAATAGCAGAATAATCTGAACAAACCTTTGTGCATTCAAGTAACAACAAACTCTTTGGAATGTGATTCTAGAGGGATTTATATCACCCCCCAAATGCATCAGTTAATCCTTAACTAAAATGCGGTTGCCAAAGCCTGGTGAAGCACTAGCTTAAGTCTTTAGCATGATTGAAAGATGCAATGCTGAAGAGTCCTTTCCCATGAAGTGGGACTGAGAATGGATGAAACAGATAATTGAAGTATTTTGCTTTATGCGTCTTTTCCCCTCAAGGACAGCTCATGCATTGCTAATGTTAGCCTAGAGGGAAAAAGCCGTATCTGTAAAGCAAGGTGGGCAACCTGTTTATTTTTTTTCATTTAGTGTCAGTGGCCACATATCAAGGACGGTGTGTGTGTGTGTGTGTGTGTGTGGTGTGTGTGTGTGTGTGTGTAGGAATGTATGTAAAATGTTAAACATTATGACAAATCAAAAATCTTCTTAAAAATTATAATGCTCATTACCACTTTCCATTGGAGAAATATTAGGCTTACCTTGTTTTCAGATGGGATACAGCAAACAAATGCTTTCCAATTTCCTCATCATTGTTCATGGGTGAAGAACAACAGTTTGAAAAAGAAAACTTCCTTTATAAGGGTAACCAGCCATTACATGTGATTGAGACCTTATACAGTGTTTTCTCGCTACTTTGCAGTTTGCTTTTTGCAAACTCACTGTTTTGCAAGATTTTTAAAATATAAAAGAGGGGTGGGTAGGGAACACTGAGCAGAAATGAGGGAGAGACAGAGAAGCACCTTGTCACCGCCTGGGCCTCCGCTGCCTCCTCAATCAGCTCTTCGGCTCTTCCTGACCCTTTCTGCCATCAAGGAGGGCACACGCCAAGAGGAGGGTACTCTGCAACCTCCTCAATTGGCTCTTTGGCTCTTCCCGACCCCTTCCACCATCAAGAAGGTCGCCCGCCAACAGGCACATTTCCCACCAACAGTCCTGGCCTGGGTACAACGGCTGCTGCTGCTCCAAGAGGCAGCAAGATGCCCATGCAGCGATGAGCAGGAGAAAAAGGAAGGTAAAGAGGGCAAGGAGAGAAGAAGAGCCAGGGAAAGAGGAAAGTTAAAAAGGTGAGGAGAGAAGACGAGCCTGGAGCTCTTCTTCCCTCCTCGCCCTCTTTATTTTCCTCCTCCTTGCCGCCGCTTAGAGAAGCAGCAGCTCACCCTTTTTACCTCCCTATCTCTTTACATTCTTATTTCTCCTTGATGCCTTATTTCCCACCAACAGACCCGGCCTGGCCCGGGTGCTGTGGCTGCTGCTGCTCCAAGCAGTGGCAAGAGGCACCTCATTGCTGCCGGGGCCTCCTACTGCCGCTTGGGCCCCATGACACATCCACCGCCTCCTCAATCTTTCCAGAAGCAGCAGCAAGAGGCCCAACACAGTGCTCCCTAGTCCCATCCTGAAGAGATAGCTCAAAAGTATAACACGGTCAATTGTATCGAACCTTCTTCTGTCTAGATGTCCACCTGGTAGTGCTGGGAGACACCTGTTACCTCGGGGTTCAATTTTGTCCCCCATGCTGTTAATCGTTTACATGAAACTGCTGGGAGAGATCATGTGGAGTTTTGGACTTGGTGATAAATTTATGCCAATGACACCCAACTCTATTACTCCTTTCCACCCAAAGCCAAGGATGCTGTTATGGTTCTAAACTGTCATCAGTAAAGGACTGAATGAGGGCTAAGAAGATGAAATTAAATCCAGACAAGACAGAGGTACTTTTGGTTAGTCTGAAGGTGGGTCAGAGTGTGGGATTACAACCTGTGTTGAATGGGGTCACACTTCCTCTGAAGACACAGGTTTGCAGCTTGGGGGTACTCCTGGATTCATTGCTGAACCTGGAGCCTCAAGTGGCAGTGGCACCCAGGAGTGTCTTTGCACAGTTATAACTTGCATGCCAGGTTCACCCATACCTTGAGACACCAAATTTGGCCATGGTAATCAACACCTTATTTACATCCTGCTTGAATTACTGCAACACTCTCTATGTGAGACTGACTTTGAAGATAGTTTAGAAGAGTAAACTGGTACAGAGATCTGCAGCCAGATTATTAACTGGGGCTCCGCACAGGGAGAGAACTATTCCCATGTTGCGGCAGCTCCACTGGCTGCCAATTCACTTCTGGGGTAAATACAAAGTACTGGTCATTACCTTTAAAGCCCTAAACAGTTCAAGCCCAGCCTATCTAGCAAATTGTACCTCCTTGTATAAGCCTGCCTGGTAGGCATGAGAAAAAAGTTATGAAAATTGAAAGAAATCGGAAGGGATTTGTATGTATGGGACTTTCAAGTTTATACGCATCGCTGCCACAATCCCGGAAGTGGACTTTCTTTTTCGCACTCCCTGGGCCCAAATTTTCGTTAGATTTGTAAATATTTCAGAAGGCTCCCTATTATCCCCTCCAAAATAGCTTCCCAGACATTACTCACAGTCAGATGGGGCCTTTCCATGCTCAAGGCCTACTTTAACTGAAAGGCCTTTCCTCCAGGAAGTGAAAAAGGAGCCTGACCATAGAGAGATCCAGAGCGGGAGTCCTAGAGCGGCTGGAGGACTCAGGAAAAAAGCGGTTTAAACTGCAGGGAAAGGAGCCTAGATAGGAGAACAGGTGAGAAGGACATGAGGAAGGCTGAAACAATGGCAGAAGGGGTTGAAAACAGCCCGGAGAGGAGCAGGAAAAGTGCAGAATCAAGGAAAAGCCATAGAGTTCAAACCTCCTAGAGAGCTATGGGAAACTGAATGGGGGAAAGCTGCAGTGAGAAGAGCTCTGGAGAAGGTAGGCAACTATTTTATAATTAATAATAAATATATTAATAATATTTACTCCTTCTAATTTCCTGGAAGGAGGGCCCTGGGCATTTAATTCTAATAATAATAATAATAAATATATTAATAATATTTACTCCTTCTAATTTCCTGGAAGGAGGGCCCTGGGCATTTAATTCTAATAATAATAATAAATATATTAATAATATTTACTCCTTCTAATTTCCTGGAAGGAGGGCCCTGGGCATTTAATTCTAATAATAATAATAAATATATTAATAATATTTACTCCTTCTAATTTCCTGGAAGGAGGGCCCTGGGCATTTAATTCTAATAATAATAATATTATATTAATAATATTTACTCCTTCTAATTTCCTGGAAGAAGGGCCCTGGGCATTTAATTCTAATAAATGCTCTGGAGAAGCAAGCCTTGACCAGAGGTGGGCAACTATTTTATTTAATAATAATAATATATTAGTGCATGATATGTCCCTGCAAAGAAACCCTGGCTTTTTATAATAATAATAATAATAATAATAATAATAATAATATATTAATGCATTATATCTCCCTGCAAGGAAACCAAGGGAAATGTTGCCCCTTGATTTGCCTGTGCTTAAAACAGTGTCAGTCCTGTTTCCCTGCTTTGCCTATTTTAGAACTAATTAAGAATTTCGTTACTAATTACGTTACATTTTAGAACTTTTTGGAAATTTTTTTGTAAGTCTTTCTATTACTAATCAACCCCCCCCCCCATTTGATTTTAGAATCGCGATTTTTGGGTTCTAAACCATGCCTGCTGCCTGGGTTCCTCGATCGGCTGAGGAGGCCCTGTTCTCTGTTCCACCCCCATCTCAACCACGGCTCATGTGAATGAGAAGGGTGACCTTCTCAGTGATCACCCCTTGCCTTTGGAATGTCCTCCCCAAGGAGATCAAAATGCCCCCCCCCTCTCAGACATTCTTCTGCTTTCAAACATACAATGAGGAGGAGGAATAAAGTTCATGGCACTAATTAAATGGAATGGAAAGGGAATTGATATGACATTTTACCTCAACTAATTTTTAATTATTTTAATGATAATTATTTAATGATAACTATTTGATGCAAAAGTTTATTTTAATTCACTGCACAATGTCTTGTATTGGTTTTTTTTGTTTAAATCTTTATCCTTTGTTCATATAGGCATTGAATATTTACCTGTTATCTTCTTGGAAGCCACCCTGAGTCCCCTCAGGATGACAGGGCAGGTTACAAATAAAGTTTATTTCATTATTTTTATTATGTGGAGGGCATTTCAGAACTGTGGAGGCACTGCCAAGAAGGCTCTCTCCCTCATCCCCACCAACCATGCTTGTGATCTTTGCCCTTCCTGGCTGAACAAATAGGAAAGAGGGGGACTGGCAGAGTGGGTGAAGGTGGTGGTCAATGCCTCCTTGGAACAAGGCAAAATTCCAAATTACCTAAAGGAGGCAGTTGTGAGACCTATATTTAAAAAGCCATCCCTGAACCCCTCTGTCTGGCCCTGGATGATGACTTGGATTATGTGGTTTTAAATTGTTGTTTAATGTGATGTTTTTAATTGTTTGGTTTTTAACGTTTGAAAGTGTTGTTTATCTATCTATGATACAGTATGTGCACATGCAGCATCAAATCATGGCCTTTGTAAGGCTGCCCTGAATTGCCTTCATGGTTGAGAAGGGCAGGATATCATTATGGTAAATAAATAAATGGACAACTATCAGCCAGTGTCCAACCTTCCCTTTCAAAGTAAGGTCTTGGAGTGTGTGGCGGCCTCGCAACTCCAGGAAATTCTGGATGAAATAGATTATCTAGATCCATTTCAGGTCTGGCTATGGAACAGAGACAGCCTTGATCACCTTGGTGGGTGATCTATGAAGAATAGTAGACAGGGGAAGTGTGTCCCTGTTGGTTCTCCTGGATCTCTCAGTGGCTTTTGATACCATTGACCATAGTATCCTTCTTGGTCATCCCGCTGGGATTGGACTGGGAAGCACTGTCTTACAGTGGATCTGGTTCTTCCTGGAGGTCTGTACCAAGAATGTGGTGCTGTGGGACTCCTGTTTGGACCCCTGGTCATTGACCTGTGAAGTTCCTCAGGGTTCCATTTTGCCCCCATGCTGTTTAACATTTACATGAAACCACTGGGAGAGGTCATCTGGACTTTTGGAGTTTGGTGCCACCTATATGCAGATGACACCCAACTTGACTACTCATCTCCACCTAATGCCAAGAAATCTGTTCTGACCCTAAACCAGCACCTCTCATCAGACTAAATGAGGGAAAACAAATTGAAACATAATCCAGACAAGACAGAGCCACTTTAGGTTAGTCAGAAGACGGAACAGGGATTAGGGATCCAGCCTGTGCTGGATGGGGTCACACTTCCCTTGAACACACAGGTTCACAATTTGGGGGTCCTCCTGAACTCGGCACAGAACTTGGAGGCCCAGGTATCTGTAGCCAGGAGGGCCTTTGCATAACTGTGCCCATTCTTTGATAAGCCAGATCTGGCCATGGTAGTACATGCCTTAGTTACATCCACTCTGGATTACTGTAATGTGCTCTACGTGGGGCTGCCTTGGAAGAGTGCTTAGAATTTTCAGCTGGTTCAAAGAGCTGCAGCCAGGTTGCTAACTGGGGCTGGCTAGAGAGAGCAGACAACTCCCTCTTGCAGCAGCTTCACTCGCTGCTACTCTGTTTCCAGACACAATTCAAAGTGCTGGTTATGATCTTTAAAACCCTTGAAGGTCCAGGTCCAGGCTATTTGGCTGACTGCATCTCCTTGTATGAACCTGCCCAGGCCCTGAGATCTCCAGGAGAGGCCCTTCTTTTGGTCCCACCTCAATCTCAAGCTCAGTTGGTGGGAATGAGAGAGAGGGCATTCTCAATGGCTGCTCTGCAATTCCCAGCCCAGGAAAGCCAGAATAGGCCCCTCTCTACTGTCCTTCTGGCAGCAGGCTAAAACCATTAAAAAGCAGGCTTTTAAAGATGAAAGCATTTAAGATCTAGTCAGGGGCTGCTGTGGTTTTTAACTTTGAATACATTTTGATGAATTTTAACTGTGAATTTTTAGGACTGTTCGTGTTTAATTCTGTTTTAATGTTTGTATATTTAAGTTATATACTAATACTTTTATGTCAATCTGCTTTGAGCCCCCTTTGGGGAGATAAAGTAAGGTATAAATAAATGTAATAATAATAATAATAATATAAAAAGTTGTGGTAAGAAAGCAAATCTGAGGCAACAAAATGTATGTTGGCCAGTGTAACAGCAAGGTCTGCACATTCACATGGAACAACAAGAAATATGAACTTTAAAATGGTAGAACCACAAAGTTGTGGCACAGTGGTAGAAGCACAAAATTGTCTCAAGGAAGCAAAAATCTCAAAGTGAAGAGGCAGAAGCATAATTCTAAAATTATAAAAATAGCATTGCTTGTTGTCCAACCCTCATTTCATTATATTCAAGCTATGCTTGTAATTTAGGTTAAGTCCTCCTTAAAAGTACTTACTACTTTTTTGCATCACCTTTCCCCTTACCTTTTCTTCCTTTGAATACAATTAGAACTTTTTCTATTGATTGCAATTAAAACTACTGAGTTAGGAGCAACCATGAGACTTTTGGGGATGAGAACTGGAATCTCAGGAGAGGTTGCAGTGGGTGGGTTATGATTCTGTTATAAAGCTTTATATATTAAGAATCAACCATAGATACCTTAGGCAAGGGAAACATAAACCAGGTCCTTGTTTTGTCTAACATCTTTCTGAGCACTGCTTTTCATAATCTATTAGAGCGATCACATTTTCTAGGCAGACAACAAAATTTTGTATGCATAAAATAATTGATATTTTATACAGGATATATTTCATTACTTAATGCTCACAACCTGCTTATTTTGTGTCCTTTCTAGGTAGTAAATTTACCAACTTAAAGGGGCCTTGAAGAATATCAGAAACATAGAGATTATTTTTCCTCTATTGTTATAAGACTTTTTTTCCTGAGACAAAATTCTGTATTGATATTTTCTGCATTTTATTTAAACATCTCTTAAGAAATCTTCCTAATTGTCAAGACATCTATTATTTATTTGATCTGCAGGGTATTTTAATTCAAATTTTGTCAGAATGTTGACTCAAACCAAACATCATGATTCATGCAGGCTTTTATTAGTGAAATATACCAAATGTTGAAGTTAACATTACAGCTCCCTCACATCTAAAAATAAATAAAACACATGGGAAATTATGTGTGTCAGATGTTAGTGGTATATCATGTATTTCAATAATGAATAATTACAGCATGTCATCTTATATTAAATTATCATAAGCAAGAACATATGTAAGTGGTAAGATGAGAAACATTTAATTTAAAAATGATTGGATGCCATTGGCAAAAATGTAGCACATTATTCAAACGTTTGTGATTCAGTGTCAGATTTGCATGACCCTTGACTTGAAAGGCTATGCGTGCCTTGAAACAGATCTAGTTGCATTTAGCAGGAAGAGACTAAATGAAAGGGTTTTTGGCAGGCCTGAACAATATTTTTTAAACAAGAGATCTTCTTAGACAATTTTAAAGGACATTTTGGAGAAAGTGGAGGAGAAAGGAATTACAAATCTATAAACCCAGCCAGCAGCCCCCACCTCCTAAAAAAGGTGAGGGGAGGAAGTTATACCATAGTTATCTGGAACAGTCAAGCTCTGGCGTCCATCCATCCATCCATCCATCCATGGATGTGTTGCCTCAATAATAAAAGCTGTTATTGTAGCATGAGCATCCTTATAGCTCATTTTAGTTATGTTTTGATTTTTTTCAACATTAGAAGGAGCTACCGTGTTTCCCCGATAGTAAGACACCCCCGATTGTAAGACGTATCAGGGGTGTCAGGGGGGTCGGCTAATGTAAGCCGTACCCCGAAAGTAAGCCGTATCCCGAAAGTCCATGCGAAGGGAGGGGGAAAGAAGGAGCAAGAGGCGGGGCGAAGCGGCGTCGCGTCAGAGGCCTGGCTGTGACGCGGCGCCCCTTAGCGCCGCCTCTGTTCCTCTTCCCCCCTCCCTTCCTTCGTTCACTCGAATGGACGAAGGAAGGGAGGGGGAAAGAAGGAGCAAGAGGCGGGGCGAAGCGGCGTCGCATCAGAGGCCAGGCAAGAGGCGTGCCGCGCAAGAGGCGTGCCGCGGTCGGCCCGTGTGGCCGGCTGTGCGGCGGGCGGGCGGCGGCGGCCCTCACAGGAACCGTCGCCCCTCACAGGTTCCGTCGCCCTACTGGGTGAAGAATTCTTTCGGGGTATGTCCAATATAAGACGTACCCCGAAAGTAAGACGTAGTGGGGCTTTTGGGGGTAAAAAGAAAGCAAGACATCATCTTACTTTTGGGGAAACACGGTATAATACCTTAATTCCTGATTAATATGAAAGTTAAATGTGGAAATACCATTTCAGAATATAGAAAGATCTCTTGTGTCAAGTAAGCATTGGTCCACAGATGTTTGGTCCCTTTTTCCCCTGGATAGGCTAGTGATCCATAGGAATAATGGAGGCAGCAGGTGATTTTGACTGGAGGAAATGGTAGTAGTAGCCATAACCCAAAATAGGGAGAGCTATAGCCAAAAATAAGGGACATGTGCAAGTTTGTATTCTTTCAATATCTCAATCATCAAGTAAGAACAGATTGGTTGTTTCATGTTCATTTTATTTATTTACATCATTTATATTTCGCCCTTTTCACCCCACAGGGGACTCAGGGCATATCACAATGCGCATATACAGGCAAACATTCAATGCCATAGACATACAACATATATAGACAGACAACGAGCGAAACAATTGGTCGAGAGCTCACCCCAGTCTGGGCATGCCTCGAAATCATGACCTTACGGTCAGTAGAGATCTTATGCAGCTGATTCCCAGCCAGCTGCACCACATTCCCGGTGCACATTTAACTAGTTTAACTAGTTGGAGCTATGTCTCCACCAACTAGTTAAATTTTCAGATTGGTATCATTGTACTTGGAGATGTCACAGATTGAACAAGGTACATTCTACATGTAAAATGTTAATGCCATCACTGACATAAAGTCTTTTGCCCAAAACCTCATGAGAAGTGCTTATAACATATAACAGTCTCTTCCTTCCAAGCACTATAATTTATTCAATTCTTACTTTGTTGTCCATTCCACAATTTTCCCCCTTGGAGTTTCTGTAAAATCAGCAGTGTCATTGCACATCACAGGATAAAGTGAATAACTGATTTCCGCTGGCTTAGATTAAATATTAGATGGAGTCCTATAGGTTTTCTTACTGTCTTCCTTCCTTTCTTATTGTTTTCTGATAGTATTTCATTGAAGGGTATTTCTAAGGCAAATAATGAGAACCATCTCTTGCTGTTTTTCAGCTGAAAATAATCCTTCTTGAGTTACTTTGTCATCACTGGAGGAAAATATATGATGAAATATACACAAAAATAGAGTTAAGACGTTGAAACCTATCATTTATTTTGCTTAAATACAGGCTGTCCCAGGGGGGATGGTAAAGTAGAAATACACAGGAAAAATAGGAAATGGGCCTACATTAGATAATCACTTGCAACAAGTTACGTCCACATGAGCACATATTTCCATAGAAAAGTTGCATCAAGACAGTGTGATGGATCCCTAATGAATATTATAATCTGAATAAAGTTATGAACCCAGATTTCCATTTCCAAGCATTCCTGTCCAATCAAGAAGTCTTTATACAGAACACATGGAAGGGAAATTCAAATCATTCCCTAGCACAGTGTTTCCCAACCTTTTTTGAGCCGCGGCACACTTTTAACATTAAAAAAATCCGGGGGCACACCACCAACCAAAATTACACAAAATGACACTCTAACACAGTAAAGAACGGCTGGGGGATGGTGGCCTGCTGGGAGCAGCTGCTGGGAGTGCCGAAGCCAGGGGAGGGGGCAGAGCCAGGCCACGCTATGCCACACCCCCTTCCCCCAGCTTCAGCTCTCCCAGCAGCTGCTCCAGCCTTGAGGGAGCAGTGCCAAGCCAGCGGTGGCAGAGCCAGCACAATGCTGGCTTGGCACTGTTCCTCAAGGCTGGAGCAGCTGCTGGGAGTGCCAAAGCTGGGGGGAGGGGTGGAGCCAGGCCGCGCCATGCCCCGCCCCACCCCCTCCCTCCAGCTTCAGCTCTCCCACAGAGGAGGACCATGAGCCGTGGACAGGCATCAATGGTTGGGGCTCCTCCTCCACGCGACTTTAGCAAGTGAAGGGCGAGAATCATGGTGGGAGTCAGGGCGGATTGGAGGATGGCTGGGGAAATGGCCAAAAGAGCGGCACCTCGACCCCTTCTTCTTTTTCTTCTCCACCGCCCGGCCCTTCCTCCTTCTCCCCCAAGCAGCAGGAGTTCGGCAGGAGGAGGGGGGAAAGGAAGGGGGCAGGGAGCTTTTCTCGCAGCACAGCAGGAGGTCCGTCACGGCACACTAGTGTGCCATGGCACACTGGTTGAGAAACACTGCCCTAGCATATGCATACCTCTGGGCAATGTCCTATCTATGCTGTGACTCTTGGTCTTGTGTACTTGACTAGATATGTGACCTGCATACCTGCATACATGGGGCTTCTCTATAAGTAAGAGGCAATTTTGAAATATTCTTTCTAAACAGTTAAGGCTTTGCCAATAAGTGCAGCTTCCCCCAACACCATCAATGGTTCAATGCTTTGTCTATTTCTCAGATGTGATCAAACAATCAAGCTTGCATATGACAGCATAAACTTGAAAGCAAAATATTGAATCAAGTTATTCCTCTCCTTTTTTAGTGTTATATAAAAATAACCTATATAATTCAGGCCTATTAATTCTCATTCAAGTTGAATGACTTCCTGTTTAATCAGCATACCATATGGCAAGTGTTTCTTTATTTTCCCCCTGAAGATAATTTGAGATGACATGTGAATAGATGTTTCTGAATTGAAAGAGTGTTTTCCCCTTCTGCTTGCTTGAAATATTTTTAGCATCCTCCTTCTTGATTGATTTGCTTTCTCATCCTCAGGAACTTTTTCTCTTTCTCTCTAGAATCTACTGGCTAAATAATTTTATTTGATTAACTATATTACTTTTACCTAATAAATTAAATGCAAATAAATATTGCTATTTTTTAAATTATCCAATCTAAATGTCCTTTTTGAGTTGCTGAAAGATGCACATTTTCATTCTGAAAGGTACTTTTTACAGTTCCTGTGGAACCCAGAATACAACGTATAATGCCCTTAATCAGTGGTCAAGGGCCAGGTCCCTTGTAATGACCTGGCCCTTGACCACTTGGGGCAGGGTGGACCTTCCTATTTTATATCCCACCGCTGCCACCAAAAATGTAACGACCTGGGCTCCTGAGTGCTTTGAACCACAATAATGTTCTTGTTGTTAAGGTAACGCTGCCACCAACCTTGGGTAAATACCCAAGGATTTTTTTTATCGATAATATAATTACTGATAACCAACCCCCTTATGGCTCAATGGCAACCCTCAGTTTGATGGGTGCTGAGGTAAAACAAATGGCTTATCAGAAAGTTGGCACTAGACAGAGGATTCTTATGAAAGATGACACAATACGAGGCTTGGGTTTTTTTTTATCTGAACAGAGAAATGTTTATTGTTTCAACTGTTTTCTTTAAGAAGGCACAGAAGCGTAATGGTTACTTTAAAACTTGAAAGAGTGTAATGGTTGTTTGGCACAGTTGACTTCTAATCTTCAAAACTTAGTTCCCAAAAGATCTTCCTCACACTATCAGCTTCCCTGATTCCACTAACTAGAATAGTTAGCCGCCTGAAGTTCCTCAGGCTGCCTGAACAAGCTAACAAATTCCTGTTCTAAGAGTCTCCTGTTAGCTTTCAGTCCCTGAGCCAACCTCTTATCTCTAGACCAAGAGATTTCAAGGCTTCCTAACTGACTACTACTGGTCAGCACTAAAAGGCTCTCAAACTCTGTCAGCTTTACCTGTCTTTCCCCTCTGACACTAAGAGCTGTCAGCTTCCCTGACCCTTAGCTCAGATAAATCACTGGATGCTTCTGCTACAAAGCACAGACTGCTTCAGACTCCCTGCTCAGACTCTGATGTTACTTTGTCAAAAGCCAAGCCCTAACTGACTGACTCTCAGACAAGATTTTCCCTCCTAACCAGTTCGGCTCCTCCCCTCAGCTCTCTAGCCAATACCCAGGGCCATACTATTTCCACCCAGAGGAGTTCCCAAACCACTCCCCCTCTCTAACAATTCATTCCCATAATGGCTGCCCTGTGGAAACTCCCTCTCAACATGGATGCCAAACTGTTTACATAGGCTGACCTCACAGGCTTCGGCCTAGCCAACTGGGTGAGTCCTTACATGCCTGTATGTAAACTTTCTTTTGGCCCACAGCAAAACCCCACTGTCCCCTGAATCTCTTTGTGTGTGTGTGTGTGTGTGTGTGTTCTCAGAGGGATACCAAGATGATTGTTTTTAAAGCTATTAGCCTCCATGAGTTCCTCTGCGGAGGTCGAGATAGGATGGGATACAAATGTCCAAAATAAATAATTGTCCTTCCAACTCATGGGCAGTCTCACTCTCACCTTCTGGAGCGATTCCATCAGTGTTGCATTCAAAAAATCCTACAAATCTCTAGGGAATACAGGCGGGCAAATGTCAGCATTCTGGAGTAAGAAAAAACCACCAACACTGAAGCTATTATCCTTCACCATCAACTGCTGCACTGGCCACGTTTTCCAAATGCCTGAGCATCATCTCCCAAAGCAGGGATAAACTTGCTAAGAGGAAGGTATGTCAAGCAAGTCCTTCTCAGGACTGCCTTTCATCTGGAAATCTATGTTCTCATTGTGAAAGACCATACAGATCCATAATAGGTCTCTACAGTCACTTACAGACCTACCACTAAGACAACCATTAGAATACATACTTGGTTATGAGTGATCACCTATGACAGGGCTGTCCAACTGGTGCCCCCAAGGCCGTATACGGCCCCCCAGGCCCTTCCCTACGCCCCCCGCCTACCCTGCAAAAATTAGTATTTAAAAAAAAAATTAAAAAATTCGATCTCTGGGGGGCGGGGCTGGGTGACATCAGGTGTGGCGCCGGCGCCGAGCCTGATGTCACCCAGCCCCGCCCGCTCCCTTCCTCCTCCTCCATCCCGCCTCTCTCCCCGGCGCACCAATCGGGAACGCCGGGGGGAGGGGGGAGGTGTGCCTAAATAGGAAGAGGGTGAGCGCTTGCCTTCCTCCTCTTTAGGCACGCCTCCTCCTCCGTTCTGCCTCTCCCACCGGTGCCCTGATCGGGGTGCCGGTGGGAGACGCAGAACAGAGGAGGAGGCATGCCTAAAGAGGAGGAAGGCAAGTGCTTGCCTTCCTCCTCCATAGGCCTGCCTCCTCCGTTCTGCCTCTCCCACTGGTGCCCTGATCGGGGTGCCGGTGGGAGAGGCAGAACAGAGGACGAGGCATGCCTAAAGAGGAGGAAGGCAAGCACTTCCCTTCCTCCTCCATAGGCCTGCCTCCTCCGTTCTGTCTCTCCCAACGGTGCCCTGATCGGGGTGCCGGTGGGAGAGGCAGAACAGAGGACGAGGCATGCCTAAAGTTGAGGAAGGCAAGCGCTTCCCTTCCTCCTCCATAGGCCTGCCTTCTCCGTTCTGTCTCTCCCACCGGCGCCCTGATCGGGGTGCCGGTGGGAGAGGCAGAACAGAGGACGAGGCATGCCTAAAGAGGAGGAAGGCAAGCGCTTCCCTTCCTCCTCCATAGGCCTGCCTTCTCCATTCTGCCTCTCCCACCGGCGCCCTGATCGGGGTGCCGGTGGGAGAGGCAGAACAGAGGACGAGGCATGCCTAAAGAGGAGGAAGGCAAGTGCTTCCCTTCCGCCTCCATAGGCCTGCCTTTTCCGTTCTGCCTCTCCCACCGGCGCCCTGATCAGGGTGTCGGTGAGAGAGGCAGAACAGAGGACAAGGCATGCCTAAAGAGGAGGAAGGCAAGCGCCTCCCTCCTCCATAGGCCTGCCTTCTCCGTTCTGCCTCTCCCACCGGCGCCTGATCGGTGCGCCGGTGGGAGAGGCAGAACGGAGGAGGAGGCTGGCGTGACACTTTAGGAGGGAGGGCGAAGCCATGGAGGGCTCCCCTTTGCTTTGCCCTCCCTCCTAAAGGGTCACGCCAGCCTCAGAAGTGAAATCGCCACTTCTGTGGCTGGCGTGACAATTTAGGAGGAGGGGCCGGGGGTGTGGCCGGGGGCAGGGCCGGGGGCGGGGCAGAGTGGCGCGGAGCAGCCCCCCAGGTCATCAGTGCCCTAGGTCCGGCAGAAGTTGGACAGCACTGACCTATGAGATATAGATCTATATGACCGAAGAAAACTGCATTTTATTAAATGAAGATGGAAGTAAGACTCGGGAAGCTCAGCTACATTATACCTTCTTGGACAACTCTTAAATTTAAACTCAGAACAGTTTCACTGTTCCATTGACATGGTAATGCTATCAACATGGTAGTTCCCTAGCACTATATGCTATGGGACTACAAAATATTAATACATTATAAAGTTAAGTGGAATAAGTAGATAATTTTCAGAAAATCCCCTCTACATTTGATTAAATGTACATCAACCTTTTAATATCCTCTTTGATTGTATTATAAAAAAAGCCTTCCAGCTGAAGGAGCTTTGAAAACAGTCCTAAATAAAAATGATGAGGATGAAATCCCTTTATATTTTACACTGATGTTAAAGATGCTTTAAATCATTAGCTATAATTTGTGTTTACCATTTTTCATAACAGAATATGAGGAGAGGGCATTTTTAGAATAACCATTGTGCTTTCAGTTGTTCCCAAAATTGCCACCAAACTGCATATGTAAAGTGTTTCTCCAAAAATACTTGAGTGAAACACTTGGATGATTGACATTTTATGCAAATGACTTTCTACAAAGAGGAAAAGCATTGTAGGTGGTTGAATTATGTCTTGCTGTTTTACAAATGTTCACAGAATTGATTTATTGTTAGATAATTGTATGCAAAGTTTCAGACCAACACCAGAGAACTTGAACACTAGTTTGGTCTAGACAGACTATAAGGACGTTTTAACTTTCATTTTATATCAGTAGTAAGTAGCTTTTTTGTCAAAGCTTTTTAACTTCATTCTAAATTCCTTAGATACTTTGCCCAAGGAGAAAACCTCCATATATGCTTTGACTTTCACTACAGGTGAAATGTAGTAGTAACTTAGAAATATTCTGGACTTCTTTGGGGAATTTCACTATGCTCTGATTCTTACATGATTTCTCTGATGTCCCTATATTTTTAAATTGACTTTAAAAAATCCACATTGAGTATAATTTTACTGAATTCTAAATCAACACCTGGAAAAAGAAATAGGATGCAATGACCTATTTTAAAATCACAGTATATACCAGGAGACCATTGGGCTTAGTAAAGTGTATCTTTACTTTGATCACTGTCATAATATGTAAACTTAATGTTGATTAGAGGTCATTGAAAAGGCTACCCAATGCCATACATGGAAATTAATAGTACTCCTTTTTAAATTCCTAATAGTATCTGGCATTCTGTATTGCAATAACTGTTTGTCACTAGAGGTATGCATCTGTAATTGACCCTTCTGGAATAAAATAATGTAGTTTTACTAGACTATGTAAATCAGACATGGGCAATTGCCGGCCCTCCAGGGGTTTTGGACTTCAAATCCCAGAAATCCTAGCCAGTTTACCAGCTGTTAGGATTTCTGGGATTTGAAGTCTAAAACACCTGAGGGCCGACAATTGCCCACGCCTGATGTAAAGGATCCCCTCCCTATCTTAAAAGCCAGCAGTCACACTGAATGTAGAAGGTCTACTTAGCTTCTGATTTGGGTGCAAGATGGATGATAACATTTCTAACACTTTCCCTTGACTGAGTGAGACTATGGACCACATCATGTATAGAAATGGTTGCTCTCAATTTCTATACATTAAAAAAACAGAATCCCACAGAGCTCAGCAAATGGCTCACAACCTCTTCCATGGGATACCCATGGGACTCTGTCTTTGGAGTATATAGAAATGGGAGGAATGAAAAGCTGGCAGGAATTGACTCCACTCCTTCTCTGTAAGTAGAAAAGGCTAAAAACGGGTGTTTTTCCATGGGATATGTTCTGCCCTTCATGCTATCTTAACTACCTGGAAGGTGAACTGGCTGTGCAGGAAACAGATTGGAGACTATTTAGTTGAATCAAAAAAAGAATTTATTAACTGACAAGAATTTTAGACTGTATTTCCTCCTGAGTCTCACTATAAAGTCTTAATGTGGAGAAATAAAGTCTTTGAGAGATAGACACAGTTCTGGCCGAACTGAGGCTCTTGAATCTTTATTTGTTCCTATTGTCTATTTCTTGTATGATGTTCAACTGTCTCTAAGATGGTTTCAATATTTATCTCTCACTGGAATTGAATACAGTTCCAACTGGATGTAATATTTCATAGGTTTTCCAGCCTCCCTCTCTCTTCACCTTCCGGTCACAAAAGGGCTAATTCTTTCAAGAACCAGAAGTGCCTTGCCTGAGAGGATTCCTAGAGATGCAGGGTGACAGAAGCTTCAAATGCAAACAAACTGTCTAGACTGACCCCCCAGAAACTGCACATAAAGTATTAATCCCTCTGAAAGGGGCTGAACTAGGGGTAAACAGTGAGGGTCTTCATGGGGAATGAGAGGATAAGTGGTGGATTTATCTGTTTACATTTCATTTTGTGACATTGCAGTATGGGCATTCATGTGGGTGGTCTGTTAATGCCCCTCCATACTTCTTCCATTGCCATTATTCTTTAGATACTGAAAAGAACAAGGGCATTATTATTATTATTATTATTATTGCTTTAACTGTGCAATTTTTAACACCTGAAATTTTGCCTATTGATAATTTCTTATTTTGCATATCTGCAATTGCACAGATATAGATATCAGTGATGTAGTAATACTGAATGGGATGCAATGGGAGGGGACAACAGCCTCTTATGTGGTGAGTAATGAAATGCAAAGTTTAACTAGAAATGGGAAGAGGTGATTCTGTGTGATGGAGTGAGTAAATTTTCCATTTTCTTTAATGACAGAATGCAATGGAATGCCATGCAAAGAAGGTGATTCCACCTGCTCCCCTCCCCCCCTTGTGGGTTGAGATCCTAAGAAGCAGGACTTCTGCCATAATTCTTTGTTACAGTCTCACTTACTAGTGGAAGGGAGTTAGGAACACAATTTTCCTTGAATTCCAATTGCTAGCTGAATAGAATTCCTTCTCTTGATGCAGCTGAAAGCCACTAAGGGTGGTCAGGGTAAAAGCAGGGGGTGATACTCAGTTATCCATATATAAAACTCTCTCTCTCTCTCTCTCTCTCTCTCTCTCTCTCTCTCTCTCTCTCTCTCTCTCTCTCTCAGACTGGGATAAAACTGTACAGCCCACATTCTTAATCTGACTGAGTACATCAAGGAAGGATATGAGAATGGTTGCATTACAGAAATAGTTTTTGTGGACCTTGCAGAAATCTATGACATGGTGCAACATAGGAAAATGCTGCATAAAGTCTACCATATTGCCCAGGACTATGATTTTACAAACACTATCCAGACCTTGCTAGAAAACCACAGCTTCTATGTGGAGTTTCAAGGCAGGAAAAGTAGATGTAGGTGGGAAAAGAATAATTTACCTCAAAACAGTGTTCTTGCACTGACCTTGTTTAACATCTTTACTAATGATCAGCCACAACCACCACACACAAAGAGCTTTATATATGTTGATGACCTTGGCCTAACAACATAAGCAAAATACTTTGAAACAGTCAAAATGCAATTTAGTAATGCCTTGAAATATCTCTCCAGCTACCTGAAGTCTAACCCTGCCAAGACACAAGTGTGTGCTTTCCACCTACGAAACCACGAAGCCAACAGGAAATTGTAAGTTATCTGGGATGGCCAAGAGCTTGAACATTGTCTCTATCCTAAATATCCTAAATATCTTGGTGTCATCTTTGATCACACTCTAACATATAGGATTTTATGCACGAACACCAAGCACAAAGTAGCTGCATGCAATAACATCCTGTGGAAACTTACTGGCAGCACATGGGGTGCAGACCCCAAATTAATAAGAACATCAGTCCTGCCCTTGTCTTATTCAACTGCAGAGTATGTCTGTTCTGTTTGGCACAAGTCTGCCCACATGAAGCAGATGAACACAGCATTGAATGAAACATGCAGAATATTCACAGGATGTCTCAAACCTAGAACTGTTGATAAACTCTACAAGATAGCTTGCATATCTCTCTCTCTCCCCCTCCCCATCCAATGTGCAATGGAAGTGGCTGCTAACTGTGAAAGAAATAAGTTTGAACACTGTGAAAGCCATCCACTGTATGGCTATCAACCTCCTCCCAGCAGACTCAAATCAAGGAAAAGCTTCATGAGAACCCCCACTCCTCATGGCATTCCACCAGCAACAGCAAGAGGATCCTTTTGGGCAGCTAAACCAGGAAATCCCAATGGGATGGTCACCCAAGAGGGTCTGCCTCCAGGGACAAACCAAGAAAGGGCAACTGAACAAACTCAGAAGTGGAATGGACAGATCAAACGACAACTGGGCAAAATGGCACTACCTAAAAGAATTCTCCACCTTGTGTGACTGTGGAGCAGTACAGACAACTCCACATCTGTAGGCTTGTTTGCAATGTCCTGCCTCATGTACACAGGAATAATTATTTGAGGCTACAGACAATGCAGTCACTGTTGTCCATTTTTGGTCAAAAGATATTTAGCCACTTGTGCTCCTTCTATTTTAATCATACTAATTTATGCAATGCTTTTGATATAAAATAAATAAAGCTGCTGATTTAGAAGATCAGCAAATAAAATTTAAATGAAATTAGGAGTGAGCTAAACTAAGATTTGCTCTAATTTTATGCAATTTTAAGTGTTGTGTAAGTTACCCTGCAGTTTACACGTTCTATAGAATGTTGTGTTCTGTAGAATTCTTATTTTGTGCAAATCCTTCATGTCTAGAAATAAACTATGTTTCTTTGTTGAGATGATTGTTGCACCTGTAAGGCAAGCAGATATGCTGACAGTACTAGTGCTGTACTAGAGTCTCCCACATCACTCTTTTTTGCTGAGAAGCCAAATTAAATGTGTCAAATGGCTACTGGACAGTAGCAGTAGAAGTGACAATAGCAGAGGATCTCACAGAGACAACAGCAGTGGCTAACACTTGTTACTGCTTAGAGAAAGCATGGTAAAACCTTTCAAATATCTTTTAATATGAAAACTATATTAAGACAATTCAAAATTTAAAAATAAAGAGAGATACTTCCAGTAGCTGGAACTCCCACTTTTAACGGCACTTAATGAGGACTGGGGGATTGACAGTGGGCAACTACAAGCAGTGTTCTGGCTAACGATGCAACTAGGTGCAAGCCAAGAGAATGTTCAGTTGTTCACATGCTCAGCTGTGAAAGGAAAATCGATACCAGTACAACATTACTTTCCAGGAACATGGAAAGTAACAGAGCAGAATCAGGACAGTAGGAAAATTTGGTTTCAGATTAAGAACTTAAACAAGAGAGCAACTGATTGAATTTTACAAGGCCAACAATTTCTTCATTGTAAACATATTCTTCAAGCGCTCGAAGAGCTGACTGTATTCATGGACATCCCTAAGAATTTTCAAGGTTCTCTGGGTGATTCTACCGTGTCATTTTACCACATTGGAGGATCTAGGAAATTTCTATAGATAATACCTCTTTAGGTACTGCACAGGTACTTTAAGATAATGTTCCATGAAAGCCCTTCATTTCAATAGGGCCCATTATTATCCATACTTTTCTATTTCAATGTACTTTCAAAAACTTATGCCTTGTGGATATAGGCACTTTCCTTAATTCTATATATCAGGTTGCTATTCAGAAAGTATAACATTGCAATTCTAGATAGAGATTGATAGATAGAGCAAAACCCACCTGCCAAATGCAGAGTTAAGCATTTAGTACAGCATGAAAAATGCCAAAAACTTCAGTATCGTATATTCCAGGGTACAAGACAATTTTTGAACCCCCAAAACTAATTTCCAAAATGGGGAGTCATCTTATACGCCGGATATTGCGGGGTCCCTTTGGTCTCTGCTTTGGCTGCTGTGGAAGCTGAAACCTGCTCCAGCCGGTGGGCAGCTGCCTGCCTCCCTCACCATTCCAAGCGGCACAGCCTGAGGAGGAGGAGTGAGGAAGGAGGAGGAGAGAGGGGGTGAGGAGGAGGAGGAGGAGGGTGAGGCAGTGTTACCTTAAAGAATGGCTGGGGGATGGTGGCCTACTGGGAGCAGCTGCTGGGAGCAGCTGCTTCTCCAGCCTTGAGGGGGCAGTGCCAAGCCAGCAGTGGCAGAGCCAGCACAATGCTGGCTTGGCACTGCCCCCTCAAGGCTGAAGTAGCTCTGGGAGAGCTGAAGCCAGAGGGAGGGATTGGAGCCATGCCTCCCCCAGCTTCAGCTCTCCCACAGCTTCTCCAGCCTTGAGGGGGCAATGCCAAGCCAGCGGTGGGAGAGCTAGCACAATGCTGGCTTGGCACTGCCCCCTCAAGGCTGGAGAAGCTCTGGGAGAGCTGAAGCCAGAGGGAGGGGGCAGAGCCAGGCTGCGCCATGCTCTGCCCCCTTCCACTGGTTTCAGCTCTCTCACAGCTTCTCCCAGTAGGCCACCATCCCCAGCTGTTCTTTAAGGTAAGGTGACCTCATGCTCCTCCTCGCCCCCCCTCTCCTCCTCCCTCGATCCTCTTCTTCAGGCTTGCTGGGGATGGCAGGGGAGGCGGGGTGGGGCGGAAGCAGCTGAGGGGGACATTTTGTTTAGTGTGCATTGGAAGAGGGGTGGTCTTATACAGCGAGTATATCCCCAAATCTGTATTTTAACTGTAAAAGTTGGGGGTCGTCTTATACACCCAGTCGTCTTATACACCGGAATATACAGTACTTATAATGTATCCAAGTTGGGAACAGGGAGAGAAAACTGCTGCCAACAGTTTTTTCCTGTCTAACATCCTACCCAGAATTCTGAGAGTAATCTCTATCTGTATACCTTTATAAAACGGAATGTTTGTATGTATGTGTGTATGCGGAGGGCGGAAGGGCGGATATGTGGCAGCCACTTTCATAGGCCAGGGCAGATATGTGGCAACCACTTTCACAGGCCACAGCGACCAGCGCGGGTGATGGACCTGCACCAAACTTGGTACACATAACCCCCCTAACCCCCTTTACGTCCTGGTGTGGGTCGGGGGACATGACCCACGGATTATGGGATTTGTAGTACTTTCCAACACTTTGGTTCCCACAGACCACTGAGCCCACCAAAAAGGACCAATACAGACCACACTCAGCACACACAGCCCTCATGACCCACTCTACGTCCTGGTGCAGTTCGGAGGAGGGTGGACCATGGATGATGGGACTTGAAGTGCCTCTACTCACTTCCCAAGTCCGCTGCAACCCTCATCCAATCACTGATTGAGACCAAACTTGCCATACATAACCCCCATGACTGCCTTCACGTCCTGGTGAGGTTTGGGGGAGGACTGACAATGGATGATGGGATTTGTAGTACTTTCACACCCCTCTGTTCCCACAGACCACTGTGGCCCCCAACAAACACTGATAAAGACCACACTTGGCACACAGAGCCCCAGTGACCCACTCTACATCCTACTGAAGTTTGGAGGGGGACAGAACATGGATGAGGGGTCTTGCAGTACCTTCCCTCACTTTCCAAGACTGCTACAAACCTAATCCTATGATTGATCAACACCAAACTTGCCACATAGAGCCCTCATGACCCACTCTACATCCTGGTGCAGTTTGGAGGAGGGTGGACCATGGATGATGGGACTTGAAGTACCTCTACTCACTTCCCAAGTCTGCCACGACCCTCATCCAATTACCGATTGAGACCAAACTTGGCACACATAACCCCCCATGACTGCCTTCACGTCCTGGTGAGGTTCGGGGGAGGACTGACAATGGATAATGGAATTTGTAGTATTTTCACACCCCTCTGTTCCCACAGACCACTGCGGCCCCCAACAAACACCGATAAAGACCACACTTGGCACACAGAGCCCCAGTGACCCACTCTACATCCTACTGAAGTTTGGAGGGGGACAGAACATGGATGATGGGACTTGCAGTACCTTCCCTCACTTTCCAAGACTGCTACAAACCTAATCCAATGACTGATCAACACCAAACTTGCCACACAGAGCCCTCATGACCCACTCTACAGCCTGGTGCAGTTTTCTGTGAGACGGACCATGGATGATGGGACTTGAAATACCTTCACTCAATTCCGAAAAACAACGCATCCCTCATCCATTCACCAATACAGACCAAACTTAGCACACAGAGCCCCCATGACCCAATCTACATCCTACTACACTTTGGGGGGGGGGGCAGAGATGATGGGACTTGCACTACCTTCACTAATTTCATGATACCACTGCAACTCCCAATAATGATGGATCAAGACCAAACTTGGCACACAGAGCCCCCATGACCCACTCTACATCCTGCTGCGCTTCTCAAATAACCCGGGCAGGGCCGGGTCCCCAAGCTAGTAGGTAATAAAATGGGAAGGGACATTACAGACCTGTTCTAGATGGCAAGGAGAGAGAGAGAGAGAGAGAGAGAGAGAGAGAGAGAGAGAAATGAGAATGTGAGAAGGGTGAAAATGTCTACTTTAAGTTTTCAAAGTCATTATGGGGATTCATGCTGACTTAACTCATGTTCCCTTTGGTGTGGTGTCTGCAGGGGATTTCTGATGAATGAGTTACAGGTTTTTCACTATGTTTGCATAGTGAAGCCTAAAGGAATTCTGAGACCTGTAGTTGTTGTTGGGAGCAACTTTGGTAAAATAGCAAAAATTTGTGGTAGACATTTCCATCAGAAAGCATATTTCAAAGAGGCCAGTGTCAAAGTCAATTACAAGACTGAAATTTTACATTGATGGGGTCTTTTTGGATTTTCTTCCTCCTTTCCATTGTATTTTCACTCATTTATGATTTCATACTTATAAAACATAAAATTCTTTAATCTTGACTTGCTCACAAGCTCCAGTCTTAAGTACATTTATCCACAAGCATGGTCTTGTAAAAACTTGTGATACTTCATAAAGAAGTGCATTTGTCACTTCAGTCAAGGGAAGGGAGAAAGGGTCATGATGTCTTGCAAAAAACAAACTAGAATAGTTTCAAAAGTGTATTTGTGACTAAGGCTGGATCTAAATTTCCCTATATCCCAGGATCTGATCTCAGATTATCTGTTTTGAATTGGATTATGAGTCTACACTGCCGGATAATCTGGGATAAACAGATAATCTGGGACTAGTTCCTGGAGTATAAGGCAGTGTAGATCATCCAGCCTAAGTCACAGTTATTTAAATGTACAGGCCATCTAGTCAATTTTGCAATTTATTAAAATATGTCATGCATAAACACATCCTAAAATGAGCCAAATCTAAAGAAAGTTCTTCACAGATCAGAAGAAGAATCTATTATTTAACTGAGTTCAAGAACCTCATTTAGCAAGATGACTACAAATGCTTCAGATTTTTGTAGTTTCATTGGTATAAAAAAAGGTCACCGATAGGAAGAACATTTTCAGCTGATCGGAAAAATAAAACAACCGAATCTTTGTATTTTGAAAAGAGAGATATTAGTAAAGGAAGATGACCATGTAAAAATGCCTCTCGGCTATTTTACTGAAGGTGGACATCTTACTTAGAAATTCAGCTATTTTTTCTGGATCCTTTCATGAGATTCACCACAAATGAGTTATTATTTATTTATTTTATTATTTATCAGACTTCTATGCCGCCACTCCCGTGTGGGTCGGGGCAGCTCACAACAAGTTAAAGCACAACCAACACAGTTAAAAGAACACAGTACACACTCAAACATTCCATGACCCCCCCCACACACACACACACACATACACACACACATGTTTTATTGAATCATTGGTCCTTTCTGGAATTAATCTCCAGTGGGTCTCTTAAAATAGCTTATTGGGTTTTTCCCCAAATAATAATAATAATAATAATAATAATAATATCCCTTATTCAGAAATCTGAAATCCAAAATCTACAAAATCCAAAATGGCCTGCATGAGGGGCTGAAATAGTGATACATTTGCTTTCTGATGGTTCAATGCAAACTTTGTTCCCACAACCATGTATTGTATTAAGATACTGTGTATAAAATCATTTTCACGCTAGGTATATAAGATATTTATGAAACATAAATAGAGGTTGATTTTAGACTTGGGTCCCATCTCCAAGATATCTCATTAAATATATAGAAATATTCCCAAATCAAAGAATAATCATCCAAAATCCAAATTGTTCTGGCCCCAAGCATTTTGGATAAGGGATAACTAACCTGCACAGCCAAAATAACCCTCCCAGGGATGCTTAAAAGGCTTTATTTGTTTAGAAAATTGCTGAATTAGCACCACTAATTTAAAACAGCATAAAAGCATTTCAAAAACATAACAATGAGAATAAAAGGTGCAGCTCACAGGCTCTCATAAAAACTGCATGCTGTTTCATTTCCCATTTTTGAAGTCTGCAAATATGTTGTGTAAAAGCCATTCAGCTGGTCTCCTGTGGCAAATAATAACCTTCTGGCAATATATGGCTTCAACATGTCTTTTCTTCCTGCCAGAGCAAGTGAAATAGAAAGGGACAAAAAAACTCAACCAACTGCATTAAATTCAACAGAGGCTAGGGGGGCTTATTGGGAGTGTGATCTCATTGACTTCTCCCCCCCCTTCTCCCTCCCTCCCTTGCTTCCTCCATCTCTGTTTCTCTCTCTGCCATCTTTGTTGGTTCCTGGGACTTTTCACAAGTATAAAAAGTATATCACTGCAATGGCAGCGTCCTATGGAATTCAGTGATTTGCAGCAAAGGAAGGAGGTCTTTACAGATCTCCACACAAAAGAGTTCATCCGCTATCCTAAGATATCTCAGGACGGGAGGAGGTCACTTTATACCGGCGGCTCTTAAACTTTTTGAAGCAAAATCAGTCGCACAAATGCTGTATGGAGCCCAGCTTGGACCCTTCTCAAATTATGCCCCACTAGAGCGTGTCCAATCGAAATTCCTAAGAGCAGCTCTACAGGTTCCCAGATGTGTCCCTAACGATACCTTGCGATTGGAGACAGGCTTCGTGAAAGTGGAAGCGAGAATATGGACAGCTATTCTCAATTACTGGCTACACCTATGCTTCTCCTCATGTGGTCTTGCCCCCCTCATCATGAGAGACGACTTCCAGTCCACATGGATTAAAACAGTAGCAGCAAAGATTGCAACGCTAGGTTTCTCCCAAGGACAATTGCTAAGCATGAGATGGGACCAAGCCAAGGATCTCATTAAACAACGGATCCTGGACATAGAGCGCCAATTCGACCTAGCCTGTTCCCCAGCCTTCATTGTTAGTGAAGCCACTAGATACCTCACTGCCTCCATGGCATACGTAATAGACCTGGAGGTGCCCAAACCCTGGCAAGATGCCATGCCCTCCCATCGGCTGTATTGGAGGGGAGGTATCAGAAGACCCCCTTCAAGCAGAGACTATGCCCCTGTGGGTCTGGTGATGTGGAAACAACTGAGCACGTGCTTCTTCAATGCATGTTCTACAGAGATCTTAGATCCAATCTCATTGGACCATGGCTTTTAAAGTACCCGGGGCGCAGTGAAAGATGTTATTCCACCCTGCTGCTTTCGGACTCTAGCACTGCAATGACTTACAGTGTTGCTAAGTTCTGTGCTGCTGCCCTTAATATCAACAACAACAACAATTTTATTGATTAGCCAGAAGCCATATCAAATACACACAGAACACAGACACATTGCAATGATTCTAAAAACAATCTGAGGAGAATTCTAGACCATTACATCAATTAAACCCCTGTTTTGCCCAGCAGGAGGGATTCTAAGGGAGGTGGTAACAATTCACAGGTCCTCATCTCCAACACAATTTATTCCAATTGCATCTATGTAATCAGATCTTAGTTTCATGGCTTTACAGAGAAAACGAGCAGTAGCATCTGTTATCAGACGGGTAATGATTGACACCGTAAGGCAACAATATCCTGTCTTTTAAAATATATTTTTATACTGATTTCTAGTCTGATTTTAAATAACTGTTTACTGGGGAGTTGTCCTTCTCCCCTTAAGGCGCTTGTGCCCGCTTTGTGCTGGTCTGTGACCGTAATAAAGTTTTGATTGATACAGATCTCCAAACTACAAATGCCAGTGCCTCTGACCAAACTAAAACTCCAATGATCCATAAGAGGGAGCCATGGTAGTTAGTGGAATCTATAATTGCACAATGATAAGAAAAACCCCTGAGCTTCTGCAAGGGCAAAACAGTACAGGGAGAAAGAAAATATAGACTTCAGGTTAACACACATCTTGGTGCCTCTATTGTTCAGCCTGTTTCTGGGTATATTTGACCTGCTGAATCCAAAATGGCACCAGTTTCCCCCTATCAGTGCTAGTTTTTGAGATACAGAATATATGTCATATACCAGTCTGGGGAGTTGGAGTGGAGCTCTGAAGGGAGCAAGACGCTTTCCCTGTCGCTCCAAGGCAAATTCTTCTATTTGCTTACTTACTTTTATAATATTTCACTCTTATGGCTATTTATTCTTTTTTGAGCTTAAACAGTGAAGATAATCTTGCCATAACAGACTACTCTGCAACCCACTGCAACCTACTGAAGTAAATCCTGTTACGTACTGTTTTATATTATTCCTTACTCCCTTGGTTGCAAAAAGTTCTGAGAAAGTTGTGAAACAGCAGTTAGTTTTCTTTCAGTTCTCAATTGCCATCTGGAGAAGCGAAGGTTGAAATTGCTATCTGGATGAGATTTTAATCATTATTTGGAGGAATTGAAGAAAGCCTCTCCCTAAATTTTCTACATAACTTTCTCTCTCTAAGCAAACAACCTGACCAACAACACTAATGAGAGATTGATAAACAAAACTCAGAGCCAGATGAGTTTCCTTTAACCATAATAATGGTAATTATAACAAGAAAAACACATAAAAGCTTGGTCTACCAGAAATATACCAGTCTTCATTTGCTCACCCATAGAAAATCATGATAACCATATCTAAGAAATTAGAGCTGATGTACTTTATCCAATTTTCTGAATAAGTCATAGGAACAGGCTTAAAAGTCAAGACACCCAGAAATTTGTTTTGGTTGGACTGTGTAATGGAACGAGAGGCCCTGATTTTGCGGGTAGCTGTCTTATGAAATTCAAAGGAGAAGATTTAATTGGTAGTAGCACATAGAGTTCTCTATGAGGAAAGCTTAGTCATCCACTGAAAGTGATGGCGCATTGTAAACAACATTGTTCACAGATGAATGGGGGAAATGAAGACCACTGGGGAAAACACCTGTTCCCCTTTCATAATGTGAAAATGATAGTGATAGCAAAACAGACAAGAAAATGGAGTGACATTTGTATTCTGCCTTTACACACACACACATGTTCCAGGTGACAAATGAACATGAGTGATTCAAACAGTAATGAGCTGGAAGTTCTTCAGTTATGACTACAGGTACCATTTTTAAAATAATGATTCCTTTGTCTGAAAACTCCCTAAGTAGAAATCAAATAAAACCTGGCTCACTTATCCATAGATTTAATATACAAAGTTTCACTTTGAAAAAAATATTTTCCCGTTGTGTTTGTGGTCTTGTAGGTCCTCCAATACAATTATATAGTATGCTTCCAGTCCTAGATTAATTAAAATATAGGGCTTGCTATCCTCAAATGTATCCCTGTAAAGAGGGAGGTGATACTGCTCATAAGACGTTTGCTTCAAATATTTCTGCCAGATGTTCTGCATTATTCAACTATGGAGAAGTATTCTTTGATTTAATGTGGAATAAATTAAAATTGGCCCTCACCACCTCTGTTCTGGAATATGGAATGCAAAGCATTCAAAATCGGTTGAAAGCACGTTTTAGGTGCAGGGAAATTCTGATGAGAATAATTCTAGATTGATGGGAATCTTGGCATTTTTGGATTTGATCTATGCAAAATGTTATTGTTTTGTGCAGGCAACAGCATTCTGTTTGCAGAAACAGCATTATGACCACTAATTTGTATTTTCTGTGCAAAAAATAGTTTTTATGCAAAACAATAATGAAAAGAGTATACCTTGAACTCTGATAGTCTTCATTTTTTTTCAAAATACTTTCTCACAGTGAGAAGAAATAAAACTAAAGTTCCATGAAGCTTCCTTTGAAAATAAAATTATCAAAGAATTGCATCCCTACTCTGAAATAATGCAGTCACTTGTAGTATTTCAGAGCTTTCTCATATCCTCCTTGTTTTGCACAAATAGACTAGAACACAATTACAATTTCTTGAAAATAAAACATAAGTGGAACAATGTATTTCTTTTATCTCAAATTGTCACCAATTCACTATGTTTTTCTAATTTGTTTATTTATTTGGAACATTTGTATCCCATCCTATCTTGACCTCTGAGGAGGGACTCAGGACAGCTACCAACAGACAAAATTTTCATGCTGAAACAATATATGATATATGGCAGGTAAATTACAGCACACCTTATTCAAAATCTTAAGCTTTTTTCCTGCATTCTCTGCCACATATCCTGTTTTTATGAAAGTCCTACTCACAGTTTCACAATTAAACATAGAAGTAATGAATGAATTATACACCATGAGACATGCTCATAATTTGTATGTTCAGGACTATGGCCTCAGATTTAAAGACAAAAAGCAGAACTAGAAATCTGTTATTTATAGTGTCAAGTAGACATATTTTCTTAGCAATTAAGATATATGAATAATGTTAAATTCACTCTAACTTTATTCAGCATTAAGCAGCATCTTTTAGTGAATACAGAACTGTTGTATTCATGATCTTCTTGTAGAACTAAACAAATGCTTTAAAAGGCTGAGATAATCACAGAATATATTGATATTTCCAATGGGAAATCCACACTTTGTATGATTTAAACTGCAAACATGCTATAGAAGGTGTAAAACAGAAAATGCCCATATCTGTACTTCAGATCACTTCAGTCATTCCTACACAGCCAGCTCAGAATTGAATTGAAGAAATCCAGTTGCACTCTTAAGAGTTTTCCCAGGCACTGCAAGATGTTTCCATGGAGTTCCCAAACTTCCCTCAAGCCAAATTGATCTAACATAGAGATTTTTTTTATTCTGAACAGAAAGAGCCCATTGGATGAGAGTCAGCTATTGAAATCATGGCAGGAGAAAAACATAGGAAGGAAATTGAATCCCTCTTGGTGGAAACATGTTTGTTTGTTATTTTGAGAGTGCCATATAAAGTTCCTTCATCCAGAGTTATTCCAGTAGTGGTGTTGTCTCCATGAGTGCTGCATGACCATACACTAGTCAGCTGCATCCTGTCTTATTGCAGATTTCAGACTTTCTTGTGATTTTTTTAACGTGATGTATCGGTCCAAACAGGATCTCCAGAAATGCTGTATTTCTAATGTGTTATATGCTAATACATTAGTTAAGGTGACCCCATTTGTCATGCCGGCTGGATGATTCTGGGAGTTGCAATCCAAAATCTGTGGCTGAAACTGAATTTTCTTAAGAACCTGGAGACTCCCAGTTAGAACAAATACTTTTGGATTAGATAGAGTAAGAGATAGAGAGATAACTACAAGGCAGCTTCAAATGGTGAACTGTGCAGAGTATCATGGGCTTTTGCTCTGATGGTTAAAGCTTGAGTCTCCTTTTGATTTTGGAACATTGAACAAGGAATAAAAGGGTTACTCTTTACAAATAGCACTGACCTTTGTCAGATCAAATGTATGACCTGATCGGCTGGAGGGATGTGATGACTCTTTGAACAGAAGGATCAACATTCCTTCCCTGCTGTCACCGTGGATTTGGCATATCCATGCTTTTCAGCATAGCGACAACCGGGAAGTCCTGTGTGGCCATGCACTCATTATAAATGTGATCAAAAGAATATTTTAAGCCCTAAATGTTAATATATAATGTGTACAGAGAAAGACGGTAAAGCTTTGTAGCTCTGATATACTGGAGAATTCAGCATGCTGTGTTAAAACAAATTATTTTATTCTTTATTTTAATTCAACATATAGAATTTCCATTCTGATTTTCATGCTATAAGCAATATATTGTTATACCAGGTCATTTTGTATTATTAAATTTAAGTTGCTAGAGCAGCAAGCTTTCATTGAAAACACAGACAGAACACTGAAACGAATAGGATGTCTATTTCAATTTTATGTTCCTCTTATCCTTGCTTCTTCTTTATTTATTTTTTAAAAGACTAGACTTTGCTCAGTAAGAAAGTCTAACAAGATGACTATGTAATCTATAATAAAAATATTTCACTAAAAGTTACAAATATGTTCAGCTGGTTCCAAATATCACACATTTTTAGATATCTAAAGATATGGAAAAATGAATTATTGGTCAGTTCTTTGGACGTTACATGGTATAGAGACATGAACCTTAACATTTCTTGTAAAATAATTTCTTAAGACATATGACTGCGACTATTGACCAAATGTGAAACTTTGTGCAAGTATTAAGTGTGGAAAGTGGTGGTAGTTAATTCTCCATTCCTTTGCAGTAAAAAAAAGTTCCCTTTCACCAGTTGCTTCTTCAAGGGTGCCTGAAATAACACAGCCTAAAACTCTATTTCAAAAGAAAATGCATGTTCAGATTTGTTGAATGATTTCAGCTATCTGCTAAAACGGTGGGTCTGGAGCCCAGCACATTTCACTACCCCCATTACATTAATCACAAAGGAACTGGATTGAAGGCAAATGGAACAGAGGTTTATTCTTTTAGGCCCAAAAGGATTTCAGAATAGTCTGTACTCTTAAAGATCTTACATAACCCACTGGAAAATACAGAGTATATTTATTCACTTTGACAGCTATTTAGAATTCTCATACCAGTCTCTGGTTTGGCTGGAAAATGATGCAGCTAGGATTTGGGCTCCCATCGCCGATGTCACTGCTGTTTATTTTTCCCCATGGCAGGAAAAATAAATAGCTGTCATTTGTTAGTTTGAAGTCTGAGTCCATTTAAAGGTCTGCACTAGAGCAAGGCATGGGCCTCTGGAATGTGGTGTGGCAATATGCAAAACAGTCAATGATCAAATTAATTGCCATTTCAGTTGACACAAAGGGAAGAGCTGGTCAAACACAATACGTTATGTAAGTGGAACAGTTCAATGTTTAGCAAATACTGATAATCTGTGTTTTGATCTTCAGAAGCAGATGTCTCCAAACTTGATCAAAAAGGCCAGAAAATCTTTGATTGACAGCATGAGTTTACAATGAAACCAAGGCCCCCTGGGGTGTGCAACCAGCCATTAGCGTTTGTAAAATTGCTCAATCAGGCTCAGCTTAGTTCATGCCTTGTGTACTGAACTTCATAAGTGCACATGGCTATAGCTCACATAAGTACATATGCTCATACTTCATTATAAAAGATTTTGGAAAGGCCATACCAGAATCAGGGATAAATTTTACAGAATTCATGAAATAAGGATAGGAAAACTGTGTTTACATGCACATCCAGAAGTGGGGAAAGGTATGAAATACACAAAGAGAAATATAAATTGGGGAGTCAGGAAACACTCATGCATTTCATGTGGAGCCCTTATCCTGAGTTAATCCATTGACACACAAAATATGAGATTTAATGTTTCTGGTGGATACAGTTGGTCATCAGGGTCAGGGGAAGCAATGGGGGATGCCACCCTTTCAGCATTGCTAAACATTAAAAAGGTTGAGAAAATATAATATACATTAACATTTAATTCATAGTTCATGAGTGGGGCTCAATTTTTAAACAACATGTTGATATTAAATTATTGGTAGATGGTGCAGGGTGTTTCAATTTTGATTTCTGCTAGCATTTGTTCATGCTCACAGAATATAAGAGGCTTGGAATGGTGCTTCAACTTATTACTTTAGTTGTATAGACCTCATTCTTGAAATAATTGTACAATAAAAGTCAATGTACTCATATAGTGCCCCATTATGAGAGAGGAGGCACCTTAGTCTTCCAGATGTTACTGACCTACAGTATCCCTTATGCCTGATCACTGACTACATCAACTATGATAGACAATGTTTGGTAAGCCATTGATGCCTCAGTACTGCATTAATAATTGGTGGACCACATTTTGCATGACTAAATTCCCATCATCCAACATGGGAATTTACATGGATGGACAGTTCATGTCTATGGGTAAGAATCTAAGTTTAATAATTACTTACCCTTCAATATTGCACAAATGAACACCAGAATATATGTGGCTAAGCATCATCATAGTATTCTCAAGCTGACAAAAATTATTAATTAATTAATTAATTAGCCATATTTATATCCCATCCTTCTCACCCAGAAGGGGACTCAAGAGTGGTTTATGACAACAACAAAAAAACAGGAAAGCTGCAGCATTTTGTTACTGCCTTATTCTATTCTATCTTCTCTTCACTCTACTGTTTTAATTGAGTAGAAAGTACTTTTGCACTTTGGACTAAGTTTGCAGCAACTGAAGTAAGCTAAGGCCAGAGATGTGAAATGGGAGGAGAAAAGTGAAACTGGGATATGATAAAAAAAAACACAGGTAACATTGAGATGACAGGGGATTAATTTGGACTCTCTATGTCAAATCGAGTAGGTAATTGGGTCTTGCAAAGACATTATAAATAACAATTTGATCAGATTTCTATTGTCTGTGTATGAATAAAGTAATCAGCCAACATTTGCTGGACTTTCCTTTTGGATCACCTACTAATAAACACTTCCTTGACTTCTGCAAATGTTTGAGAAGCTCACATTTATGCCAAGTTGGATATGAAGAAGCCACTAGTGATCAAAAATATGAATTTCCAGTGTCATCCCTCCTATTCACACTCTCAGTTGTGGAAAATGAAACTATGGCCCTTTCATACACAAAGGTAGCTTTTATATATCATGCAGCATGTAGAGATGAAAGGAAATAGAAGTGGGGAAGGAGCTTTATGATGATATAGGAGAAAGGAAAGTGTCAAACTGTGAACCTCAGAAGCAAAGCAACTATTATGCTAACAAATGATGACACAATTTATACAAACACATCCTTGTTTTTGTTGCTTCCAATAAAAAAGCCCCTGAGCTAGAATACATTGTGACATGTTGAACCATTTGAGCATAGAAATCACCCACTGACTGGCTATAAAAGGGAACAATTAGTTGTTTCTGTCAAATAATGATCTCACAAGCCTTTTCACAGGTCAAAAAACTCCAGTCACAGCACATTTTAAGATTTAAAATTGGGAGGCAAAAGAGACAATGAAGAGGAGCATTGAATGTTAGATTGTGGCTTCATGTAATGCAATTTTTAAATTTTAATTTTTGCTTCCTTTGCAAGCATTTCATCTGTTTGTGATTTAAGAAAGTAATCACAATTGGTAGTTGCAGTTTGCAGTGATTGACTTGGGTGAATAAACCCATAATCCTTATAGACACATATGAATGGCTGTTTTACATGTATATAGGGAGAGGGAAAAATAGGAAGCAGAACTGCATATGCCCTCTGAAAGAGAAATATGTTTATTGAACAAGGTGAACAGAGAGACAGTGGCTGGTTAATTTCAGATTTTCATAGATAAATGTGTTATTTCGGCCCATTTCAATTCATCTTCCAGCTTGGATTTAGGAATTAATTTATTTCATTTGTCCACTTGGATGATGACCCTGTTGGTCTCATCAGGGTGTGTGGTCCTGTTATTTCTCCTGGATTCATCATTAGGATTTGCTATAATCTGGGAAGTGTTAATCTTTTTAACCAATTGACCAATGCTGAAATTGTTGGCATTATTCTTAAGAGGCTCTAATCCAATTTAGTTATAGGGGTTGCTGGAGATCTAGTGTTCTCTCCCATGCCATTTGTGTTGTAGTGTTATGAGTAGTCATGCTACTGAGCATGCAATTCAGTATCTACACAACACATGCAGGAGGTTTATCTTAGAGATTGTGATGCCCAACACCTTCTGTCCTTGCCATTTTCTTAGATTATGGCTATGTATTCTGAACAGGTGTCCATAACTGACAGTAATATGAGCTCATAAACTGGATAACTTTTTGGCCAAAACATGGTGAATAGTTGATCAGAAAATTGGAATTAGTCTCTTCCAGATGGGGTTGTACTCTATTTGAAAGACCAGATAGTTTGTTTGTGCTATTAAAACCAATGTTATAAAAGCATGCCCTCCTACTTCTATTAGTCTTTATTACTGACTGGCTTAGCCTTACTCACCTCTCCTTGTGGCTTGAGTTGGGTCACAGCACAGTCAAACATACAAACGTTGCCAAAATTATATAGATACACAGATTAAAATGTAGTTCTATAAAAGATACATAATTTATTTATTTAATTTATTTATTAATTCATACTTGTTTGCCGCCCTTCCCCAAAGGCTCGGGGCGGCTAACAGCATATTCATAAAAACAATCATAGATGATAGAATTAAAATCATGATAATATAATGTATTTCTATAAAATAGATACTTAACACAGAGGACAGAGATTAAAACACAGGACACAAGTTTACATTGCCCAATGTAAAGCACATTGCAGAAGTTTAACCTTGAGGTTACAGCACATGCACTACCATATTCAGGTCATCCAAATCTAGGAATAGGTGCAGCTCGTGTATCAGCCAAAGCTGGTAATAAGCACTCCTGATCATTACACTAACAGATTATCCCTCGTTTTCAGATTCAAGTACACACTTTTATTCAGTTGCCTAGTAGCTAATCTGATCAGACCACAGCTACCCCATCCCCACCTACTTACTGAGGAGTATCTGGCTGAGATGACCTGAACCCAGGTTGGCCCACTATGATCCTCCAGTCAAGTTTCCATGAAGCATTCCGGGTCAGCCAGGCCTTGTGAACTCAGCTTTATGGTTACTCTCTCCTTGGAGGCTGCTTAATCACATCTAGGTGGAATGGGCCTCGGACTGCCATATACTCACAAAAAGTCCAGAAGCCAGCATCGAAAGAGCTGGATGGAGATGCTTTCAGCCTCTTCTACAGAAGCAGTCCTTAAAGCATGATAACTTCTGGACTAGGTTAGGAGGCTTTCCCTGGACCATAAGTTCACATTTGTGAAATATGTTACATTGAACAGGAGCTCTGTCGCCCTGAAATACATGGCATGGAACTTATTTTTGGTTTATGATTTAGGAAATTGCTGTAGTGGAACTTCATCTTGAAACTAATTGTCCAGAGCTGAACTGTGCTTTAAATGTCTGAAAACTGTTGCACTGAGGCTTATTTCCACATGACCATGTATAAAACTACACTGTAGAATTAATGTACTTTGACATCACTTTAACTGCCATGCCTTGGTGTTATGGTATTTTGATGAGTTTGGTGAGGCTCCAGCACCCTTTGACAGAGAAGGTTAAAGACCTTGAAAAACTATAAATCCTTTGATTCCATTGCATTGAACCATGCTGTTAAAGTGGTGTCAAACTGCATTACTTCTATATTATAGATCTACCCTAAATTGTCCAATCTGCATGCTTAGGGAGTAAATATTTTGACTGGTGAGGTTTTAATACAACCTCTTTAGCCATGGTGGCTACTGAAGTATGGCTTCTGAAACCCTTGAAATATTACAATTTGTCTCCTAAACACCCACTTAAGCTTCAATATCTATGTCAGAATTAAGGGAAATGTGAATTTCATTATAGAATAATTCCAATTGTTTGACATGTTTCAACCATTTTTTACAGAATATATTGTAGTGGAGTCAGCAAAATACTATTCTATTACAAGGTGGCATTTGTTATAAGTTCTTCTATGTTTGTGGGACAGAGTATTTCAACCATTCTACAACCCCAGATAAGCAGATAGTGGCCTTTCTTCACGAACAAAGATTCAGATTCAGGAAGGACTCATCCCACGCTTTCTACAAGCGTGTTGATGACTTGGAAGGCCAATCCGAAATAGGCAAGTCTGGTTGCAGAAAGCACAGCAGAAAGTCTCCTTGGGTGAAGTTGTTTCCAAGTTTTGGTTCTTTCTTCATTGTCATTTCTCTACAAGACTTGTTCAGCATGTCTTCTCAAAAGAGGCCACAGATAAGCAGTTACTGCATTTGAAATATGTTAAAAAAAGAAAGAAAGAAGCTCCTTTAGGAAAGGAAAAGGCAAATCAAAAGTTCATGAAAATTGTCTGAATGTTGCTGTTATTCATCCCAGAAAACATAGGTCCCATCTACACTAACAATTTAATGCAGTTCGAAGCTTGCTTCAAACTGCAGTAACCAGATACCAAACTCCTATAAAAACTGGGGGTGGGGGTTACATTTGTAGGCCTTGCATGTCTTGGGGAAAAGGGCCTTCGGAGCTTTAACAATAGTATAGCATGAGGCTGCTGTCCTGGTTAAAGCCCTCTCAGGGCATGGGCAGCAGCCACAAAAAATAGTCATTTCATTAGATGGTGCTGCTCCCCATACAAAGAGCAACATCAGCCTACAGAAACCATCCAGCATGATGCTCTTTATTCTGCCAGTAGGCGATCTGGCATGGTATCATCTTGCTATTGACACTATCAATACCAACTGTTTTTTTGGAAGCTTGAATTAGTGGAGATGAGTCAGGGCTAACCAGCAATGAATCCATGTTGACAAAAAAAAATGAAGAATGTGTCAGTCAAAAATACCCACATACTTCAGGATAAATGTCTCTCTCCCCCCTCTAAAACAGAATATATACAATAGAATTTCCCCCAGCAAAGTTTTGTTTATTTGGATATTTAAATAAAAAAGCACTGTGATTTGATATTCTCCTTTTAGAAGAAGCAGACACTTGTAATCACATGCAACAAACATTTTTATTTTTATACTAGTCCCAGAAAATAAACTAAACTAGGAAACAGCAGCTAAAGCGCAATGCACCCACACATATTAATACACATGCATTAATACAAGGGAAAATCCACAAGGGAACTCCAACCACCACACAATGAAACATTGGAGAAGTATTTTCGTTTGCAAAATAAAACTTGATGGAAGTCAACATCATAGTCTACATCCTCCCAATGCAAAAAAAAAAGTTCAGCCAACAAGATCCAATCAGTCACTCTTCAAATATTTCTCACTCCCCATTTCTGACTGCCTATTGGTATTTTCAGAGTGTCCAGCATGTACTCTCACACATGTACTGGAGTACTCGCAAGCACCTGGGCCCCTTGTCTTACAGATGATGTGCAAGATGACACACAGTAATTACAGAAAAGAAATTTTCTTCTGCAGCCTCCAATGATGCAGACAGGCATCACCACCATGGAGCCCCCGGTGGTGTAATGGGTTATACCCTTGTGCCAGCAGGACTGAAGACTGACAGGTCACAGGTTCAAATTTGGAGAGAGCGCAGATGAGCACCCTCTGTCAGCTCCGGTTTCCCATGTGGAGACATGAGAGAAGCCTCCCACAAGGATGGTAAAACAGAAAAAAACACATTTGCCATTCTGCTACATAGGACATGGAATGGGAAAAATCATTATGACCATAGGTTTATGACATCTACACCTTTTCACGGAAGAGAAATAATCTGACAATGGTATCCATCAACATATGTGAATTTCTGAATATTTGTAAATCTAAAGAATAGAGGGCACAGAAAAGAAAAAAACGATTTATAGAAATATGTGAATCTCTATAAATCTACTGGACTATGCTATTCTACAAATATATGGAAATGTTGCCATTAAAATGCACATTTCTCAAGCTAGGAAGATGAGCTAAGGTAGAAGCACCACTTCTATAGCTAGGAACACTTCAATAAACATTACTGCAGTGGTTGAGTGATCTACCAAATTGGTGGGTTGCAATAAACATTACAATTTGCTAATATTTAAACCATGAAAGTGATTCTTCCTCCCCCCCCCCCTCTTAATTGCATCCTCCTTCTATATAGTTGGACACAGTGCATCTATAAAATAATTTTTAAAAAAATCAAGGAACATGAAAATTGTTGAGACATTCATCATCTTATAAGATTGACATGATAAAAACTTACCATCAGTCATCACTGCATGAATAAATCCACCACATCAAAAATATTGTGGCTCCTGAGGAATGGCCCTGACACTGTTTACCACTGTTGATACCAGTCCTATCTCCACGCCCTTGCAAAGCCCAAACATCGGGTTGCAGGAGATGTTTTGAATATGATCTTGCATAACTGATGTTCATTCACTCACATGTCATGATACTGATTTTCAGTAAGGCAAAAAACTCAGTGTGTCTTCCGTTACAGTGCCTCAGAAATAATACGAGGGTTGAATGAAAAGTAATGCCTCCACCTTCATTACTTGGGTTTGGATGGAAATATTTTAATAAAACAAATGCAGAAATAATCCTTAGAATGTGATAATCTGCTCTTTAACTACCACTATTCACTTTTCCACACAATCACCAGACAATTGGATACATTTCTGTCAACAATGAACAAGTTTCTGAAGCTGTCACAGAAGAAGTCGACACTCTGTTTCTGCAACCAGCGTCAGCATCCTGGGTACCCATCATGCACAGATCGTCCAATAGCCAAGCAAAACAAAAATGTGACCCACATGTTCTTGTGAAATGCCAATTATGCTTGAAATTTCTCTCTGAGTGATACGATAGTCCTGAATCAATATGTCAACCTTTTGCTTTTGAAACTCGGTGGTTGCTGTCACAGGACATCCAACTCTTTGTTTCTCATGCAAGTCAGATGTTCTCCCTTCAACATCTTTAAACTTACTCACCCAACATCACACAGTACTCACATCAACACAATCACCATAAACAGCTTGCTTTCTCTGATGAATCTCCTTTGAGGTGACACCTTCTGCAGTCAAAAATGCAATGACTGCATATTGCTTAACTTGCATGGACCAACCGTCTGTGCAGGGTTCTATACTTTGCACTTTAACAACACAACTGTTTAATACTAAATCTTGCCACTGAAATTGAACTGTAGAGGAGAGTCTACTGAACAAGCCAGTACCTGCCGCATACCAGTACTGCCATCTGTTGAGGAGTTACGAAGGTGGAGGCATTACTTTTCATTCTAACCTCGTATATATCTGCGAAGATGATCTGAATGGTGGAGTAAACAATAAACATGCATGAGGGCTAAGGTAAATGCCCGAGTAGCTATATACCTTTTGAGTTAAACACACCATTGAATGAGATACAGGTGGATGGCACAAGAAGGGATATTGGTTTATTTAAGTTTATATGGAATAAATAGGTCTGCATACATGGTGGAAAGGAAAATGATCCATAGCCACTGGTGTCATGCTCCTAAAATAATCCAATACAGTGAACACATGCGTTTGATTTAAGAAAAACACAATGTGACTTTCTGTGCCAGAAATGTGTGGCTATCTATTCTACTTGTGAAATTCGGAAACCTGGACCTGTTTCATGTGCCAGCTTTCTGTGGGGATCCTGATCAGGTTTTTGGGAGCCTCCCGAAATCAAGAGGGCAGATACCTATTTTCACTCTCGGGTGCCGAAAGATCAATTTTCTATTAGACCATTACAGGGGGAGGGCTTTCCAAGCTGGGCCTGCATGCCACACACACACTCTTTCCAAGGCAAGGAGGCAAGTTCTGTTTCTTACTCTAGACGAGACTCTTCGCTGCAGGAAGGTGCACAGGCTTTCTGGGCCTGCCTGCCACACACGCACACTCTTTCCAAGGCAAGGAAGCTGCTTACGAAAACCAGGCGAGTAGTTAGGATTGGCTCCCATGTTGAGCTGATTTTCCTACTGGGGGAGGGGAGGCTTCTCATTACTTGCTCCCAAAGGTAACAAAAGAAATGAAAGAATTGATGTAATGAAGGAAAATAGATCTGTGCACAATTCTACTGTCTATACCAATTTGTGCTCAGGTTAAAATAGATTAGTATGAGGTTAGTAGGATCAAACTGGAGCAGGATATTTCACAGTGAATTTGAGATATAACCCTCATATGGATTCAGCCTTAGAAACCAAGCTCATTTTCTAAAGTTAAATGATGTTGTGGATTCAGCCTTTAAATTAATTTATGATTTATGGGGACTCTTAAGACAAACTGCAGTAGACATGTAGGTCAGAATCTACCACCATCAGATATATATAGAGAGAGGGGGGGGGGGTAGGTTCAATCGGAATCCTTGTAAATCGGATTAAAATTGGAATTAATCAATTTTTAATCGATTTCGAAACGATTTGGGAACCCAGAAGTAAATTTGCCCGTTCGAAGCCACTGCCGCCATCTTTCTTCCAATCCAGGAAGTGAATCAGAAAGGAATCAGACTTTGGAGGCAAGCAGCTGGTTGCACGATGGGATGCTTCCCTCCAACCAATAAGGGGAAACCACCTCGGGAGGGGTGGGGTTTTGGCACAGCAGACATTGCCCTTTGAAAAGGGCCACACGTGCCTCATGGGCTCATTGCAAGCCAGGGACGTCAGCATTGTTTCTGCACCTCAGTGCTCCATACCACAGCGATTTTTCTCAGACTGAAATAATTTTACTTCCGGGAGCGGCTGGCTACCCATACCAGCGGGACGCCACTTCTCCCCTCCGTGGATATTACAAGTGCCTCATTGGAGGAGTTGAAACTGTGCATTCCTCTATCAGAACTTCAAGTTACCACCCATACCGATCTTTTCCATCTGCCTACTGAGTGACTGCCTATATCGGGTTTTTCCCATTCATTTATTGAATGACTGCTTATACCGGATTATTCCCATTCGCCTGCTAAGAGACTGCATTCTCCCTATCGCCTGTTGGTATAGTGAGTACGAACACCCTTTGTGTAGAACTTACGTGTAGAGCTCATTATGTGTAGAACGCCTCTGTGTAGAACTTTTACTGTGTAGAACGCATTTTGTGTGGAAGAAATTGAATTCAATGTTTATATATCGGAGGACTGGAGTCCAGAACTCTACTTGAGAATATATACAAAAAAGACTGTAATTGTACTGATTTATTATTAGAAGATTGATGGTTAGATATATGCTTTTGGCCTTTTGTTTGTGTTGGTTGGGAAAGGTGCCACATCACTACTTTGCAAGGGAAGGACTGGGTTGGGAACATTTTCTCTTTTGCTGTTAATTCCCTTTCTGAAGCAGGGAATACAACTTTTAAGGGTTTATTTTTTTTCCTGGGGTTTAACTTCTGTGCTTTGGAAAATTCCCCTTTTCTGCTAATAATTTCCTTAGGAAAACACACAAAAGTTTGAAGTCACCTTTGCCTGCCTGGGGTTACACGTTGTACTTTAGGAAACTAGAAATTTAGTAATCTAATCTTTTTCTTTGGGAACAACCCAAAAAAGGTTTGGAGGTCCCTTTCCTCTCCTTGGGCTTACATGTGGTACTTTTGTGAAACTAGAAATCAACTAATCCAATCCTTTTCTTGATAATCAACACAATAAAACTGTGGAAGGCCCGTCTCCTCTCCTTGGGCTTATACATGGTACTTTGGGAAACTAGAAATATACTAAACCAATCCTTTTCTTGGGAATCAACACTATATAACTTTGGAAGGCCTCTTTCCTTTCCTTGGGCTTATGTGTGATATTTTGGGAAACTAGAAATCTAATAACCTAATCCTTTTCTTGGGAATCAACACAATAATGCTTTGGAAGGACCCTTTCCTCTCCTTGAGGTTACAAGTTGTACTTTGGGAAACTATAAATCAACTAATCCAATCTAAACAACACAAGAAAACTTTGGAAGGCCTTTTTCCTCTCCTTGTGCATACACATGGTACTTTGGGAAACTACAAATCTAATAATCCAATCCTTTTCTTGGGAATCAACACTATAAAGCTTTAGAAGGACCCTTTTCTCTCCTTGGGCTTACACATAGTACTTTGGGAAACTAGAAATCAACTAATCCAATCCTTTTCTTGATAATCAACACAATAAAACTGTGGAAGGCCCGTCTCCTCTCCTTGGGCTTATACATGGTACTTTGGGAAACTAGAAATATACTAAACCAATCCTTTTCTTGGGAATCAACACTATATAACTTTGGAAGGCCTCTTTCCTTTCCTTGGGCTTATGTGTGATATTTTGGGAAACTAGAGATCTACTAATCTAATCCTTTTCTTGGGAATCAACACAATAATGCTTTGGAAGGACCCTTTCCTCTCCTTGGGGTTACAAGTTGTACTTTGGGAAACTATAAATCAACTAATCCAATCTAAACAACACAAGAAAACTTTGGAAGGCCTTTTTCCTCTCCTTGTGCATACACATGGTACTTTGGGAAACTACAAATCAACTAACCCAATCCTTTTCTTGGGAACCAACACAATAAAACTGTGGAAGGCCCGTCTCCTCTCCTCTGGCTTACAGTTGCTAGAGGGGGTGGTCGGGGAGGACCGCTGGCATCCACAGGGCAGGCAAGCGGTCAGTCCCCAGGGTCATTTGTCCATCTACCTGATGTTAGAGGCGGTGGTCAGGGAGGACCACAGCCTTTCACAGGGCAGGGAAATGGTCAGTACTGAAGCGATTCTTCCCTCCTTGTCTTTGAGGGTTGGAGCAGTGGGGTGTTACGCTGGCCAACAGTGGAAACAAGCAAATGTAATAAATTACTTTAATCTTATGAGATAAATTCCATTTTTTTTCATATTCAGAGAGGTGTGCCCTAGACAAATATTCAAAACAGAGAGATAGATTTAAATTTTCCCAAAGAATCCTGGAGGCAGAATATTTCTTCTTGTTATAATATGTCTTATTAGACTACTGAAATTACTTTTAAAATTGTCAAAGACCCAGGGATCTTCTATACACGTTGAAAGTTAGTATGCTGACAGAGGAGAATCTTTTCTACCACTGTGGCAAGTTTGTCAGTAGTGGTCTAAAAAGGAGGGAAAGGGAATCACCAAGTTTTGTCTGTCCTGTTTGCAGGTTTTTGTGCATTGCGCAATCGTCGCCACCATTAATGAAGCAATTTGGAAATTTCAGAAATTTGGGGAGGTTTTTTTTGGGGGGGGGGGATTTCGAAAATCATTTAAGATTTGAATCGCCAGTGCCCCTTACATCTTACAACAGAAAAAATGTTCAACACTTTCTGAAACTTCCGAGACTTCTGAATTCTGAATAATGGTTTAACAGTGTTATTTCCTGTTATTTTCTTTGAAAGTAGTTGTTTTACTCCAAAGTGAGGGATCAAAGGGAGGAAATTCATCCACACCAGTTTAAAACGGCTTCTCTGGTGTAAGACTGAAGTGGGAGGGACAGCAAAGTGAGGAAATTCATCCACCCTCTTTTAAAACGTGTTCAGACTAAAGACAAAAGCGAGGGGAGAGGAGGGGGGGGAATTCACTACTCTGTTTTAAAATGCTTGCCAGACTCCAGGCAGAAGCGAGGGGAGTGGAGAGAGAGAGGAAATTCATCTGCTTGAGCTGAGGCCAGGAACCAGAAGTGGGGAAACACTGAATCATTTCCGACTCACTTACTGCTTTGGAACATAAATGGCAGAGAAAGCTTCTGAAGGGCAAATTGACTTCCGGTTTCTTTAAAATTTTTGGAAATGCTTCAAAAAGCAAATCTTTCCAAATTTATTCCAAATTATGAAGATTCCAACCGAACCTAACCATGTCATATATATAAAATGCCTGAGAACATGATTACACTGAGACTTCAGTAATCACCAACCTAATGCTCATAAGTTAGGCCTCATTTGGCTTACTGGCCACTGTACTAACTAAATTATAATTTCTATCTTTGCGTATCTGAAGACTAAATAATTTATTTATAATCTGTTCTGTCAGGAGCTGATGCCCACCGCTGCGGTTTCAGCCGGTTGGATCCAGATCCTGCCATCGCCTAACAAACACCCAGGGAGACAAGAAAGGGCGGGAAGGTTTTGGCGGGAAGGGAAAAAGGGCGGGAAGGCTGAGAGAATATAAGCCGAATGTGCGCGCCTTTACCTCACTTCCAGCTTTGTATTGCATGACTACGGAGTAAAGTGTTTGAGACCTTACTATAGCTGTCTGTGTAGTTTTTCGGCGCTTATCTTCGTATCCTGACAGAAAGCTGGAAGTCAGGGGCCTTCCTAGCCGAGCTAGTGAAGCCCAGGATGGAAGAGGTCGAGAAAATCATGGAAGAGAAGGGTACCGTCGGAGAAGTGCCCGATTTCCGGGGCACTGTAGGCTGCAGTAAGGACCTTCTATGGGGCCGGTCCTGAATGAAGAGGGGCGACTGACGTCCACCCAGCAGCACCCCCGGAGAGAGGAACTAGGCATAGCTGGAGGAGTGGGAGCAACGGGAGAGTCCTTCGGGGTTGGATCCCCCAATGCCTCCTCCACCAGGGACATGGCGTTCCTGGAGGAGCGGGTGCGGGCCATCGAGTCCTCCATGACAGTGTTTACCCGAGTGTTGTCCCGGCTTGTGCCGGAGGGCCAACTGGATGAGACCGTGGTTCGGGAGTTGAAGTTGATGGGGTTCTCGGAGGAGACCCAGGAGAGCTACGCTAAGCTGCCTTATGCCAGAGAAGAGTGGATTGGAGGAGGCCCGGCCACACAACTCAAAACTCGGGCTAGTGGCGCACCTACCCTCGCTGCCCTAAGAGAGAATGACTTGCTCCGAGGACCTTAGAGGGAGGAAGACGCCGGATCTATCTTCCTCGCCAACCACCCCATGCCCGCAATGACCATTGTCGCAGGCGGGCACACTGCCGGCTGCGCTCGCCCCGGCCAGGTCGCCGCAACCCCCGTTGGGGCCCCAAGTCCAAAATTTCCCTTGGGGACCGCCGGTCGGGACTGTGCCAGCTCCGCTGCCCGCTTCCTGCTGGGACTTGCTCCGGGTGGAGTTCAGCGGAGAGGCCCGTTTGCTGGCTTTCTTCCTGCCTACCGTGAGGGACTTCATGCAGGACCACAGGGCTACTTACGGCAATGATGGGGCTCGTGTCTGGGCGGTAGGAGCAATGCTGAGGGGCCAGGCCGTGGATTGGTACGTGGCGTGCCATGATCATGGGGACCCCTGCCTGCAAACCCTGCAAGCTTTTTTGGGAGCCATCAACAACAGGTTCAGTGATCCGCTGGCGAGAACCACGGCTCGGGAGCAGTTGCGGGTGCTGACCCAGGGGATGCGCACAGTCATGGCGTACGTGGAAGAGTTCCAAGGCCTGGCAGGAAAGGTGGCAGAGTGGCCTGAGGCGATGCTGGTGGAGTACTTCAAGGATGGTTTGCGCCGGGACCTTTTTGAATGGAGCCTGCACCGTGAAGCCCCTGGCACTCTGCACGAATGGATCCAGCTGGCGGGGAAAGCCGAGGCTGCTCAGGCACAGCTGCGCAGACGCCGACTCAATGTACCCCAGACCACGAGGCCCAAAGAGGAGACTCGCCACACCCCGTTGCCCATGAGAGGGGGACGCAGCGCGTCTCAGGAGCGGATGACAGCGAAGCCCCACGGTTGCTTCGTCTGTGGCAAGACAGGCCATCGAGCCGCCACCTGTAGCCAGCGCAAAGCCGGGGAGCCTCGGAGAGCTTCCGGCGGAACGGCAAGGTTAGCAGAGGATGCGGTGTACTTAGATGGCCCTTGCTGCGAAGGGGTGAGTGCCGGCAAGGGGGTGGTGTTGAGCCCAACTTTGTTGCGAGTGGGGGGCCGCACCTTCAAATGCCAGGCCTTTATTGATTCTGGGTGCACTCAGAACTTGATAGCACCCCAGACATTGACTGAACTACAATGTGGGGTGGAATGCCTAACCACTCCCATTGCCTTCTCCCAGTTAGACGGGACAACGGCCACCGGTGGCCCCGCCACGGTAAAAACTAAACCCGTACTCTTGACTCTGGGACCTTGGGAGGGAGAGGTAGAATTCGTAGTGTCGCCCATTGTGGGCTATCAGGTGTTCTAAGGTATGCCCTGGCTAGCGCAAGCCAACCCCCAGATCGATTGGGTCTCCCAGAGAGTAAGCTTTCAGGAGAAGCCCCGAGAAGAGTGTCGGTTGGGGCGGGGCGCAAAACGTCCCCAGGGGTATCCCCCTCCATCAGTGGACTCCCTACAGAGTACCACAACTTCACCGATGTGTTTGACCCGGAAGGGGCATGTGCATTCCCGCCTAAGCGCCAGGTGGAATGTAAGCTAGAGATAGTGCCGGGGGGAACGTTGCCCAAGCCCAAGGTATACCCCATGTCCCGGGACGAAAGGGAGGAGCTGCGGAAGTTCTTGGATGAGTACGAAGCCAAAGGGTTCATAGAGAAATCCAACTCTTCTATAGGGGCCCCAGTGATGTTTCACAAAAAGAAGGACAGGTCCCTGAGGTTATGCACAGACTATAGGGGCCTCAATGCTGTCAGCACCACCAATAGGTACCCCTTGCCACTGATCAAGGACCTATTGCCCCAGTTGGCGGGAGGGAAGATCTTTACCAAGCTCGATTTAATTGATGCTTTTCATATGGTGAGGGTCCATCCTGGGGACAAATGGAAGACGGCGTTTGCCTGTTCATTCGGGCTCTACAAATGGGCCGTAATGCCATTCGGTTTGTCTGGAGCCCCCAGAATCTTCATGCAGCTCATTAACGAGGTTCTGCACCCCCCTACTTTACAAGGGGGTATATGTGTACCTAGATGATATTATTATAGTCTCTGCCACCAGGGGCCAGCATGTCAAGTTAGTGTGGGAGATCTTAAAGAGGCTGGGGGGGGGCAAACAGTTTGTGAAGTTAAGCAAGTGTGCTTTCCACCAGCCCCAGATAGACTTCTTGGGATATAGGATCTCCACAGAGGGAGTGACAATGGACCCAAGCAAGGTGGAGGATGTGTTACAGTGGAAAGCCCCTAAGACACGGAAATAGCTCCAGGCGTTTCTAGGCTTTGCCAACTTTTATAGGAACTTCATAAAATGGGTTCGCTGCCATAACTCTGCCCCTGACAAAGTTGCTAAAGACCAAGGGAAAGGGGGAGCCCCGCAAGTTGAGGTTGCCGGGGCCAAGCTGGCTTGGACAGCTAAATGTCAGGCAGCATTTGAGGCACTCAAGACCGCATTCACCAGCGAGCCCATACTGATCCATCCTGATGCAGGGGGCGGAGGAAGAGGAGAAGGCCATCCTGTCAGGAGCTGATGCCCACCGCTGCGGTTTCAACCGGTTGGATCCAGATCCTGCCATCGCCTAACAAACACCCAGGGAGACAAGAAAGGGCAGAAGGTTTTGGCAGGAAGGGGAAAAGGGCGGGAAGGCTGAGTGAATATAAGCCGAATGTGCACGCCTTTACCTCACTTCCAGCTTTGTATTGCATGACTATGGAGTAAAGTGTTTGAGACCTTACTATAGCTGTCTGTGTGGTTTTTTGGCACTTATCTTTGTATCCTGACACTGTTCTATGTAAAGTCCTATGTGTTTTGCCTATGGCAAGAGCCAGAATTTTCAGCTGGAGCCAGCCTTATATTTTAAGAACTGGAAACAAACCAGGTATTGTTATTACCATTGCTGATTGATCTTCTGTGCCACATATGCTCTCTTATGTGTAACTGTAGCCCTGGCGACCTATCATTGATTTATTTGGTCTGCAAGCTCTATTTTGGGATTAAGTTATACTGCAAGGTCTCATAGCTAAATTTAGCCAAATTTGGGATTTCCCCCACTCAATGATATACCACCTAGCCTGATGAATTTTGGAGGATTTAAGGACATCTGTGGTATTAAGGTAAAATAATTTATGTTTGTGGGTCCTTCATAAATTGAAATGGCTTCTTTTGTTTTTATTGTGATGTATGTATTTTCATCATGGTGTTTGTGTGTGCGTCATTTAGGATGTAAACACTGAATACACTCTGTATTTACACTCCTATTACACTTTAATTCACTGTGCCTTCCCTTCATATGATGTGTTTATCATAACATACTAATTCTATGAATTTATCAGTCTGACTCTTGCTTTCCTTTATGCACAGACATTGATATAAACATGGCATGCAATTTAATTCAACTTACTTTCCCCCGTTTATGAGTTTTTAAAAAGGATTTTTGCTTGACAATCAATTTTAATTCTCTTTCTGTTCCACCTTCTGCCTTTCCTTCAATCCGTACTATTTTTATGAAATTGTGATGGCAATGATAAAGATGATGATAAATAATAATGATTATGACTATTGCCAACCTCTGTCCCGAAATTCCTTCTTTTATAAGACTAGTTTAATGAATGTCAATGTGTAGTTCACCAAATAGTTACATTTGTCCCATTTCTTTTGTCTGTATTACAGTTTTTTTCTGTTTTGTTTTCTCTGATATAGAATTAGTGACCAGCAGTTCAACCAACATATCATCCCCATGGAAAACTGATTGAAACCTAATTCTTGCTCATTCTGCTTCAGTACTCTCCCACCCTCCTTCTGTCAGCCCCAGTATTCTGTTTCATGCAGTGTGGATGCTCCTTTCTTAGACCTCCTTCACCTTCTCCATTGGGTATGTGTTAGAAGTCTAATTACAGTACAAAATCTGAGTGTTTAAAGATGGTGATTGTTGTTGTTGCATGTCATCAAGTCAACTTCAACTTAGACTAACCTTATGAATAAGATAGTTCTCAGAGGACTTCCCAATATTTGTCATGCAAACTTAGGGTCATAACTTCCTTTATTGAATCAGTCCATTTCTAAAGTGGTTTTCCCCTTTGTCTATTTTTTTTTACTTTTCCTAATACTATTGAGTTTTCAAATGCATATTAATATGATATATCCAGGGGGCACCTTTGCAGACCTAGAGATTTCTAGTGAGGTGGAGTATAGTGTTTCTTTTTAGAAATCTCTAGGTTCTCTAGCATGTTTGGAGGAAGTTGACCATATAGGAAGGACATAGGAATTCCTATAGAGAACATTCTTAGTTAAATCTGCAAATAATCAAATTTGAAAAAGTCAAAACCACAAAAGAGGAAGGACAACTCGTGGCACCCCGTGTGCCCTCCATCCTCCCTCCATGATATGGTGGGAGTCGGATAGGGTGCTTGGGACCCTTTCCCTCCCCCATCAGGTGGCAGAAAGGATAACAACACACAACAACATGCATTAGCCCCACCGCCCTTTCTGCCATCACATGGCAAAAAGGGGAGGAAACTGCGGGTCGCTCTATTGAATCTACCCAAGCTCCACTTTCCTCCACATATGGAGGAGAAAGTGGCTTTCAGGACTTCCCCTCCAATTTGGCAGGAATGTGGGGAGGGCCTGCCATGTGTCATGTGATGGCACATGGCAGGCCCCATCCTTGCCACATCTAAAAGTGGCAAAATGTGGAAAAGTGCCCAGTGTGAAGAGGTCCTATGAGTTGTTTGTATGTCATCTTTTTGTAACTTGGATACTTTGTTCTTTGCCATCTGTTTGCACATTTACCCTGCTTATTTACTTTGATGGTAAAATGTCTAAACAGGTAAGATTTTGGGTTGTTATAGGTTTTTCGGGCTGTATGGCTGTAAGGACTCACCCCAGTTGGCTAGGCCGAAGCCTGTGAGGTCAGCCTATGTAAACAGTTTGGCATCCATCTTGAGAGGGAGTGTCCACAGGGCAGCCATTATGGGAAGGAATTGTTATAGAGGAGGAGTGAATTGGAACTCCTCTGGATGGAAACAGTATTGCTCTGGGATTGGCTAGAAAGCTGAGGGGAGGAGCCAAACCGGTTAAGAGGGAAAACTGTCTGCTGAAAGCAGGGAGTCTGAAGCAGTCTGTGCTCTGTAGCAGAAGCATCCAGTGATTTATCTGAGCGAAGGGTCAGGGAAGCTTACAGCTCTTAGTGTCAGAGGGGAAAGACTGGTGAAGCTGACAGAGTTTTGGAGCCTTTTAACGCTGACCAGTAGTAGTTAGTCAGGAAGCCTTGAAATCTCTTGATATAGAGATAGGAGGTTGGGTCAGGGACTGAAAGCTAACAGAGGAACTGTTAGAGAAGGGTTCGTTAGCGTGTTCGGACGGCCTGAGGAACTTCAGGCGGCTAACTATTCTAGTAAGTGGAAACTCACAGCTAATCAGGGAAGATGATAGTGTGAGGAAGATCTTTTGGGAACTAAGTTTTGAATATTTGAAGTTAACTGTGCCAAACAACCATTACGCTCTTTCAAGTTTAATGTAACCATTACGCATTTGTGCCTTTCTAAAGAAAACAGTTGAAACAATAAACATTTATCTGTTCATTTTAAAAACCAAGCCTCGTATAGTGCCATCTTTCACAAGAAGCCTCTACCTAGTGCCAGCGGTCTGAAAAGCCATTTGTTTTACCTCAGCACAACATCAAGCTGATGTTTGCCATTGAACCATAAGGGGGTTGGTTATAAGTAATTATATTATCTATAATAAATCCTTGGGTATTTACCCAAGGTTGGTGGCAGCGTTACCTAAAAAGGAAAAATATTATTGGGGTCAAACCATCTATATGTTATAATGGCCATGTTCCAGAAGCTCCCAACAGTTCCTCTCTTAGCACTGCTGGGGCTGTGATCTGAACAAATTCTGTATATGTATTATAGTGTATACTACATTTTCACTTATTTTTAAAAAGTATACTATTAAAATAGATTAGCATTACAGTTGGATGTTGTTAAAATATGCTTATTTTAACTTGCACGTTTATCTCTGTTGCTTTGGCTGTATCAGTTTTAGATGGCTTTATTCCTTCTGGACTTACTTATGTCAACTGACCAACCTCAAGAGGATGAGTACAATATCACACAGCTGTATAAGCATTTCTTCATTTTTCTTTATGAGCAGGCAATCATCTTGCCATTCTGTTCTTCCAGATGTTCAGAAAAATGTTGAGAAGCTATTTGATTAAAATTAAAATTAAGATTTTGGGTCCCCTTGACTATATGTGCAGGCTGCTTTTTGAGACCCCATATATCAGAACTCAGGAAACAACAAATTATAGAACTCCCCAGACATTACAACTAACAACAAGTTGTAATGTTTGTATGAGTCTTCTCCCATGCTCTGCCATACAGAAAGCACATGCACGGTTGGTAAAGATTACAGTGAAATGTACCTCGTTTTCTGGAGTACAACAGTCTAGAAAAATAATAATAATCACGATAATAATAATAATAATATTTTTATATTTTGTCTCTCATCACCATCTCCCCTAAGGGACTCAGTGTGGCTTACATGGGGACAAGACCAATCAAACAAAGCATTAAAACATAACATAGTCAAATTTATAAAAACAACATAAAAACAACACAATAGAACATCATCAATCAACCCAATAGACTGAAATGGCAATTGAATACTAGACTTGGATGGGCAGGGGCTTGTGAAATTGTGGAGCTGAGATATGTATTTTGTAGTTTTAATTGTTAATTTATATGGTTTTATATGATTGTTTTTATCTTATTATGATGTGTTGTATGTGGGCACTTGGTGCCGCTTGTTCACCGCCTCGAGTCGCCTTCGGGCTGAGAGAGGCAGTATAGAAGCATAGCAAATAAATAAATAAATAAATAAATAAAGTTGTGGTTGCAAGGGCAGGACAAATGGAGAAAGTGCAAAAGCCAGATCGTTTGGGCTAGAAGTTTGATTTAAAATCTATATGGCAAGGAACACCTGTAATCCTAATCTATTTTCTTAATAGTATTCTTTTTTTAAAGGTGTGAAAATGTAGTATATAATGAAAACATAATTATTTTCCATTCTATTGTTTGGATCTATTGTCATGATGCAGGGTCTCGGCCCGGCCCCTTAATTACACACACAGAGACGGTAATCAGCTAACTATTTATTGAATAATAAAAAACAGGTAAAAAGGAGAATTGTCCATAAAAGTATCAAAGTAGCAATAAAGGTAAAATGTTCTGAAGTAAATCCAAAGGCAACAGCTAGGCAAAGGCTCCGCAAAACAAAGCGGATCAAAAACAGACTTGGTCCGTGGCAAGGCAAACAAGGCAAAGTTCAAGAAAGCAAGCCCAAGAAACTTCTTGGCAAGGTACGAGCCGCAATCCTGGCTCCATGGATCTTCACTCGCTTCACTCCCTTCAGATCAGAAGTGGCAGAGTAACTGAGGATCCTTTCCCACAGGTCCTATACTTAATTTCCTTGGTGAGACCCCCGACGCTCTAGGCTGTGGCGCCAATCTGTGCTACGGGACCTAGCGCTTCTCTGGCGCTCTAGGCTACGGTGCCATTCTCTCCTGCTGGACTCAATGCTCTGTCTCCTTTCAAAGCTCCATTCTTGCCTCTCAGCACCTGGGTCGCTATCTTCATGAGAGCCTAACTCCCTTTCAGCTTCCATGGGCTCATCCTCCGCTGTTTCCCTGATCCTTTCCTGCGACCCGTAACCACCTGGTTTCTCATACTGATTATCGGAGTCAGCACTTTCAGTGTCAGCCTGACTTTCCCAGCTATCATAGCCATCAGGCCAGCCATCATCCCATGCCAAGCTCTCTGTGGGAGATGAAGGCCCAGCTAACTCATCATCCCCTTCCTCCATGTCCTCATCCGCCACAGCTGGCCCTAATGCAAGTGGGGACCCCCGGTGCCGCCCCCTGCCCCCAGGCACGAAAGGGAACTGGGTTGCTACACTATCCCCCCCTCAGGGCCCCTCCGAGGCCTCCCTCGAGGCTTGGGCTTGTCAGGATACTTGCAGTGGAAACGGGCAACAATGTCCAGGGCGTGGACATCCCGTGCCGGTGTCCAAGAACACTCTTCCGGTCCAAAACCCTTCCAGTCAATCATATACTCCAGCTTCCGGTATCTGATACGGGCATTCAGGATATCCTGTACCTCAAACTCCTCCTCCCCATCTCGCATCACAGGAGGCTGTGGCGGCTGCGTCACATCAGGCCGCACCCCCTTCGCCGGTCTCAGCAGGGAACGATGAAAGACTGGGTAGATCTTCATGTCCGCCGGAAGCTGTAGTTTGAAGGCAACAGGCCCCACACTCTCTAACACCTTGTAGGGTCCCAAAAATCTCGCATCAAGTTTGCGACAAGGTCTCTGCGTAGGCAAATTCTTGGTAGACAGCCAAACTTTGTCTCCCACTTGGATCTCAGGACCCTCTTGGCGTCGCCGATCAGCCATCCGCTTGTAATCCGCTTTGGCCTGGTCCAGTTGAGTGCGCAGCATCTCTTGCATTGCAGTGAGCTCCTGTAGCCAATCTTCTGCCGCTGGCACATCTCCGGATTGGTCTACAGGAGATAAGAACCTCGGGTGATGTCCATAGTGGGCAAAGAAAGGAGTCTCTTTGATGGATTCTTGCGTCGCATTGTTGTAAGCAAACTCCGCCAAAGACAACAATGACGCCCAATTGTTTTGCTGATAGTTCACATAGCACCGCAGATACTGTTCCAACGTGGCATTAACCTTTGAGTTTGCCCGTCGGTCTGGGGGTGATGAGCCGTAGACATCCGTGTCTCAATTCCCAGCAGCTTCTGAACAGCCCGCCAGAACTGGGAAGTGAATTGGCTGCCCCGATCTGTCACCTAACTCTGCGGAAGCCCATGTAACCGAAACACATGTTGCACAAACATATCAGCAGTCTCTTTGGCAGTAGGCACCCCTACACATGGGATGAAGTGACTCATCTTGGTGAGACAGTCCACTACGACCAAGATCGTGGTGAACCCCTTGGACTTTGGCAAGTCAGTGATGAAATCGGCTGAGATCATCTTCCATGGTGCGGAGGGGGTTGGGAGCGGTTGGAGCAAACCGGCCGGCTTGCCCCCTTGCTTCTTGGCTGACATAAGCCTCAATGTCCTTCCGCACTTTTGGCCACCAGAAGTCTCGAAGCACCAACTGTAGTGTTTTGAACAGCCCAAAGTATCCCGCGGCCCGGCTATCATGGCAAAGTTTGAGAATGTCCTCTCTCTCAGGCCCGGGGGAAACATATACACAGTCACGGCGGTACAACAAGCCGTTCTTTACTTGGAAAGGGAATTGCACCCTCTTGGTTAGCTGCGCTTGAACCCAAGGGTCTCCCTTCTGTTGAGTTTGAATCCGGTCACTCAGAGTTCTCTTGTCCCCCGGGTCCGGGTTGACCGCCGGGGGTGGCGCGGTGGCTTTACCAGTGGCGGCAAAGTTCTCCGCTTTCAGCAGCCGCGTCTCGGAGAGCCCTTCCCCTCCTCTGACATACTCTGGCTTCCAAGACAGTGCATCAGCTTGTTTGGTCTGCTTGGGAGTCACATAGTGAATGCGGAAATTGAATCTCTCAAAGAACAGAGACCATCTCTGCTGTCTCTGGTTCAATTTGCGCTGAGTCTTCAAGTGCTCCAAGTTCCAGTGGTCTGTGTGAACTTCCACCGGAAATTGGGCCCCTTCAAGTAGATGTCGCCAAACTTCAAAAGCTACCTTAATGGCTAGGAGCTCCTTCTCCCAAATGGTATAGTTCCTTTCCGGCGCCGTCAGTTGCCGGGAATAGTAAGCACAGGGCAATAAGTCTGTCCCCTGCGGCTGTAGCAGGATCGCTCCCACTGCTACATCCGATGCATCTGCTTGCACAATGAAAGGAGTGCAGGGGTTAGGGTGCTGCAGAAGCGGCTACGTGGTAAACAGCTGCTTCAACTTCCAGAACCCCGCGTCCGCATCCGATGTCCACCGGAACGGCACCTTTCCTCGCAAACACTGCGTGATGGGGTCGGCCCACCTGGCAAAGTCTGGGATGAACTTCCTGTAATAGTTGGCAAAGCCCAGGAATCTCTGAATGTCTTTTTTGCTGGCAGGAGCTTTCCAGTCTGCCACCGCTTGAACCTTAGTGTCATCCATGGCGATGCCTGTTGGAGAGATGCGGTAGCCCAGGAAGTCCACCTCGCGTAGATCAAATGTGCATTTCTCCAACTTTGCATAGAGACCGTGGTCTCTCAGCCGCTATAGCACCTCTTTCACATGGCGGTCGTGGGTCACCTGGTCAGGCGAAAAGATCAACAGGTCATCCAAATACACTGCCAGATAACGATCTAACAGATCTCGAAAGATATCATTCATGAAGTGTTGGAAGCAGGCGGGGGCATTGCACAAGCCGAATCCCATAACTCTGTATTCAAAACTTCCCCATTTAGTTTGGAAAGCGGTCTTCCATTCGTCGCCCTGACGAATACGCACCAGATTGTAAGCACCCCTCAGGTCCAATTTGGTGAAGACTTTAACTCCCCTCATCCGCTCTAACAACTCTGGGATCAATGGCAAGGAATATCGGTTCCGGATCGTGATCTTATTGAGCTCCCGATAGTCATTACACAGCCGTAGCTCCCCGGATTTCTTTTTGACAAACAGGATCGGTGCCCCGGCCGGGGACTGGGATGGCCGGATGAACCCCTTTCGCAGATTCTCATCCAAAAATTCCCAGAGAGCCTTTTGCTCTGGTTACGAGAGAGGGTAGAGTCTTCCACGAGGAATGGGTGCTCCGGGCTCTAACTCAATGGCGCAATCATAGGGCCAGTGGGGAGGCAGGCATTCGGCCTCCTTCTCGCTGAACACGTCCCAAAAACCAGCATACCTTTTGGGCAGGGTAGCTGCTTGTTCCACCTCCTGGGCCTGGCAAGCCCTAGCCGTCATGCAATGTCCGTGGCAATGTTCAGAAGAAAACTGCAACTGCCTTCTGGCCCAGGAGATCTGCGGGTCGTGTAGCGTCAGCCACACGATTCACAAGATTACTGGAAAGTCTGACAACTTAGTCACCAGGAAAGAAATGTCCTCTTTGTGGGAACTTGTCCACATCTTGGTAGGAGCAGTGTAGTGTTTCACTGCCCCAGCTTTTAGCTGCCTTCCGTCGATGGTTTGTACGCCCTTGGGCTCTTTTAGTTCATGAAACTGTAATCCGGCAGACTTAGCATAATCTGCATCAATGAAGTTGTTGGTGGCCCCTGAGTCAACCATGGCGTGCACCATCATCGGCCCCTTCTCCTGCGACCACAGGGCGACCATCACTAAGAACAACTGTCCAGTCTGGGGTTCTGGGGGAAGGTTAGCGACTGCGACCGAGTTAGCGAACCCGTTTAAACTCGGCTGACCCCTTCCCCCGCCGTCTGGATAGCTTCTTCGGCCTCTTGGGGCTCCTCGAAGGCGGCAGAGGCCCGAGGGGTCTTGCCGCGCGGCTTCTGGGGACATTCCTTGGAAAAATGCCAGGATCCTCCGCAGTACCAGCACAAATTTAGCCGCTGGCGCCATGCTTTCTTGGCGGCATCCACCTTTGGCCTCACATGCCCCAACTGCATGGGCTCCGGTTCATCCAAGGGCTGAGGAGCTGGCTCAAAGGGCCGGAACAGGGGACAGCTTGCCCCCGTCTCTTTGCGACCGGCCGGCCGCTCTCCGGATCCCTTATCCCACCGCCTCCTGGTCTGCAGTCCGGCCTCCACACGTATACTTAGAGTAATTGCCTCCTCCAGGTCGGCAGGCCGGGTGGCCCCTCTCAGGATCTCCTGCTGCATCTCTGGCGACAAGCCCTTCATATACTGGTAGCGCAAGGCTGCAGGGTTCCATTCTACTTGGGCAGCCAACACTCTGAACCGGGAAATGTACTGGGACAGGGGCATGTCTTTCATGGACAACCGGTCCAGCTCCCTCTCTGCCAGCTCGGCATTCACCGGGTCTCCCCAAGTCATCTTGATGGCATCTAAGAACGCTCTCACAGTAGCCACTTGGGGTGAAGCCGCCCTCAGCTGGGTCGTGGCCCAGGCTACTGTGGTCCCTTCTAGCAGGGTGTACACAAAGCCCACCTTGGCTCTTTCGCTGGCGAATTCTGCGTCCCGAAGTTCCATGTACATCTCACATTGTCCAATAAACACGTTGACCTGGGCCGGGTTGCCGCCAAACCGGCACGGAACAGTCAGGGAGGGATGTCGGCCTCTCGCCGACTCGTCTCCGCCGGCGCCTTCCGCGTCCCGTGGTGTGAAAAGGGGGTTCGTGGAGCTACTCGGCCAACTGTCACGATGCAGGGTCTCGGCCCGGCCCCTTAATCACACACACAGAGACGGTAATCAGCTAACTATTTATTGAATAATAAAAACAGGTAAAAAGGATAATTGTCCATAAAAGTATCAAAGTAGCAATAAAGGTAAAATGTTCTGAAGTAAATCCAAAGGCAACAACTAGGCAAAGGCTCCGCAAAACAAAGTGGATCAAAAACAGACTTGGTCCGTGGCAAGGCAAACAAGGCAAAGTTCAAGAAAGCAAGCCCAAGAAACTTCTTGGCAAGGTACGAGCCGCAATCCTGGCTCCATGGATCTTCACTCGCTTCACTCGCTTCAGATCAGAAGTGGCCGAGTAACTGAGGATCCTTCCCCACGGGTCCTATACTTAATTCCCTTGGTGAGACCCCCGACGCTCTAGGCTGTGGCGCCAATCTGTGCTACGGGACCTAGCGCTTCTCTGGCGCTCTAGGCTACGGTGCCATTCTCTCCTGCTGGACTCAATGCTCCGTCTCCTATCAAAGCTCCGTCTTTGCCTCCCAGCACCTGGGTCGCTATCTTCATGAGAGCCTAACTCCCTTTCAGCTTCCATGGGCTCATCCTCCGCTGTTTCCCTGATCCTTTCCTGTGACCCATAACCACCTGGTTTCTCATACTGATTATCGGAGTCAGCACTTTCAGTGTCAGCCTGACTTTCCCAGCTATCATAGCCATCAGGCCAGCCATCATCCCAGGCCAAGCTCTCTGTGGGAGATGAAGGCCCAGCTAACTCATCATCCCTCTCCTCCATGTCCTCATCAGCCACAGCTGGCCCTAATGCAAGTGGGACCCCCGGTGCCGCCCCCTGCCCCCCAGGCACGAAAGGGAACTGGGTTGCTACATCTATTCAACTGGTAAACTGCATGCTATCTTGTTGTATGCTAAAGAACTCACCAAACAACAACAACCACAACAATTTAATAATAATGAATTTGTTACCTGCCTATCCCTGCAACTTGAGGCGGGATACATAATTGACACAAGAGATAAAATACTATTAAAATTCATACAACAAGATACACAGAGTTAAAATACAAACTGAAATCCAATGATAAAATGCAGATTAAAATTCACAACTTACAATTGACTGGATAGGCCTGCTGGAAGGGTCTTCAATTGTATCATAAATTCTGACAGCTTATCTAGCTGTTGAAACTCTTCCGGCAGGTCATTCCACAGTCCTGAAGCGGTTGATAAAAAGGTCCTCTAGGTGAGGGTTGCCAGTTGAGTTCTGGCAGGCTGGAGTAGATGCTTCCCAGATGAGCTATGTATTTGAGGTGGATTGTATGGGAGAAGGCAATCCTATAGGTAACCTGGACCCAAACCATGTAGGACTTTAAAGGTTAAAACCAGCACTTTGTACTTTGCTTGGAAACTAATTGCCAATAATAGCAATAATACAAATCGAGCAACAACAAAAAGCAATACATTATAAGAAAGCATGACATGAATATATAAGATGCATGGAATTATTTTTTAAAACCTAGCTTTTAGATACAATATTCCAGATAATTATCCATTAAGTAAGTGGAATGTAAGGTGAAGTGACTATGGGAAGAAATCATTTCTCAAATCGGATCTCTACAAGCTACACAATACCCAAATTTCTCTCTGATTGTTAAAAGTCCACTTTGCTTCCAAGGGATTGAAAAGATATCAAGGACAATGGCAACAAGATGAATAAAACTTTTTTTCTTTTTTCTCTCTTTCTGTCTTTACCTTCTTCCTTTTAAAATAAATTCTCAGTTTTCTTTTCCTACTTTTCTATAATCATATTGTTCCACCATTTTCATGTAAATAAACAGGAGGATACTTTGATTTTCTCAAATTGACATATCTCTTTTCCTACTTTATTATAATCATATTGTTCCACCACTTTTTATGTAAATAAAACCTCTTTTTATGTTCAATAAAAATTAATTTTTTTAAAAAAAAACCTTAGAGAAAGTGTCTTCTTTCTGCTATTGCTTTTTACATTCAACTTGTGAATAATGGTGCAAATCAAAAGATGATAAAAGCATGTTAAAATCAATGGATGTGATTGAAGTGGGCACTTTTGATTTGCAGCTATTTCTTGAATTCTTACAGTTGAGGGCAGATATCTTTTCATATCTTATCTCCTAGAACCTACCAGCCAGTATTGCCCTCAGACATGTTTGCAGAGCATTATGGAAGGTGATCCATTACACATTGATTAATTAACCCAAGCAATGATGTTTGTGCCTTGTTGTGAATGGTGACTTTTAACTGCCATATTCTATACCAGTGGTTCTCAACTCCTAGAAATCCTAACAGTTGGTAAACTGGCTGGTATTTCTGGGAATTGTAGGCCAAAAACACCTGGGGGCTCACAGGTTGAGAACCACTGTTCTATACTGTTTGTATTTAAATTCCTTTTGATCTCTCTTTTTTAAAAAAAAATCCATTACCATTCAATTTGGTGTATGTGCAGGGTGCTAATACACACTGAAATAACACTTCACAACCACAACACATCTGTATGGAATACCTATGTTCTTGGAATATTTATACCCTACCCTTCAAGTATAAAGTTTCCCAGGGACCCTTGTAACTGATTAGCTTGACAGTTCTCTGACTTTATGCTTACTATCTAAATAAAACATGATACAGAAGTAAAAGGAAATGGTGTTGTGGAAAAGATCTTCAGTACTCTCAATTTCCCTGAGAGGCCACAGTATTGGCAGTTAGATCATGAAGGAAGGCATTATTACCAGTCCCTGAAGTCCAGGCATATGAAAATAGTTCTGGCAGTTCTCCTCTTTTAGAGGCCACTGCAGTGAAAGATTATTTATTTATCGTATCGTAAGAAAACCGAGTGTACAGTTGTAATGTTTTTTTTAAAGTCTAAAAACGTGGCATTATATTAAATGTCCTTTGACCAGTAGCTGGCCACTTGGAGTGTGCCTGGTGTTGCTATAAGAAGGTCCTCCATTGTGCATGTGGCAGGGCTCAGACAGCATTGTAATAGGTGGTCTGTGGTTTTCTCCACACTCGCATGCTGTGGACTCCACTTTCTGGCCCCATTTTTTAAGGTTGGCTCTGTATCTTGTGGTGCCACAGTGCAGTCTGTTCAGTGTCTTCCAAGTTGGCCAGCCTTCTGTGTGCCCAAGGGGGAGTCTCTCATCTGGTATCAGCTGGATGTGCAGTGAAAGCTGAAAGAAAGGAATTCTAAGAAGCCACTGGGTCAGGAATAATGGAACTGTTTACTTTTTAAGGTCATTTGGAACAGATGAACATTTGAGTATAAATAAATACACAATATTAATTATGGTTAATAATTATGATTTTTGGAAAGGGGGATCTGTAAGCAGAAACTGAATTTTATTTTAGATATCTTGGACTTGGTGTTCAAATTTCATGGAGACTGTTCATGGATAGTTGAAGTTCTCACAGTCCATGCAATCCCTGGTGTGTTTTTTCTAAATTTTAAACTTAGAGTCTGGTTGTATCAGCACTGGATATATTTTCAAAGATAGTTCCATCATTGTTGCATGGTGCAAAAATATAGGATTATTCAAAGCTCTCTTCTCTGGAGTTTATACAGAATTATTCTGTGAGATTCCTGTTAACAATCCCTGAAGATCTACCTGAATCTCTGCTGAGAGCCTAAAGAGAATTGCTTTCTGGAGAACTTGTACCAATATTGATCTAACCTTTTATTGACTCAAGTTGACTTCTTTGAATGAATCCCACTTGCTAACTTGCCAAATAAAGAACATCTACAAGTTTCATCATAGATCCTCTGGGTAAATTCAGCCAAAACTATACTGCATGTTCTTCCAACTATCTCCTCTACTAAGAATAAAATAGTTGCTTACAGAAAGCACCTATCTTTGCTTGAACACTATGATTTATACACTGTTATACAAATGTGTTATTACATATGGATTGATTTACAAAAAAAATGTACTGTATTAAACCTTCAACATTCTAACTATAGCTAGAAACCAGAAAGACAGATGGAGAGACTGTGCAAGGGAAATAAAATAGTGTCTTCTCTTTCGGTACTTCTATTGTACATGTTTTAATAGGGGAAGTGTTTATTGTGTTTATTGTGTCGTTAGTAATATAAAGTAGACATATATATATATATATCTCACATTTTTAGATATGGTTATTTTAGGTATGATATATTAAGCTAGTTTTGTATTTTGTATTTAATGTATGTATTTGCCTTCTTAAGATACACTCTGCATGATGTTTTTATATTTTGCATGCATAGAGATGGGCAATAACTATAAACAATAAAGTTAAAATAACAGTTACACATGTGCAGAACCACAAATTAGGGTTCTGTTATTTGAAAGTAACTCAGACTATCTCAGAACATCCCATGTGTGTTGTTTAGTCCACTGTAAAAAAAAGGGGGGGATGGGGGACTACAGCTCAGTTACAACTCTACCTAGAAAGGCTCTTCCAGCGAAATTCAAGTAAAGAGCATGTTATTCAGAGAAGCCAATGATCAAGCTGAAGAAGCTGGAGAAGTCTGAACTTGAAAATTAAAACAAAACAAAATAAAACAAACAAAAACTGACCAAGAGACAGCTGTGATCTCAATTTACCACAAAAGTGGGGTTCATGGAAGAGTGGAAGAAAGAAAGATGATGCTAAAACAGGACTATATCAAAGCTTCCACCTAGTCATGTGGGTGCCTTTGCTGATGTCATCATAGGGTGCCCATGATGGGTGGACCTCTCCTGGAGCTCTGAGGGCAGCTGCAGCGGTGACAGGGTGACACAACCATGAATCCCCCTTTCCCTGTGTGGCAAGAAAGTAATGAAGAAGTAGTCCTTTGAAGAACAATTATAATTCGGGACGAATTTCGTGAGAGAAAATAATTCCTTTTGTCCAGAAAATGGTATTCTATGCACATAAAATAATGAAAAACACCAATTTCCTGCAGAGGAAACAGATATTTTCAGAACACAACATGCAGTTTCATGTAGAGGAAATTGGGGTTTTCTGTGTCAGAAATTGATTGTATTTACATAGCTGTGTTATTTATTGCACAGATCCTGTTCTCTGCACAAGTAACCTTTCTCAGTGCAAAAATGCAATGCATATTTTTACATGCAGAATTACTCAAAGACTATGAAGATTCTGACTAATCTAGGATACTTTCCCAATACTTCTGAAACTCATTTTTTCCCAAATATGTAAAATAATATTTTCATCACTACTCTGAAGTTGGGGGGATTTTCTTTCAGAAGATCTCCTTGTGCCCATAAATAGGCCAATAAAAAGTAGAGCTGTTATAACACTGTGTGCTCTTCACTTGAATCTCAGTGTGCTACACCACACCATAGTATTGTTTTACATGAATAGGGGAAGAGTGAGGGACAGGAAGACTTCATGATTGCTGTGGTTCTTCCTGCAGCAATAACAAAGTTGTGATATGATATAATACATTTTGAAGGGGAAAAATGTGTAGTATGTAGTTCTAGGTAATTCTGGCAAGTACCTTAGAAACGATTAAAAGAGCCCTGCAAACTGTCTTTCTTCCCCAAATGTGCATTTTATTTTTCCCACAGAGAATGTCAATACAGGGGCACTGAAAATTGCCTTGCAAAACTATGGGATTGCATTGCCATCTCAGACTTAATAGTCACAGAATCCAAGAGCTTTGATATTGCTGTAAAAGTACTTGAACTCAGTGGTGCTGTCATAAAGCCATTTTCTATGGAACGTAACTGCTGAGAAAATGTAGAAAGGCTGTCCATGTTTTATATAACATTCTGAAGGTTTCAAGAGTGTGTTTGGACTGAATGGTAATCAATGGCTTTTGAAGCTTTATCTCGGAACAGCACTGTGGAGATCTTTCTCTACGTCATCTTTACTTTATTAAAATTCATTCTGACAGAATGTATTGCAGTGCTTTCAGTTTAAGCAAGTCCTTTTTGATATATAGTCACTCACTTCCTTCCCACAATCAGGCTTACTAGTTATTTCACAAAGCCTTTCTCTGAATGTCCAATGGTCAGGAGCCTGGGAGTTGAAGACCAAAACACCTAGAGGAACAAAGGTTGGGAACCACTTCTCTAGCAGAATAGTATTTACTAGGCTTGGTTGACAAGAAAAGGGTTCAAAACTCATTTCGGATTTAAGGGACAATGGTGGTTAGATTCTAAAGTCACTTCCTTTTTTTTTTAAATCAAAACTTTCCAAAACTTCTAAACTGCTTCATTAATGGCAGACACACATGCACAGTAGGAAAAAAATAGCACTGGCACTGGGGAAACTTCAGGGGATTCTCCCTCCCTCATTTTAGACCAAACCTGATGAAACTTGCTACATTGGTAGAACACATGGACCACTATTAGTTCACAAAATTTTATAGCCTTTGAATTATCCATGGATGTTTGGAAAATTTTCAATGTTTTTATAAAAAAAAACATTTTTCGTAATAAAGAAAATCTGTTCCTGGTTTGAAAGTGTTATTTCCTGATTCATTGGATGATCCTTACTTTGCAAGTAGTTGTTCTACTCCAGAAACTTTGTTTGTGTGGCACAAACCGTGTTAAATTGGTGGAGAACAGAAATCATAGTACAGAACCGATCAAGGGACATCTAGAATGACTTCCTTCTTCTGGGCAGAAAGGCACCATCCGAACTCTCCTGACATCCATATGCTTCCTCTACTGACTTGGAGGGGATTCTCAAGACATATCCATCCATTTATTCCTATTTGCAGATGCAATCAATCATTTTATTATTTTATCGTTACTTACTGACATAAAGTGCTGGCTGTGGCTGGCTAGTATGACTTCTTTGGGGTCAGGAACACAGTTTCCCTCCAAAGGGAAGGGATTCGGGTCTCAAGAGCACAAGACAACGAAACAACATAACACATGGGCAAGTAGGAACACATAAGAAAGAAACACAGAGCTTTTGGGACAATTGTATTTACATGAGAGACGTGATTTCCCAAAGCACCTTAGCAAGGCAGACTCCCCAGCACATCAATCCCAGGGGACAGTAAAGGGGGGGGGAGGGTGACGGAAGGAATGTCTTCAAGTTTTGATAGAATCAGGGCTGGAATGGCCCCACTAGAGGGCAAAGAAGAACCAGCTTCCTGCTAGGAAGTGAATAAGTTCCAAATTGCTATTGCGGTAGGTGGCTCCCGAGAGAGCACACTGCCCCCAGAACCAGGAGGTTGCAAGTTCGATCCCTGCCAGGGAAAAATGGCAAAAAAGAAAAATAATGGCAAATGGTGGCAAATAATGGCAAACATCAGCATGCAGGGCATGGGGAGCCAAGGTATACATTTTGCCAAAAATGAAGGTGTGGGGAGTTATGGAGGCTCCCTTTTTGTGGTGGACTGGCTGGCTGTAGCTAGCTTATAACCCAGTTCATGGCAATCAGGCCAAAGTGAAATAATTGGTTTTTCAGCAGTTATGTTCTCTTGGCTTTGCAAAAGTTGTTTATTGCTTTGCTGCCTTCTTTAGACACCTTTGTAGAATTTGTAGAATCAATCAGTTTAATTTATATTTAGATGAAGACTGCTACAGACAGCTATAATATTTTTGGGTCTTTCAGCCATTTCGGCTAATGAGCAGCAAGGCAGTTTGGGAAATGTAGTTGAACAGCAGGGCCTTTTGCAATCTCTATCATTGGGGGCCTGGCCTTCACAAACTACAACAATGGCTGTGCTTACCATGTCCATCTCATCCCTCCCTTGCATCACTGAGAGAGGGAAAGCATGACATTTTAAAACTTTTTTCGGCTTTACCAAAGTTGCTTAATGGTTGTGAAAATTAAAATAACCCTTCTTAGCTAAAACGTATGGCATAGGAGAGAAGAGGCACTGATGGAGCAGCAATCACATCCCATATGCTGCCATGTGACCTGGTAAGGAGGCAGCAAAGGCATTATTTTTCTTGTTTCTGTAATTATCTGCTATAGGAGAAATGAACTATGCTACTCAGGCATAGATTAGTGCTATGTTATTGAACTTGTCAAGGAAATGAAGTGATTATAATATAGCCTCTCCACCGTTCCCATTCCTTTGTACTGCTGGTGTGTTTTATTTTTCCTCACTTTATTGATAGAATATTGATAACATTGGCACCATTAAAGCTTTCTGGGGGCAGGTTAAGAGAGCCCAGATGACCTGACCAATGTCCCATTGGTGTCCTAGGACAATCGTACTAACCTGGTTATTGTCCCATAGTGTTCCTCCTATTTCGATCAACGCCAAAAACCACTCAGTCAACTAGCCCTGAGAATTTCATTACTCCCTAAACATGAAACAGTGCTGAGTTTTATATGTTAATGGCGCCTCTTGTGTTTTCTCATCTTCTCTGTTGTTCTTCCCCTTCACATTCATTGTTTACTCCTTGTAGTTATTCATTTAATGATTTTATCTTCAAAAATTGTGGAAGGAAAGCTCAAATATGCAAATAGTATCAGCAGAGAATCAAAGATTTGATTTGCCCCAGTCCTGATGACAGTCAAATGACTAAGTCCAAATGACTCATTAAGAAGCAAGGTGCATAATAGGGTTGGTATTTCGTATTAAGAAATTAAATCAGTTCGTATTAGATCTGTTCAAAATGCTAATTTTGAGGTTTTCCGCACTTGCCCCGCCAAACCGGAAGTAGACTTTGATTTACGCAACTTGAGGCTAGGAATTTGCGTAATTATTCTAATTAATTCTTAATTATGGTACTCACACACTTTCTCCCTGTCTTCTGCCCCTCGGTTCCTTCCCGCCTTCATTCATCTTCCTGCCCCGGCTGTTTCTTTTCCCCGCATTTTTATGAAGAAGTGGAAGTGACGCTTCCGCTGGGCATTCTGGGAAGTGTAGTCTCTTCCCTCTCCCCCCTCTCTCTCCTTCTCTCTGCAGGGCCCTGGCTCAAGGGAAGAAAGGCAGGCTCGGGGGGACTGGGAAGGGCAGGCCCTGCCCCCAAGGAGACCCAAACTTCCTGGTGGACGGAGCTGAGGCGAGTAGCGCGGGAGAATTGCAGAAAGAGAGAGAAAGAGACAGGAGGGGAGAATTGAAGGAAGAGGAGGGGGAGAGAAAGACAAGAAGATGGAGAGGAAAGGAGGAAGGAAGGAAAGGAGGCAGAGAGGAGGGAAGGCAGAGAGAAAGAAGGGAGGAGGGAGGGAGGAAGGGAGAGGAGGAGGAGAGAGAGAGAGAGAGAGAGAGAGTAAAGCACAGCTGGATTGCTGTGTGGGAGGGTCCAATGGAGAAGGAAAGCCTTTGCTTCTGCATGGCCGTGGCATGAAGGAAAATCCCAGCAGCTCCCAATTTCAAAGGTCTGTTTCCCCCCAGTATTCTCTATTGCTCATGGCAGTTCTCTGTGCCAAGTTTAGTTCTATTCCATTGCTGCTGGGAGTTCAGAGTGCTCTTTGATTGCAGAGAACTATAAATCCCAGCAGCTCCCAATTTCAAAGGTCTGCCCCCCCCCTCAAGAGGCCCCAGTATTCTCTATTGCTCAGGACAGTTCTCTGTGCCAACTTTGGCTCAATTCCATTGTTGGTGGAGTTCAAAATGCTCTTTGATTGTAGGTGAACTATAAACCCCAGCAGCTACAACTCCCAAATGACAAAATCAACCCCCCACAACTCCAACAGTGTTCAACTTTGGGTATATTAAGTATTTGTGCCAAATTTGGTCCAGATCCAGGATTGTTTGGGTTAAGAGTGCTTTCCAAATGTAGGTGAACTATATCTCCCCTAAATCACTGTCAATTCCTCCCAAAGCCCTCCAGTATTTTCAGTGGGTCATGTGTGTTCTGTGTGCCAATTTTGGTTCAATTCAATCACTGGTGGAGTTCACAATGCTCTTTGATTGTAAGTGAACTATAAATCCCAGCAACTACAACTCCCAAATGTCAAGGTCTATTTTCCCCAAACTCCATCTGAGTTGTTCACATTTGGGCATATTGAGTATTCATGCCAAGTTTGGTCCTGATCCATCACTTTTTGAGTCCACAGTGCTCTCTGGATGTAGGTGATCTGCAACTCCAACACTCAAGGTCAATTAACTATATGTATTACTGTGTTAGAGTGTCATTTTGTGTCATTTTTGTTGGTGGTGTGCCTTTGGATTTTTTTAATGTTAAAAGTGTGCCACAGCTCAAAAAAGGTTGGGAAACACTGTTCTAGTGTTTGTGAGTCTATGGTGCTTCCCCACTCAGGAGAAACACCACGCATTAGCGTTATTAATCACATTGTGCTTTTTCTCTATAATATTGTGGGATATAGCAAACTTGGCTTCATCCAACTTGTATATTCATGTGATGCTGCTTTTCTATTGACATGTGTTGCTGCTTATGCTTGTTCAAATACTTGCTATATTATTTACTTATATGATAGTGCTTTGAATACCTCTCAGATACCTGTATTTTGTGGTGTTATTGGGTACAATTAGCCACAATAGGCATCCCTTTGGAAGCCTACATTTTTGATAGTGAGATTACTACTTTACTGTTCTATGCCTTTTCATGTGTATGACATGTATTTTTGATGTATTTGTGCAATACAATATATACCAATATTGGCATTTACCTTTGCTTGTTTGATGTGTAACTGTCCATTCGCATACCTTCCCAGGACTAGTACCTTATGTGCCCAGATTTGTATTTCCATAGCCTACCCTGTGTTTTTTTGCTGGTCTTCAATTCCCACAATCCCTTTCTTTTGGGTCTAAGTGCCGAGGCTTCTGGGAATTGAAGTCCTTTTGCACTCTTCACGGAGATCTTCTGCTTCTGCCAGAGCTAGTACTCAGGAGTGGGGGGTTGTCTTCTCTATACAAATATTGATCTTTGACGCTGACAAAATTACCACCTGTCAGCTGACAGCTGCAAAAGGCCACCCTACTCGGATCTGCACACATTACTGCCAATATAACACATAGTCTGATTTGATGTGTACTACTAATCACTAATCTGATTTGATGTGTACTAATCTTGGCCTCCTTCACGCGCTTTCCCTCTGACCAAGCAGCAGGGCCGCACAGCACTGTGATATATGTCTGTACGTCACCCTGAAAAGCGATTTTGGAGAAGGTCGATACTCCTGTTACAAGAACCTCATGCTGTATAACTTGGTGGTACCATTTCTATATGCTATAAATCTACATCTCCAGTCAATTGCACTCCAAAGGTGAAGGGAAATGTTGCCCCTTGATTTTCCTGTGCTTAAAACAGTGTCAGACCTGTTTCCCTGCTTTGGACAATTTAGAACCAATTACAAAATTTTGTAATAGTTACTAATCAATAAAGAATTTTTTTGAATTTTTTTTGTAATTCATTACATTAAGCATCAAAAAAATCCCCCCCCCCCCCCATTTGTTTTTAGAACCACGATTTTGGGTTCTAAACCAACCCTAGTACATATATTTGCATAGTGTTGCTAAGCAGGCATCTAAATGGATTAAAATTAAGAGTTATTATATTGTTCACACTCTCAACCCACATTCCATAACAAATGCATTAATTCTTCTAGAACAATCATTACTTCATTTTTGTCCTATTCTCTATGTGCATGTGTGTGGATCCTGCTAACATTTTTAAAGGTGATTTCAGTCAGCATTTTTTTACTTTTACATTTTTTTTCCTAAGCAAGATGGGATCATATATTTTATTATACTGCTGGGTCAGAATATTAAATTAAGCCTTCAGAGTCATATAGCCTTAATTTGAGCGCTAGCTTCCTCCATGGGGATATTCACAATCCTCTCTTCATTTTAAAAATAATACAGATGACAATGCAGAAAATGATAATTTAAAACTTCAGTCATTACCACTTCCATTGAACTTGTTATACCATAAAATTAAACCAATGCCCTTCGCATGGTAGATAAGACCTAATTTTGTGTTGGTTATTAAATTCAGAAGAGGGTCCGTAGGTGAAAAGGACACATCTGTCTGCTTCCATACATTTCTTCCTCTTCTCATCTTTGTGTCCATTCCATGCCAACACCGGGAATGTGGCACAGCTGGTTGGGAGTCAGCTGCATAAGATCTCTACTGACCAGAAGGTCATGAGTTTAAGGCCTGCCCGGGTCGGGGTGAGCTCTCGATCAATTGTGTAGCTTGTTGTGTATATATGTTGCATTTCTATTGCATTGAATGTTTGCCTGTATATGTGCATTGTGATCCACTCTGAGTCCCCTGCGGGGTGAGAAGGGTGGAATATAAATGATGTTAATAAATAAATAAACTCCAAATGATATCTTACACAGATGATATCTAATGCAGTGGTTCTAAATCTGTGAGTCCCCAGGTGTTTTGGCCTACAGCTCCCAGAAATCCCAGCCAGTTTACCAGCTGTTACGATTTCTGGGGGTTGAAGGCCAAAACATCTGGAGACTCACAGGTTGAGAACCACTGATCTAATGTCCCCTTTGAACACATGCCCCCAAACTGCATGCCTCCTCACTGATAGATGTATGCCAACACTGACTAAGTCATGTTTGTGTATATTTTAGAATTGCATGTATTGATGTATGGGGTTTCTTTTTTGTGCCTTCTTTTTCAAATGTATGCATGTTGCTTAAATACTTGTTATTATATGGCACAACGTCCAACCCCTAACATGTATATTCTGAAAGACATTCCATCTTTTTCTGTAAGCAGTAGAAAGAGAAAACACATGTGTCCCATGAGAATCCATACTTCCCCAATCTATTTAAGATGTAAGGTCTGGGGGGAAATTTAACAGGGGCCAGAGAATTGTTACTAAACAAAATCAACAATATATGTTGATAAGGCAGGTTTTAAAGTTTCCTTTGCCCAAATCTGAAACTTAAAATGCAGACAATACAAAATGAGGATACTCACAATGAAACCCATATATGTTCTGATGCTGATGAAAAAGATTTGTTTTTCTCCCCTGATTTAAGAGGCAAAGGATGTGATGCTGTCTAGTGACACATGCAAGTGTTGTTGCGAAGTGACTGCTGTTTCAGCTATTCTTTAACACCAAACTTTGGCAAGATTGTGTCATTTTATTGGACATGGAACATACTATGATTATCCTTGACTCTGTCACCTTGAGAATGGATTGCTGCATTGTATTGTGCACAGAGTTGCAATAGAAAATTTAAAGAAGAGATAGAGAAAGAGCAATGTAAAAGACTAGTTCATCCACAGATCATAGCATGTGAGGAGGCTGTTTTACAAGATATCTTCTTTGTGTTTTACATGTAAATCCAGACAGAGGATTCCTGTTGCCTCTGTTCAAAAGTCATTTCCCTTCTTAATAGAACAAGGAAAAAGGAGGAAACATTGGGAAAATGTGGGAGCTTGCAAATAGAAGACAATGTTGAATGAGATCACATGCACATTATCTGCTGTGGCTCTTTTGCTTGATAGTCATTTGAGTTCGATTCCAAAGACCTTCCCAGATAACATAATATGTGGATGCTCAAGTCTCATTATAGACCAATGAAACAGTAAAATTGTGTCCTTTATATAAAATGGCAAAATCAAAGTTTGCTTTTTGAATTTTGGAATTTTTTTAAAAAAATCAAACCATGGATGGAGGATTCTGTGGATATTGCACTTTATCTGTCATAACTTCATCATATGGAATCTTGTAGTTTTGTTTTGCTTTTTTGTTTTTTGTTTTTTTCGCTTGGTTAAACATTAAATGAGTTCTCTGGCAGTAAATATTAAACTAAATTGAAAACCTCACAAAACCTCACATTTCTTTACATTGTTGCCATGATAGTCAAAATGGAATCACAGTGCTATAACCGTGTGTTGCGAAAGAATCCGGAAAGATTACAGAGGAAAAGCCTCCTTGAACATATTATAAAATAATAATTTTTTGCTTTTGTTTTCAACTAATTCACATTTCTGAATTTGGTACAGAGGTAGCCCAATGTATAGAACATTGGAGAAGGCCAGCCTTGAGTCTACCAAGAATGTGCACTACCAAGATTATATCCTCCATCTCTAGGAAATAGACATGATAGATGTTTGCAGTTAAAATGAAGTGATTAGTGTCCTTCAGTTTTGTCTAACACCTTCACAAAAGAGGGGATGTTGAAGTTTCTTTGATAATGTATTTGATTTTGCTCTGTGCAGGACAGGTTGGCAGATGAAACAGAATGAGGGAAAAAGAGGCAGGCAATTTCTATTCGAGGGAAAAATAAAATGGATGGAGATGATGATGATGGTTATTATTATTATTTATATCCCGCCTCCTCTCCCCAAGTGGATTTTGAGGTGGCTCATAAAAATACCAATATACCAAAAAAAAAACCCAGTATACATAATCACTCTCAAACTCAAGGATTAAATCAAACAAATAAAAAACAAATAAAAAAGGCCAGATCACAAAAGTTAAAATCAAAATCCAACAAACATTTTTTCTCAAAGAAGCATCTTGCTTGACCTTTTCTTTAAAGTGTGCAATCCTATGCAATCCTATACTTACTTAAAGTAATATGCTAGAAATATAGGATGCTTAAGACATCCTCCATCTTTCTTATTTCTAGGACTTTCTTGCTTTTTTCTGGAAACAAGATGTCTGTCTCTTCTTTCTCCCTCATACTGTCCTATCTATAAAGCTCTCCTGTCCAGAGTAGTCTGACGAAATAGGCTCAGTCCATCAAAGTTTTTACTACCGACATCTTTCTCTCAGGCCCCTTCCTTCTACACTGCCATAGATAATCCAGATTATCTGATTAGAACTGGATTGTAGACTCTGGCATTGTAGACTCATATATTCCAGTTCAAAGCAGATAGTGTGGAATATCTGATTTGATAATCTGGATTATATCTCAGTGTAGAAGGGTCTTCAGTTAGTCTCAAAGGTGTTTTAAAATTTATTTGCTAATCCAGGCTAATACAGCTATCTCTTTGAATACTTAAAGCTCTTTTGTGGGGCAGAGCTAAGCAGACGTGTGTGTGTGTGTGTGTGTGTGTGTGTGTGTGTGTCTATGCTGCAGAAAATATAAAATCACTTCTGTCTCAGGAAATGCGAGATGAACCCAATACCTGATATAGCAGGATACTTCTCTCAGCAGTTCTCTGGATATATCAATTTTAATGAGCTTCCAGTAATTTTCTACATTCTTAAATCATGTATTTTAGCAATTTTATGGCTAACTAATAATAAAGAGCTGACATCACTCCAAGCCATATTCTTCTGGTTCTCTCAATGTGAAGAGCGAACAAATGAAAAGGGGAAACTAGCAGGCTTCTGCAGTAAAACAATGGAACAGAACAAGGAGAAAAGAGTGCAATACTACAAAATGAAATAAGCTAGATAAGTGTGATGTCTTGGCCTAGCTTTTTCCCTCTTCTGTTTCATTTCCTTGTTTTGTTCTCCCTTTAGTGTGCACTTTTCCATTTGTGCTTAGTTTTAGGGGTGGATCTTAAAAAACCCCTTAGAGGCCTGGCTAGGTTGGTTTAGCCCTTTTGCCTCAGAACTTGTCTGAAAGGCTATTCCCTCCTTTTATTTTCTGTGTCAAGAGTTTTAGAGAAGGCCAGAAAATGTCTGGGTTCCTTGGTGTAAAGGCTCTAACTTTGTGAGGATCTGAATTCGAATCTGTGTTTTAAGTGTGGAGAGAATGTGAGGATTCGATCTCAGGGCTGTGACAGGGCAGAGTGTCCTACCAATGCCACCACAATATGTAAGGACTCTTTTAATTTTTCTCTTGCTGCCACCATATAATTTACTGTGCTTGGCTACCCACTAGGAGAGGGTTGTTTTCAAAGCTTGTGGGATAAAGAATCACTAGAAGAGATGTTTCAATCAAAGAACTACAAAGTTTATTCAAACAGAGGCTTAAGTGTAGAGGTTTCCAGAGTTCAAGAGCTTGGGTGGTTACAATATCTACACAGAGGCACTTTCTTAAGGTTACAATATCTAACTATGGAGATACAGCCTGCTACTATCACACTGCTCTCCTACAAACAATAACTCAGCAGTTTTCTACACTCTGCTGGTTCTTTAAATCAACCTGCTTCCCTAGCAGTTAAACACAGCTGCAATGCTACTGTCTCTCAAAGTAGATCCAGAGTCTTTTTAACACTCGCTGATAGCTGGTTAAAAACAGGCTCGCTAACTCTCTACACCCTTCTGCCTTCGCAGTTAACCACCAACTGATATAATTTTGAATCTCAAGATTCCAGAGCCACCCACAGGCTCCGCCTCCTGTTTCCACGGTAACAGAAACTCCCTGGAGGTTCTGTCCGCTAATATTCCCGTTAACCCTTTAAGGTTAGCTAAGTTCTACCCTTACAACACACACACACATATATATACACACTCTCTCTCTCTCTCTCTCTCTCTCTCTCTCTCTCTCACACACACACACACACACACACACACACACACATCAAACACATTTAAAACCTGTAACAAATAAATATGAGTTAATCACACTTGGCCTGGCAATCTAAACAGGCATTCTATACCACATATATACCACATATATACCACTTAGTGAATATAGCTTGTACATACCACCATAGCCTAGTACATGCCATCATAGCCTAGTATAGCTAGCATAGCTAGAACTGACCACCATAGCCTAGTACATACCACATACTCACTATAGCTTGTACTATACCACCAATATAGCTTGTATTCTTTGCCATATAGGTATTATAATTCTGTGTTTTACCATGTTAGTTCTGTATTATAGCAACAGCCAAGTATTTACCAATAATATAGTCCAGTACTTTACTCTCAATAGCCAAGTATTTTATCAAGTGACTTACCACAATTACAGTCAAGTATTTTACCTCATATTTTGCTAATATAGTCAAGTGTTTATTACCAGTGTAATTAAGTTCAATAATCAAACTTCGTCTTTGTAATACTTTATTTTGATTGAGTTCTTTATTTTCAAGAACTCTGACTGAAGTTAACTTTGCCTTTGTTTCCAGTAAACTTAATTGGTTAACTTTAATCCTGCCTCAAGAGTCTTTATTTTAAAGAACTGAAGTACATCAGAGGGTATACCAATAGCCACCGGGAATAGCCAGACATTGCCTGACAGTCAACGCTCCTCTTTGGTGCCCTCAATCAGGGCTGTTGTCATACTGCCTCTTGAGGCTTTTTTTGGTTCTTTTATTTTATTTTCTATTTTAATTTTCTGTATTTTACTGTGATTTCTTTTGATGTATGTGTGGGTATGTGTGTGCTGCTGGTTTCCCGCCCTCGGAAGCTCCAGAGTATAACCAATCACCATCTTGGAATCCTTCCACTCATGAGGACGTCAGCCTCCATCATGGTTTGCACATCGTCTTCTTGAATTTCCTTTCATTTTATTTTAGTGGGGTGTTTTGATGATTTTATAATAATTTTATTATAATAATATAATAAATAATATGATAAAATGTTATATTATATTATAATTTCAATATATTATAATGTCTATATATATACTATAATATAATAATTATATATTAATACTAATAATATATGAATAATTATTGATATATTATTATGTTGATATTAATGATGTTACTATATTAATATATTGTTATTTATTAATAAAAATATTATTAATAATAATATGATTATGGTATAATGTGTTGTTTATGCATTTGGCATTGGTGGTGTTGTAACACATTATAATACTGCCAATGATAATTTGATATAATAATTATATCGTGATATTATAATTTGTATATTTGTATTACATGCAATATTGCTAATCAATATTGGAATATGTTGTAGTGCAATATGATGTGTAGTGCTGATGTTGTGCTATGACAGTAATGTTATTTGTTGTTTTTTCAGTTTGCTGCAAACTGCTTCGACAATATTGTTTTATGTACATTGTAAGCCACTCTGGCAGTATTGTTGTTTCTGTAAGCCGCTCTGAGTCCCCTTCGGGGTTGAGAAGGACGGCATATAAATATAGTAAATAAATAAATAATGTTTTTAAAAGTTGATATAATTTACAATTAAAGTGTCAAACAAATATGTCAGTGAAGGAAACACACTTATGCTTGCCAAAACTGTTATTTTGGTGAATCAGCAGAACATATGTGCAGGATTAAAAGCAATTTCTACAAGGTCAAGACTTACCATGTACATTATGCCATATTTTTGTGGGCCCAACATGAGCACCATATTGGCTCTTTCTTCAAATTGTTTTTATGCATTTGGAACATGGTACAAAGATCCAGCCAAGAAGTAATATTTTTTCCCAGAAGGGGGTGGACTCCTGGAGTTTCCAGTTTTTGCAGTTGTGACAGTTTTTGGCATTCAGACAAGATACTGTTGAAGGGAGATGAAGATCATCATATTAAAGTAGGGATCACCTCAAAGGACCTCAGGGTATAGAAAACCAAGTTCAATCCTACTTCAGAGTGAATCATAGAATCATTGAGTTGGTAGAGACCTCGTGGGCCATCCAGTCCAACCCCCTGCCAAGAAGCAGAAATTCACATCTAAAACACCCCCAACAGATGGCCATCCAGCCTCTGTTTAAAAGCCTCCAAAGAAGGAGCCTCCACCACACTCTGGGGCAGAGAATTCCACTGTTGAACAGTTCTCATTATTAGGAAGTTCTTCCTAATGTTAAGATGGAATCTCCTTTCCTGTAGTTTGAAGCCATTGTTCCACGCCCTAGTCTTCAGGGCATCAGAAAACAAGCTTGCTCCCTCCTCCCTATGACTTCCTCTCACATATTTATACGTGGCCATCACGTCTCCTCTCAGCCTTCTCTTCTGCAGGCTGAAGAAGGCCCTATATCCAGGTAGTGGAGAAACCATACAATGGCTTTTGCTCAGGTAAAATACCAGGATTGCCACTCTATGCTATCCAAGCACATGGGTCAGAATATCATTGAATATTATCAGGAGGTAGGCTAACTAATCTCTGGATCTAGATCCATATTGGCATCAAGTTACCCTAATAAACTAATAAAGAGGAATAAGAACAAGACTGCTCTTAGAGTACTGCTAGTTTTAATATGCTGTAAATACTAGGCATGAGAAAAAAAGTTATGAAAATGAATTGTTTCGTAAGAAATTTGTAAGAAATGCTACTTTCGAGCTTTTCCGCACCTGGAATGCCAACCAGGAAGTGGACTTAATTTTTCGAACTTTGGGGCCCAGGATTTTCTTAAGTATCGTTATTACGTCGTAAGGGGGGGCATAAGGGGGGGCACCCTCCTTCTCTCTCACCACCCTTCCGCCTCCCTTGCCAATATTATGGCAAGGCAAGCCCTAAACTCGCTCCTTCGCTCGGCTGGAAGGAAGCCTGGAAAAAATGTAAACAGAGAGGATTACTCAGAAGTAAATCTGCAAAGGAGGGCACTTTGGATGAAGGGCCCTTCTTTGTGGATTTACTTCTGAGTAATCCTCTGTTTACATTTTTCCAGGCTTCCTGCCTCTCCTGCCTGCCAGCCAGGATCTAAGGCATCAAAGAGTATTGGGGTGAGAAACCAACCTAATGTATAATACAATGAATGCTACTGTAAGTGCCACTGCCTAATATTATAAGTAATCCAACTGGTCATACCTACATTCCATGCACATGCAATAATACAGCAGTAATAACAATAACAAGAGGTAAAATTCAAACCGAAGTATTCTGACTGGTCTCTCCTCATGCGGTGCAAACGGGGCTCGGGAAATTAGCCCGGGGGGAAAGCCAGCGTTTTCTGCTTGGGAGCACACACATACATATTCTTGGGAGGGGGATTTGCTGCAGAATCTTCTCTATGAGGCCGGGATTCTGCCGCAAATCCCCCCCACAGAATATGTATGTGTGTGCACCCAAGCAGCAAATGCTGTCTTTTCCCGGACTAATTTCCCGGGCTCACCGAGAAGTGCCCGGTTGCACCGCATGAGGCAGGGACCAGTCAGAATACTGTTTGAATTTTACCTATTCTTATACCCATTGTTATTACTGCTGTATTATTGCATGTGCATAGAATGTAGGTATATGACCAGCCTGGGCAAACTTGGGCCCTCGCTCCCTGGGGATCGGGGTGAGAGGCAGCGAGGAGCCAGGGGGGGGTCCTCCTTTTCTTTTGCTGCTTCCAAGAATAGAATACCCCCTCCCTCCCTCCTTCCCTCCCTCCTTCCTATTTGGAGAGTCCCATCTAGAATTCAGTGTGATTTATTCAAGTTTTGGCCTACAACTCCCAGAAATCCCAGCCAATTTACCAGCTGTTAGGATTTCTGGGAGTTGTAGGCCAAAACCATCTGGAATGCGCATGCTCTGGCATACGAATTACTAACAAATTTCGTTAGTAATTAAGTTACATTTTAGAACTTTTTGGGAATTTTTTTGTAAGTCTTTGATATACTAATCAAAAAAAATCCCCCCCCCAATTAGATTTACGATTTGCTATTTTTTGGTTCTAAACCATGCCTAGTAGATACACCACGGGGAAGTAGAGAATACTAATAGTATGAACACAAGAACCCTTGGTGAATAATAATATCAAGGTTGTAATGCAGAGTAAATCTAGTGCATACAGAAGTCACTACTACAATATACATAGTGCAATATAAGAGGCAAAGGCAATATCACGCCATAAACAAAAATAATCCGATACATACGGAAATGTAGATACAAGCCGCTGGCAGTCCCGAACCAAAGATACAAAGGCAATGGAGTTCAATGTAAAGAGTTAAGGGAATGATGAGATTCGATGGGAGAAGGTGAGTAATTCCAGGGGAAAGCAACATAAAAGCTAAAAATTCCCAAGCAACGCCCGCGGCTATGCGCTCAAAGGCGTGCTATTTGTAATCCAAGCCCGGGGTTCGGTGCCACGATGATGTGTACGGAGTAGTGCTTCCAAAGGTGTATCCAGGACGCAGGGCGCACCGCGACGATCCGTTTCGCCGATTTACGGCTTCCTCAAGCGGTCAGTAAATGTAGAGCATACATCGATGCGTCACAGGGAGAAGGCATATAAAGTGTATCATACACAATGAAAATTCTATAATAAAATGCATAAAGACATATATGGGTCATTAACTACAGCACATAACCAAACAAAGGAAACAATTTGGCCCATCTTGGTACATACCATGCCAAACAGAGAATAACAGGCGTGATCATCCCTGAGGACCCGAAGGTAAGTGGGCTGAGGACAGTATAGCCTAAATAGCATATACACAATGTATCACAGCTGCTGATTATGTGAGAAGGGCGTGCAACAACAGGGGCTCGTTCAGGCCGAGTGGATATTCTGTTTTGAGTAGGCTGATTAGACGTGTTTCACATCGGAACAGGTGATCGTGGTTGTTGCCATGAGGATGAATCGGAACTCTCTCAAGCGCTGTAAATTTTAAGGAGTCCGGTGCATGTTTCAACTGGAGAAAATGTTTATAGAGGATAGAATTGTCCATCTGATGGCGGATTCTAGAACGGTGTTCAGCCACCCTGGTCCGAAGGGGCCGGGACGACTGACCTATATAAATAAGGCCACACCCACAAATTAATGCGTAGACGCAATTCTCCAAGGAACAATTGGACTTATGTCTGATTTGAAAAGGTCTACTCTGGTGTACGGACTGAATAGTGCAATCAGTATAGACCTGTTTACACGAAGTGCACCCCCCACAGGGTCTACATCCCGGTCTTAAGATGCTGCGAATCGGGGGCTTTTGGAGTGAGGAGTGTACCAGGAGGTCCTTGATATTGGATGTGCGCTTGTGCGCAACCAGAGGAAATTGTTCAAAGGGTTTAATCTCTGGAAGAATGTCCCAATATTTCTTGATGATGCTAACAATTTGTTTGGTGTGGGGGGTGTTGGTCACCGGCCACACAATCCTATCCATATTAGTTTTTTGTTTGGGAATGAACAAGGTACTCCTCTTCTGTTTGTCGACCCTCTGTTTGGCTCTGGTCACGATGTGTTTGGGGTATCCACGGTCATATAGAAGGCCCGAGATCCTGGTGGCTGCTAATTCAAAATCAAGTTGGGAAGTCGAATTTCGTTTGGCCCTTAAAAATTGGGAATAAGGCAAGCTGTTTTTCAAAGGAATAGAATGGTAACTGGAGTAATGTAATAATGAGTTTTACTCTGCATTACAACCTTGATATTATTCACCAAGGGTTCTTGTGTTCATACTACTAGTTTTAATATGCTGTCATCTTATTTATTTATTTATTTATTTATTATTCATTCTTGTATGCTGCCACTCCTCGGGGGCTTGGAGCGGCTTAGAAAAGCAGCATAACTAGAAACAGCATAAAATAGATAAAACAACAGGTAATTAACTAATCTAAAATTAAACTAGACTAAACTAGCAGAATAGCAAAATCAATTCAGCAGTCGAATGCCAGCTTGAAGAGATGGGTTTTGCAGGCCCTGCAGAAGGTGGGCAACTTTTGCAGGGCACGCACTTCAGCTGGCAATGTGTTCCAAATGTTCGGGGCCACCACAGAGAAGGCCCTATCTCTGGATAGGTAAGGGGCCTGCCGCAGATGGAAAAACACGGTTTTGGTGACAGTGGAGGCCTGGGCCTCCATTGACAGCAAAGGATGGAAAACAACCCCGAGACTTTTTACTAACGATGACTTTTTACTAACCCTCAATCTGCTGGCACGCAGCCATCCAGTGACAGCCTCAAGGCACTAATGGAAACAAGAGGGTACGGAGTCTGGTTGGCCTTCCATCTTCAGAACAAGCTGGGTGTCATCAGCGTACTGATAACATTCCAGTCCGAAACTTCGAACCAGCTTAGCAAGTGGTCGCATGTAGATATTAAATAACAAAGGGGAGAGTATAGCTCCTTGAGGGATACTGCAATTTAGAGGAGCCCTCTCGAAGGTCAACCCCCCCCCCCCCCTTTCCACTCGCTGTCCCCGGTTGTGAAGGAAGGACAACAGCCTTTTCAGAGCTGTTCCCCTAACTCCAACAACGGCAAGGCGGTGGGCCAAAAGGTTGTAATCGACCGTATCAAAAGCTGTTGTGAGATCTAATAACATAAGCAGCGTTGATCCGCCTTTGTCAAGCTGGCAACGAAGCTGATCCGAAATGGCGACCAACACAGTCTCCGTCCCATGCCCCGAACGGAAGCCAGACTGGAAGGGGTCTAACCTGGCTGTTTCTTCCAGGAACTGCTGCAACTGCCCCGCTATCACCCTCTCAATCACCTTGCCCAGGAACGAAAGATTCGATACTGGGCGGTAACTGGAAGGAACCGATCGATCTAAATTCGGTTTCTTCAGTAGCGGGGAGACCACTGCCTCTTTTAAACTCTCTGGAAAGACTCCTTGCTCAAGGCAGCCATTTATTATCTTCAACAGAGGGTCACGTAGTCCCTCCAAGCAAGCTTTCATTAGCCAGGAGGGACACGGATCGAGGGAGCAAGTGATCGGTCTAGCTGCTGCCAGCAATTCGTCAACAGCCCCTGCATCCAGTGGAGAAAATCGATCAAGGATGGGCCCAGCAAGAGGCCACAGAGTCTCAAATTCACTAACTGTATCAATGGTAGCAGGGAGTGAAATAACTCTGGAAAGCCTCAGCTGTAAGGGCCTGATCGTCATTGTTTGGGACGGTAGGGACCGTCGTCAGTGAACAAATTATTTTAAACAATTTAGCTGGGCATGAGTTTGCAGACGCTATTAACGAGGAGTAATACAATTGTTTTGCCTCGATGATAGCATGCTCATAGGTTTCCATAAATACCTTATAAGCTGATCTCGATGCTTTGTCACGAACCTCCCGCCACACACCCTCAAGCCATCTTTTTTCCCGTTTCAGCAGTCGAAGTTCCTCGGTAAACCAGGGAGATCGGTTCTGGCGGGGTTGGAGTGGGCGCCGAGGGGTGATCTCGTCAAGTGCAGTAGACCATCTGATGTTCCATGTGTCCACTTGCTCCTTGACCGAGTCGCTGACAGGCTCTAGATCCCTCAGAGCATTCAGGAACCTGTTGGGTTCCATGAGTCTCCTTGGGCGAACCCAAATTGGTTTGACGCCCTTGCAGGGAGGGTGGGTCAGCTCTAACTGGACTCTCAGAGCGTGGTGATCCGACCATGGGATCTTCCAATTTTCCTAAAATCCCATTGTATTCCTAGCTATTTATCCAGGAGCATTACATTTTTAAAATTGCTCAGAAACAATATTTTTGTTTCTGAGGTTATAGAGCTAACTGAAGTCAAAAATGTTTTTAAACATATCCAGAGTAACCAACTTGATAGGTCTCCATACTGTTGCATTATCTTGTGGTTTCCTCAAGGCTTTGTCATCACATTGACCTTTTCTCTACATTTAGGCCATTCCAATATAAGTCAAAAGATCCAAACTGAGAAACTGTGATATTTCTTCTAAAAAGAGAGAAATTAGTGGAAAGGGAAACAGTCAGAGCTGCTGCATATGAATTCAATCAATTATTTATTTCATTATGTTATGTGGGGCCATAGGTCCCAAGCCATTGCTTCCAGTACACCATACACACACAAAGCTAAACATGATTCCACATAGATCCCCTACCCCTTTATATTCATATATACAGGGATAGACAATAATGTGGAATGGAGAAAAATTTCCACCTGCAGTATGCCCAGGTCCACTACACTTCCCAAGAGCACTAGAATACATTACATCCATTTCTGTTATCCTTTTGATGTGGACATTTATTAAGTTACATAAGGAATTCGAGGAAAGATAATATGGTGGAAGTAATGCAATGTGGATGTATAAAACTGGTGACATAAAATGCAAGTGTTAGTCATTCAAGTAACATTATTTGCAATGGAATGTACCCAGATTTCACTTCATTAGTTACTCAAGGAAGGATGACTTGGACAGGGCAAAAGTTTGCCAGCAATTCCCCTTGCAATTTCAGTTCCATTCCTTCTCAAGAAAAGAAAAATCTCTTCAAAGGAAGAAGTGTTTCATTTAGGACAAGCGGAAAAAAACACCTCATAAAACACCTCTCATTTTCACTCAGCCCTGATTTCAATATCAAAATAGACATGCATTTATGAGTTCTTAAATTGAAGTAAGTTTCTGCATGGTCTTTCTTCTATTTCCATAATAAAGGAAACCTTGATCTAGTTCACTGTGTGTGTGAATTGAATATATTTTGAATTTCTTTATGTCAAAGCAATTTTTTTCTATTACTAGCATAACTAATTTCCTCCAGAGTGTTGCTTTGTTTTGGTAACACACTGATTTTCTATAAGAAGAAGGCTTCACTTCACCATTGAGACTTATTAACTAGAAAATAAAAGAATAATACCTATAACTCTAAAGGGAGACTAGACTAAGCATTAAGAAATCATTTAACAATCATAACTTATTGTCACAAGAAGTTGTTATTTTTTACTGTTTCTTGACATTCCTATGTTCTTCTGAAAACCATCTATATCACCTGTGGTATGATCCCATGTATATTTTCATGTATAGACTCATGCCGAATATTTATAGCATTAAAGTTCTATTTTTCTTCAGACCCCATTTTTAACCACATGGTAGTCATTAGACTTTTTCACAGATCTATTTCCTTCAGAATCTTCTGTACCCTTGGGAGAATGTAATGGTAAGGGCCCTCCCAGTATGAAAACCCACCTGCAGTGAGAACAAGCAGGAGCTGATCTTGGCTCCTCCTCTGCTTTTCAGCATCACAATTTAATTTTTTATATTAATCCTAGCAAACAAAAAAACACCTCATTTCCTGAAAACTACTACCAGTTACCTCTTCTTTAGAGTAGAAACAGCTGAAAGAAAGCATTAAACAAAAAAGGAAGGATATTGAAGTGTTCCAGGAGAAAAGAGGGCTTTTTAAGGAAGCCCAGGGAAAATAGCTCCAGAAGGTCATGACTCTTCCTTACCTGGAAGTGGAGAAGGCTCCTTTAAATGCCTTGGAAAGAGTGCATGGCATGGTACAGGCCCATAAGAGAAAGCGCATGCACCTGCCTGCAGGACCTCTAGAGTAGAAACAGCTTTAAGAAGCCTCCTTTAAATGTCTTGGAAAGAGTGTGTTTCAGGCACGGGAGAGAAAGTGGGCATGCCTACCAGCAGCACCTCTACTCTAGAGTAGCAGATTTAAAGTCTCTTTAAAGCATGTGTGCCTGCCTTCAAGCACCTTTCCTCTAGAGCAGGGGTGCTCACACTTTTTCAGCATGGGAGCTACTGATTAAAAAACCAAGTCCCAAAGATCACCTACCCAGAAATGTAAAACGTATAACTATTTTCTTATTTATTTATTTATTTATTTATATTTATTATTCATTTTTATGTACCCCTCCTTCCAGCAGGCTCGGGGCAGTTTACATAAAATGAAGTTATAAAACATCAACATTTCAATTTAATAACAACAATATAAAACAGAGCATAAAAATACATCCAACCACCCCATTTCTCCCACACTGCCATATTACCACACATATTATCAGCCAGAAAGTAAGAAGAGAGACTTTTGAACTGCAAGGCCATTTAATACTCAGCAAGGTAAACAAAGGGGCATGCAAAAATACATCCAACCACCCCATTTCTCCCACATTTCCATATTCCCCAACATATATTTCTCAAGGAACAAAGCAAGCAGAGAGGCTTTGGAGCTAAAAGGCCATTTTTAAACATTAAAAATAAACAAAGAGACATGCCACAGAACAATCAAGCACCCACCCCAAAGTAAAAAGACCGACCTTTGAGATGCGGTAAGGAAATGACCCCAAAGCGTCCTTCTTCTCCTCCTCCGTCATTGCTCCTAGTTCCACGCCGCCAGCATGTGTGCTGCCTCCAAGAGCTCACGAGAAGTCCGAGAGGCAGAATGGGCGCTTCTGCGCATGCGCAAGGGGCCAGCCATGCATCGCGTCATCCAGGCCTGCCCCCTTTGGTCTCCTACGACTCTGAGTGGCTGGAGAAGGACGGAGGGGGGAGGAGGAATCCAAAAGAGGGGGCCCTTTCTGCCTCTTGGACTCTGCAGCTTTTGAAGGTGGCGCGCGAGCAGGGAGCGGGAAGGAGCAATGACGGAGGACTTCTTTGCAGCGTGCAGGGGCGCATGAAGAGGACAAACTGCGAAAAACCTGGTCAGGGGCCTGAAGATCACCAGGATGAAGCCCAAAGATCACCTTGGTGATCCCGATCACCATTCTGAGCACCCCTGCTCTAGAGTAACAGCTTTAAAGACTCCTTAAAGTGTGCAGGCCTTAATGGAGGAAAAGCTTGCAGTACTTTTCCTCCACTAAGAAGTCATCCTTGATTTTATTCTGATGACTAGCATAAATACCCAGTGTTGTCTGGATGTCATTGGGACTACTGCCTGCCTACTTTCTCCCTTCTCCAGCTCTAGGACAGCCTACCTCAAAATGTCTCCATGGCAAAATGGCAATGATGGACATACTCTCTTTGGGGGCCTATCCTTCCTTCCTTCATCTCTTCCTTTCCCCTCATAAACATCACCTTTCTCTCCCAGTGACATCGTAGTTAGTTACTGAAAAGGACATTCAAGTGCCACCTCGGAGTTGGTTGAGGTAGGCAGGATTTCCCTGGGTACTGGTTGTGGGGGGTCGGGAGCAGGTCAGGGTTTTGCCCTCCCTTCTGCTCGAGATCCCCGTGTACAACTGGTGGGCCACTGTGTGATACAGAATGCTGGACTAGATGGGCTGAGGTCCGATTCAGCATGGCTCTTCTTATGTTCTTATGTAGAGGACAACACCACCTAACAGCAACCAATCCAGTGATATCACAGAGGGTCATTTCAACTACCAACTGTCTCAGAGGGCCACTTTACCAGAAACAGCCTTTGTGGTATAAAAAGCCAGACAAGCATTCTGTGAGAGGGAGGGAGGGAGAGAGGATATTAACATTGATACAAAGAAAGATGTCTTTAAACTTTATTGAAGTAAATCAAAGAAGCAGCAATCAGATGCAAATACAGTGTCCCTCAATCTAAAGGAAGTTAGTTTACCTCAAAAAAACCCCCTAAAATTTGAGTTAGGTGTTAATAATATTTCCAAGGTAGTTGGATTATTTTAACAAGTTTCCAGACACTTAGGGACCGGAGAGTTCTGGCACACCATCTTAACTATAGTGTTGCATGTCTCATTGGCATTAACTGATCAGTCTTAGCGTCAACATAAATTAGTTTCCTTGAAGCAGAGAGATAATACACAGCTGATGACTCATATGAATTGGATATGTTTCTTTCACAATGCCAACACAGATTTCTGAAATTGAAGTGAAGAGCTTCAGTCCAATCCATGCAATATTCTCCTCTGTGAATAACCAGCAAAACTTAATATTGCTATTCAGGGTAGGTATCCTATTCCTATTCAAGGCACACATCACATTCATGAAGACATTTATCTGTGTAATCACTACACCAGGTGGAATAAACTGATTGATAACATTCATCTAGCTACCAAAAATGAAATAGGTTTCACAGGTCACAATATTCAGCTAGACTGAATGGCTCTCCTGATTATTCATTAATTAGGAAATGAAGCAAATGATTACTTAAGAGATACATTTTGCAAAACATTGGTAATTTTAGTGTCTTCCGGCAGAACAATCCAAGCCTAATATTAATCTACAAGGGTCATACATTATATAATTTCAAAAATCCATAGAGTTGGTTTGAAAAATATTTGGAAGATTTTCTTTATTAACAAAGAAACTAAGAGAGATTAATGTGAATTTCAGATATTTTAAGAAGAGTTGCCAAAATACACAGGTTTTTTTTCATTCTTTGTATGAAAAGAACTTAAGATTTTTTAATGAAAAATAACATATAATAGAAAATAAAACTGAAATATTTGTCCACCCAGATGTAAGACTCTGGGTATTTTAAAGTCTGGTTTTCAATCTTTATGTATTTAAACATGTTGGTACTAACTAAAAGTTCCTATTTCTGATGTAGGGACCAATATAATCCACCATTCATGTGTGTCCACAGATCAAACACCTCTTCTACTCCATCTTCTGCAGAATGGTCTTTCTGGAGTTTTCTTTTTCATCTTCATGTTAGCAGATGCAAAGGTGGCTGCAAAGAAAGATTTCTTTGCTGCTCACCTTGCTGCAGAGAAGGTTTTCAAATTAAGCTCTAGCCTGTGTTCAGTCAGATTCTCTTTGAGTCTTCTGCCAACATTGCTCTAGTCTCTGTTTCACTAGTAGAAAAATAGTCAGAAAAGTTAAGGCTGAGAACTGATTCAGGTATTCCAAGAGAGGTTTGGGTCTAGGTTTGGAGTAAGAGGAAAAACAAAACAAAATAGTTGGACAACTGTGTAGAGGAGATTGTGAGCTGAGAGAGAAGTCAGAACTATTTACTTTGCCTTAGGATGATCAGTCAGATACAAATACAATAAATAATATGTTAGAAGTATTACAGCCCATAATAGACCAAGAAGTAATGTAAGAACACATAGTTTATCTAAACACAGGCTTCCAGGACTGGATGAACGGTTTCTATGGAAACTAAAGTACCTGCAGATATAATCAGATATTCTGTTGATAATATTCAAAACTTTTGGGAGAACAGGAGAGGTTCCAGTAGATGGGAGGAAAGTAAATGTTTTATCTTTGTATAAAAAGGTAAAAAAGAAACCCAAAGCGAATACTAATCAGCTACTTAATATCAATACCAGAAACAATTCTAATACAGAAAAAGAAACAGTCTGTGATCTCTTAGTAACAAATGTTGTCATTACTAAAACATAACTTTTTTCTCAAAAACAAGTCTTCCTGGACAAAACTTATCTTTCTTTTTCATAGACTTACAAGTGAAGTAAATGAAAGCATGCTAGTGGATGTAGTATATCTTGACTTGAGTATGATTTTTAATGTTACCATGATTTTTTTAAGACATCTGGGAAAATTTGATCTTTGACTATGTTACTATTCTGAGTGCTTTGAACTGGTTAATGGATCAGTCCCAAAGGGTGCTCACAATTTTCTTCATCCTGGAGATATGTGATGATTGGTATGCCATGGGGATCTGTGCTAGGCCTGGTGTTGTTCAACATCTTTATCAAGGACTTGGATGATGGAATAGATTACATGTTATCAAATTTAAAGACAACTGAAAATTAACATGTGTAACAAATATAACAGGAAACAGAATTCAAAAATTGATCTTGATAGTTCATTGTACTGAACCAAAATTAATAAAATTCCCACAAGGTTAAATGTTGGGAAGAGAAAGTAAAATACAGAAGTATAAGACGGATGGCATCTGGGCTTTAAAGGAATACATATCAGTAGACAACAAGCTACACATGAATTAACTGACTGACACTGGTCAAAAAGTCTGTAGAATTCTAGGTTGCATCCACAGGAGTATAGTGACCAGACTGGTAAAATAATAAAACCATTCTATTATGCATTGGTTAGACATCAGTTGGAATACAGTCTTCAGTTCTGGACAGCGCAGTTCTAGGAGTCCTTTGACAAACTAGATCACTTTCAGAGGAGAATGAGCAAAATGGTGAAAGGTCAGGTAGCCATTTCCTGTGAAGAGCAGCTAAGGAAGCAGAATATATATACCTTGAAAAATATTTACATTTTTGGTTGGATGTCTTCTTGAAGATTAAAACATGATCCACTCGATACAAACCGTGAGGAAAGGGATTCCATCTATACATTAGGAAAACTTCTGTTTTACATTAGAATGAACTACCTTAGACATTCCCATACATTAGGAAAACTTCCAGATTTAACATCTATTTTACAGTAGAATGAACTACCTTGGAGGATAATGGAGTCTTCTTCAAAGGAGTTCTTTAACCAGGGGTTGAATGGTCATTTATTTAGAATATTTTAGCTGTTTTGGTGGTGAATCTACACTGACCACTTAATGTTCTGTACTGACTCTACAGCAACCACGACGATAACCAAACACACCCAGATGAATCTGCTGTATGCCATGTTGACATCCAGATGGGCCAATATTGCATTAGTCTTGCCATACTGTTATTCTTCTGTACACATTGCTGTTGCTCCTCACCAGCCATAATGCTCTTAGTAAATACTGGGCTGTCGCCTGTTGCATTGCTGATATCATAATGAAGAGTGGATCCGACATCACAAATGTGACCACAGTAGCAAGCCAACAGGGAGTGCCAGTGGCCACACTGGGACAAGTCATGTTTTTACCTGTGTAGATCAGCATAGGGAGATGATGATGATATGGTGTCCATCTGGGAAGAGAATTGTGCAGATCTTAATCTGATCCAGTTGTTCAGACACCTGCCACCTCCAGGCCAACTCAGCAGTTGGCCATGTAGGTGGTGATAATGATGCAGATAACCCCACTCTGGATCAGCATAATCATTTCTAGCATGTGTAAATCCCCCCCCCCTCTCTCTCACACACATTCATTAAGTGTATGCTTGTTGAGTCCAGACATGCCTAGGGACTGGAATGTGAATGTATGATTTTATTTTAAATATATTTTTTCTTGTAGTTAAACCACTTGCACATATTTGTAAACACAAACATGTGTTTCTTCTTCCTTCTGGTATATTGGCATTTGCATGTGGATCTAGGGAAGTAGAAAACACATGATATGCCAAGACAGGAGATTGAATACAAAACTGTGAAAAATGGTCAGGAATAACACGGGCGCACACACAAACCTGGAGACAAGGATTCAAATCCCCACTCAGACAAGGAAATGCACTTGGGTGACCCTAGGCACTTGGGAAACCCCTTTTAAAACAAAACTTGCCAAGAAGAACCTGTGATTGGGGCACCTTAGTTGTCATAAGTTGGAAATGGCTTGAAGGCACACAACAACATACTTAGCTAGGATGTACTATTTGGCAAATACATTGCTCAGAATTCTGAAGGGCATGGAAAAATAGAAGGAGTGTGGCCTCCAGATCCCCATGAGGGTATTTGCTTGAGAGGTTTGGGGCCACTTTTGAAAATAATTTGGAGTCTATCAGCTGAATAGCACTGGCTGTGCAAGAGATGTGGAGTGCAACTACACTTACTGGAATAATTCAGAGAACTGTATTCTGGGGTGCCCCAATGCAGCACAGAAACATGCCTGGAACTCCTCGGGTATTTAGTCAGTCCTCTGGGCTGAAAGTGTACTGGTGCCACCACTGACACTGTTTTACCATACAAAGCAGGTCCTTGACACAACCTTGCTGCCAACATCACTTCTGGTGAGGTCACAATAGAGCACCACCATCATCTGACTAGCTAGTGACACAAAGGACAATGAATTAGACATGTCAATTCAATCAATCAATCAATTTGTATTACTTACTTAGTCACCTTCCACCAGCGGTGCTCTGGGCAACTTACAACATAAAACCAATAAAACACTTTGAAATAATTACAATTAAAACAACTAATCAAACACTCTGCCAAAGAGCCAAGTCTTCAGTGCTACAGTAAAGCATCTCAGTTCGTGCATGGCTTGGATGTCGGGTGGCAGAGAGTTCCACAGTTTTGGGGCGGAGGCTGAGAAAGCTCTCGGCCTAGTGACCTCCAGGCGGATTTCTCTAGGGCCCGGTATATGGAGGAGATTCTCTTGGGAAGATCGAGGTGTCCACTGGGGTTGATAGGGGGAGAGGCAGTCCCTAAGGTACATTGGCCCCTGGCCATACAAGGCCTGAAAGGTCAATACCAGCACCTTGTAGGAGATCTGGAATTCGATCAGTAACCAATGCAGCTGACACAGATTAGGTGTTATATGACATCCCACAGGGGTTCCTGTAAGGAGCCTGGCAGCTGCATTTTGAACTATACGAAGTTTCCCATTCACTGACAAAGGAAGGCCAACGTATAGAGCGTTACAGTAGTCCAGTCTTGAGGTGACTGTGGCATGGATCACTGTGGCTAAGGACTCCCAGGAAAGATAGGGCGCCAGCCACCTAGCCTGGCGAAGATGGAAAAACGCCTGTTTGCTGACGGTGGAGACCTGGGCCTCCATCGTCAGCAAGATGTCCAAAATGACACCTAGGCTTTTCACGGTGGCAGATGGAACAAGAGGGTAGGCAACAGTCGCTCCACTCCCACAGGGCAGCCAGACCACAGGATCTCCATCTTAGTTGGATTCACCCTCAGCCTGCTAACATGCAGCTATCCAGTCATGGCTTCAAGGCATAGAGTGAAATTATCGGGTACTGAAACTGCCCCGGTCTCCAAATGCAGAAGGAGCTGAGTGTCATAAGCATACTGATAACACTCCAGTCCGATACTCCATACCAGCTGAGTGAGCGGTCGAACGTAGATGTTAAATAAAAGAGGGGAAAGGATAGTCCCTTGACGTACCCCACAATAGAGGGGGCAACTCTCGGAGACTTGTCCCATCCACTCAACTCACTGTTCCCAGTACTGGAGGAATGAGCTGAACCAATTAAGGGCCAGCCCTCAGACTTCGGACGCAATGAGGTGGTGTATCAACAGATCATAATTGACAGTATCAAACACTGCAGTGAGATCAAGAAGCACTAGCAGCGCCGATCCACCTCTGTTGAGCTGGCAACGGAGCTGGTCTGTGATGGCAACCAGAACAGTCTCGGTCCCATGCCCAGAACGGAAACCGAACTGGAAGGGGTCTAAGCCGGCTGTGTCATCCAAGGATTGCTGGAGCTGCCCCGCTACTGCCCGCTCAGTTATCTTGCCCAAAAATGAAAGATTCAAGACTGGGCAGTAATTGGCAGGAACTGAGGGGTCTAAGCTCAGCTTCTTCAGCAGGGGGCGGACTACTGCCTCTCTAAGCCCATCTGGGAAAACTCCTTGTTCAAGGGAGCCATTGATTATATTCATCAGAAAACCATCCAAGCAGTCCTTGACCAGCCAGGAGGGGCATGGATTGAGGGAGCAAGTGGTCAGTTTAGCAGCAGCAAGGATGTTGTCGACAGCTTCTACGTCCAGCAGGACGAACCGGCTGAGGGCAGGCCCAGCGGGCGGCCATGGTGCCTCAAGCTCACTTACTGTATCAATCATGAGGGGCAACTCTTGACGGAGCAAAGCAATCTTATTCACAAAGAACTTTTGAAATGCCTCAGCTCTGATAGCCGAATCAACCGAATTTTGGACCAAGGGGGCCGGATTGGTCATCAAACAAACTATTTAAAAAAATTGCGCTGGGCGCGATCTAGCAGAAGCTATTAAAGAGGTGTTATATACTTTTTGACACTTTTAGTAAAAACGAATGATTTTGGAATAACCTTGGTTATTCTAAATTAATTAAATATCCCATTCGATCCGGGTCTTCCCAAAAGGGGCTGTGGAGCCCAAAGGTCTGAGATGGCACCCAGCCCCTCCCCCAGCTCTTTAAAAAATCTGGGCCACCATTAAAGTGGTCCTTGTATCCTCCTGGCACATAGAAATGATGCACCGAGAGGATGCAAGGACCACCTTAATGGGGGACCAGTAAGTTTTTTAAGTTTTAAGGGTTGTTTTGGGGGGCTTTGGGGTGGCTGCATGCCATCCTGGTAATTACCTAAGCGAGAGGGGAGTGGGATCTCTACCCGGACCTTCAGAGTTGAGTAGTCAGACCATGGTACCTCTACAACTGAGGATAAGACCATCCGCATTCCAGTGAACATTTGATTGTATCAGATCCAGTCCAATCCCCGCCTCACAATCATTGTGATCCCTTCATAACTTCCTAGAAGTGCTGGAGTAAATTCTGGTCACCCTTGTTATCGGTTAACATCTGGAAGCAGAATTTCTGCTGCAAAACTTGTCATATGAACTCCCTCAGCAATTGTAAGATAAGTCTGATTTAAACATGGTGAAAATAACAGGATAGCAAAATAACAATGACAACAACAAAAACCCACATAAACAAAAGAACACATTAAGAAAAAGAGTGCTTGAGTGGAAATCCCCAGGCCTCTAGCTCTGTGAAACAGAGATAGGTTGAGAAAAATAATTATCTCCTCAGAAGCAATAAAATTGCTTTAGCCCAGCATTGGTGCATAATTCATCTCCTCAATAATCAAATTCTGACTTCTGAGAAGCTCTTGAATGGTCATCCTGGTGTCAAATGCTTGTGCTCCTGGAAGCTAATCCTCTTAGAGACAATTTGCATCTCATAATAGATAATCAGCCACATGCCACTCTCACTTCATTGCGACAGAGGAGAACCTCATTACTCTGATTGTCATGATAATAGAAAAGGGTAAAATCACTAAGGGTAGCAAACTTGTGTGTTTCTGTGTTTCAAAAAGCACTATCACCGTTTAAACACAAACCTCCTGGTTTTCACCTCTAAATATGAGTCTTCAGAAATGAAGTTGTGCTCTTCAGTCAGGTGACTTTTATAATGGAATTATACGTATTTGCAAACTTTGTCCTGAGCTACAGAAGATCAAGATATGCCATATTTATTTATTTATTTATTTATTATTCGATCTTATATTCCGCTCCTACCTGCAGGCTCGGGGCGGATTACAACATACAGTAAAAACATGCTGCGCGTAACAGAGCAAGCAGCCATACAATACATATAAGAGCATAAAAACAGTGTACAATAAAATCAGAGGAATTCCAACTTCTAGGTCTCGAGGCATAGGGCCCACCAAGACAGACCAGCTTAATCAAAAGCCAGTCTGAAGAGGGCAGTTTTGCAAGCCCTTCGGAACGGGGCAAGCTCTGGATCACTCGAGTGGCATCTGGAAGAGAGTTCCACCACACTGGGGCCACCACAGAGAAAGCTCTCTGCCTAGTTGTGGATAGATGGCAGGAGCGGATCGATGGAACAAGTAACAGATTCTGTTCTTCTGAACGTAATGATCTTGGGGGAACATACGGGGCAAGGCGGTCCCTCAGGTACGCAAGCCCTAGACCGTGTAAGGCCTTAAAGGTTAAAACCAACACCTTGAAGGCAATTTGGTACTCTATAGGAAGCCAGTGCAGTTGCCGGAGAATGGGGGTGATGTGCGCCCTCACTGATGCTCCCACCAGCAAGCGAGCAGCGGCATTCTGCACCAACTTTTTTTTTTGGTTGTTTATTGGAAGAAAATAATATATTTGAACAGATTATAATAGTCTATTGTAGGCATAGATTATAATGAACATAATTCCTGTGTTATCTATTCACATTCTTTACAGAACATTCATAATTACGTTTTTTTTATTTTTCTCCCACCTCCCCCCACCCCCCTCCCTATCCCTCCCACCACTTCTTCTTTATATATTTATTTTTAACCACGAACACAACCTTTGAAATCTCTGTACAATATCTGGACTGGCTTCTCCTTCTTCTAACCATTTCATATAAGTCCCCCATTTCTCTTTAATTTCTTCTGTTATATCTATCTGTGAATCTTCTTGGTTTATACATGCAATGATATCAGATTGTACTTGTTCAAATAAGTAGTTATTCCAATTTTCCAGAATCCATTTTTTTTCATCTCTCCATCCCCATGCTATTACTGCTTTTCCTGCTAGGATCATTGCTTTAAATAACTCTTGGTCCTTTGCAGCAATGTTTTTATTCCCTGTGACTGCCATTAGTAAAAATTCCATATTAGCTTGAGTTGTTATTTTGAAGAGTTTCCCAATTTTCCTCATTATTTTATTCCAGAAATCTTTTGCAATTATACAGTCCCACCACATGTGTGCATACCAGCCCTTCTCAGCTTTGCAGTGCCAACACAATGGGCTTAATCCTGTTCCCATATTTGCTAATTGAGCTGGTGTCCTGTACCATTTCCAAATAAATTTCCTTTCTAGTTCTTTATATTTTTCCATTTTAATTTTATTTACCCCCTTCTTCCACTCCTCAATATTTTGTTTTGTAAGTGTCCCTTCCTTCTGCCATTTATTTTGTAATGATCTGACTATATATTCCTCATCTTTTATCATTGTTTTATATATTACTCCTACCAAGCCTTTCACTGCCTTCTGTCCTTTCAGCAATATACTTTCAACCACATTTTCTTTACCTAAACATTCTCCATATCTCCCCTGTTTAAGCTTATTGCAAAGGCCTAATACTTTTATCCAGTTTCTGTTACCCATTTCTATTAACCTATCCGTGGGAGTCAGCTGTCCATTTATATCATACATATCCTTAATGCAACAATATCCTTTGTCTTTCAGATCTTTCCACCAAATGGGGCCAAACTCTTTCCCGTATAGACTTTCTAGGGGTGTCCACTTTATTATATCCGGCATCCACAGTGGTTTCCATTTTTTCCATATTTTAATGCCAGTCTTCTAGGGCCTCTGGTTTTTTTTTATGGTAGCCCCTATATTTCCTGTAAAAATCCCAAATTTTCCCTCTCCATTATTAACTGCGTCTTCTACTTTGCACCATTTTTCTTCTCTCCTTAAACTGTTTTCTATCAATGCCTTTAGTTGAAATGCTTCGTAATACATTTCCAAATTTGGTAGTCCCCATCCTAATTCTTTCTGGTGTGTATAATATACTTTGTTTGAGATTCTGGGTTTCTTTTCGTTCAATATCCATTCTCTAATAGTCTTGTCCCAAGTTTTTATTTGTTTTGGATTAATTTCTATTGGGAGAACCTGAAATAAATACATTATTTTTGGGATTAAAAACATTTTTGCTGCTTTTCTTTTACTAAAGATGCTTAGATTTTTTTTCCTTCCATTTTTTCATGGTCTTAAGAATTTTTTTCCATGCCGCCTTATAGTTACTCTTCTTCATCTTATCTATATTTCTTTGCAATATCACTCCCAAATATTTTATTTTTTCTTTTCCCATGCCAATTTCAGTTATTCTATCTATTTCCTCTTTTTCGGATTTACTTACTTTAAAGTACATGATTTCTGATTTCTTTATATTGACCCTTAATCCTGTATTTCTTTCATAGTCACTTAGTATAATTTTTAATTCCTTTATTCCTTCTACGGGGTTAGATAATATCACCAAAAGATCATCCACAAAAAGGTTTAATTTGGCCTCCAGTTCCTTGCCCATTTTACATCCCTCGATCCTTACACTGTTTCTTATTCTGTCAGCTACCACCTCCATTCCCAGAACAAAGAGCAGCGGTGACGGGGCATCCTTGTCTTACTCCCCTCTGAATTGGGAATTCCTCTGATGTTCCTTCATTTATTCTGACTACCGCCGATCCTTTTCTGTATAGTTCTTTAGTTGCTATGAGAAATGAATCACCTACCCCAAATTTTTTCATGACCTCCCACAAAAATTCATGATTTATTGAGTCAAAAGCCTTATGTATGTCTAGTTTCAAAAGGGCTAGTTTCTTCTTTTTCTTGTGTTCCATTATATTCAAAATATTTCTGATTGGATGTCCAATATATCTGTTTTTAATGAATCCATATTGGTCTGTTTTTATTAATTTTGATAATACTTTTTCTAGTCTGTTAGATAAAATTTTTGCAAATATTTTATAGTCCTGGTTTAATAAACTAATTGGTCTGTAAGAACCTGTCTCTTTTGGGTCTTTCTGTGGTTTCAGTATAACTATAATTTCAGCTTTCCTCCAGGTGTCAGGTGCTTTTCCTCCTTTCAGAATATTATTAAATAATGTATGTAGCTCAGGACTCAGGATTTCTATGAATTCCTTGTAGTATTCAGCTGTGTATCCATCCATTCCTGGGGATTTTGCTTTCTTTAATTTTTTTATTACTCCTTTTATTTCTTCTATTGAGATCTCTGAATTTAATAATTGTTTCTCTTCCTCGTCTAATTTTATATCTATTACTTCTTCTAATTGGCCCTTATTACCTTCACTATACAGCCCCTGATAAAATGTGGCAAAAGCTTCTCTTATTCGTGTTGAATTGTGTGTTAATTTATTATTTTGCATTCTTATGGCCTTAATCCTCTGTTTTTCTTTTTTATCCCTCAAATATTTTGCTAACCTTTTCAGTGACTTTATATTAGGTCTTTGGAATTCATTTTTAACTAATTTCTCTCTTTTCCACATTGTAAAGAGGTCTAACTCATCTAGGTCTTCTTTCAACTTCCTTATTTTGTCTTGGGTCTGCACCTTATATTGGGCCTGTTGTTGTTTTTGGAGAGCTTCCAATTCTTCAATCTTTTCCCTTCTCTTCCTACAGTATTCCCCTTTTCTTAATTTTTCTAGCATGATAAGGTGGCCACTTATTACAGCTTTACCTGCATCCCATATTATGCTTCCTGGGGCTGAACCACTATTTTCTTTAAAATAGTTTTGGATTTGTTTAGTTATGTATTCTTTATCCTCTTTCCTCCATAGAATTGAACTGTTATATTTCCATGTTTTATTTCTTGGTTCTGAGTTAATTTCTATCTCAATTTGTATTGGGGCATGGTCTGAAATCCAAATCCCATGTGTTTGTATGTTTTTTATCTTTAATTCATTGGATTCCCTCAACATAATAAAGTCTATGCGTGTGTATTTTTTATGTCTGTGAGAATAATACGTAGGTTGGGCCTTTTTGTTAGCTATCTCAAAAGCATCTCTCAATCCCCATTTACTTAATTTGATTGAGTTGTGTTGAGTTATATCTAGGTTGAAATCTCCCATTAAAATAGTTTCTCCTTCGTAGAAGTTTTGCAGTTTCTTCATAGCTTTTTCCAGGAATTGTTTTTGACCCTGATTTGGGCAGTAAATATTTGCTATTGTAAATTTTTTGTCCTTTATTTTTACTTTTAAGAATATGTATCTCCCTTGTCTATCTCCCAATTGATCTAGAACCTGAATATCTGTATTTTTCCTCATTAGAATCGCTGTTCCCCTTGATCTATTAGTCCCTTTAGCCAAAGCAACTGTTTCCCACAGACCTGAGCTCAGAATGGGTTGCTTATCATTTTCCCAGTGAACTTCTTGTAAACAGAGAAAGTGGGCTCCTTCTGATCTGGCCAGATTTAGTAGTCTAAATTTTTTAACCTTCCCGGTTTTTCCTGACAGTCCATTTACATTTACACTTATACAAATAATCCTAGGAGATCCCATAGTCATTCAAGATATTCAAAACAAGTCTCATTTTGTGTGCGTGGAAATTAATTTTACTTATGCTTTTGTGGTTTCCCCTTCCCCCATCAGGTAGAGACGTTACGTATGGGAGAAATCCTCCCTGTCTCTCCTTGTGCATTTGGCTTATTGCGTTACCACCATTCCCCTCCCCTCCATATTTAGCCTTCTCTACATCTTTTTTTAGCTCATCCAACAAAACATATCCATACTATACAGCTATAATGGTTAGCACAGATTACAGTCTTACTATCACATTCAGACTTTTTTTTTTACTCATTAAGTAACTCTTGTGATTCATTTCTCCGGCTTCTTTTTCCTCTCTTTTGCAAAGCCAGTCCTTCAAGACTCTGCGAAGAGCTTTCTTCGGGATCTTCTGGGTCCTCCTCAATACTGCTTAATTCTTCGTGGGCGGAGCCTTCAATTCCCAGCTGTTCCATTAACTTCATGGCTTCATCAGAATTTTTTGCTCTAAATCTTCTCCCGTCCTTGAAGATTATAATTGTTGCAGGGTATCCCCAGGAGAATCTGATCCCTTTTTCAAATAGTTTTTTAGTAAAAGGAGCCATTTTTTTTCTTTCCTGGACAGTCTCTGTAGAAAAGTCTTGTTTCACCCTGACCACATTGTCCTTGTATTTCAAATCCTTTATCTTTTTAAGCTTCTTATAGACTTGTTCCTTCATCTTTTCTGTAGAAAAGGCGACCACTATCTCTTTTGGGAATCCAGACCTCGCCCCCGGTCTGTAAATTCTGTGGGCTCGCTCAACGTCTGACTCTTTAATTGAAATATTGAGGTTTGTGAGCCAGTTCACCAGCTGTGTTTCCATATCTTTTGGGTTCATCGACTCACTCTCAGGAATCCCCATTAGTCTCAAATTACGCCTTCTCAGCCGGTCTTCCTGTTGACTCACGCGGCGAATCAACTGACTGACTTTGCTTTCGTTTTCCTCTGCTTTCTTTTGAGCTTCCAAAGCAGTTTTTTTTACTACTTTGACTTCATCTTTTATCTCCTTCATTTCTTTCTGAAGTGAACGTAAATCACCCCTAATATTCCTCTCCACTGAAGCCAGAGAGTCATTAATCTGCTGACTTAGTTCGCGGAGGTTGCGCGCCATCTTATCTGTCTTCTCAAGGCACCCGGTCAAACAAACAATATTCCTTTTACAGGCTCAGAGACAGTCTCACACAGACTCTCAACCAGGAATGTTTAGCCTTCTGGTGCACTACACTTGAGGATAGCAAAATGGCTTTGTTGTTTTGTTTTCTTACCCTTTGGGTGAGCTATAAATCTCTTCTTCGGGGAGAGGAGTTTTCGGTGCGTCCAGCTACTCTTCGAGCATGCGCAAAAAGCCCATTCTGCACCAACTTGAGTTCCCGAATTGTCGACAAAGGAAGGCCAACGTAGAGGGCGTTACAGTAGTCCAGTCTCGAGATGACCGTCACTTGGATCACCATGGCCAGGTCGTCTCTGGACAGGTAGGGTGCCAGTCGCCTAGCCTGTCGGAGATGGAAAATGTAGATGGTAGAACGCAGTTTTGCTGACCATAGAGACCTGGGTCTCCATGGACAGCAAAGGGTCCAATTGGACACCCAAGCTCTTAACAAGGGATGACGGGCTAAGTTGCTCGCCATCCAGGGTAGGCAACCGGCACTCATCCAGCCCAGGGCGACCGGGCCACAACATCTCCTTCTTCGACGGGTTCACCTTCAGCTGGCTGGTACGCAGCCAACCAGTCACGGCTTCGAGGCATCGATGGAAACAATCGAGTATGGTGTCCAGCCTGCCGTCCATTCTCAGCAGAAGCTGGGTGTCATCAGCGTACTGATAACACTCCAAACCAAAGTCGCGAGCCAGCTGGGCCAGGGGTTGCATATAAATGATGAATAATAAGGGGGAGAGGATGGCCCCCTGGGGGACCCAACAGGAGTGAACAAGCTCACGAGACAGACCAGCTTAATCATGACCATGATTAACAACCCGGGTACCAAACCCTGTGCACACTGTGGCATTTGTGCCCAGATCAACACGTCCACTACTATTACCAACAGAACCAATGGTAGAATATTGAAACTCAGGGATGAAATAACCTGTGCCCATGCTGGGATTGTATATTGTCTCGAGTGTCCTTGTGGGCTCCACTATGTGGGCCAAAGCTCTAGAAATCTTAGGACCAGAATTTATGAACACAAGTCGAGGGTCAGATGCTTATCTCAAGATTCCACTCTCTATAGTCACTTCTTTCAAATGAAACATACGCCTGACAGTTTCAGAGTGTATGGGCTGCAAAGGGTTAACCCCCCTCCACATTGCAACATTACTCAATCACTGCTTAAGGCTGAGAAGAAATGGGCCCTCCTGTTATCAAGTGAAACGCCCTACGGTCTTAACAATTCTCTTTCCTTACAACAACTGTTAATGTGATAACCTACACCTGTATTGCACTCTATATATGTCATTTGCTTACATTGATACTTGCTGCATTCAGCCATAAGACTGATCTACCTGTGATGCTCCTTGTTTCACATCTCTTGGTATGTATGCTATTGTAAATTGCTCCATGGACACTGTGCTTATCTTTGTATCGTTGCTGTAGCCAGTTTCAAGATGCTGTTACTTTGATTGTGTTGTTTTAGATTGATATATACAGCGATGTGCCCTGATGAAGCGTCTTTAAGACGCGAAAACGGCAAAAAGCCTTGGCGCCTAGGAGAAAATCCGGCCGTTTGGCACTGTCCCGGCTCTCCCTTGATTTTGGGTTCCGCGCTGCCACTTCCAGCGCCCCTTAGCACGACAGTCGCTGTCGAAAATCTCACTTTGCCTTCTGGCTTCACCTTCGGCGAACGCCGAGCAGCTCGCCCCCTCCCGCTTGGAACGTGGCTCCAAACCTCGCCCCAGTTCCTCGCCGCGGCTTTTTTCCAAGCCGCCCGGCTTCACGGCGGACCCCTCCCTGGATTTTCGCCTCTCCTGGACTGCCTCCAGCGATTTATGGAGGTTTGCTTATTGTGTTGCAAACATATGCCACATTTTGTGTATTGAAATTATGCCATATGATTTTGTTTACACGAGAGACGAGGGAGCGCTCCCGCCTTTACTGTTTACTTTGTAAATTTCTCTATGCATGTAGTACAACTTTATGTGTATCAATACAGTGATTTCAATTGATATATATTGCGGGCTTTTGTATATTCTCTGGGGTGTTTATTCTCGCGAGCTTGTTCACTCCTGTTGATACACCCTTTGCTTTCCCCCTGGGGGACCCCACAACTTAATGGGAGTCTCCCGGAGACCCCCTCACCCCCCTCCACACATTGTCCCCGATCTTGGAGGAAGGAGGCCACCCATTTAAGGGCGGTCCCCCAAACCCCGGTCACGGCTAAACGGTGGGTCAACAAGGCATGATCTACTGTATCAAACGCTGCTGTTAAGTCTAACAAAACAAGCAGTGCTGATCCACCCTGGTCCAACTGGCGACGAAGTTGGTCTGTAATGGCGACAAGCACGGTCTCCGTCCCATGCCCAATACGGAAGCCGGACTGGAAAGGATCAAGTCCAGCTGTGTCGTCTAGAAATCGCTGCAGCTGATCCGCTGCTGCCCTCTCAATTACCTTGCCTAAAAATGGCAAGTTGGAAACAGGTCGGTAATTGGAGGGAGCCGAAGGGTCTAAATTCGGCTTCTTCAGCAGCGGTCTTACCATTGCCTCTTTCAATCCCCCTGGGAACACTCCTTGCTCAAAAGAGCTGTTGATAATCTTTCCCAGGAGGCCACGTAACCCCTCCCGGCAAGATCTAACAAGCCAGGAGGGGCACGGGTCGAGGGAGCAGATAGTTGGTCTAGCTGCAGCAAGTGTCCTATCGATAGGGTCATTGCTTTGGTTTTGAGGCAGCTCCATAGTGACCATGAAAAGTGACTCCTAAGTAAAAGTTCCAAACTCCTAAGTAAAAGGCGGATATTTTGGCATGGAGAAAATATGTAAAACACTGTTTACACAGAATTCTCATGAAGGCCGACAGCAACCAGAAAAGTCAAAGATCCAAAATTGGGTAGATTTATTGGGAAGCATGGCATTGTACTGATTATTTAAGTGTGATGTTGGACTAAAACTCTGGAAGCCAGGGTTTGAATGCCTATATGTAGTCATAAATACCCACTGGGTGACTGTAGAAAAGTCACACTTTCTCAACTTCGGAGGAAATCCAAGTCAAATCCCCTCTGAAAAATCTTGTCAAAAAAACCCCTTAGGCCCCCCATAAATCAGAAATGAATTGAAGGGACACAACAATAGACATAGAACTTCAAATACTCTGAACTACTGCTAAAAAAGAATTTATTTTGAAAGATCTGGCCATCTAAAACATGATCTTTGATCCTTTTTTTGAAAAATCACACATGAAACATGTCCTAAGAGGGACTGGCCAAGTTTGGTTGGTCTCTAGATCCAAGAGTGAGGAAGAAAAGACAGAGGAAAGTAAAGCTCCTTTATTTTGGCAATAACGATATACCCAAAAACTATAAATTTGGATATGTGTTGCAATAGAATTGGAAATATGTATTTTCTCTCAAAATGTGCAATTGAATCTATATTTTCTCTGACATTATATATGCATTTTATTTTAGTCTCCTTCTTACAATGCATATTACAGCAAATGTATTGTATATATGTGTTTTGATACAGTCAAACATGCAATTACAATTTTGCTACATTCAGAGAAGTACAACATCTGTGAAACTGTATGTACATGAAAATCATGGTCCTATGGAATTCCTCAAGCATTATTGACATTTCTTTTAGCATTTTGGACCAAGTGTGTCATATATTTTACTTCCCAATAAAAGAACACAATCTTGGATTTACTAGACTCAAGCAGATTTATGTAGAAACTATTTAGTATTTATTTTCCCCAAAAGGTTATTCCACTGCAATATATATTTCTAATACAGTATGAAATATTACCCCCATCCCCCAAGCCCATCAAGGAATTATAAATCCCATTCTAACAACTGTAGAATATTGCAAATAAAGAGCAGTGTGCTCTTGGTAGGGAACAGTATTGCTGTCTGGGATGTGGCTATTCCCATGCCACCTGAGAAAACAGAACAGATTTCAGACACTGATGCCTTAATTACATTTTTGTCTATGAATGTTTATGCAAGGATTAGTTTTAATTAAACACATTGCCACTTTTAGCATCCTTTGATCCTGCCATTGCATGACATTTGTTGTTTGTCATGATTTTTCTAGATCATAAAGTAATGCATCACTCAAAAGATTTCAACCCCTTACTGCCCCAATATTCCTCAAAAAAGCAGTGGGGTAAGCAAGAGCATGAAGCTATACTTGTTTATATTTTCTTCAAGTATATTTGTTACTCTGCTTTCTCATAGAGGTCAAGAGCACAGAATCTGGTTTTCAGCTTGAAAAACACTGAAAACAATGAGTGGCTATTGTGTGTGTGTGTTTTAGATGCAAAAATATTATGACTTTAAAAAACATTCAAATGAGGTCAGAAAGATACAGAGCTGTGTTTGGATCACCAATCATGCCTCAGTCCCTTCCTGCTGGCCAGACTAGAACCACTCTGCCAGTTTGGACTGGACCACTTGGTCTTCGGATCCACAGATGATCCATATCATCTCTTTCAATTCCATGGTTCTAAGATACACACTCTCAATTCCATAAAACTTTTCAGTCAAAAGCATACTCACACCCCCAGAAAACCTTGTGATAGGTTTATTTTGAAATTATTGTTAGAAGCATTAGAGTCATTTAAGGCACAGAATGTACTCATTTTTTAAAGATATATTCCTATAAGTATAATTCAAATATCAGATATTTGAACTCTCTGGAGACCATAAATGGCATTGTAAACTTTTTAGAAATCTGTTTTCAAATTTACCCAAAAGTGAAATCAGTATGGCTCATGACTATCCACAAGGTTTTGCAAGTTTGAAGGAGAAAATGCATAATAAGAAATTAGTATGAGTGAGTGCTCAAACTAAGAAATATTTTTGGCTCTAGTAAATCTAGATGAGCATAATTGTACTGCATACCAGATGGCACCACTTCAGTACCATGGTAGTAATCGTGAACGCATTTCTAACCATTATGTATAACCAAACATCTTCTGCAAAACATTAGTAACAAAAAGATGCATTTCTGTGCTAATGCACCTGCTATTATGCACAAGGCATACTTTTAGTGAGCAATAAAACTTCAAATTGATAAAAATAAGCTGACTTGACAGTGTATGCAAGTATGCTACTTCTATTCACCAATCATCTCTAAATTCTGAAACTCTTAATAGAAAAATGTAGTGAAAATATATTTTGAATATAAACTTTGATCACAACTGTGTTCTACATTCCGGTTTTTGGAAACAAAGATACACATCAGTATATGGTATGAGGTTATAAGGATTGCTGGCAAATTTTCTTGTAGTCAAAGAGAACTGTCATCTCAGCATGTCTCAAATTATTAAGAAAAGTGTTAAGGATACTTTTTAAATGATTTTTTTTTGCATTTCAGGATTTATATTGCAAACAATTCTTTCAGCATAAAACATTGTGAAAAATACAATGGTTTTATTGTGTGCAAAATATTGTATTGTCTACAAAGTTGAATGATGTTCCAAAAAGCCATTAAAAAGACCAAAATGAAAAATAATATTTTATTAAAAGTGCAAGAATATTCATGATCTCACAAGTGAGGAATTTTTTTAAATGTGAATGATAAAATAAGAACAGATTTGAAATTCTGTTAATAAGATGACATATGTTCAAAATAAACTAATATTAGGAAGTTATATAAGACTGATATCTTATAACTATGGTAATGGCATTGCATCATTTGTGATTTTTTTTCTTCACAATTGTATCTATTTTCTCCATTCACTATTCGGCCAATGGTTTCCATTTTATAAAGACACTAGTGTATATATATGACTTTGCCTGGGTGTTGAAAAGGGACTTTCTCTGTCCCTTCCCTCATACTTTCTCCATTTTCCTTCTTCTCCTCCCCTCCTTTTCCTTTCTCCCACTCTTTCTCCTTCCCTTCTCCTTTTCCTTCCTTCCTTCCTTCCTTCCTTTTTTTCTTCCTCTCCCCTTTCTCCCTTCTTGAAATTTGCACATTTTCATTTTCCGTGATTTGCACATTACTTTGCAATGTCTATTTATGAAAAATTATCCTGGTGGCTAAAACTTTTTTAAAAAATAAACCACTTAAGCAGTGTTCAATTTGAAATATAATTATTGTTTTGGACACATTGCTTTATGGAAATACTCATAAGATTTAGAAATTGGTAAGTGAAATTCTATTTTCATTGGCAGTGTTAAAGACAACTGTTTTGCTTCTTTCTGGTGGCATTAAGGTTAATAGTTCTTGTTAGATTTAATATTGGATTCACTTAAGGATTGGAGATTTGGAATTAAAGGTAACTCAACCCCAGTGGCCACCTCGATCTTCCCAAGAGAATCTCCTCCATATACCGGGCCCTAGAGAAATCTGCCTGGAGATCACTAGGCTGAGAGCTTTCTCAGCCTCCGCACCAAAACTGTGGAACTCTCTGCCACCCGACATCCAAGTCATGCGCGAACTGAGATGCTTTACTGTTGCACTGAAGACTTGGGTCTTTGGCAGAGCGTTTGATTGTTTTCATTGTAATTCTTTTAAAGTATATTATTGATTTTATGTTGTAAGTCGCCGAGAGCACCGCTGGTGGAGGGCGACTAAGTAAGTAATAAAAATGGATTGATTGATTGATAGTAATTTTAGACTGGTTACTTCTATCTTTTATCTGATAAGGAAGCCAGTAGACCTCTAAAAGCTTACTGTACATGGTATGTTTTGTGCATTTCAGTTTGTCAGTAAGTATAGGTCATTTCTGATTTTTGGATTTTGTTTTATTTTTCTGTATGCCCAACAAGGATATCCCTGTATGAAAAAATATACATATAAGGAATGGTTGAGGGAGTTGGTTTGTCTTGCCAGAATGCAAGATGATTGAGAAATGATATGGTAGTTGTCTTGAAGTACATCAAGAGCAGTCATGAAGAAAATGAAATGCATTTGTTTTCTGTTACTCCAAAAGATAGGGCCTTTGGGTTTAAATTGCAAGAAAGATTATTCCAAGTAAGTACTAGAAATAACTTCCTGGTGGTAAGAAGTATTTGATAGCAGAGCAGACTACCTTAGAAAGTCACTAGAAGTCTTTAAACAGAGATTGGGCTGTCACTTCTCGGTAGATTTAGGAAATAATCCCTGCACTGGCAGAGAGTTGGATAAAACGAAGCTTGGAATTAGCTTCTAGGTCTCAACTTTTTTTACTACAATTTATGATAAAGTGTGAGTGTATGTATCTGTAATAATATCTACCTGACTAGTATTGAAATGGGTAATTTGTGATCTCGTCATGGTACAGATTACATTTGTACCATTTAGGGTTACAGCAAAAATATGTTTTCCCTTCCCACGCAGTGGACAGGGAGAGCATTTTGCCTCTTCCCCTGAAGAGAGATTGGGTGGTTCCAGTGGAACCATCCAGAAGATGGGGTGGGGCTGGCTAACAGCCATACCCAGCCTCCTGTCTCATTCTGCCTGGAGTCATCGACCCACCACACCCGCCCACTGACTGTATAATTTTTGGTTGCCTATCGGGACCGCGTAGGAATTTATTTTGCCCTTCTATGTTCTAGGGTTTTTATTTCACCTACCCTATATACTATTATTAAGGGCTAGCTGGGATGGATAGGTCAAGCGTAACTAGCATAGGAAAATACAAAAATCAGTTTACACACAAGACACCCATTAAAGGGGGTGGACCATTACACAATTCACTCACCTTGATGGCAGTTAAAGGGTGAGGGGGACATCATATGTCCCAAAAACTGGAGAGTCTGGTCTCAATAGTTTGAGAGAGACTTCTCCAGCGTTCCCTTAGAGGTTGCCCAGTTTGCCTTATCAGGGGACCCAGATGTGTCGCCCTTATTAGCCGAGGGGTAGACCGCTTAAGGACACTACCTCGGCTTCGCCACACCAAGTTATATTGACACCTAAGTTTAGTTCAGTTGAAAATTAAATAGGTAACCTTTAATAAAAGTTGCCCAGAATTTGAACCCAAATATATTGTTGTCTGGTCTGGTTATTTCGAGGGTTGGAAGGCAATTGTATTTGTAAACAAAATACATTTTGGAGCTGTTTCTGAAGGTGTGGATATCATAAATAGGTTCAACTGATGAGAAGAAGTTGGAATAACAGATTAGAATCTGCTGTCTCTCCTATACATTGAATTGATGGACAGAAAAAATCTGAAAAACACTAATGGCAAAACACAAGTGTATATATAGTGTCAAATTAATGCAGTTTGACACCACTTTAAATGCCATGACTCAATGCCATGGAACCCTGGGAATTGTAATTCTACATGGTATTTGGCTTTCTCTGCTTACAAGTGTTGTTGCTGCACCAAACTACAATGCCCATGATTTCATAACATTTAGCTGTATCAGTTAAAGTGTGTTAATTCTACAGTGTAGATGTACTTCCAATCATGATATGGACAGATTACAAAATTAGCTGAGTTTCGAAAATCTGCTGAACACCTATATCAGATAAACCCGTGACAGACTTTGTCTAACTTTTTCAAAAGTATATGTTTTGCAGGTTTTAATCATGGTGAAGATTTAAGAGACAAATGAAGAGTTAAGAACTGATTATCGGATTGAATTTCAACTTGGAAATGTTATTTGACTTTTAATACCAAGTGGGAGCATCTATTAAAAATGAAAATAATTTAAGACTTCTATTGATTATTTTCTTAGAGTGAAAATTAAAAGTCAGCAATAGTTTTGTGATGGGCTCAGCAATCCCAGAGCCAAACAAGGTTTATGAAAAGTGTTTACAAAATAACATACTAGACGAGCAAAATAAAACTTGGATAATAAATTGTAAACAAGAAGAAAGGGCTTGGTGGAAATGCTGTGACTATTGACAAGGTTTCATAATGTTTAGTGATAATCACAGATGCTTCTCAGCCATGTTCATTTCTATATATGATATTTCCCAATGCACTTACTATGACAATCAATTTTATTTCTGCCTCATCTTCATTTCCTTCTTTTTTCATATTTTCTTGCATTCATTTGAAGGTAGCTTGAAAATCTTGATTGAAATCTATCATAGTTAGAAGAATTCATAGGAAATGGTTAACCTGTTAATTAACAATAAGTTAAAATTGAGTTCAGTTAAATTTATATGGAAAGGAGAATATTTTAGTGATTAAATTATTCTTAAATAGGTATTTCAATCTTTAACAGGTTGATAATGCCTTTATTTTATTTTTAACCCACCTTAGTTTGCTTTTTGTGATTGGAATCCACCCTGAGTTGTTGTTGTTGTTGTTGTTATAACACTTGACAGTGATAACAATAATTGAGCATCATGGATGTAGGGTTTTCCATCTGGATTTATAGATGTGTAGTGGCCACATCTATAAATGGGTGGCCTCCTTCCTCCAGGATCGGGGACAACGTGTGGAGAGGGGGGAGGAGGTCTCTGGGAGGCTCCCACTAAGTTGTAGGGTCCCCCAGGGGGGCATCCTCTCCCCTTTATTATTCAACATCTATTTGCGCCCCCTGGCCCAGCTGGCCCGTGACTTTGGTCTGGAGTGTTATCAGTACGCTGACGACACCCAGCTTCTGCTGAGAATGGATGGCAGGCCAGACACTGTACCCGATTGTTTCCATCAATGCCTTGAAGCTGTGACTGGATAAATAAATAGTATAATATACCACTTGGATATATAGTATTGATTTCAAACTAGTAAGATATATTTGCTATTATTACTCCACTGAAATTCTCCTCAGATTTTTTATCAGGAAAAATCCTTCTTTAGGGAAAAATATTTTATTATTTGCATTTATGTCCCAAAATTCACACAGTGAGCTCACCCTGACATACATATCTGTGTTTTTCATTAGAAATTTCAATATAAATAAAATGGAGACCTTGTGACATTGTTATTGTTGTTGTTATTTCCTACTTTCTTTTCTTAAAGGAGACTCAAGGTGGCTAACAATGTGAAAAACAATACAGTATGGACTTGAACTTGAATCTCTTATATCTCAGTCCATTATTCTAACCATATTTTTCTTTGATGACAAATTGTGACATTTTCATATCAAATTTATGTGATCTGTTTTATTTATAGTGCTGTTGTATCCAACATTATTCAGGAAAATCATTAGCCATCATTAAGGATCATTCAGTTTCTATTTCTTTGGATCCCCAAATCTTCCTCAAATTGTATAGCAGCTTCACTCGCCCTAAAGTACATACTTCTCTTTATTTGCTGCCAAATATTCCTACTTCTGGTGAAAATCTATTGTAAAAATACTGAGGTTTCCAGATAAATGTCATGTGCACTAGGTAGCTGAGATATATATACAGGTGTGTGTGTATGTATGTGTGTGTGTGTGTGTGTGTGTGTGTATACATACACACAGTATATAGATGAATAACTTCAGAACTCATGGAAAAATCTATGCCCACAAACCAATTACTTGGAAAAAAACTAAAATACCAACGGCTGGCTTCCTAAGTTGAATAAATTACATTGAACTGTCAAAGGACTCACATTGAACCACAATTGATGAAAAGTATCTTCCAACACTATTGAGAACATAAAGTGGAGTTGTCTGCCCACAAACATCAAGTCTCCTATCTTCCTTTCCATTCCATCTTAAATTTAGGAATTTGAAAATTAGAAAATAAATAAAAAAAGAAAAAAGCAAATCAAAAGAAAAGAAAAAAGGAAAGAATTCATGGAAATCCAGCCAGTCAATCCCTCATATGTATTGACAAATAACCAATGTGACAAATACTATGTGTTATTCATATAGATAAATCAAGCCTATTGTGATTTTCATAATAGAGATCCCTTATTATTGTAATTAAGTTTCCACAAGTTCCATTAACACTGGGACTTGCATTTTAGAGAGGGGAGATTCTCAGCCAGAGTCTTCTGGTGCTTCATCGAACTATAAACTCTAAGATTTCACGGGATCTAATGTGACAGTTGAAGTAGAATCATAGTGCAATAATGATAGAATAGAGGAACCCTTGTCTCTACAACATACTTTAGGGGTGGGGATATGACAAGCATGAATTATAGCTTGGGAGCATATGGTCATCTAAATATGAGATACTTATGGCATGGTCACTGTGACCCAATCTACTTTAAATAATACCAAAATAATCAGTGTTTGATGTTTGAAGCTTATGTTGCACATCTCAATAGACAGAGTTCCAACTGTGCTGCACACTAGCTGGAGTGTCTAACATCTTCAAAGGATATCCCATTTAGCTTTTGTTATAGCAGTCCAAACTAGAAACCTTCAGTTTCATTTCCTTATCCAAAGTGCAACATGCATACCTTTTTATAATGGGCCAAATTCTCCTATATACACACTAAATGAAAGTCAGGAGGCCCTACATACACAATTTTGTCTATGGGAAAAAATAAACATACAATTGAAATTAATCACTTAATTAATTGGTATTTTATTATTTATTTTCCACATTAAGAGATATGGAGAGAAATAAGCTGTAGTATTCTGTTAGTGTGTGTGCTCTTGCTCTCTCCCTTCCCCCCTTTGTCTGTGTATATATCATTATCAACTATATAGCAATGTGCATAAGGGGGGTAAACTATCATGGGATATGTTGGTCTTTTATTAAGTGGCAATTTGGGGGATTTATTCCACTTCCAAAAGGCTCATTTTAGATTTAATCTCAGACTAAAAGATGATACAATGTAAACATTATTCTTCCTTTAAACAACTGGCATAATTGAGCTTTCAAGCTCAGGATTCATATCTGGCTGATAAATTAAAAGGTTGATTTTCATAGTTTAATTAATAATCAGTAAGTTTCCTGTAGAGATTTTCAGGCTATATACAGATAAGCCTAGTAATTAGACACATTATCATGAGATTTAACATTTAATCTCAGGAGTTCCTAAAGATTAGATTCAACACAGAATGCAGATACTCTCTCTGTTTCTTTGTTTGAAGTCTCACTGCTTGGTTTGAAATAAGAATGGGTGAATCGAGGGCTGCCTCCTTCCAAAATGAATTAAATATATTTGATATTCTAGGACAGCAGCCAAAAGCTATGTGTGTCCAGGAACATGCACTCCATAACTGTGTATTGATTGAGATTTGGAATTTTCCCCAACCAAGGCAAAAAGACCAACACCATCCCATATAAATCTATTTTAAACATAGGGCAGATCTACACTGACTACTTATCATATGGCTGATTCAAGATGACAAATGCCAGATCAGCCCTGGGATGGTTTGCACTGCTATACCCACCCAACCATGCAGAGGCAGGAAGGAGTCCTGACTATCCAGAAGCACTGGACAGAGCTTCGTGAAGCTCGACAGCCACCCTTACCATCAATTCCCATTCTCCTTGTCACAGAAGCCTAAGGGAGCAACATGGGTCATGATGGACACTCATCACCTGGAGTGACATTGTGTGGGGTACCAGAGTGATGAGAGGGAATGGAGAGGAGGAATCACCCCTCCTTTCCCCCTTCCCTTCTCCAATTGCCTTGATGCTCTGGCTAGCATCACTCCAAATGGCAAGTGACCTGCATGTCCCAGGAGCTGCTTCATTGAGGAGAGTGAGAGGGCACATTGGGTGTCATCCTGTGTCCCAATGGCACCCAAGCCAATGGTTTACATGGGTCCAGAGTTGGTTTGCCCCAGATTGTTATATGATTTTATATGCTTTTATGGTTTTAACCTGGATTATTTTAATACTAATGTTGTTTATTACTGTTTTAATATTTGTATATTTGTATATTTTAAGTTGTATTGAAATGTTTTTAGTTGTGAACTGCTTTGAGTCTCCATATGGAGAGATAAAGGAGGGTATAAACAAACATAATAGCCATTATTATTATTATTATTAACCTATGCATACAAACAAGAACTTGGAAAGGTTACATCCCATGCACACTGGCCATGGGAATTTTCCTAAAACATATTTTCATATTTTCCTATCGAGATCTTGGAAAACTACTGCCCAAAATGTCAAGAGAGGAGCACAAATTGAGGTGTTCAACAGCAATAACCAAAGGGAAAAGCACATTATGAATACTGTATTAGCTCATATTTGGTTCTGACATTAGGCTATGAATTTTGTGCAGGATTCCCAACATGGCTGAATGATGAATCAATTATCTCCAGTTGACTGGATTCCACATCAGATTGCTGGTGAATCCATTCTGAAACCCAGGATGCATTTACACTGTAGAATTAATGAAGCTTGACATCACTTTAATTGCCATGTCTTTATGCAATGGAATCATGGGAGCTATGGTTTTCATGGCCTTTCTCTGCCAAAGAGTTTAAGTGCCTCACCAAACTACAACTTCCAGGATTACATAGCATTGTGCCATAGCAGTAAAAGTGGCATCAAACTGGATTCATTTTACAGTGTAGATACGACCTTGTTTGAACTTTAAAGGAGCTATCCAGGATGCTAGACTCTATGGCCAAATTAGCTTTAGCTTCTTGGAAAACTTATTTAAATTTCATACTAGAACTTGGAGAAAATTCTCAGTTTTCTAACCAAGCACAACTTCTTAAAATATCTTTTTTTTAAAATCAGTATTCAGTGGGCAAATATCATAGAATTAAATTTTACTCAGTCTCAGCTTCACTTTCCAAGTTAAGTTTGCCTCTATCATATTGTTTTCTTTTAAATGACCATAAGTCTTTAATATTTAAAGCAGTGCCATTTTTTGCAGTGCACTTGACAGCTTCTCTGATTCTTAATGACTTTGGGACTGCAATTCCTGCAAGATTTTTTTCTCCACATCTCCCATGAACTTTTGAAGTGGTTATTAACTACAGTAGATTCCTCAGTTTATTAAGTTTAGCCTTGAAGCCACATTTCTCACAGAAGACTGTCAAAGTGAAGTGTGTGTATTCTTTAAAGACTTGTAACATTCTTATTCATTAAACTGCAAAAGACTGAAAAACCCATATTGCATAATTAATGCCATGCAGACCTACAAGAAAAACATTCCAACTACAACTGTTACAAAATAAAATTTTGTAAAATAAAATAAAACAAATTTTAAACATTCACACCCAATTATAGTTGCCTTTTCATTGTTCTTTTGTTGCATAGGAGAATGAGAAGGCTTATGATTTCCAATGTGAAAGCTTTTTTAAAAAAGTGTAATATCTACGGAATATGCCCTTTCAAAACCCAAGGGGTTTTTTTTTGCCTGAATTCCAGTGGCCTCTTTGGTCTAATTGGTTTTGTTCTTAGTCAACATTTTAGTGTTCTTCATTTCTAATTGGCTTTGGTTTATCTTGCATTCTTTTTAGGCACACTTGATTTAATGATATGTAGTAGTATTTTACATCAAATATACTGTTGGATGCTGGATGTGACTTTCCTTGATGCCACTCATTGAAGCAGGGTTTTTGATGACTGATCAACGGCTTCTGTAAACATTATCCAGAACAGTCGGCTGATGCACAATCAATGAAATTAAATGCCAGGAACTTAAATTTTTGTTTCATTGTGAACCAATCTGTATGAGTAGGAAGTCACCAAATAAAGGCGCACACAGGTATCATGGGATTGTACAATAATGACCTGAGGTTACGTATTTGGCATGGTTGATAAGCCCCAGATCTTGGTTTTGATAAAACACACATGGTTATCTTGAAGGGGACAGAAAATAAAAAGAAAGAAAACCCAAACAAGGCTGAGTTCTATCAATTTGTGAAAACAAACATGGAAACAAAGGGTAATTTGAATTTTGATTCATTGTTGCAAATATTTGTTGTGATTATTATTTGGCACATTTGGGAACTGAATTATGTTCACTGCTGAAAAAGGCTCTCTGGAGGTCTATTTGTTCACTCATTCTTATTTCAACCATGCATACCTACTGCTAAGTTTGGATCTCAAAATGATCCAATTTTTAGGACAATTCTATGTGTATTTATTCAAAAGAAAGTTCCATTGAATTCATGGTACTTACTTTAGGATAGCGGAACTAGCAGTAGGAGGCAAACTTTTACCCACAAACTATAACATCTATCAAGCCCATTTAGTATGTTTACTGATTTAGAAAACAAACAAATTATGAGATAATCAACCTATAGGGCAACAGCTTGCCTATATTGGGGACACAGAATTGTTCATGGAGGGCAAATTTGCAATTTGCCAGCAATTCCTCTCTTCTAGAATCCCCTTACATCCCACCCTGTACACCTGTCAAGGAGCTCTAATGTTTGTTTGGTAGCTACAATTGGTATAAGGAAACTAGTAACTTTTTTATTCCAGGAACTTCCTTAAATTAATTTATCTTATAATTTGGGTTTGTATATGTATACCAAACCAACCATGTAATACAGGGAATAGAAAATAATGACAAATCATAAATAATGTCTTTCTGGCAGGTAGTGTATTAAATGTCCACAGGTATTTTTCTTTCCAAATCCCTGGGGTTCTGCAGCAAACAAAGCTTGCATTATTCACATAATCCTTGTAGCAGGCATATTTATAAAACTGGGGATGCTTGTTTTTAAGATCTTTAAAATTAGAAGCCACTGGAGTTATTAATTATACTACAATGAAAGAAAATACTTGGAATTTTTTTTAAAAAAGTTATACAAGTGAGATTAGCAGCTAACAGCACATCATTGATAATACATTGACATAAATTGCAGAATGTTTTGGAAATGGGTAAAAACCCATGCGACATTGAATTTTGCTGAAGATTGTAAGCCATCTCTAGTCCCCTGTGGGGTGAGAAAGGCAAGGTAAAAATGAAGTAAATAAATAAATAAACTTTTGCGTTCTTGGTATAATTGAGCATAAAAGAAAACCAGAACATAGTTCTAAAAAGCATGTTAGCATTCTACTCCAAGAATGTAATTTTCTTGGTTACGTTATAGCACATGTATTATATATGTTCTTCAATATTTGGTTCATACTTCCAGACTAATAAAATCACTATTTAACCTGCAAAGTGTCCTGAATCTTTTTGCTATAGCAGATCAGTCAGCAGGACCAAATAACTGATCTTCCATTGAAACTAAGCTTTCACTTTCAGCAAGGTGGTAACGCGTGATTCATCATATAAGAATCCACTTGTTTAGGTGCCATTCTCAATTCTTCTCAATTTTCAAAGCTTCCATGGGCACAATAGGAATGTTGAAAGTTTTAACTTCATTAAACAATATCTAGAAACAAAAATACGAAAAACAGTTTGCAAATACATTTATTAGTATCTTAGCTCTTGAGGCCCATATGGCTAAAATTTTTGAAAGAAATGAGAATAAAAAAATGAATGATATTCAGTGATGGGTGATATATACAAGACAGAAAATTTCACAGTTCCTTCAAGTGTCAATGATTTAAGCACTAAACCTGAAATGTTTCTGAAAAAAATGGAACACAAAGTACCATGTATGACTATGATTCATTAATTATCTTCCCTTAAATTGTTCAAAAGCAACATATGAAACAAATTAATATTCAGATCCTGGAAGGATTCATTTATAGGAATGCTATGTATGTACATATATATATATATATATATATTTAATACATCACAATCCTATTTTCAGAACTTTATTTCAAAGTCAGTGATATTGCTTGTCATGACTCATAAGCCAAAGTCCTGGCTATACTTTTCTAATAGCTACAAAGTTTATGGATGGGTTCATCTTATATATACATCCTATATATCTATGTATAATTCTAGAAATTCAGTCAAAATATCAACCCAAATAAACTGGGTCCACTTATACACTAGTCAATGTGGGTACTGAACTCTTATAAAAAAGGAACCATCCAAATCTCTAAGGAGAATTGCAAAATGCAACAGCTTGATCTGTCCTAAAATAAGCATTTATCCACTCTGTTCTATCCATCCTGGCTCTGTTCTTAAGTTGAATTTGTATGTATATATATTCTTGTATTTGTATGTATGTGTGTGCGCATGTGTGTGTGTGTGTGTGTGTGTGTGTATGCATACAGTATATATATTCTTATGTACAAATTCAACTTAAGGACAAACTTACAGAACCTATCTTGTTTTTCACTTGGATACTCTCTGTGTTTGGGGGGGGGGGGGGGTTGCTGCATGTGGCTGTGTGTGTGTATGCCTTCGACCTGAATCACTGTTAACTATCACTGTTAACTGAATCACAGTAGAAGCCCCCATTGCAGTGATCTCTGGGATGGGGAAATATAGCATTAGGCGCAGGCCAAAAGCGAGAGGTACGCTGAGTTGCTGTGAGACTCGACGTACCTCTGACCTGCGTCCTATCCCGAAGTACGCTGGTGACAGGCTTCCAATTTCTTCCCCTTCCTCTCTGGTGTTAGTTAACGCGCGCTCTGTTAGGAACAAAACTGCTACTCTCAAGGATTTCTTTTTAGAGCAGCGAGTGGATCTCTGCTGCATAACCGAAACCTGGATCAACGATGGCGATGAAACCTGCCTGCACGAGCTAGCATACCCTGATTATGTTGTTACTCACCAGAATAGCAATGGGAGGCGGGGGGGGGGAGTGGCTATCCTCTCCCGTGACCTGTTACATCTTAGAGCGGTCCCTGCACTGGAAACAGACGGGATTGAAAGTGTCGGCCTGATGTGCGGAGCCCACAGCCTCCCTTCCATTTGCAGCGGGGACCTTGTGTCGACCATGGCGGCACTGGGCCTCTCCCTCTTAAACTCGGGCCCCACACATCGGGCTGGACACACTCTCGATCTGATCTTCTCTGCAGGTGTCCAAGTGTCCGTCACCTCTGTAACCGAGGTGCCATGGTCGGATCACTGTGCTCTAAGAGTCCGGGTTGAGACGCCACCACCCCCTGGCAAGGGTGCCGAACCAATTTGGGTTCGCCCGAAGGGACTTATGGAACCAACCAGGTTCCTGAATGCCCTGAGGGATTTGGAGCCTGTCAGCGTCTCGCTCGAGGAGCTAGTCACCACCTGGAACTGTAAGTTATCCACGGCTCTCGATGAGATTGCCCCTAAGCGCCCTCTCAAACCCATAGCGTTGCTCTCCATGGTTCACCAAAGATCTTAGAACCATGAAGCGGGAGAAGAGACGGCTGGAGCGCATGTGGAGGAAGCTCCGTGACCGGCCTTCGCAATCAGCTTATAAGCTCTTTAGTGAGGCTTATGAGCATGCGGTCAAGGAGGCGAAAAATTCTCATTATGCCTCCTTGATAGCGTCTGCAGATTCACGCCCGGCCCAATTGTTCAGGATAATTCGGCAGTTGACGATGGTCCCTACCATCCCAAAAAATGATGATCGGGCCCTTTCCGCCGAGGCTTTCCAGAATCATTTCGCAGACAAGATTGCGACGCTCTGCCGGGACCTCCCTGCCACGGTTGATACAGTACAGGAGCTTGAGACTCCGTGGCCCTCCGCCGGGTCCACCTTCGACCGGTTTCGGCCACTGGACGCAGAGGATGTTGACAAGATTGTCGCAGCTCTTCGACCAACCACCTGCTCCCTCGACCCGTGCCCCTCACGCGGTTTCGAGCTTGCGTGGTGGGGCTTCGAGGCCCTCTGTGGACTACAGTCACTGCTCCCTTGAGCAAGGAGCTTGTCCAGAGGAGTTAACAGAGGCGGTGGTTAGTCCATTGCTGAAGAAGCCTGGGTTAGATCCGCGGCTCCCTCAATTACTGCCCAGTGTCCAATTTACCGTACCTGGGCAAGGTAATTGAGAGGGCAGCAATGGACCAGCTGCAGACATTCCTGGATGATGCAACCTGGCTTGACCCCTTCCAGTCCGGCTTCCGTTCAGGCCATGGGACAGAGACCGTCCTGGTCTCCATCACAGACCTATTCCGTTGCCACTTGGATCGAGGCGGATCGGCGCTGCTTGTGCTATTGGACCTCACGGCAGCGTTTGATACTGTCGATTACCAACTTTTGACACACCGCCTGGCGGTGGCGGGGGTGAGGGGGACAGCCCTCAACTGGCTGTCCTCCTTCCTCCAAAACCGCCTGCAGCGAGTGAAGTGGGGAGGGGTGGCCTCCGAGGGCTCCCCCATACATTGTGGGGTCCCTCAGGGGGCCATTCTCTCCCCGCTGTTATTTAACATCTACATGCGACCACTCGCCCAATTGGTACAGAGTTTTGGGCTGGAATGTCACCAGTACGCTGATGACACCCAGCTCATTCTGAGGATGGACCCCGGGGTGGAATCTGTACCCGATAATTTCCATCTCTGCCTAGAAGCCGTAACTGGATGGCTGCGAGCCAGTAAGTTGAAGGTGAACCCGACGAAGACGGAGATCTTGTGGCTGGGCCGCCCGGAGGGGGTAGAGACCCAGTTGCCGACGTTTGATGGTGTGGCACTTCGCCCACAGCCCCTAGTTAAGAGCCTTGGGGTCCAGCTAGACACCCAACTGTCAATGGAAGCGCAGATTGCCTGCACTTGCAAGACAGCGTTCTACCATCTGCGGCAGGCGAAACGTCTGGCTCCTTACCTCTCCCGCTGCGACCTGGCCAAGGTGATCCAAGCCACGGTCATCTCGAGGCTTGATTACTGTAATGCGCTGTACATTGGCCTACCTTTGTCAGCGATCTGGAAACTTAAGCTGGTGCAGAACGCAGCAGCGCGCCTGCTGTCGGGAGCCCCAAGATCTGTGCATGTGACCCCACTCCTGCGTGCACTGCACTGGCTTCCCATCGAATTCCGGGTCTCCTTCAAGGTGTTAGTTCTAACTTTCAAGGCCTTATATGGTTTGGGGCCAGTGTACTTGAGGGAGCGTCTTACCCCATACAAACCCAGAAGATCACTGCGCTCAGAGGGGCTTAATCTACTAGAGGTCCCTAGTATTAAGATCTGTAGGCTGTCGAGCACTTGGCAGAGAGCATTTACAGTGGCCGCTCCGACCCTCTGGAATTCTCTGCCGGAGGAGATACGAGCACTACGGGGTTTGTTGGCCTTCCGCAAGTCTGTGAAGACTTGGCTATATAGGCAGGCATTTGGTCCCAACTGATGCCTCCTTAGTTGCCAGCTGCCAACATACCGTCCTGCCATGTATTGCCTCTGCGTATTATTGCTTGCCGGGATCATTTGTGGGGAGGGGGGCTTTTGGGTATACGTCTTTTATCTGTTTATTGATGTTTTATTGATTTTATGCTGTAAACCGCTCTGGGCTCCAGAGAGAGCAGTCTACCAAATCGAATTTATAAATAAATAAATAAACTAAAAGATTTGTACTTTCGGAAGGCTGTTTTCATTTAATTTCCAAAAACAGAAAGCGGAAGACATATATAAAAGACCAGCTAAACAGATTCAGAGAGCCGATACCTCGTGCTTCAGAAAGGGCCCTGGGAACTCCCTGTTGAGTTTCTGTATTGACCTGAGTACTGTTTTGGTCAATTAAGCTGGCTCTCTGTAGTTAAAAGATTCCAAGAGTCATTTGTTTCAAAAAATAAAGCTCTTTAAACAAAATATGTTCAGGCACAATAATAGACAGCATTAGCAACATGTAAAACAAACAGTCTTACAGTTTAGTTCCATAAGAACAACATAAATCTTCCTTCCGTCTTCTTTTCGACGTCTTCTGCAAAGTTGCTGGCTTCTTCAAAACAAAATTCCTCACCCAAGGTCAGTCTCTCAGCTGCCTTATTTTATACAGGAATAGCTGCAAAACACCTACAGCTGTGATTTTAACCAGCACCTTCTAGAGGCTTCTGGCTTCAAGTAAGTTTGTAACAAACTTACTCCAAGTAGTCCCATTTAAACTTAATACATATTTTACATTATTCTTACATTTTCCAATATAATTTGCCCACTTACATTTTTAATCTCAACACTCACTTTCCCAGTGGCACTAGCACAGGGTGGCAATTGAAAAGTTCCTCTTGAAGCATGATTGAAGTTTTTCCCCTCTAAAGCCTGGTGGTCTCCATGCCCTGATTGGCTGAGAATGCACACAACCAGTGGTTATAATTCCCACAATCGCCTGTTGTGATATGTCTTATTTTTTTAAATGTTATGGTTAAAACTTAAAATAATTCTTAAAAAATCAGTAGGTTGGTGAATTGTTTTGAAACCTGGCAGGCCTGCAGTTGTAAATGGGGTCTACAACTGAGATAGGTTTCATGCAGATAGGCCTTAAAATGGCCAAGGATAGATCTTTTAAATTTCCCATTGTATCTCATGGGCCAAATCTCTGCCGAATGAAATGGCAACACCCCTCCCCTTTCATGTAACTTTCTGGTAAATGTGTGTGCGCGTGTGTGCGTGTGTGTGCATGCACACACACACACTTTGAATATCATGGAGAAGTGTTAGCACCCCTGCGGTGTTTGTTTTGCTGTCGATGCCTCGCTCAAAAAAATTTTTGCGGCACTTTTTGTCCCTGTGAGAACCAGATTTTTTAAATTTTGGAAACAAGGATTGATGAGAAAGCTTTTCCCATGATAACTCTTTCAGGTGTGAATTTCCCTTCCTAGAGTAGATTTATCTCACTTTCTGTTGTCTTATGCTCATTCCTGACTATATGTTGTTTGTAAGTCAGATGTTTGTAACTTGGGGACTCACTGTAGTGCCATTCTCCATCCCATGTGTAATTGACATGGTTCAGATCATATGGAAGATTGTGTAATACAATTTCTTCACAACTGCATTTTATGTCGTTTTTCCAAGCTCCAGTTGTGCTTTCTATTTGTATTAACAACTAGCAATTTTCTAAATCTTGGAATGAAGAATACACAAAAATTATGGTTTTCAGAGAATGTTGGTGAAGTTTATAACACACCAACATTTTCTAATGCAACATTCAACAGAAACGTATGTTTGGAATCCAGCTGCACAAAATATATCAATGAAGCTCTATATATTATTAATTTGAAAAAGAAATGAAATATGGCATGGAAAGTTTTATACTATTGTATTGAAAGAGCAATGCTACAAAACACAACAAAACCCTTTTCTTGAATATTAAAGGAAAACCTTTTCCCTAGGTAATAAAATACTTACACTGAAATTCAGGACATATTCTCCTTCTGTCTCTTCTTACTGAATATACCGAACAATCCTGACTATTTTTCAGGAAGATCTTACCAGTTACAAAGCATTTACCCATGAAACTGAAAGCTAACCGAAGAAAGATAGCTGAAAAATGCAATACTTAGCACTGAAAAGTTAAGGTGTGGGCAATAGTAATATGGATAGATAGCTTGAGTGACCCAAAGTGTCCTTGCTTTTTGTCCATCTGTCCTAATCCTAATCCCCCTGCAATGAAAACTGATAGGGATATTATTTTTAACCTCTTCCCTCCTCACCCCTTCTTTAGTCCTCTCTGATCTTCCGTAAATGAAGTTAGAAAAGTTCCTGAGTTATTTTAGAATTGTGTTCACATAATGCCTTGTTTGTTTCACCAAGCTATTGTTGTCTTTGCTCCTTAAGATCTCTAAACACTGCATGTGTTCACTATCAAGTTTGCCAGTTTACCAGTTGGAATACGTAAGCAATAAAAAGGAATATATCACAATTAGCACACTGTCCTGATGTTACCTTGAGATATGTTACTCTTAATTGACGTGCTTTTTGCTTTCCTTAAACTTATGGGAAACATCATTCAAAAGCATAAGCCTCATTTCTGTAATGAATTTTCATTAACTGCTAGTTTTACACTGTAACAAACTTTCAAAGTACATTCAAAATGACCCTACTTAAAGTGGTGGCATTCTTGAACATGCTGCAGAGGAGAGGAAGCAAGTCACCAATTTCAGCTTCCAAACTATCCTTAAAGATGGTCCCATGTAGAGAGCATTGGAGTAATCCAAATGGGGTGTGAGTAAGGTGTGGACTACCTTGGCCAAGTTTAGCATCTCAAGGTACGACCACAGCTGGCGCACAAATTTTAACTGTGCAAAGGCACTCCTGGCCACCACTTCCACCTGGGGTTCCAGGATCAGTGATGAGTCCAGGATCACGCCCAAACTTCAAACCTGTGTCTTCAGGGGGAGTACACAGCTTGAAATCACACACCTTGATCTGCCTTATGATGGACCAGGAGTAACTTTGTCTTGTTTGGATTTAGCTTCAGCTTGTTGATCTTCATCAAGCTTTGAGTTCAAGGAGATTTACAATTTAAAATAACTGTAAAATAGTTAAAATAGAAGAATGCATATGGTTTAAATTAATTGCTTAAAGATAGGCATTCTAAAACTCCCTGAACCACGCAAGCTGAAGCAGGGATTTCCGATTTTATTTTAGGCAAATGGTACCGTGAATCACAAAATGGGACATTATTCCCTGAATTTGTCTAGAGATTACTTAGGAATTGGAGCAGTTGTCTGAAAACCAGAGGACCAATTAATTCTGATGGAACATGATTAAAGAAAGGTGGAAGTAATCAAGTATACAACAAGCAAGAGTAGCTAACATGCAAATTTTGTATGTAGATATGTCCAAATATTTTCAAATGAGAAAAGTGTTGAAATGTTTGTTTGTTTGATACTTCTGTCTAACTTGTCCTTGTAATCATGCAATTTAAAACCCACATATGCAGACAGAATCTACTCAATGACTATTTTAAATTACCACTATGTAGTCATCAACTCCTCCCTCCCCCCCCCCACACACACACATCTAAAAAAGGTCTTTGCAGACATTAATTAGTGTTTCCCACCATCTGTGCTTCTTCGTGTTTCACCATGTTCTTTGGATATGAAATAATGGCAGCTTACTGTTATTGTGACAGACTTCTACTGTGCCATTCCTATTATGCCACGTCCCCTTCTTTTTCTTTTCTTTTTACCAGCAAATCACAATTTCCAATAAGAGGAGCACAGAAGATGATGCCACAGAAGATTTGTCCATCAAAAACATCCTTGTGGGAAGGTGGTGGACTGGTAACAGGTATGGCATGTCATTTTGCAATAAGGACCATCAATAAAGGTAATGACCCTGCTACTAGGCTGATCCATCACTTCCTTGAGATAAAATCCTAAAACAGAAGCTGCAATTGTAATTTCCTATAATTACCTATTTATAATATTGTGTTGGAAAATGACTGATTTCTTATTAAATCCTTCTGTAGACATTTGCCATGCTTCCAGAGAGAAACAACTGTTATCCATAAGATATATTTTCATCATGCTACCATAAGCCACCAATGTACACACACGGCTAGACTGTATAGCTCTACTCAGTTCATCTTCATCATCATCTATATTTCTGTCCCATTTTTTCCTCCAGGTCTTTCTTCTCATTTTATACTCACAACAATTCTGCAGGTTAGATCAGACTAAGGACCTCATCACATTAAGGCTGGGATTCGCCATGCAACATGGCAAATCCAGCGTGTCCTGGCATAAGGGAACCCATCACCCCCGACCCCACATTGCCCTCCTTTCTCCTCACCTCATTCCATGGGGGAAGTGTCATTGCCTGGCTTACCCTTGTTTTCTACGCAACACAAGAAGTCTCCCATGATGCTGCCACTGCCTCCTGTGGCACTTCCACTTCACTTGAAGCATGGAGCACTGCCAGAAGTAGATCAATGTCATGTGATGGAAGCCAGTGAACTCTGTGCCTCAAGTGAAGTGGCAGTACCATAGGACGGGCCATTTTGCTTGTCTGATAATATCATAAAAGAGTGTCTGGCCTAAGGTTACGCAATGTATTTGACAGACATGACAGTTTCTCTTTTACTTTTTGTTTTCATTTTCAAATTCCTCTGATTAATAAAGGAAAATATTTTATCCAACTTCCATAACTAGGCATTTTAATGGAAGTTCTTTATAGTGTTCGGGAAATTTGATCAGTAAAACATGGCATATTATTCAATATAGCACTATATAGATTTGATGTAAAAAATGCTGGTATAATGTTTTCAGTATAATTCCCTAGCTCTTTTATCATAAATTATTGAAAATCAATAAATGAATATCTTGCAACTGATTGTCTTGCATCAACTACATTTTTCTTTTGTTTCATTTTAGCACAATCCCTTCATCATTATAAAATATATCCCACAAAGTTCTAAATTCAAGTAATATCTTGTCCTTGAACAAGAACTCAAGCCTCAGTGGTGTCATGTTAAAATTATTATATTTCAAATAATTTTCCATCATGCATAAAGCATCTGTATTTGCTAGCTACACATAAAGTGAAATGTCAGTGTCACTGGATGGTCAGGTCTCCTTTCCACCCCTGAAGAAAGCCTGAGGGCTAGTAGTAAGAACTCCCTCCCATCTCTGTAGTTGCTGGGGGACTGAACTATCCTAGGCCAATCTGAAGTTTGCCATGCTAGATCAGCCATGGGATAAAGTGGATTTGTGGGCCGTTAGATGTTGTTGGCTTCAACTTCAGTCATCCCTACCATTACTTATAATGGTTAAGTTTCATGAGAGTTGCAGTCCAACAACTTTTGGAAGATCCAGCTTCCCTATCCTAGGCTGAATCATCCCTACAGCAGTTATTTGACCAAGGCCATCCACTGAGTTGGATGGCAATTCAGAGTAAGTACAGATTGGTCCACCATTCAGTTATTACTTCAGGCAGAAACCATGCCCAGAGATAAGAAGTTATTAATCAACATTTTCTTAGCTAGAAAGAAAACTATATGCACTATATTCACTGGCAAGACTTAAACTCCTTACATTGGTCCAATCACTGTAGCAGCAGAATCATCGGGAGTTGGAGTGACAGGAGGGATGGAATTTAATCTCCACATTTCTCCTTTTCTGTGAAACAGTGAACAGATGAATTTTCAACCTTTAAAGATATAGGACTGTGGTTTTCATACAGAGAATTTAGAATTAGTTAGTTAAAAGTAACTGTTACTTACAAACTTGCAATTCAAATATCATTGTAGACTTTTTTTCCTTTTGCAAACTTCATGAAAACGATTTTTCAAAATAGTAATTAATAATTGAAATCACCATACTTAAAATCATCAGAATAAACACCAGTATATTTCCCCTCCTACTTACCATTCTGTGTTATCTGTCTAATCACTTTAGATTAGGTTGAGGAAATAACAACAACAGGAAATGATTGTGTTATTCTTAGTAGAATTGTAACTATATTGATACTACTTTGAGGGCCCTTGATATTATAAATGTATTTCTAAAATCAACTTTCCAATAGTTCCTCCATGCCATCTGGATCAGATTGCAACAACTCATTTGGATAAATAAATAGTAATACCTATTTTATAGTCTTTAAATATCCTGTGATAGTTCTGCATCCCTGAAACAGCTTTCAGCCAGGCACATTTTCTTGTATTTCTTTTTTCCAAGAGGCAGTGGTTCTATAGACAACTCAGTCCTTCAGATAAAACAGACTTCATGCACTAATCATTGATACAATGATAAAGAAAAGCATATGAAATGAAAGCAGGTGTGCTTTGCAAAGTGGTTTAGCAGCCTGTGCTTACAGAATGGGACGTTTGTTTGTACATCTTGTTCCCAAGTGTATTCTGATTGAATTGTCACTCAGCACTAAGAAGACTTGAAACAATAAAGTCTAGTGAGGTGAAACTCTTTCAGATATGGGCACATGAGAGATTAAGAGACTTGCAAGATAAAACACTGACAGGCTCTGTAGAATGAGAGTTTGCTGCCTTACTATAGTAGGTAAGCATGGCAAAATCACATGGCTTATGATAGAGTGAATTGTTCTTCTACTGTAATAATAATAATAATAATAATACTGTTTTATTTCTATTCCGCTCTTCTCACCCCGAAGGGGCCTCAGTGCGGATTACAATACACATATAACAGACAGTCCCTGTTGGAAAGACATACAATTACACATAGACAAATACAGTGCAGTTTTTAGAAAGACTTCTTCTTTCCTGGCTGTGTCATACAGATGGGCGTCATTGGGTGTGAATGCTCCATTACATCATTGTTGTTATGTCCCTGCGTCATTGCGCCATCACGTCACAAGGGGGTGCTGTTGTTCCATCCTCATGACAGGAGCCTCTTGTTTCCACCACTTCCGCCTCTCCCTTCCCCGTCAGCCTATTTCAGACAAGTCTGTGCAAAAGTCCTTCCCCACTTTTATGGTCCCCAATTTGTTGTTAATTCACAGCTGGGCTGTTGAACTGCTTGGGTAAACAGTAGACAGGGCTTACAGCTGGCGTCTAACTCAGCCCGGGATTCGATCCTGCAATCTTCAGATCTTCAGATTGCCAGCACAACTGTTGTTACCGCTGTGCTATCTCTCCGGCTCAATTTTTGCGTTGAGATAGGGACATCATGACTAGATATGACTTTTCATATTTTTAAAATACTTCTGAATCTTTTTCTGAATAATCACATTGTAAATGTATGCCACTGCTAGCAATGAGAAGTCCTTCAGCTCAGAGGCAGAACACATGCTTCTGGACATTTAAGTTCTAAATATCTGAAGACCAAAAGTTTTGCATTCTTGATATGGACAGTATTTAGTTTAAATTACTAATGGCCTTACCTTATATGAAGCAGATTTCTCTTAAATATTTGAGCAGTGGTGACATTATGGCATATAATGAGAGTGGCTAATCTGTATCCCTGCAGATGATTTTGGACTATTTCTCCCACCCTCAAACTGGTCAAACTGACTAACAGGTTGGTAAAGTTGAAAATCATCTATTGCCCATAGGTTCCCAACTCCTGGGCTAGAATTATGGTGCATATAACAAATCCAATGGGATAAACCAATGAGTACTTTTTTTTTACTTCATTGGACTAGATTTTTATCATTTTGGGTATTGCACTTACCAGGATTCTGGCAGATGATGATGATCTGATTTCTTATTCCATTTTCCCAGATTGGGTTTAAAAACTTGTTACAGCATTAAAAAAAGACATTGATAAAAATCCACTAGACACAAAAGTTGAAATAAAATGAAAAAATATAGATTAAAACATACATATTTAAAGCACATACAAACATCAACACACTTAGCAATATGAAGCACATTGTGTAAGATGAGCCTTTTATAGATGATCATCAAATTCCTGTGAAAACAAAAAAGGCTTTACATTGTAAAAAAAAAAAAAGGAAAGGTGCCAGTCTAACTTATGTAGGAAAGAGTTCCAGAGCTTGAACTTGTGGACAACCACTGAGAAGTCAATCTTCTGTGTTCCCTCCAGATGTACCTATGAAGGTGATGGAACAGAGAGAATGACCTGTTCAGCAGATTTTAAGCATATGCTGGTCCTTAAAGAAGAATAATTAGGACTTTAAAGGTAACCACCAATATTATGAATTGTGTTTGGAAACAGACTGGCAAGCAGTGGAGCTATTGCAACTAGGGAGCTATGTGATCTCTGTTATCAGATTTAGTTAGTGCAACAAAATTATCTAATATAAGTTTTGAATTGGATTATTAATGTTAGTACATGGCAATTGCAGGCCAGCTTTAGCTACAGCTGCTTGGTTGATGTGTAGCCATAGTAATGAAGCCTGCAGTAAAAATGTATCAATTTCAGCAGAGTTAGAGAGAGAAAGGGGCGGAGCTAACTGCCAACAAAAAAGTGGACATTTTTAAATGTTAAGCAGCAAACTAGATGGGCAAAGAGCTGTGAAAAGGCAACAGCTCTAATTCAATGCAATCGAAGATTGTAATTATTAACAAGCATTAAAAACTGTTATCTACTAGTATTATAATAAATGATGTTATATGGTTAAAGCACTCAACATATGAATACCAAGTGAATTTGCTAGATATAACACGTGCGTGCGCACACGCACACACATATCTTTCAAATCGAAATCCAGTTCAAGATCTTGCTCGTAGGTAAGTAAAAAATAACACAATCAATATTATATACACGGTAATATTCAATATAGTGGAGACGCCGAGTATAAGAAATGAGAGAGTTCCCAAAGGCTATTACTCACAAACATATTGTCCCAAAATGCTCAATATGAGTGAGTTCCAAAGTCATGAGTAGTGCAAAGCAAAGGTGCCTTTCAATAGATCACAAAAGTCCTTATGGCAGAGGTGAAGTAGATTAATCCGCATGTAGCAATAACCGGATGGAAGGTGTAAACGGACCTCCGTTGAGTGTTAAATGGTCAATGCATTCAGCAAATGCTGTCACTGAGCCATTTCGCCCAGAACAAGGGGCTTCATCAGGACCAGGGACGAGAGCAAAGAAACCATAACTAGGCGTTCCATACTGAAATACAATACAGCAATAAAAATGGAGTGCAGCAATCAAAATATAGGCAATTAGCCCTATAGTAGAACAGAAGAAGACTACCAATTATAAAATTTATACAAAGAATTTACATACCAGAGTCAAGTGTTCATGATGTAACAATCCAATGGCAATATAGTATTAACATATAACGCGGGTGAATCAGGCACAACATCGATCGGTATATATAGGAGTGAAAGTAACAGGTGAGGGATCTCAAATGAACAGCTCATTAATGCTAATCCTTTCATTAAGACCTAGTGGTACTTCAGTGGCCAGTTTTAAGATCCATTCAGTTTCTGATTGAATTAAAGCACGCCTAATGTCTGCATGAGGTTGGATATTAACCCTTTCAAGAACTGTGATGGAAAAATCATCACAGGTATGGTTTTTGACTTTTAAATGATTATATAGAATAGAGTTTTTTGAACTAAGTCTAATTTGTTATATATGTTCATGAATTCTTGTCTTGTTAATAATTACAATCTTAGATTGCATTGAATTAGAGCTGTTGCCTTTTCACAGCTCTTTGCCCATCAAGTTTGCTGTTTAGTTTAGTGTGAACAGTTGTTTTGCTTTTTTCTTTTATTTTAAAATGTTAGCCAGTCTTTAGCCAGGTGAGCTAAAGGAAGGTTGGTTCTAGCTGTGTTAGAGCTGGACTAAAATGAGTTTAGGTCTTTAGCCTTGATATTTGGGGTGCTAAATGAACCAGTTCTGAATTAGAAAATAGCTTGGGAGCTAAGTGAAAGGAATTCCCAAAATTATTATATTGTGAGTTCAGTGGCAGAGCTGAAATAGATAAAAGGAGAAACTGTGCCTAAGTGTCAGTCAATGGGACTGAGGAGAAAAGTGTTATTTCAGTAATAAAATCACAGTTAACCTATTGCTAACGTGAAGAAACTACAAGATTAAAATTACCCAGTCAGGAGACTGGGAAATAATTACAGTTTAAAGTGAAGGATGCTACTGAACCAAGTTGGCAAAAATATAAGCCATTCTGGAAGTTATATAGAAACTGTTTCAAGTGTTCATAATAATAAAAAGTTAGTTGTAACAATATCTAAAAAGTACTGAGAAGAAAATATTGTGTAACCAATATGTTTGTGTGCCTGAGAATACTTAAATAAATATTTTTTGTTCAATTTCTTAAAACAAAGACTTTTGTCAAGTTACTGAAGTGAAAATATTCTAGAGGAAGATGGCTGAAGATCATATTGGAAAGGATTCAGTTTATGGTATTGGGTTACACATATTAAAGTGAATTATACAAAGCATTTTTAAAAGTCAACCCTTTCTCATACAAGTTTCTCTCAATCTACTTGCATATAAGCCTCATAATAGTTCCAATCAAGTCTCACACAAATATAAATCTATTTAAATATTAAAGTGCTCAGCCACACCATCACCATCCTCTTCTCCTCATCGCCACATCCTTATTTGTTGTTGTGTTGTTGTGGGTGTACATCCCATATTTATTGGTGGCAGTGGTGGGATAATAAAATAAAGGTCCCTCTTGTCTGAAAATGTCTGCCTTTATTTCCTGTATTGTCATCGCAGTTAGCAATCTGGCTTTAACTCTTTGGATCAGTTGAAAATTTCAAAAACTACTGAAAAGCAGCCTCACAGCGATTGTATTAAGTAATCCAACCAGACTGTTATTAAGGCATGTGTCATCATAGTCATACCTGATGTTCTGAGAAATGGGCACAACTGGGGCACAGATTTTAATAATGCAAATGCCGCTAAACATGACTCCAAGAGCACACCTAAGCTATGATTCCTAGAGCACACCCAATACAATCCCTTCCACAGGCAGATCAGTAAATTCCTGTTCTCTCTCTCTCTCTCTCTCTCTCTCTCTCTCTCTCTCTCTCTCTCTATATATATATATATATATATATATATATATATATATATAAATTTATTTTCAGCTGATCAGGAGTACATCCATCTTGTCTAAATTAAATTTCGATTTCTTCACCTTCATGCAGTTTATTATTGATTTCAGGCACCAAATTGTGCTGGAAAACAGTAACAGAGTTTGGTATCATCTGCATACTGATAATAACAAAGCCCAAAACTTTAAATATCTCTAAGCAGTTTCATGTACTGTATATGCTAAATGGCATGGAGAATAAAACCAAGTTCTAAGTGATCACACAGGTCAAGGGTTGGAAAAGGAGTCCCAAAGTACCCTATTCTGGGTTTGCTCATTAAGGAACAAAACTGTGGTAAAACAGTGGATTGAAGACCCAGCAAAGGGCAGTTCTAAACAGGATGTGGATTAAAGAGAACCAGATTACTGCAGAGCCCCTACACAAGCACCCCAGAAACCTCTGGAGCTGGAAGATCACCACATGCTCAAGAACCTAACCTTATAATAGCATATTAGAATCTGGCTGATAATTATCCAGAATGGTTGCATCCAGGGCTGGCTTTATAGTAACGGCTTTATAACCATCTCTTTAGGCAAGTTGTTATAAAACTCACTTTGTTTTAGTAAGCTTTTAACCATTGCTTTAACCCTCTCAGCCAATAAGGCCAAAAATATTGAATCCATGTGGTAGCTGTTTTATATATCCAAGAATCCTGTCAACATCCTCAGGTGGCACAAACTGAAAACTATCCATTATCATTTAACATGGATACCAAGTGTATCGGTAGTTACTGAAAAGGACATTCAAGTGCCACCTCGGAGTTCGTTGAGGTAGGCAGGATTTCCCTGGGTACTGGTTGTGGGGGGTCGGGAGCAGGTTAGGGTTTTGCCCTCCCTTCTGCTCGAGATCCCCGTGTACAACTGGGGGCCACTGTGTGATACAGAATGCTGGACTAGATGGGCTGAGGTCCGATTCAGCATGGCTCTTCTTATGTTCTTATGTTCTTAACAAGCAGGGATCAAAGTTATCTTCACTGGATCTGTATTATTTGTAGTATCTAACATCCATCCATCTATCATCGATCTGTATTTATAACCCGCCTTTCTCTCTGAGGGGACTCAAGGCAGCTAACAATCATACAGTAGCCAAGTCAGAGAGGATCCGAGTAATTTTATCTGAAAAGTGCCACACATGCTGTTTGCAGTCAGTTGTCAAGTGCTCTGGATTATGCTCTCTTCAACTCCTGCCCAAATAGCTCTGATAACTAGCTCTCTGCACAAATATAATAAAGGCAGAGAATAAACCTGTCTTTGCTGTTTCTAGTGCCATTGAGTAGGCTCTCAGATGAGCCTTTGTTTGATCAGATAAACTCTTGATTTTTCTGCCATTACTGTTTTAGTCACATTCTCATTGTTTTCGCCACCAGCAGCTCCTTGGAAAGCCAGAGGGTGATTTGGCTCCACTCTATGAAAAACCATCTTTGGGAAATATTGTTGTACAAATTGTCTTGGCCATTTCACCATTCTAGAGGTCTGTCAGAGCTTCAAACTGTATGAAAAGGTCAGTGCAGGTGTGGTCTGACTCCAGTTGAAGGTCCTGGGAAATTTAGATCTAGAATATGTGAATAATTACTCCATCGCTATCAATCTATGATCCTCATTACAGGCCTTGTTGCATGTGTGTGTCTCTTTGCACAGTCACCAAGACAAGCTAGATTAGTAGAGAAAAGACCTTATGTATAGCAGTTCCTTTTCATTATCTTCAAATTGTTTGGATATGATGGGGACAGTCCAAAATTAACCTATATTATTGCAACTTTACGTGTGCCTTTAAAATGTCCCAATTATTCTTTCCTCCTTCCTCCTTATCCCTGGCTTAATTTAATGACTACAAAGTGAGTTCGAAATACAGTTTACTTTGTACTAAACTAACTCAGCAGGGAAGAAGAAAGAACTGAGTGGATTTTTTTCCCTTCCTAGAAGCATAGCAGGACATTGGATTGGATGGCCCAAGTGGTCTCTTCCAACTTTATGATCCTACACTTGGGCAAACGCAAATTGCTTCAACATTTCCTAGTTTGTGTGGTGTATTTCATTAATATTTTTGCCATGTTGACTACATTTTGCTTTACTATGCATGACCCAGTTTTCATCTGTGAAATATTGGAGGATGTGATTTTTTGTTTCCACCATTTCATGTGGAACTCCTTCTGAAAAATCTCCATCCCTGATAAGGTTTAGAAAGGCAGAATAAAATTATACTTTCAGGCCACCTTAGGCCTTCACAATTTTTGTTTGTGAGTTTTTATTTACTTTGGTTTCCATGTAATTGCAGCTCTACACTGTTTAGTGAGCAGAAGAAACCATTCAAACAAATTAAATACTATGGTACCTAACAATCAGTTAATCTATTGTCAGTCTTATAGTCCCCCAAAATTACTTCCAGAATAATCCAATGTACAATGTAATGAAAGGTGTCATGTTTTATTATTTAATTTTTAATTTCTTTTGTAGTCTCTATTTAAAAGTCAGTGTCTTTCTTTGAGAACAAACTGCATCGGTTTACGTTTATTTCAATGGAGGGACTTTGCCTGATAAGCTCCCTGCAATAATATGTCTAAAATTGCTTTCTGATCCAGAGAGAACAAGTTTCCCTCTGAAAAGTATTCACAAAGTTTCAGGCAGATAACAACTGATGATTACTTATAGACGGCAACTGAATAGCTTGGCATGCCATTTGTAAGTGCCACCAGTTAAGATCATGATATGTGCCTTGATCAAGTGCCTTCTTTATTGCAGCTCCTTCTAATAATGTTTAGGAACAAGGCCACTGGCAAAAATGGATGCTACAGAAGAAGAGACAGAATTTGTATCATACAGGCATAAATACCATTCATGATACTTAAAGGAATATGCTTGTTTCTCACAGTTATGTTCAGCCCGTGCTCCAAGGGATTCAGGCCAACTTATCTGGGTTCATCTCCTTATGGGCCATTACTGGCATTAGGTTTCTGATACCAGTATGGATTTATGTCTTTGTGTGTGTGTGTGTGTGTTTGGCAGCAGCTTACAAATGCTGAAAGTATAGAAATGCTGTACATAAATTTTTGTAAGATGTATTTTGGAAAAAAAATGTCCCAAAGTGTACTTTTTCTTGTATTAGAAGCAAACCAAGGGTTCGATTGTATTTTTTTTTTAAAAAACTCACAAAGTTAAAAAACCTGACATTCTCTTAAATGTCCCTTAACCAGTAGCTGGCTACTTGGAGTGCCTCTGGTGTTGCTATGAGAAGGTCCTCCATTGTGAATGTGGCAGAGCTCAGGTTGCATTGTAATAGGTGGTCTGTGGTTTGCTGTTCTCCACACTTGCATGTCGTTGACTCCACTTTGTGGCCCCATTTCATAAGGTTGGCTCTGCATCTCGTGGTGCCAGAGTGCAGTCTATTCAGCATCTTTCAAGTGCCCAGTCTTCTCTGTGCCCAAGGGTGAGTCTCTCATTCAGTATCAGCCATGGCTTGAGGTCCTGGGTCTTTTTAAGGGTTTGATAGGTTCATTCAGAAGAGCCTGAATGTCATAAAAAAAACTGCACAAGCAGTTTTGAATCATACAGGAAAGGTGGGGAGAGGTGGGGAGAGGACTCTGAATTTGAACTACTTACCCCGCCCCCCCTTTTTTTGCAAATATTCCATAATGTTTGGATGTCTCCCAGGATTATTTTAATTTTCAGAACAAATAAGCAACTTTGGTAAAACCTAAAAAGTTTTAAAATCTCATGCTTTCCCTTCCCAGCGATGCAAGGGAGGGATGAGGTGGGCCCTGAATTTTCCTCACTGCCAGTGCTGTTTTTTCCTACTGTGCATGTGTGTCTGCCATTAATGAAGCAATTCGGAAGTTTGGAAAGTTTCAGATAGTTTTGAATTTCTTTTTTTAAAAGTGGAAGTGACTTTAGAATCGAACCACCAGCGCCCTCTACATCCTAAATGAGTTTTGAATATTTTTTTGATCAACCAAGCTCAGGGTTTTTGCCTGCCGTTTTTGGACTTTCACTTGTGTGTGTATAAGCCTAGCTCAAACAACAAAGCCTCTGATAAAGATGTTTGATGCCCAACCACTCCTCTTTTTTCATCCTCTGTCCAGTTGGAAATTTTAATGGTATAAAAATTGGGATGACAGTGAAATGCATCAGGAGAACACAAAAAATGTTGGGCTGGCTCTACACTGTAGACTTAATGTAGTTTTCCTCTTCTTTAATTATCATGGATCATGATTTCACTGAGTCATAGGAGTTGTAGTTTGGTGAGGCACCAGCACTCTGTACTAGGCATGGGTAGGTTCAGTCAGAATCTTCGTTATTCAGATTAAAATCGGATTAAATCCATTTTTGAAGCGATTTCAAAGTAGTTATCAGCAAATGGGAATTCTGGTTTTCCAAAGCTCCAGGAGAAATAATAATAATAATCATATATATATATATATATATATATATATATATATGCTAATTAATGCTACTTCCTTTACTGATTATAGCTGTATTTTGAATATGCCTTTAAATGCATGTATTCACATACACAAACACAGCTTTATCACAAAAATGGGTTTGAAAAAGTCAGTTTTGCCCATCCCAAATTGGCATTGTAAGAGTAGAGTTTGGAAAGTTACTTTTGCAAAATTCATAGAGTTAAAGTTCAACACTCACTTTTTATTATATAGTACTTGCAATTTAATAACTAGCTTTTTATGTATGTTTCTCAAAAAATAAACTAGCTTCATTTAATTACTTTAAATAAACACTGAAATATCTCTTTGTAATAAAAAAAAGCCAAAACACCCCTCATATACAGGACAACACTTGAACCATGTAATATTATTCCACCACCAATAATTTAGTGCATACTCCCATAAACTATTAATGTTATCTCTTATTAAACCAGAATTATAATGCAACACAGTTATACCTTTATTGTTAGAAAGAGGAGCACAATACACATGACTAGTTTTTTGGAACTAGTTATGTGCAAACTGTGTGTAAGAATTGTCCTAATCTCTTCTCCCTTTTGCTTTAAAAAAGGCAACAACATCAGCACACTCCAAATCTCTCAGTTCCTCGTATGGCAAGCAATGAAACAGAATGGAGGCAGTGAAACTTATAATGTGATAAGATCACCCTCACTGTTAGTTGTATTTCACATCACCAGGGGAACTGAAAGTGAATTTGCTGTTTTCTACTGCAACTCCTATAACAATACTGCTGATAACCTGAGAGCAGAGATGAGAGAAAGTGAAAAGAATGGAATAGGCAACAGGTAAGGTTGATGCGTGAAGAATACAAGTATCTTATTGCTTCAGTTACAAATGTGAGCAAAGGCATTTCTATGACTTGTTCATTCATCCCTGTTGTGATTTCTATTGGAATGAAGTTGTGTCTGTCTGATATTGCTTGAAATACGTTAATTCTAGAAAAAAAAATATTCCTCCTTCCTGTATCATTTTATAAATCACACCACCACCCTGACACAAGTTTAATATTCTATTAATACATTTCGCACTGTGGTGCCCAATGACTTGTATTTTTAAATAAAAATAGCAGAATTGCTTTTCTCTCTCTCTCTTAAGAAAGTCCATATTATGAGCACTCAGACTATTTTGGAATTGTTAAATAGAATATTCCATAAGAATGTTAGATGTGTATGAGGCATATAACTATGAAAAGTTTCACTTGGTCCAGAATTCAGAAACTGGATTGCTCACAAAATAACAGAATTTTTGAGCATATTATACTCATTTTAAAACATCTGCACTTCTGGACATGATTTAAAATGTTCATTATTTTTAAAGCTGTAACAGCTTGAGTCCAAAATAACAAAATACTTATCTCATATTATCATAAGATTGTGACCTAAATTTTGATGGAGAGGGCCTTCTTTCATAATTTGTAAAAGAATATGGACATGTGAGAGACTGCCATTTTACTTTAATTAACTTGCTGCTGCTACTGACTGGTATTTTCTGCAAAATTACTGAATTTGTCTAGGGCTGTGCAAAATCTTGTATTAGCATGGTATGTTGGATCTATTTCAGTAGTTTTGTGCATATGACTCAATATTAAGAAACACAGTTGGCACCCAGGTAAAAATTAAGAATTGAAACTCTTACCCAGTAGTTGTGTGTAAGTTGTGTAAGCCTCATAACTCTCTCTGTGAAGCAGTTTTAATTTCCACAGCAAGCAAACCAAACAGTGAGGCAAAGCCAAACTTATTATGCCTCTCAGCCACTGCAATTCCTAAGACTATAGGACTATAGGCAGGCAAGGTTAGAGAGGATAGGAGGATTGAGTGACTGAGTGTCTGTTATTATGAGGAGTGTTTGTTATTAGGAGGAATCTAGACTGCTGATAATCTTCTATATGTATTCTATTTTACTTCTATGATTTTATTTTTTATTATTAATCTTTGCAGCTAAGATACATTATAGAGAAATCCAAGGGGATAGCTGTTGGTACTTTATAGAGAATACATTATAGAGAAATTCAAGGGGATAGCTGTTGGTACTTTTTTTTTTAAAAAAAAAAGACAAAACTATTTTTCCCCAAAATCAATAAATGTGTGAATTTTTCTGAAACTTGGGGGGAGGGGGTGTGATGCCCTAGTTATGTTGTGTCATTGTAGAGAAATTCAAGGAGATAGCTCTCATTTAAAAAAGTGGTTTGTAAAAACCTTTAAAAATTCCCAAAAGACCAGTGGATAAGTGAAACATTTTGAAACTTGGGGGGGGGGTCAGTAACAGTGGTAAATATGTTCTATAATTGTAACAAGTTTCATCCTGATAGCTCTAAAAATGAGGGAGAAAATAGCCCCAGAAGTTTCCCAACCAGCGCAATTGTGTAATGAAAAAATAACAAAAAAATGTTACATTGTAATCATTATGATACAGAGCCCTTACTATATTTAAGAAACACTTTAGAAATGATCCCCCCTAATTTAGTAATCAGTACTGAAACATTTTTTTTAATTGATAGCTCATGCCTATACTAATTTATTATGTTCATACCTCTTGTTGCATTAGAGGGTTGAAAAAGGATATGTTAAGTCTTATCCTGTGTAGCCTACTTACACTATCCATTTTCTATTTATTATTATCTATCTATCTGATAAAACTGTGCTGAACATTTTCTGGTCTGAAGATTCTGGGATGAAAAGTAGTGCTCAATTGTGCCCAGCTTCTTAATTTATATAAAATCATTATATTGAAATGTTGCTTTAATATACTGAAATATCCGTAATTTCTCATTTCATCTGGCTATAAGGGTAGGAAGTAGGAAAATCTACTGAGTAACTGATTTGAAGTGTCTACTGTAGACACTTATTGAACAACCATGTTTGACAGATGCAATAATTTAAAACATTTATTGTATATTTATATACATGTCTTTTCAGAGGTAAACCCAATTGATTTCTTCAGTATGTGAGCACAGATCTATATCCTCGTTATTGTTGTTGCTGTTATTATTATCATTCCTATAACTATTTATTACATTTATATACACTTTTACTTCAGTAAATTCAAAGTAACATACAGCGTTTTCATCAATTCATGCTTACAGTAATAACATGAAAAAAATTCAGCTAGAAATGTGACTCATTGAAGGTTACCCAGTGAGTTTCATAGATCAATAAGGACTAGATTGTATTACTCACAGGTTCCAGTCTACCATAATTTGCATCTAATGAAAATTGAAACTTGAGCTGTCTTCAGACGTCTAGAAAGTATTTAATCTTATGTTCAGACAAAAATCTACCTTTTAAATGTAGTCATGGACCAGAAAAGTAAAGGTATGGGATTTTTTTTCTTCAAGAGTGTAATAGTATGCAAGTCTACTCAGAAAAAACCCCATTTGTTTAGTAGGGTCTATTCCTAATGCAGTGTGGAGGCAACTGCATCCTTAAGTAGTAATTTGTTATGATGTTCTTGTTCTGATCTGATCTAGTAGTTCTTGTTCATATACAAATTGAGGTTTCCCAAACTTGCATTTGCTTTCAACATTGTTATGTTTCTTTGTTCAAAAGGGGATGGCCATGCCTCTTTCTCAGTGGGTTTCAATGACTGAGCAGGGATTCAAACATGGGATGCTAGTCCAGTACTCAAACCACTATCACAGTGAGTCAGCTTTGCATTAATATTGAAACTTACAAAGGAAAAGATGATGGAAAATAATCTATCTTTCCCTAGTACAAGATTGCAGAAATATCTTAAAAGTTTATCAGAAAAGACTATGGGACTATTTCTACTAAAGAGCAAATTTTAATTCCAGTTTTATTGTTTATAAATGACATGCTGACAGAATGGTTATAGGGCATAACATTCATCCTTTTTTACATTTTGAAAATATCAGTAAACCTTCCTCTCCTCTGTGATTAAATATTCCTTTTCACCTTCAGCAGTTTGTGAAATGAAAATCCTGCTAAATCATGAAAGATCAACACTTCCTTTTCTTCCTTTTGCATATTAAGAATGGAATCTCGATTTATGGCATCTGATTCTCAGCTCTCTGACGTGGGACATATTTAGTGCTTGGGAATTCAAAATGAGAAAAGTGTGGGCAAACTGCAGTTACAAGAAAATAAAGTTAGAATGTGACATCTGTCGCTGCATGATTAGAAGTAATTAAAGACAAGCAAAACACCTGAAACAATCACTTCTGATCTTTTGTGTCGGTGCCTCCTTGGATTTACAGCCAGTTAAATGAGCTTGCTGACATTTTTCCATAGTGCAACAGCAGCATCCAGTGGTCAGTTTTTTTCAAAATGGTTCAGTGGGTTTCTCATGTATTCACACCATGTTTTTTCCTCTTGTGGTGACAGCCAGAAGTTACACAGGTATTATTAGTGGCATCATAGATTAAAAATAAAGTTCATGTCAGCAAGACTAATTATTTTTAAAGTTAGAAAGCATGGCCTTAGCTCTTAATTGTAGCACTTGGCTGGGTGAGGGATAATAACTCGATGCAAGCACTACAACTTTATTAGCTGACAAAGATCTATGCTGAGCATTAAAAAGAGATTCACAGAATAATACAGTTGGAAGAGACCAAAATGGCCATCCAGTCTAACTCCTTACCATGTAGGAATACATGCTGAAAGCAATAGAGGTAATTCAGCCTATTAAAAGCCTCCAAAGAAGGAGGCTCCGCTACACCCTAAGGCAGCATATTCTATGGATGAATGACTTATGAGCATCTTCCTAACATTTAGGTAGAATCTCTTTTTCTTTAATTTCAATCCATTGTTTTGTTTCAGATACTCTCGGGATTAAGGCCACACAGCTTCCCAAACCCCACACTTTTGAATGGGGATGGCTACATGGCCTTCTGGGTTAACAGGGTCTTGAACATGTAACCAGGCCTGTCCAGTAAGTTTAGGGGGCAAACAGGGAATTGGGGAAGGGAGGGTGGAGTGTCATGCTGCTCAGAACCAGGATGAAATGGGGATTGACCCCTGGATCATGGAATGTGGTTCTGGGAGTCAATTCCCACAGGCCCAGCACTTCAACAGATTCAGTCTGGATCTGTTGAGGTGTTTTATTAAACCTAGTTTACTGTGGATTATTCTAGGTAAACCTGAGGCATCACTTAGATGCCTCAGGTAAACCCATGTTGGGTCACAGGTTTTGAGTCTGTGTATAAGGGCCCTTAACCTTCTCTTTTTCGGGGCCAACATACTCACTTCTTAAGCAACTCCTCAGAAGACATGGTTTCCAAACTTTAGATTGTTTTGGTCACCCTCTTCAGGACCGATTTCAGTTTATCAATATCCTTCTTGAATTATGGAGCACTGAACAGGACACAGTATTTCTGACCAAATCACTCATGCAAAAATTTCCTCTTAGTAGGATGAGCAGGTGAACAAAATATCCAAATGCATCACCCTGGTTCAATTCACTTGGTAAAGTAATAAATACCAAATAATTTTTAAAGTGTTGCTTTTAAAAGCTAGCATTCCAAGCTCTGGAATAGAATTGGAAGGTTCTTGTGGTCTCTTTCAAATCTACAGTTTATTTATTTACTTTATTTCTACTCCACCCTTCTCTCACAGGGGGACTCATGGTGACTTCACAATGCATCAGTGATGCTAAACAAATACAATAAGTAAAAACAATTAGTACAAAATATTATAAAATAATCAATAAAAGCATTAACTATTGCATTCACATGCCGTTACAGCCAGAGTTCAGCCAATAATTCCAATATCATCATATCAACAAAATTCAAGTCCAGTTGCCATTATCTAATGCTCGGTACCTTAATCAAACACCTGGGCCCACATCCAGGTTTTAGTTGTTTCCTAAAGACAGGAGGGAGGTGGCTAACTTGATGTCCTTAGGGGGGGGAGTTCCACAGACGGGGGGGGGCACTGCTAAGAAGGCCCTGTCTCTCATTCTCACCAACCAGATTTTTGTGAGAATGGCAGGATTGAGAGCAGGGCCTCTCCTGAAGATCTTAAGTTGTGTGATGGTTCATGGCAGGAGATGCATTTGGACAGGTAATCCAGGCCAGAGCCATTTGGGGCTTTAAAGGTCAACAGCAGCACTTTGAATTGTGTCTAGAAGCTAATCAGCAACCAGTGAAGCTGACGTAACAGAGGAGTTGTTCGCTCCCTGTACACCACTCCTGTTAGCAACCAGGCTGCCGAACGTTGGACTAATTGAAGCTTCCAGGAAGTTTTCAAAGGCAACCCCATGTAGAGAGCGTTCCAATAGTCTAAACGGGATGTAACCAGAGCATGGACCACCGTCTTCCCAAGGAACGGATGCAACTGGCGCACAAGTTTTAATTGTGCAAAAGCTCCCCTGGCCACCGCCAAGACCTGGGGTTCCAGGCTCAGTGATGAGTCCAGGATCACTCCCAAACTGCGAACCTGAGTCTTCAGGGAGAGTGTAACCCCATCCAACACAGGCTGTAACCCTATTCCCTGTTCGGCCTTTCAACTGACCAGGAGGACCTCTGTCTTGTCTGGATTAAGTTTCAATCTGTTTTCCCTCATACAGTCCAACACAGCGGCCAAGCACCGGTTCAGGGCCTGCATGTTTGTTCATGCTTGCTACATATGCATACACTAGTCTCACCTTTATTTTCCAATGTGCACAATGGCCCTGCTTCATTCTGCAATGATGACTTTGCTGTGGTGTGTGCCAGTATATGGATGGAAGTTTTATTCATGTTCCCTTGAACATAAGTCAAATTCTATAGTATGATTAGAATGTCTGATCAGGGTTATGTTTATTCTGAAGCAATCTGGAAAAAATCAACCAGTCCAATATCTCATTTCAATAATGCCCAACAGATTGCTTTTGAGATGACTATTCTGTTTCCATCCAAAAGTATTTTGTGGGATAGACTAGGGTTCAAATTCCTTCTTGGCCATGGAAACATACTAGGTGACCTTGGACAAGCCATACTCTTTCAGCCTTAGAGAAAGGCAAAAGCACACTCAACACACAACCAATCATGCAAATAAGAAGCTCCAGTCTAAGTTCACCTTAGATTGGATCTGTACTGCCATATAATCCACTTCAAACCAGATAATCTAGATTCAGAAACTGAATTATATAGCATTATAGATGGGCCTCAGTGCTGCCTTAAATCAAAAATAAATTCCAATAATAAAAGCTGGATCCAAAGGGTTGAGGGAAGTTGGATGCTGGCAATGAATTGCTTCCGTACATCCTTTCATAAATAGAAAGTATACCTTTAACTGATTGTTTAAGTATTTACTTGAACACAATAAACACATTGGTTGCACGTTGCATGAATACCATCAACATCACCTTCTCTCGCTTTCTCACAATATCCATGAACTCTGCATTTGTAAATACTCTGAAGAGCACTTTTCATTCTATCTTTAGGTGTTCATCATTCCCATCTGATATTACTGTTGTCTCATGCCTAAAGGGTTAAGCACCTCACTGGAAAGGATGAGCTTGTGATGCACTGCTGTGTTCAATTAAGATTTATGGAGAGTGCTGTTAATGGGCAGCAGTCAAGGACAATGGGAGGCTGTGCTTGGAAAGGAAATAAATGGAGAAAATAGACAGGGTCATTCTGAAAGCACCTAGCATCTTGAATTAACAGAATGACAGAGGGAGGAGGGGGAAGTTAATAAAGCTTAAAATGTGCTTGATATTTTTGCATGCTGTTGCTTCACTGTCCCTTCATATCTGTCTCTTGTTTTAACCTTTATGGTTTTATTGTACTTTAAAAAAAACTTTGCTTGTACAGAGGCATGAAAACATTATGATTCAGGCAAATTGTTTAATGGAGGCCACTATATTATAGCAACACAACAAGCTGGCCATCCAGTGTTAAAATAATGTGTGAATCAAGTGTCTATGAGTACCTGTCTGGTATTGTACACAGGCAGCTGGGTTGTATGAAGGGCATGTTCAGTTGGGATGAATGTAAGCTTGGCTCAATCAGCACACATCAATAACATGTAGGGATAGGTTTTTGTGTCTGTTTCATTTAATGTTAAAATGTGCTGTTTAAGGCTGGAGCTACACTGCCATATAATCCAGATTATCAAATCGGATAATCCACATTATTGGCTTTGAACTGGATTATATGAGTCTACACTGTCATATAATCCAGTTCAAAGTAGATAAGATGGATTTTACATGGCAGTGTCCTCATTCATTGTTAGTAGCATGTCAACAGAGCCCCTAGCCAAATCCTGCATAGCATGTGGGGGCTCAGCAGAGGGAACAGAGTCCATTAATGGTCCAGCCATGTCCCTGATAGTAAACATGTTCTTAAGGTGGTACAATCTATAAGCAATGTCTTGTTGTTCATTGCAGGTTGGCCTACTTAGGTCCAAAGGCTGCTTTTCTGTTAGGGTGCTAAGGGTTTTGGCTGGGCTGTAGCATGTTCTTGCAAAAATAAATTTGGGATTTATCAAGCAACTAGCTGAGGACCCGGTGGTGCCCGGGTTATTTGAGGAAGGCATTGTGTGCCAAGGTTGGTCCGTATCAGTTGTTCATTTGGCTCACAGTGGTTTCGGGAAGTGAGTGAAGGATTATGGACCATGGACCATAATCCATGGTCCATCCTCCTCCAAATTGCACCAGGATGTAGGGGGTTCTGTGTGCCAAATTTGGTTTGATCAGTCATTGAATGAGGGTCACAGCAGTCTCAGGAAGTGAGTGGAGGTACTTCAAGTCCCATCATCCGTGGTCCATCGTCCTGAAAACTGCACCAGGGTGTAAAGTGGGTCATGGGGGCTCTATGTGCCAAGTTTGGTCTTGATCAGTAACTGGATGAGAGTCGCAGCGGTCTCAGGAAGTGAGTTGAGGTACTTCAAGCCCCATCATCCATGCTCTGCTCTTCTCCAAACTGCACCAGGACATAGAGTGGGTTATGGGGGCTCTGTGTGCCAAGTTTGATATTTATCGGTCTTTGTTGTGGGCCACAGTGGTCTCTGGGAAGCAAAGCGCTTTGAAGTACTACAAATCCCATAATCCATGCTTAATCTTTCCCAAACTGCACCAGGACGTAAAGGGCATCATGGGGGTTATGTGTGCCTAGTTTGGTCCAGGTCCGTCACCCGTGCTGGTCAGAGTGAGTGAAGGTACTGCAAGTCCTTCAAACTGCACCAGGATGTAGAGTGGGTCTTGGGGGAGGGGGTATCTGTGTGCCAACTGTAGTCTTGTTCTGTCATTGTTGGGGGCCTAGTCAGGAAAATAAAGTTAAGTAAGCCTTACTGTCAATTCAGGCTGAGGCCTAGTCAGGAGAATCAAGTTGAGGAAGCCTTACTGTCAATTCAGGCTGAGGCCTAGTCTCGAAAATCAAGTTGAGGAAGCCTTACTGTCAATTAAGGCTGAGGCCTAGTTTGCAAAATCAGCTGAAGGAAGCATTTTTATAAAGAACTCTGTCTGGCACCTTTGAGATTTGGGATGTTGGAATGCTGGCCTATCCATGGTCCATCCTCCCTCAAACTGCACCAAGACGTAAAGTGGGTCTTGGGGGTTCTGTGTGCCAAGTTTGGTTTTGTTGTGTCATTGTTAGGGGCTGGGGGCTGCAAAGTGTTTTGGACTTAAACTCCCAGCATGCCTGACTGCCTCAGGGCTTTTCCTTACCTCCCTCTGGCACTTTAGAGTCTCGGAATGTTCGTGGCTGGCCAATGGGAGTCGTTTATGCAAATAATGCTGCCACATATCCTTCCGCCCTCCTGATACAAACAAACATTCCACTTTATAAAGGGATATAGAGATTACTGCTGTGCAAAGAGATTATCAAAGGGGTGATGCTTAAGTCTCAGAACATCCTTGTTGGTGTTATATCAAAACTGGACAGAAAGAGCTTCATCTTCACCAGCATGCTGGGAATTGTCATCTGCTCAAATGATATGTGAATCCTGTTGTCACCTGACACTCAGGAAAGCCACTCCACTGTAAGCATATTGTTACCATGTGGGTATATGTGTAACAGCTGGCTCAAAGAAGTTCTAATAGCTCTAAAGGTATTCCATTTGCCCTTATTTATTCCGATGTGGGCAATTTGAAGCATTATTTGAAGACATCACGTGGCAGTGTAGATCCAGCCTAGGATATTCCATTCAGAATTCAGGCAATTATAGATTATTTTAAGAAAAAAGAAGGGCAAGTAGTGGCCACAGAGCAATTACTAAATTTAACAAGAAACAATGGTTAACAAATAGCAGCAATGATTTATTTTGCAATGTAACTTTCCACGCTAGGTCGTTTTCATATATACTCCCCTTCATTGCATTTAAAAGCTATAATAAAAACAAATATAGCTGTGTTTAAACAAGTTCAAGAAAAAAGTATGAATTGGCTGTTTAGAATTAGATTGGGGGGAAAGTTTTTATGGCCTGGTGTGGACATTTGTCAACAAAAAACTAAATGCCAATTATTAGGTTTGTGCATTTGGGGTAAACCTTGACTCATTTCATGTCCCAGCTTTCAGTAGGGGCCCTGTTCCATTTTTTAAAGCCTCTCAAAATTGGGAGGGCAGATATCGGTTTTTACTCTGGAGTGCAAAGTATCCATTTTCTATCGGCCCATAGGTGGGAGGGGGGCTCCCGTACCCCTCATTTTAGGCATTTAAGCTGTTTCTGCTCTAGATAATAGGTGCTCAGCTGCAGGCAGGTGCACGCTTTAAGGAGGCTTCTTTCTTACCTGTTTCTATTCTAGAGGAGAGGTACTTGGTCACAGGCAGATGTGCACATTTACTCTGCCAGGCCTGCATGTCACACATGAACTCTTTTCAAGGCAAGGAGGCAATTTCTGTTTCTTACTCTAGAGGAGATGGAGAGACACTCGGCTGCAGGCAGGAGCATGAACTTTCTGCGCCTGCATGCCATACACACTCTTTCCAAAGCAAGGAGGCAAGACAAGTTCTGGTTTTTTTTACTCTAGATGAGACTGAGAGGCACCGGGCTGCAGACAGGCATATGCTTTCTCTCCCTGACCTGCACACCACACACACTTTCCAAGACAAGGAGGCAAGTTTTCTGTTTCTTACTCTAGAGGAGGCACTTGGCTGCAGGCAGGTGTGTGTGCTTTCTCTCCCAGGCTGCACCACTCCAGCAGTCACAAAGTCTTTCCAAGACATTTTAAGGAGGCTTCCAGGTAAGGAAAAGCAATGACCTCCTGGAAGAGAAGAGTAGATTTCAGGGAATGAGGGTGTTCTTTTTGTTTGCTGGTTGCTTTCAGGTTGTGCGGGTTTTTGTATCAGGAGGGCCCTTACTGTTATGAGCTCTCAAAGTACCAAAGGTACTGAAAGAAAAGGAAGAAACTGATTCTGCACACAAATCCACTAATTAGATCAGCATGGGAAAGTTTTGTTGCTTGCATTCCTGTCACAATTTTAACCCTCCACCACACCTATGTGCATTCCAATTCCTCCCCAATCCTTAACCCATGCCCTTCTCTTTGTTGGTCCTTTGACAATAGGAAGAGGACGCCAATGCTGTCTGAGGCCCCTTCTACACAGCTGTATAAAATCCACATTGAACTGGATTATATGTCAGTGTAGATTCAGATAACCCAGTTCAAAGCAGATATTGTGGATTATCTGCCTTGATATTCTGGGTTATATGGCTGTATGGAAGGGCCCTAAATGGTGTGGCACATCGTGTGAAGCAATTCTTCTTTCATATGCTCTTACAATTGCAAAGCTTAGTCAAGTCTTCATGAAAATTTTAGGACTTTTTTTGATATTGTGAAAACCTACAAGTTCAGATGAGCGCAACTTTGAACATCTGAACTGATGAAGTTACAAAGTTCCTACCAAAACAACAAAACAAAAAGAGGGCATGTATGGGGATGGGGGTTACACAGATTGAGCGGAATAATGTCCCAGCAGATGCACACTGAGCTTTCTTGACCATGTTCAAATGCACTTTGTGAGGTAAGAATAGGGACTATGCAAGCATGCTTCCATATGAGGTAAGACAGGTTTACCATGGCCGAAGCCATTTTAGGGAACCTGTGTAATAATATTCCATAATTTGGTTTTGTATAGGAGATTATGAGACTAAAGATCAGTCCTGCTTCATGTGACCAAGATCTTATTTTTTCTTGAGCAAGCCTGTTTCCATTTCAATGCCTGTGTAGCTTAAAGCAATAAGATATACATTCCGTTTTAGAATATTTTAATGGATAAAACTATTCCTGGTCTATATAAGCATGAAAATAACATGGGGGTAGATGATTGTAAATAAGACAGTCAACAGTAGGCTCTTAAGCACATTTTATTCAATCAACATTCAGTGGGCGGCTCTGTGTGCTTCTAGATGTCCATGCTGTGCTTTGCATTCATCTCAGCCATTACTTGTCAAGGGTTGTATGCTAGGTGCAGTGTTAGAGATGAAGGCGTTGAACATTAGAAATCTGTAATCATTACACACTCTCACTGCAGCCGCTTCACCTGTTCTGTAAAAGATGTCAAAATTTCCAACCTAGCTGCAGTGGGAAAACAACTTGCTACATCAGCAGGAGCACAAACTCCCAAGGCTCCTGAGAGGACTCTAATTCTGTCTTTAGCAACTGAGGCAGCACAGATTTCTGCATATGGCAAAGCAGATGTTTTAATGATCCAAGCTTATTAAATTAAAAAGGCAACACCATACTGTGAGAGTGGGAGACTGCAGTTCCAATACCAATTACATTCCTGACTACAAAGTTCTGGGTCCAGTTGCAGACAGACCGAAAAGGACTATTGCTGGGAGAGTGCTGTTCCTTTATCTAGCTGCAATTTGTCTCCATCACAAAACATTTTTATTTCTATAATCTTTAATGCCACACCCCTACAAATCTTCCCAAAAGACACTTTTGCATTTCCTTAACCCCTTGATTTAGCAAGAACAAAATTAAAATGAAGCAAATCACCCTTTCTTTGTTAATATTTTTATATTGTTTTATGCACAATTTGTTCAAGCCAATTATATGATATAATTGCATATTTTGACAGCCAGTTCTTTTTTTAAAAAAAAAATCACTATTGCAGTCATATAGAAGGCAAAAATTATTTCCATAGACCTAAACTCAATTACTTCTCCGAGACAGCATACACTTATGAAATTGCTAGTTAATACTAACAAATACAACTGGTTCAAATATTTTAAGTTTCAATTCTAAGTGGTTATGCACAAGCTTAGGATAATGCACAAATATAATAATGGTTTTATGTAATAAGTTTTCATGTATTTAGAATCAAAGAATAATATAACATGAACATATGTATTGTTCTTTTGTGATTTCATACAGCTCTTGAAGCAAGGCCAAAATATGTTGGCTTTCTCAGCTATTAAAAGTCCACCTTTTAACCGCTTTTAGCCACTTTGGGTCTCTTTGTGAAGAAAATAATAATAATAATGCCATGGGACATCTTTCCTTTTATTGTTGTTAATACTTGCATAAATTTCATTCATTCTATTGATCTCTAATTGGAATGAGTGGCCTGATTTATGTTGTAATTTTCCATTATTTTTGTTCAATGACATCTATCATTCCTTTTAAACACACACTCACCAGCTGCGCCTTCACTGCAAAATTAATGCACTTTGACACAACTTTAACTATCACTTCTCAATGCTACAGAATCATGGAAAATTTAGCTTTGTGATGCACCAGTACTATTTGCCAGATAAAACACTCTCTCTCTCTCTCTCTCTCTCTCTCTCTCTCTCTCTCTCTCTCTCTCTCTCTCTCTCTCTCGGCATTACTTTGTGAATGAAGATTCTTAGGAAGGACTCATACCATGCTTTTTACAAGCACGTTGATGACTAAAAAGGCCAATCTGAGATAGGCAAGTTCGGTTGCAGAAAGCACAGCAGAAAGTCTCCTTGGGTGGTGTCGTTTCCATGTTGCGGTTCTTTCTGCGTTGTCGTTTCTCTTCGAGACTATTTGCCAGGTAAAACTAAAGACCTTGTAAAACCATAACTCCGATGTGCCATGATGGCTGGCTGAATCAGCTGAAGCCTGTTTTTCACAATGGATCCGTGCACAGCCCTACTTGCAAGGCAACATTTTTGCAGAAATTCTCACTCATGCATGTTTTTGCCTCATAACAAAAACTATAAATGTTGAAACTACTCCTTTCACATCTCAAATAAACATAATAGAAAAGTTATGGAGACTGTTGCTTCAGTACTGTGAAAACCTAGAAGTTAGAGGTGTACAGTTTTGAACCGCTAAACTGTTGAAGTTACAGGGTTGTTACATGAAAAAACAACAAAACAGAAATAGAGGGCATGTATGAAGATGAGGACCATACAGATTGGGAGGAATAATGTCTCTGCAGATGCAGTCAGTTCAACACTTGGAGATTTTAAAATATGCTTTGTGTGGTAAGAAGAGGGGCTAGTAAGGCATACTCCCATCTCATGTAAGATGGGTTTACCACAGCTAAAGCCATTTTAGGAGACTCATATAATGCCCCATGGGTGTTGTGTTTTGTTTTGTTTTTTGTTTTGTTTTTGAGACTAACTCAAGCCAGTATAATCAATTGTCAGGAGAGACATAATTTTGTTTTCCAAAACTCTTTAAGAAATCTAGACCATTCCTTAAAAATTTAAAATGAATAGAATTTCAGTCAACTTTAACTAATTTTTAATTCGCCAATGTTTGATTTACTAAAGCTAGAGATCATAATTTTCTTCAAGAAATAAAACTAATAAATTTATGATAGCAGGCAAGTCAACTTGTTTTGGGATCCCAGCTTTATTAATTCATTTTAGGATTTTATTTTCGATGCCATACTTTTGAGCATTATTGGATGCAAATGTTGTCTTCTATATGTTTCTCACTGATATATTAAGTTGTCAGATTTTACATCTGACCACATTAGTCTTTTGACCATATGTTGTGCTAAAAAAATAGTGAGTAATAGCTTGCTGTACATTCTGCATCTTTGTTGTGTTTGTGTGCTAATTGGTTCATTATGGAAAAAATAGAAGTTATAGCTTCAAGCTGAGCAATATCATGCAAGGAATCCTTCCATAAATGGTTCCATATTTTTAGTGGTAACATTTTGTGAGGAAGAAAAGAAGAAGGCAAAAGAGGAGGAGCAGTCCTGATCTGCAAAATGCACATTTAGTTTTCTCAGAAACACTGCATGTTGTTTTCCAGCAAAGCATTTTCAAAATTTCCAAATAAGATCTTTAGGTTATGGAAGTATTGAATAGAACAGTTAATTAATATTGAATTGCTTTGAGAGCCTACAGCCAGGTGACTTAGCATAGGACTCTTGGCACCCAATTTATCTCTTCTTCAGAGCCCATTCTGGTTTGTCTTAAGTTGATTTTAATTATTTATTTATTTATTAACTTCGATTTAGTATACCGCTCACTCCGGAGCTCAGAGCGGTTTACAAGGAAGCATAGACACAATGAATATGATGAAACAAGTTAGGTAGTTAAAACACGTTAAACATTAAAACATTAAAACAGTTAAAACATGATGAGGCAATGGCCCTCAACGAAGGCTAGAGGGGCATGATGAACATCTGGGAACCATAGGCGATCTGGCGCACAATGGGATTGAGCTAAGGGCCGAACGCCTTCCTGAAGAGCCAGGTCTTCACCGCCTTACGGAAGGGCAAAAGAACACGGATGGCCCGGATCTCCTTCGGGAGGCCGTTCCAAAGACTTGGAGCAGCTACAGAGAATGCCCTCCGCCGTGTGGTGGTCAATCTGCAGGTTCCGAGGGGCGGCACCTCTAAGAGGTTGAGCTTCTCAGAGCGCAGTGATCTCGCAGGCACATAAGGGGTAAGTCGCTCCCTCAAGTACACTGGCCCCAAACCATAAATGGCCTTAAAAGTTAGAACTAACACCTTGAAGAGGACCCGGAATTCAATCGGGAGCCAGTGCAGCTCGCGTCGGATCTTGAAGCTCCCATAAGGAGACGCGCTGCGGCATGCTGCACTAGCTTAAGCTTCCGGATCATCGACAGGGGAAGGCCAATGTAAAGCGCATTACAGTAGTCGACCCTAGAGATGACCGTGGCTTGGATCACTGTGGCTAGGTCGTGTTGGGAGAGGTAGGGAGCCAAGCGCTTAGCCATCCGTAGGTGGTAAAATGCTGTCCTGCAGGTGCAGCCGATCTGCTCCTCCATGGACAGCTGGGCGTCCAGCCGGACCCCCAGGCTTTTCACCGATGGCTGAGGGCAGAGGGCCACACCATCAAACGTTGGCAGCTGGGTCGCTACCCCCCCCCCCCCGGACGGCCCAGCCACAAGATCTCCATCTTCGCCGGGTTCACCCTCAACTTACTGGCTCGCAGCCATCCAGTAACGGCTTCAAGGCAAAGATGGAAATTATCGGGTACAGAGACTGCCCCGGGGTCCAACCTCAGAATGAGCTGGGTATCATCAGCGTACTGATGACACTCCAGCCCAAAACTCCGCACCAGTTGGGCGAGTGGTCGCATATAGATGTTAAATAACAGCGGGGAAAGGATGGCCCCCTGAGGGACCCCGCAACTCAGCGGGGAACCTCCAGAGACCACCCCTCCCCACTTCACTCGCTGCTGACGGCGTTGGAGGAAGGAGGACAGCCAGTTGAGGGCTGTCCCCCTCACCCCCACTACCGCCAGGCGGTGTATCAAAAGTTGGTAATCGACGGTATCAAACGCTGCTGTGAGGTCCAATAACACAAGCAGCGCCGATCCACCTCGATCCAAGTGGCAACGGAGTAGGTCTGTGATGGAGACCAGGACAGTCTCCGTCCCATGGCCTGAACGGAAGCCGGACTGGAAGGGGTCTAGCCAGGTTGCATCATCCAGGAACGTCTGCAGCTGGTCCATTGCTGCCCTCTCAATCACCTTGCCCAGGTACGGAAGATTCGACACTGGGCGGTAATTGGAGGGAGCCGCAGGGTCTAGCCCGGGCTTCTTCAGCAATGGACTGAATATGTATGTGAATATGCCTTTGGGTTTCTTGTGATATGTGGCTGCTACTCAGTATAGCCTACATGTTATTTTTTATATTTTATGAATATTCATTAATAATATATAATATTCTGTAAAAATCTGTTTCAACACATAAAATAACTAAGGAAGTGGAAACCCTATTTTTCAAAAATTATCTTTAAATGAGAGATGGGTACAGTGTGCCCTACACACCACAGGTGACCCTCATGGCAATTTCTGTAGTTTTCAGGATTCCCTATCTATTCCCCCAAAACATTTTTATTTCCATTGTTTAGCGCAAGTGTCTCATGAGCGATGTGCAAGACAATTTTATATGCTTTTGACCCACTTTCCAAACAGTGAACCAGAATGTATTCTTTGGGGGAAAGGCCCAGGGGGTTAAATAGTAATATATTGATTAAGAGTTGGTTTCACTGCAAAAAAAAGTCTTGGAAGTTTTAGTGATATTTGAGATGTATTTCTCATAGTAACATGCGTTTTGTGTTTGTGAATATAGAGGCAGTCCCCAAATTACAAACATCCCATTTATAAATTACTCATAGTTAAGAACAGGGGCAAGACAACAGGAAGTGAGAGAAATCTACCCCTCAGAAGGGAAATTCACTCCTTAAAGAGCCATGATGGGGAAAAAGGTATCTCTACTGAAGCTTTATGCCCAATCCTTGTTTCCACAACGCACCTTTTTTCAATCCAATGATCACAGGGGCAGAAAGTGAGGCAAAATCCTCTGAGCAGGAACACAGACAGAAAAACAAACACCACAGAGGTGTTAGCCCTTTCCCCATGCTAAAGTTTATTTTTGGCTGGATTTATACTTTAAAATTAACCTGTTCTGACTTGCATACAAATTCAACTTAATAACAAACCTACAGAACCTATCTTGTTCATAACTTGAGGACTGCCTATAAAGGGAATGTAACTGGGCTAGGTGCTAGAAATAATGTCATACAAAAGCTGACTGGCATAACCTGGGGATCACAACTAGACACAGTGAAGACATCTGTCCTTGTACTTTGCTACTCTGCTGCTGAAGACACATGCCCAGTGTGGAACACATCTCAACACATTAAAGCAGTGGATGTGGCTAATGAGACATGCCACATTGCCACAGGATGTCTACACCCCAAATCACTGGAGAAATTATACTGTTTAGTCGGTATTGCACTACCTGACATCCCCCGGGAAGTAGCAGTCAATAATGAAAGGACCAAGGCAGTGATCTCTCTAGCCCATCCCCTGTTGGCCAGCATGCCAATGTCTTAAATCAAGAAATAGCTTTCTAAGATCTACAGAGATACTCACAAGAACACCTCAATTCATGGCTGATACTGAATGAGAGACTCCCTCCTGGGTACACAGAAGACTGGATGACTTGGAAAGTGCTGAACAGACTTTGTACTGGTACCATGAGATGCAGAGCCAATATTAACAAATAAGGCTACAAAGTGAACTCAATGGCATGAAAGTGTGGAGAAGAGCAAACCACGGAACACCTGTTACAATCTGAGCACACATGCACAGTGGAGGACCTCCTTATAGCAACACCAAAAGCACTCCAAGTGGTCAGCAACTGGTCAAAGGTCATTAGCATAATGCCAAATTTTTAAACTATGTTTGTGTTTTTAAATACACTACAACTCTACCCTCAATTTGCTTCTGACACAATAAATAAATAAATAAATAAATAAATAAATAAATAAATAAATAAATGTGAATTGGTTTCTGGGCTAAGTACAAAGTGTTGGCTTTTACCTTTAATGCCCTGGTTTGGTTCCAGATTACCTACAAGATCACCTTCTCCTGTACAATCTGCCATGAACACTTAGGTCATCTGGGGGGCATCTGCTCCAGCCTGCCAGAATCCGACTAGTAACTGTCATCTAGAGGACCTTTTCAGTGGCCACCCCAAGACTGTGGAATGACCTGCCAAAAGAACTCTGACAGCTAAATGAGCTGTCAGAATTTAAAACACATCTGAAAACCTGTATCTTCAGGCAGGACAAGCCAGCCAGTTTTAATCATGTATTTTAAACACGTGTCTTTGTCAATTATATTTTAATAATTGCGCTGTGTATTATAATATATATTATTTGTAGAAATACATTTTAATATGTGCATTTTATATGATGATTATGTGTTTTTAGCTGTGGTGTAACTCACTTTGAGACACAAGGAGTGGTGGGTGAGAAATAAAATTATTATTATTATTTGATGAAAAAAACCTTGCTGAAAAGAGAATGAAACAATTTAAAGAGAGAAATCTTTCTCTGATTGTATTCTCACAGATTTTCTTGAGTAAGTAGCTGGGACAACATTTGTTAAAACAAAGTCTAATACAGGAATACTGTGTAATGTAGTGTGTGCTCTGGTTAATGAGAATAAATTGCTTTATGTTTATTCATCAATCATTTTAATCTAATTTTTCTGCATTCTCACATGAAATGTCATTTAAGGATACTCTGCTGCAATGATTCAAGCTAAAAATAAAAGGATCCTAAACTTAATATTAATGAATAATGACATTTTAACTTTCAAAAATTGGTTTGAAGTTAAAGTTTGTTGCATCCAGGAATAGTAGGTGCCATTATTTTGAAACTCAGAGAAAAAAAATTGAACATATTTTGAATAATTCAACTTAATATCCAGTGTTTCAAGAAAGCATTAAAACAAAATTCTGATCTAAACTATAACACAATTTTAAGATCATTAAGGGTATATCTACACTGTAGAATTAATGTGGTTTGATGCCACTCTGATGGCCATAGCTCAATATTACAGAATCCTGGCATTTGTAGTTTGATGAGGTACCAGTAGTTTTTGGCAGAGAAAGCTAATAACTTTGTAGAATTACAACTCCAATAGCACTTAGCCAATGTCAAACCGCATCAATTCTACAATACAGATGCACCCTAAGGACCCATCTACACTAACACATACTGCTTACAGACTCATATAATGCAGTTAAATGTGGTTTAACTGCATTATATGAGACTACACTGACCATATAATACAGTTTTAACCTGCATTATATGGTAGTGTAGATGGTGCTGATTCATTTCAATTGCCCACAATATTGGATTAATTCATATACAAAATATTCTTGCCCCAAATTAGGGGTATTTTACATCCAGTTCTACATTGCATTACATCAAACTCATATTATTCAGGATAGTTCTTTGATACCAAATAGGTGATGGAGACAACAACAGATTCTTATTCTTTTCTCTAACTATACATAGGATCTCAGCATCCCTCATTAACCATAATTAGTAAACTCATTGGTTCAGTTTATTCTAGAGCTTGTACACATCAAACTATTACTTTCAAGTTAGCCATGCATTATTTGTGTTTTAATTATAACTTCTATCCAAGAAGTTAACGTTTTCCTTATTCTTACCATTTTTTCCTACGCCATATTGTCTTGTTCAAAATCACTATGTAACGTTTTATGAGTGACAGGATTTAAACAAGTCTCCATAGCTTTTCCCTGACACTCTTACTATTATCTAAAAGAAGAGATGATATGCTCCAGCCTAAGATGTCTCTAAATACAGATGCTCTTTAATCAGGGAATCTATGCTTCTTTGACTTCATAGTGATTCTAGAAGGGTACTAGTATTTGATTATGTGTGAAGGACCAGAAGAAGAAGACAAATATTAAAAATGCACAAAAATACACTAGCCACAAGTAAAGGTTTCCCTTGACATTAAGTCCAGTCGTGCTCATCTCCATTTCTAAGCCGAAGAGCTGGTGTTGTCTGTATATGCCTCCAAAGTCATGTGGCCTGCATAACTGCATGGAGCACTGTTACCTTCCCGCTGGAGCAGTGCCTATTGATCTCACATTTGCATGTTTTCAAACACCAGCCATATGGGAGACTAAATGAATAAAAATCATTTATGGAATATTTTATTTTTGAATATTTTGTCAATACAAGTTATACCTGTATTTACTGTTGTCACATATATTTTGTTTAGCAATGCTCATCAAATTGGGAGCTTGTAGATTGATACTCATGTCAATGATCAGCTGCCAAAGTGCTTAAATAAGACAAATTACAAGTGTTATTTATCCAACCTATTTGTACCCCAGAGATAATATTATTAAATAATTTTCTCCTTTTTTGAGTGGAAGGGAATGTCAGTTCTGTATAAATAAGTCTGCTATTGAATTTTTTGAGTGAGTTCTTCTATTTTCTACTTTGCATAAAGAAAACCTATTTGTGAAACATAAAATTTGTTCAAGCCTATTTCCCTGTTCTTTCACATTTTATAGCTTTGTACACTTTACTTATTTAATTCAATTCTTTCGTATGTGTGTTATGCACTATTTGAAGAAGAAATAGACAGAATGGATCCAATATTGTCAAATATAACTTGTGTTATCCTACATGCTTTTCATTTCATTTCCTTCAACTTATTACTTAGGACTTATTATTAGTTATTATTGCTTATTACTTTTGACTTCCAAGGTCCCAGAATTGGCTGCACTTTTAAGGAAAAATTTATCCAGACAATAGGAAATGAAACAATATGTTTAGTGTTTCTCAGCATGTTACAGAACTGTATTAAGTACCTGCCTATCATGGCTAATCATTAAAGGATATAATGTGTTGTTACATGTAATAAAATTTTGTTTATTTTTATTTATTTATTATATTTGTATCCCTCCCTTATCAACTCCGAGAGGGACTCTGAGTGGCTTCACATAATAGCAAGACTTTGATGCCTTAAAAACATATATTTGGCAAAAACACATTAAAAACAGATAATTAAAACAAATAAAAACAGTTACTTCAATTATTAAATCACTTCATGCAAAGTCATAGTCCAGGGCCATTACAAAATTGTCATTGCACTAAATATCTTAAACAAATTGTGCTTCCCTCCAGATGTTGGAAATATAGCCAGCGGTATGTCATGCTGGGATTTGCATTCCAGCATCTGGAGGCCTCATTTCCATCTAAATTTGTTTAAGCCCCAATTGGAGCAGACTCACTAAATCAGTGCGAGTGTGATAAGTCATTAATAGTTCCATTTACTGAAGGGGTCTACTCCAATTGGAACTAACACTTCAACTTATACCATAATACTTTTTGATACATTGGGTTAAATCCACACACAACCATGCTCATAAGAAGCCTATTGAAGTCAAAGGGACTTACATGTCAATTGGTCCTATAGAAGCATGGCAATATCTGGAACCAAACCATTAAACGTAGTGGCAGCAGTCCAAAAGGCCTTTCCCCTAAAAGTCATGGTTTTGAATGACCGAGACTTTGGGACACGTAATATGCTATTATTGGGGCTCCCTGATGTTACTGAATGGCTTCTTTGATGTTTCACTTGTTAAAGGGGTACAATTTTTACATCCTACGTGGCCAGATTTAAATAGATTTATGTACAAATTTCTTGTCTTTTTAAAAAGATTAGCTTCTTCACTTAAAATTCAGGAACTTTCCTTTTTCTCATCTATTATAGCAGCTTTTTGTGTGATTGTTCTAATTGCTCTAATATACACCAATAAAAATAATTGTGCATTTGTGTGTATATTGTGTCACCTATTGATGTATAGCAACTTCACAAATTCCATAGGGTTCTCCTAGGTAAGAAATATTCAGAGGTGGTTTTGCTAGCCTCTTATAGCATATTTAATATTTGTTACAATCTCCTATCCAAATACTAACCAGGGCTGACACTGTTGAGCTTCTAAAGTTAGATGGGATGTGGTGCCTTTAGAAAAAAGTGATCCCTGCAGCAATCCTACAGAGCAGGTTTGTTTAAGTAGAATAATACTGCAATATTAGAATGTTATTGGGGCCTAAGAAGTGACAGCTGCCTAAAGTTTCCCAGTCTACTTATAGCTCAGGTGAAAACAAAACCAGATGTATTTGCATCAGGGGTCATTAAGATAAATCTAGTATGAGATGGGTGGCTAAAACTGGAGATGAAGGTGTATGGAATATGGAAATCTTTAAATCACCCAGAAGATTTTCTTACAATTTAGTTGAAGGAGATAAATCCCATTAAGGTGATTTGGCTCCACACAGTAATGCCAACCTACATATTTGTTGCTAAGGGTGTGAGTAATTCCAGAGATCTATTCGGAATTCAGATAATTTCAGTGATTTGATATCCAAACTGATAAATACGAACCGGGAAGAACCCCCTCTGTGTTTCATTACTTAAACAAAACACAGGTGACCTAATATTTTGCTAAATTTGGAAAAGATTTATTGGTTCTGGCTTATTTTTCATCATTAATATTCTGACCATTTGTTTGTTTTATAAGCACAAGCAGCAATCTGTCTGGGGTGATGGGGCTGAGCAAAGAGCATTTGCTGCATCACATTTCTCAGTCACTTGCATGCCTAGTTCTGTTCATTCTCTTCCTGTCTTGTGACACACCCTGGTTTCGACTTCAAATCCCAGGAATCCCTTTTGTGTGTGTTTTTTTAATTATTGGTAAAAAAACTTTTTTAAAGTTCCAAAAATTGGTGGATCCATGAAATGATTTGAAACTGGGCAGGCTTGCAGTCATAAATGTGGCCTACAGGTTTGTAAAATTTCATCCTGATAGCCAGGGGAAAATTTTTTTCAAGCCTCTCAGACTGAGCAAGTGCTAAAAATTGAAAAGATTTCCTACATATCAGTGGATGAGGGGATCTTTCTCAAACGTTGGAGGGATTTTTCCCTACTGTTCTGTCAATGTGAAAAAATTCTAGGGGATACTTCTTTTGGTTTTTCTTTTTCTTTAATGTTATTGGTAAAAAATTAAAAATGTCCCAAAAAATCATTAGATTAGCAAAATGATTTGAAATATAGCAAGTTTCCAGTTGTAAATGTTTTACAAGTGTGGCAAGTTTCATCCTGATACCCATAAAAATGACAGAAAGACAAGCCTTACAATTTCCCTCATTGGAGCCAATGGACCGAAACTTACCAAAATGAAAATGGAACTTAGGGTTCCAAATTACGAATCCGACACCCCCCTTCAAATCTCCAAATTTTCCCCAAAACTGGGGCATCCAAAAACTGAACCAAAACAAATTTCTGCCATTTCACCCATCCCTATCAGTTCATTTATGTGAAAAATCCCATTCAAGTGTGATATAGCTATAGGAGTCTCCCTAATCTGGATTGAAATGCAATTCCCATCATTTCCCAGCAGCAGCAGCACCACTGGTGTGGTTGTTTGGAAATGGTAAGACTTGAAATTTCGTAGATCTGAAAGTCTAAGATTGGAAGAGGCAGATCTATGATAGTTTCCCCCCTCAAATATCACTGAAAAACAAACTTTATGATAATGAAAACTAAATCAGACACACTTTCTTGTTTTTAACTCCTTTCATGTTTTTAGGAATTTCAAATTAATATCACTCATTGTCTTGTGTATCACTAAATTCCTCAAGAAAGGCAAAACATGCCTGACACTTCAGAGGCTGCAAAAAGTGTCACAGTTCTGAGATTTGTGAATTACCTATTCACACATTGCAGTCTTCAAACAGGTCAGCTTGCTAAAAAGCTTTCACAACAGAATAGAAATCTGTTTTAAGGAACAATGCCTGTGAGCCATCATGCCTTTTTCCCCTTTTCTTTCCAGGTCCAAATAGTAACATTTCCCTCCTTATTTATCCAACCCACAGGAATATTTCCTGCAATGTCTGATAACCATTTAGAAAGCCTTATAATTCCTTGACCACAATACAAAATGGCACATCATATTTGATTCCAAGTGTCTGAAATCATTCCCAGCACATATCTTTTAAAAAGTTATATATTGATAGTTATCTACACTTTCCTCTCCCATTACTTTGCTTTCCCTAAAGTTCAAAACTTATTTGGTCTCAGATCATGTTATGTCAGAAATATAAGTATTCTGGTTTGTTCCCCCCCACTCTCTGTGAATTCAAATACAGGTAGTCCCCAAGTTACAAACATTCAACTTATTATAAACAATTCATAGAATAGAGGCAGCACAACAGGAAGTAAGAGTACTCCACCCCTTGGAAGGGAAATTCACTCCCAGAAGAATTATCATGTGGGAAAGGTGTCTCCACTGAAGCCTTCTCACCAATCCTTGTTTCCATAACAAGCCGAATTTTCCAAAATCCAATTATCACAGGGACAGGAAGTGAGGTAAAATCTTCTGAACTGGGGCACAGACAGCAAAACAAACACCAAAGGTGTGTGAACCCTCTGTGTGTGTGTGTGTGTGTGTGTGTATGTGTATGTGTATAATTTGGCTGGAGTTGCCTGTTCTGACTTACATACAAATTCAACTTAAGAACAAATCTACAGAACCTGTCTTGTTCACAACTTGGGGGATGCCTGTACATCTTAAAACACATCTTGCTGCAGTTTCAATCCCTTCTTCCTGAGAATCTAATTTTGTCTGATTCTCTAGGCCTCAATGCTGTTCACGGGAGTTGGCATCATCCTCTCCAGATAAGGAGTCTAGCAAAGACAAATTGATGAGAAATTCTCATGGGACCACACCTTATCTAAACCAGGAGGTTCACTTGCAAACTCGAGCCGATAGCCAGCTGAGGAGCCATCATGCCTCCATGGGAAGCGAAAGTTCCAGAGAAATTATAATGCTTTCATGGCTATATATATTAGAAGCTGCACGCTCTTTGCTCTTTAGTTCAGACAATGTGGCTTTTCAGTTACAGACAGGCCTGGGTTCTCTAGTTCTTGTCATGTTTTCAGAACTCAAGTTTTCCGGGAGATTTACATATTCACGTTGATTATTCTTGCTCAAGTTTTGCCTATGGACTCAAGTTGCCTTTGGATTTTGGACTGTTCTTGACCTGTCTTGTTTTGGAATTTGCAACAGGCATTTGATTGCTGATTGTTTGGATTTTACATCTGATTTCTTTATTCCTGCTTTTACTACCTATAGCCTTTGTGTGCTTTTTACAGTAAACTGTTTGCCTTTACTCTGGATTCCTATGTGATGCTCTGGTCATAGGTGGCTTCAGGTCTGGGCTGCGAAAGCAATATACCTGAAGTAGGGGTCTGCCACGAGGCTCATAGAGAAGATGGGACAAACTGCAGCATCTTTTCTCCCTCCCCAGCAGTGAAGTGTTCATTTATTTTGGAAAAGTTACCTAGCCTCCTCCTCCAGAGAGGGTCCTGCTGGGAAATCTCTTTCTTAGCAGCACTTGCATGGGGTCGGCATTGAAAAGTTTCTGCGTTCCTCTCTGGGCGTGATGGGAGTTGAATTTTTTCCCTCTCTCTTACTCAGCCAGTTAAAATCCTAGTTGTGTCCATGCTCTGATTTGCTGAGAATGGAGACAACTGGCAACTACAATTCCCAGAACCCTCACATGCGGTTTGTCTTTCTTTTAAAAAATGTTATGGTAAAAACTTAAAATAATTCTTAAAAATCAGTAAATTTGTGAATTATTCTGAAACTTTACAAGCCTACAGTTGTACATGGTGTCTAAAACTGAGGTAGGTTTCATGTAGATAGGCCTTAAAATGACTAAAGGTTTACCCTTTAAAGTTTCTCATTGTAGCCAATAGGCCAAACCTTTGCCGAATGAAAACGGCAATTCAAGTAACTCCTCCCAATTCAAGTAACTTCCCAATAAACTGAATGAAGGGTTAGCTAAAAATGGACTTTGAAATGGCATACTTTTTGGGCAAATTCCATGAGCCTAGCATCTACACCGTTGAATTCATGTAGTTTGACATCACTTTAATTGTCGTGCCTCCGTGTTATGGAATCCTGGAACTTATAGTGTCCCAAGTTATTTACCGTATTTTTCGCACCATAAGACGCAATTTTTTTCCTCCCAAATTAGGAAGAAAAATCAGTCGTGTCTTATGGAACAAAGATGCAGGCAGGGGGGGGGAGGCGCTGGAGCAGAGGGGGGGCGGTGATATACTCACCAAAAGTGTCTGGAGACCGCCGCCTCTGTCGCCGCCTCTCCTCTTCTCTGGTCCGTTGCTGGTCCGTCCCGTTCCTTCCCCCCGGCCCTTTCTTCCCTCGAGCAAGGGTGGGGAAAGGGAGCAGGAGGAGGAGCGAAGCAGCATCGCGTCAGGCGCTCTGACGCGACGCTGCTTCGCTCCTCCTCCTGCTCCTTTTCCTTCCCCCGCCCTTTCTTCCCTCGAGCAAGGGGGGGGAAAGGAGGGAGGAGGAGCGAAGCAGCGTCGCGTCAGAGCATCTGGCGACGCTGCTTCGCTCCTCCTCCTGCTCCTTTTCCTTCCCCCCCTTTTCTTCCCTCGAGGCAAAGGACGGGGGGAAAGGAGCAGGAGGGGAGGAGCGAGCAGCGTCGCGTCAGATGCTCTGACGCGGCGCTGCTTCGCTCCTCCTCCTGCTCCTTTCCTTCCCCACCCTTTCTTCCCTCGAGCAAGGGGCGGGGGAAGGAAAGGAGGAGGAGCGAGAAGCAGCGTCGTGTCAGAGCGTCTGGCGCGCGGCTGCTGCTCCTCCTCCTGCTCCTTTCCTTCCCCCACCCTTTCTTCCATCGAGCAAGGGTGGGGAAAGGCTGGAGGAGGAGCGAAGCAACGTCGCGTCAGACGCTCTGACGCGACACTGCTTCGCTCCTCCTCCTGCTCCTTTCCTTCCCCCACCCTTTCTTCCCTCAAGCAAGGGGCGGGGAAAGGAGCAGGAGGAGGAGCGAAGCAGCGTCGCGTCAGACGCTCTGACGTGGCGCTGCTTCGCTCCTCCTCCTGCTCCTTTTCCTTCCCCCGCCCTTTCTTCCTCGAGCAAGGGCGGGGGGAAGAGCAGGAGGAGGGAGCGAAGCAGCGTTGCGTCAGACGGCTCTGGCGCAGCGCTGCTTCGCTCCTCCTCCTGCTCCTTTTCCTTCCCCACCCTTTCTTCCCTCGAGCAAGGGGCGGGGGGAGGAGCAGGGAGGAGGAGCGAAGCAGTGTCGCGTCAGACGCTCTGACGCGACGCTGCTGCGCTCCTCCTCCTGCTCCTTTCCCTTCCCCACCCTTTCTTCTCTCGAGCAAAGGGCGGGGAAAGGAGCAGGAGGAGGAGCGAAGCAGCGTCACGTCAGATGCTCTGACGCGACGGCTGCTCGCCTCCTCCTGCTCCTTTCCTTCCCCCCCGCCCTTTCTTCCCTCGCGCAACGGGTGGGGGGAAAGGAGCAGGAGGAGGAGCGAAGCAGCATCGCGTCAGACGCTCTGACGCGACGCTGCTTCGCTCCTCCTCCTGCTCCTTTTCCTTCCCCGCCCTTTCTTCCCTCGAGCAAAGGACGGGGGGAAAGGAGCAGGAGGAGGAGCGAAGCAGCGTTGCATCAGACGCTCTGACGCAACGCTGCTTTGCTCCTTCTCCTGCTCCTTTTCCTTCCCCCCACCCTTTCTTCCCTCGAGCAAGGGCGGCGGGAAAAGGAGCAGAAGGAGGAGCGAAGCAGTGTCGCGTCAGACGCTCTGACGCGACGCGCTGCTCCTCCTCCTCCTCCTCCTTTCCTTCCCCACCCTTTCTTCCCTCGAGCAAGGGGCGGGGAAAGGAGCAGGAGGAGGAACGAAGCAGCGTCGCGTCAGATGCTCTGACGCGACGCTGCTTCGCTCCTCCTCCTACTCCTTTTCCTTCCCCCCACCCTTTCTTCCCTCGAGCAAAGGGCGGGGGAAAGGAGCAGGAGCGAAGCAACGTCGCGTCAGAGGAGGAAAATAGAAAAAAATTCTATTTTCCTCCTCTAAAATCTAGGTGCGTCTTATCAGCCGGTGCGCCTTATGGTGCGAAAAATACGGTAGTCATCTCTGCAAAAGAGTACTGATGTCTCCCCAAACTAAAACTCCCATGATTACATAGCATTGAGCTATGAAAGTTACAGGGGTGTAAAACAACATGAATTTTACAGTGTAGGTGCACTCTTGTGGAGACTTACTCAGGAGTAAATTGTAATGAAATGAAAACTTTAACTGTCAGAATTCTACACCCTTGAACCATGGCAGTTAAGTCCAGTTTTGTCTTTGTAGCAGAGAAGGAGAGTAACCCATGATGGGTGAGAAAGATTAATTTTTTGTCTTGTGGCCAAGAAGAGAAGCACAGCCCACAATAGATGGCACATCCCCACCCCAGTTGCAAAGCCACTTTTTATTGCACTGTAAAAGGTGGCCCATATTTCTGAAGGGAAACAAATTCAAATGTCTAAAGGCCTTTCCTAACCATTTGCAATTAAATAAGTTTGAGATTACTTGAAGCTTGTTTTGGAACAATATTAAAATGACATGAGGTAGGATGTGCTTTTATTGGTGTTTAGGAAGTCTCCAGGGCAGCCTAAACAATGATGTGATAATATCCTAAAACAAATTTAGAACCTGCATTGTCAAGGGAACAGTAATGCCATTCAGCACAAGATGTGTGCCTATTTCCATATTTACATTTTGATTGATCACAAGTATCTCTGTCTTTTCTGGATTAAGCATCAACATGCCCTCAATCAGTTCATTAAAGATGCAAAACAATGTTTTAGCATAGAAATAATCCCTCTAAATTTTATCACAGCTAAATCACCTAGGATGATATCTTGGGTGGAGAGTATTGAAAGCGTTCAAGAGGTCTAGCAAAACCAAGAGGCACACACTAGCCCTACCCAAATCCCAATATCATCAAAATGACCAAAACAATATTTATCCTATTATCCTATAAAGGCAGACTGAAATATATCTTGATAATCTGTCACAACCAGGAAGCTTTGGAACTGTGAGACCACCACACATTTCCCAAAAAATTGAATATTGAAGACTGGCTGAAAGTTATCCAGAATCATGAGCCACTCATCCAATTTCCCTCTGTGGGACAAGAGGACACTGATCTAGTGAACATGTGATGCCTATGCAGTTTTCAACCTCTACCACAAATTTACCAGGGGGGCGACGACACAATATCTTTATTTTTGGCTTTGGGAGTTAGTATTCTGAGTACTGGATGAATAATATCAGAACCTCAAGACTTACTGTTTGGATTACAACTCCCAGAACTCTTACCCAGAATGTCTGAGCTTTTAGAGAGATGCTGGAGAAGCCATGCTTCGCATGTCAGCTATTTCGATATTTGTATGGAAAGCCCAAATATTCAGCAATTATGGAAAGAAATACTAGATATATCATTGTGTTAGAATATAAATTTACCCAGGAACAAATTCATTTAGAGGTCAACCAAAATGTAGTGATGGTTCTGACTAAATCTAGTCTACATTTGCATTGTCTCTTATTCAAAATCTTCTTGGTAGCCCTCCTATTAGAGATCTTCTCAATTTCCACAGTTATTTCACTGGTTGAGAGAAATCTGGGAAATCAAATTGACAATCAAATGGACAAACTACTCAAGAAGTTAGCAAGATATACAGACAAAGAAACCAAGTAGATGGTTTAAATGCCTATGTCCCAGGATCTCATAAAGCTGGAAGGATCCCAGAAACCTGGACACAACCCCACTCCCTTCAACCATCTGTAATCACAAAGCACAAAAGTGAGCACATTGGGGATCAAAAAATATTGAATGTTGTTGTCCCTTACATAATGTTCTAAGAATTACATCAAGAAAGATATTATGTGGAAAGATCTACTCTCCCATCAACAACTCCGCTATTTTTTCCACAATGCCCTTTGAAGATACAATACAAGATTTATTACGGTCAATGACCAGCATAAAATATGTACAAACATCAGGATGTACAAACATCAGGGTACACACACATGTACAAACACATGTACACATGTACACAAATGTACAAACATCAGGGTACACACAGGTAAAGTTTAAAACCGAATATTGAATAAGATAGTTAAAATAATACTAAACATTTAAATGCTAAAATGACAATGGTAAAACCAAAATAAATATTAAAACTTTCTAAGACTGTGACAGCATCTTGCACCAACAAGCTATTGCTGCTGCACAGAAGCTGGCGACCCTAACAGTGACCTTGGGGTGTTGGTCAGAGAAGAGATAATCTATATAAAACCTTACAGATCTTTGAAGATGAAAAATGACATATTTTCATATATTTTAAGTACTACATACACTGCTGAATAACACATATCAAACTAAGTTTGCTTTCTCTCTAGTCTTTTAGTAATTGCACTTTATAACTTTATAAGTTTGCTATATGTTTACTACAGACAATGTTTCCCTGTGCCTCCTCTGAAAATTAGGTATGTATATATATGGTTTTATATCCATTAGATTTTAATTGCACAGTGCCTCCAGTGTTAGTTGTAAATGCATATAAAAGAACAGGGAATAGCTATATCCTTATTGTGTGTCATTCTTCTCTATTTTCATTCAGTTTTCACTGCTGTCTTCTCTTTATTGTCCTACTTTAATAAAAAAAATAGCAATTTAATAGCTTTGAGCTTTTTCATATCCAAGAGACAAGCTCTTCAGTGCCCATGTAATGTCAATTATGTGATGTCTCCTGTCTCCAAGTTGCTATAATAATAGTTCTTGTGGGCAGATGTATTAAAACATAATTTCCTTCCCAATTTCTTACGAATGGATAAACTGTTGGGGGTGGACTAAGACTAATGTGTATATAAATTTTAAAATAATGCTTGGCTCCCTTTTGGACAAGCAAGAGCATGTCAAATATAGCAAAGTCAGAAGAATCAGTGGGTGTATATACAATATTTTCATTTCAATTATTCAGCCATCCCTTCCTCCTTCACTCTTTTGTCTCACATCAGCCACTGCTTCCCCCCCCCCTCCCCATGAAACCCCCCTCTCCGCCTGGCTGCTCTGGGCAAGGGTATAGAATAACCCATTCCTTGCAGGGAAAACATTGCAGAGATCTCACAATTTGGCTCCCAAAAGGACAAAAAAGGGTTGGGTGGGACTGAAGGCTGCTTTCTTTCTCTCCAGGCTGCTGCAAGTCTTCTTTCTCTCCCCCCCCCCAGTTCCCCCTTTTAAAAAGCTCTCCCTCCACATGATTAAACACCAGTGGGTTTATTTTGGTTCCAGCTAACAGTAGGATGAAGGCCTCTCTGAGCCCAGCTCGGGTGATGGGAGGGGGCATGATTGAGTCCCTTTGGAAAAACAAAAACAGCAACAGCCAGCCAGGTGGAGAGGGGGCTTTCTTGGGGGGTGGGAGGAGAAGCAGTGGCTGATAGGAGTGAAGGAAGGAAGGGATGGAGAGGGGAGGGAAGGCGGTGTGTGGGCTTGTTGTGTTGCTGCCACTGTGTGTGCAGGCTTCCACGGCTGGCAGATTGATCAGGCGAGGAGGAGAGAGACAGAGACCCTCAGAGTCTGAGCTGCCTGATTAGCATTCTGCCCCCGTCAGAGCCCAGTTGGTGGCAGACGCAAACTCAAAGGGGACCCCAGGCAAAAAAGCCATGCAGGTGCATCCAGAGGAACTTCCCACTCCTCCCTGCCCAACAAAAGCCTCTCTGGCCAACAAGGGCCAACAAAGGGTGCCAAGAAACCTCAAGGGGCTCCCTCCTCCCTTGCTTCATTCTGAGGATGGAAAGTTGGCCCCTCCAACTTTACTCGACCCTGCCTTTGATCAACCTGGGGCCCTGGGGTGCTTCCTTGGGCCTAAGGTAAGCCCGGTGGCCTTCATAGGAGGTGAGCGGCGGGGCAGAGGAGGGCCTTGAAAGTAGAGTGGGTAAAGCAGTGGGGGCTGTGGGGACAGCCCAGTAGGCCATCACCCCCAGCCGGTCTCCATGGAATGTGGAGTAGTCTTAAACGGTAAGTATATCCCTAACTCTGTATTTTGTGTTGAAAAGTTGGGTGGTCGTCTTATACCCCCAGTCGCCTTGTATGCTGGAATATACAGTATGTAGAAATAGATTGTCCCATATTTCATTCTCTTATGCCAGTGTGCCAGTTGTTTTCCTAAAGGAAGAGAAAAGCCAAAAAATAAATAATACCTATCTATCTATCTATCTATAGATATTCCAAACCCAAGGCAGTGCTGGCATTTCCTGCTAGAATGACCTTCATAAAGTGTCATTCTAGAAAGTCCACCACCCTTTGAGAAGGGGCTTTTCAAGGAGTAAAATGTTAATAGGCCTGTCTACAAATAGCAGTTTATTCTCACCCCTTTGAAGAACACAATCTCAGAGTGCACTGGAATCTCGTGGACCTTTTCTCCATTAGGATAATTACTCATCCTATGTCACAGCTCAACCATTTGTGTTGCACATACCTCATCATACCTTAGTATGATTGCCTACTTTTAAAATCAAATATTGTACTACCAGGGAGACCAATGTTGTGTGCTGCTACTGCTGTTCTTCATCAGATCTGGGACCAGAGAGGACCCATATAGAATGGGTTGTCAGAACATCCAGTCATCAAAACAAAGGCTATATTCTCTCTATGGCAGTCTTCTTTAAATGATACCCTCCAGATACTTTGTATGGCAACTTCCACTAGCAATCCCTGCAAAAAGCAGTTACTATACTCTCAACTCAAAAACAGCAAAAGGAATGTTGGTGGACGGGAAAAGAAATTTAAATATGGACTTAACACTAACCTTAAAACGGTGCCATAGATACTGAGAAGCCCTGGCCCTTGAGCATTCTAACTGGAGGTCAGTTGTTACCAGCAATGCTATGGAATTTGAAGAGGCACGAATGGAGGGTGAAAGGGAGAAATGTGTCAAGAGGAAGGCTCATCAAGCCAACGATGGCTGGGACCACCTTCCATCTGGAAACTGATCTTCTCACTGCAAAAGAACATGTAGATCGAGAATAGGTCTCTACAGTCACCTACATTGGATGACACTGAGAAACCAAAAGGATTTCATAACTCCATAAAGCAATTTGACACTGCTCTGAGTAACCACTACTTACAGATGGAGAATTCAGACTGACCTCCTTTCACTCTCAGTGTCCCAGCAACCAGTTTTGAACTAGTAGCAATGCAGGGATCATAAAGATGCTTCAAATGGAAAACAACCATCTTGCGGCTCAGAAGTTGTTCTTCTGGAAGTGAAGGTTGAAACAATTAAGATAATTACATTCTTAGGCCATTGGGTACCCTGGAAGACAAAGCAGAGCTATCATGATCCTTCGCTTACATAATCTGTTCTATGTTTGACTATACAAACAACGGGTCACCAGTCCCCACTGCTCTTCCAAATTTCCATTCCCTGCACAGTGATTATGTAACATGACTGCCATGACTTTGAAAGAGAATCTATCATATATCTGCTGAAGGGAAAGCAATGTTTGTTTTCAGGGGCTTTTGCTGTTGGAAATGACATGATGGAAGGGGAATCAGTGATCAGACAGCAAGCCATTTTCACTCTATTTGTTCTTCTAGCAAATTATTTCATATGACTGGAGAAATGTTGCCAATAGGACTGGTCACGTCTGAATTTTTAAAAATCCAAAAAAGCAGACCAACCTATATATTTTTTTCTTTCTTTTTCTACTTTTTCTATTTTGGTAAACATATTGTTTTATCTTTTGTTTTATGATCACATGTTGCTATTTGTGGCTGGCAGGTGGTTTTGCCTTCAGCTTTGAGAAATCTTTCAACATCAAGTGTGAAGCTTTTTGGTATGCTTTGGTCACTCAGGGCAGAACTCAAACAAGTTTCATCTCTTTCTGCAGCTGCAGTGACTCATATTCTGGGCATATTTCACCCTAGGCAAATGATTTTTTCTTGTTTTTTTACAGCTGTATCTGCTCTGTACTTATTTGTGCATGTGTGTGAACATGTGTTATTTTTATGCATGTAAATGGATAAGTAGCTAGATGGATGATAGGTAGAAAGATGTTTTAAAAATCTGGTCTTAATTCCTATGTAAATTCACTACATTTTCATGATGACTGGGGTGGAATAACTAATTTTTTGTGCTTATAGCCTGATGTGGATTTAGTTAACCTGAAACAAACATGCAGATGGAGAATTTAGCAGTCTTGCAATGAATGAATGAATTGCTCCCTCCCCCTGCCTTGTTTTGCAAAGAAATGGTTGTGCAGTTAGAAACGGATGTTGCAACTATTCTACATTTATGCAAATTAGAGGCAGAAGCAGAAAACAGATAAATGTATAATTTTTATTTTTATTTTTTTTAAAGCCCTTAACAGTATCCCTCAAAGGAACAATGGTGGTAATTTGTTTTGGACGGAGATGACTCCCAAAGTATGAGTTAAGGTGATAGGCCACTTTTATTGAAACAGTAAACAGTGAATGCTACTGTGTAAATGGAGAGAGGAGACTCATAAGTCAATAGTTGAAACTCCTTGTCATGCTGAGCAAGCTGAGGTTGGATGAAAAAAATTGCAAGAATCATAGCATTTTTGTTTGTTTTGAATTTGGCCGGCATGATTGTCTTGAATCAGACAGATCTGCAGTTCTGCAGTTGCCTAAACACACAAGATGATCCACTTAATCAGATCTTCTGCTTTACAACCAGACATAGAAATGATGAGCTCTGCACCCATACAAGTTGCAGAGCCATACAAGGACCCAACAGCATTAAGAAAATCTTAGCCATGATTTCAGTTGAGGTAAAATCCACAAATCCCAGGCATCGTGACTATAGATCCAAACCACCAGCTCCCCCTACAGCCTAAGCAAGTTTTGAACCTTTTTTTGGGATCAAACAAGCCTAGTGAATAGGCATAAAAGCGAGTTTTCAAAGTCTTTCTTGAAGCATGAAGAAAATTGGTAAAATTACTCACTGCTTATTTTGATAACAAAATTAGCAAAGTATTATATCCCTATTATGTCAGACAGTCTATAAATGTAATATGGTAATAAATTATTGTCTGATTCAAATCTGTGGTAATGGACTGGACCTACTGAAACTATTCTAATTATTATTTTTGTTCTCTTTTTTTCTTTGATGTTCTTTTGCTCCACAATTGTCACTTTAAGGTAAACGGCAGAATGTCCTAAAAGACTGAAATGTTCTGTTTATGGTTGTTGGGTGTGGTGATGGTAGAATTATGTTGATTTTCTATTTTGCATATCAATTCTCCCATTTTCCCTTTGCAGTGTGCAAAAGACTCTTGATAGCATACATCACATTAGACAATAAGCACTCAGATGGATCTCTGATGTTACAAGTAACCACAATCTAAATCAAATTGTTAGAACCTAACAGATTAGATCTTTTATTTAAATGGAATTGACACAAGTAGAATATATGGCTGAAGCAGTAAGAATTACCGATAATTGAAGAATAGGTACAGAATATTTGTACTTCCAATTTCAGATCATGTGTCTTTTAGCAAGAGGGTACAGGATACAACCACAATGACTATCAGCAAAATCTTTAGCCAAAGGAATATAGTTTGAAGTGACATACATATCTACACACACACACACACACAGAGATAGATAGATATATATATATATATATATATATATATATATATATATATATAATACAAAATTAACATGCTATGAAACATGCAGGCACAAACGACTCATCATTGTGTAAGTCCACATCATCCAGGGAATCTATTATACTCCCATCTTTTAGCTGAAGTGGTGAGGTTCTCCTTAACAGAATGATGCAGTTTTACAACTGTGTGAAAAGATTCTCTTTTTTTTGTTAAACCAAAGGTCTGTGTTTGGGGGTTGTTCCTATTTGTTTTAAAGAAAGGACCTAGAAATAGTATAAACAGGGCATATATGGGGATGCTGTAGGCAACTAAGTTTGAAGCAAAGCCATGTTCCTGTGCTTGCATCCATGCCATCTGACCTATTGTTGTTGGTGAGATATTTCAGGTTGAAAGGTTGTCTGTCAACAAGCACTTCCAATTTTCCCTGTGAGAGGAAAGCATCACTGTTCCAAATGGTTTGTAGCTCTTCAGTGGTGCATTTGAATGGTTTCAATAGAGAGCTGTAAGCGATAACTGACTTATATAGAGACTATGCCCAGGACATTCTGGAATGAGTAGTTGTTGAGAAATCATGCCACATAGTAAAGTGCATTTGAAACGATGAATCCAGGTTTAACTGTACAACCATACTTTCTGTTCTGCAAAAGAATCTGAACTGACATCTAAATAATTGTGTTTAATCTTATCTGCTTTTTGCACTTTTGATTGCCTCCAGAACAAGAGTATAACATGATGATTTTCAGAGGGAGGACAGAGAGTTGGACCATAGCCACCCCGAGTTCCCATTGGGGAGATGGTGGCAGGGTTTAAATAAAGATTATTATTATTATTATTCAGTATGAAAGAGGCTTCTGCATGGAAATACTTTCTTTTTTATTTATTTTTGTAATGCTATAATAGCTCCTAATAATACATCTTAATTGGAAACCTTTTAGTGCATGTTTACAAAAAAAATCAGGTAGTTTTAAAATAAACATTTAATATATGCAAAATAGTTGGGTAAACTGCATTGAGGCCATGCTATTGAGAACACAGCTGCGCTGGGCAGGGCACGTCTCTAGGATGGAGGACCACCGCCTCCCAAAGATACTACTCTATGGTGAACTCGCCACGGGTCAGCGCAAGAGAGGTGCCCCCAAAAAGAGATATAAGGACTCCCTGAAACAACATCTCAGGCTCGGCCAGATTGATCACCAACAATGGTCCACCCTGGCCTCACATCGGGAGGCATTGAGATACACTATCCACAATGCTGCGGCCTCTTTCGAAAAGACACGGCGAATGAGTCTCGAAGAGAAACGACAACACAGAAGGAACCGCAACTTGAAAACAACATCACCCAAGGAGACTTTCTGCTGTGCTTTCTGCAACCGAACTTGCCTATCTCAGATTGGCCTTTTTAGTCATCAACGCGCTTGTAAAAAGCGTGGGATGAGTCCTTCCTGAATCTTCGTTCGCGAAGTAATGCCGAGAGAGAGAGTTGGGTAAACTATATAAAAGTGACTAGGAAGAAAAATAAATATTGTGTAAATTGTCATAATTTAATTATTGAACTGTTAATAAAGTCTAATGTACCATATTTTATTTGAAAATTTGTACTTGAAATTCCTTCAGGTTACTTTCAAAAGCCAGGATTACTACATTGGCTCCATTCCCAGATTTTAGAGTGCAGAGACTTCTTAAGAAAAAAACTGTGCTCTGTCTAGAAATTGTTCTCTTTTTTTTACCTTAAAAGGATGAAGATGGAAATAAATGACACAACTAGGGACACAATTCTTCACTAAGAAAATAAATAATTATGAAATTAAAGTTTAAATTATATAAGATATATTATTATTATTTTACTGACACAAAACACAGTATGTCACAGCAAACGAGATCTGTATGGTTGATTTTGTATCACAAAATCACAAGTCAAACACTTTCCAAGCGTTTAGGACTGTGTGATGTATTTTTAATGATGTGCGCAGATCCAAGTAAGGTGTCTTTTTGCAGTTGACAAATCATGATTTTGTCAATGTTTATTGTTTTCAAATGCCGGCTGAGATCTTTTGGCACAGCACCTAATGTGCCGATGACCACTGGGACAACCTGTACTGGTTTATGCTAGAGCCTTTGCTATTATTATTATTATAATTTGAACATACCAAGCTTAGTACACAGCAAACAAGATCACTATGCTGGCTTTTGTATTGGATCACATGTCAGACACTTCCCAAGTACGGTATCTAGGACTGTGTGATGTATCGGTGAATAATGTGTGCAGATCTGAGTAGTGTGGCCTTTTGCAGCTGACAGATGGTAATTTTGTCAGCGCCAATTGTTTTTAAGTGCAGGTCAAGGTCTTTAGGCACTGTACCCAGTGGGTCGATCACCCGGGATTGCAACATTGACAATCCATATTTGTTTGTTTCCGCAATCATGAGGTCAGGAGTATTGTACTCCAAAGCTCTGTTAGAATTTGGAAATCCCAGGGTAGTTTGATGTGTTCATTTTGTGTAACTTTTGCAGGCTTGTGGTCCCACCAGTCACATGCAGATGGTATTTGTGGCAAAAGTTCCAACTGATCATCTGAGTAACAATGATGTCTCTGCTTGTAATTCACCTGCATGATCTTCTTGCAGCAGCGGAGTACATGATCCATTGTTTTGCCTGCTTCCTTGCAGAGTCTACCCTTGGAATCTGTTGTCTACTTTTGAATTCTGGCTTTGATGGCATTGGTTCTAATGGCTTCTTTTGGATTGTAAGAATCAAGTTCTCCATCTCCTTTTTCAAAGTTCCATTTGTGAGCCATATCCATGTTTTTTCCTAGTTATTTTTGCTCTAAATTGTCCATGGAGAGCTTTCTTTTGCCAGTTTTCTCTTCTGCTCTTCATTGTATTTTTACGGTATTCACTTTTTTTGTCTTTTGCACTTGAAGCAGTTTACTACTATTGACTTCCATCAATGTTGGTTCTTGACTGCCTTTCACATAATTTGCCACTGCATGTTTTTCTTCTTGTACTGTTTGCTTCACTTGTAGAAGCCCTCTGCTTTCTGATTTTCTGGGCAGGTAAATTATTATTATTATTATTCTATCTTAAGTGCAATATTCATTTTAATAGCTGAATTTCTACCTAACAATGATGCATTCAATTAAGACAATTTTTGTAATGTTGTACATCATTCTTGATATCATTACATGATTTAATTATCGATATTTAATTGGTTTTAATTGATTTTAATGTATTTATGTTGGTTTTTATGAACTGGTTTTGTGGCATCGAATTGTGCCGCCCTGAGTCCCCCTTCGGGGGTAGAGAAGGGCAGGTTATAAATAATTGAAATAAATAAACATAATTATTGTGAAAGATGTTCAGGTTCTTCTACATTCTTAATACCCAAATATTTTATCCAGTTGTTTCTGTTAGAATTTTTGATCTTCTTTCCCCCTTTTTTGTCAACATTACTCATATTCTACTTATTAAACTTAAAACCTGCCATCTCATCATAATCCTTTAATATATTAATCATATCTTCAGTATTGTCTCCAGTCATTATCTTTTCTATGTTTTCATGACCTTGATAATTGCAACAACTTTTTTTCCTTTTGGTTCCTGAACTCTATTTCTAAATGGTCAGATGAAGTTTTAAGTTGCTTTAATGCTAGAGATTTGGAGACTGAACGATAATTTCTTCTGGGTTGGCAGAATTCTTACTAGGAGAGCAAAACCCTCCTTTGCCCCTCCCATCACTACACTTCTCCAGCAAATCCTCCAGGATCTGAGCAAGAGGTACACAGAATTTATGAAATATATTTCCCTAACGAGCATTTCTTTAAAGCCACAGCTTGGAATGTTGCATGTCAAGGCAATTCATGCTGTTCATCATTAAAGAGGAAACTACCTGCCAAATTATTATTACCATTACATTTTCCCCTGGAGAAATGGTTCATTATCCCTTAGGTTATTTGTTAGGTTATCTGTCATTGTGCTACTGCTTACCTTAGGCATCCAGGGTGATGTGCTTTATCTTTTCCTTAGAAACAGGGACCTCATGCTGCTCCGAGCTGTGCAGGGCCCTGTCTCATGCTGCAACCCCTACAAAAAAAGTTCAGACTTTCTCAGCAGGATGTCAGAGATCAATGTGACACATTGGGAAACATAGAACTTTTCCTTGGCCACAAAAAGTAAAGGCTCATTAAAGGCTCCCTCATTACAGGTAACATAATTTCAGACACCTTTTTAAACCATTGTAATGTAAAAGGGGCTATAGCTGTGAAAACCTTAACCCTCGTTGTGCCATATGAATTTCCTCACTTCAGAACAGCTACATGGTGAAGGCTACCAATATAAGTATTTTAGAAGCTGCATGATATGCAGGAAAGAAGCAGCTCAAGAAGGCAAAAAAAGAGGAGAAAAATGGGAGAAAGGGTGATGTATGTGCTGAGAGTGAGAATGAGTGAGGGTGCTTCTACACTGTAGAATTAATAAAAATTTTCCTCACTCTAACAACATGGTTCAGTGTTATGGAATCCTATGACATGTAATTTGTTTAAGCACTAGTGCTCTTTGGCAGAGAAAAACTACAACTCCCATGGTTTCATAGCATGGAAGGTAAAGTTGTATTAAAGTGCTATAATTCTACTGTGTAGATACACTGTGTGTGAAAGTAAAAATAAAAGAAAGGATAAAAAAGAAGAGAGAATAACAATAAATAGATGAGGACTATGATATATGTATGGTGATACATTTGGCACTATTTCAGTCTATTTGTGGCTCTGTCCCCATCCACATGTCTCTTCCTTTCTCCCAAAGGATATGCAGCCATCAGACTGAAGAGTATTCCTCGGTCCTACCTTAGAGGACTAACCACAATAATAAGTTTTGAGTCTATTCCCATTTTGCCTCCACTTCAAATCTCTAGTAATTTTCCTCATTTCTGGTTATCAAAAATAGAAATCAGGTGTAGGATATTTTCTGCCTGTCCTTCCTAGAGAGAATAAATTAAGAAGCTACAAATAAGTAGGAAAGTGGGGCTTAACATTTCTATGCATACTTTGCTCTATAATTCTCTTCATCAGTACCACAAAACAACTCTGAATATGTGTTGTGCTTTTGCTGCCATCCTCCACAATCAGTTAAGTTTCATTTTCAAAACATTATCTAAAACTTGACTTTGGTATAATTTTGCAGAGTATTTTTTTCTTCAAGTAATGATTTCATTTTCACACTTTAGATAGTCACTATACCTAATATTCATAAAGCTATGAATGCCCAACTCATTGTCACGAACGCCGACTTAGAACTGCCCCTTTAACACACACACGGAGACGTATCAAAGGCTAACTAGTTTTATTGAATATAAAAACAGTCCAAAGGGTATATAGTCCATAGAAATGCAAGTATTCAAAGTATAAAGTCAATAGTCCAAAGTGTAATGGCAAATAGCTTGAAGCGAGGCAAGGCTCCGCAATTCAATGCGGATCAGGAAACAGGGCAAGGTTTCGCATCCAATGCGAATCAGGAACCAAGGCAAGGTGCCGCAAACCACTGCGGCTCAGGAAACAAAGCAAAGGCAAGGCAAGACTTGATGACCACGGTTGGCTTGTGGTCCCACTCCGCTTCGCGCCTATTCAGTATAGACGTGGCCGGAGAACTGAGGATCAGTTCCCACGGGGCCGTACTTAATCCCTCGGCCGGGCCCCCCCGACGATCTAGGGCCCGGCGTCTCCAGTCTCTACTTTCCGAACGGTGACGGTCTAGGGACAGGTGCCAGCTCCTCCTGCCCTCCTCTATGTCCCTGCGCCTGTTATGAGAACGGCCCCGCTCTTCCAGCCTAGTATCGCTATCTTCCTGAGAAGAAGCCTCCCCCGAAGTTTCCCATCCGCTAGCCTCCATCTGCTGTTCAGCCAGCTCCTGGGAACCTCGGCCATTTGGGAATTCATAACTATCTCCGCTATCTGCTTCACTGCCTCCCATCTCCACCTGGTCCGCTCCTTCCCCGGGAGAATGCTCCCACTCAAGATCCCAGGCTAAACTCTCTACAGGTGAACTGGGCAAAGGCACGGCTGACCAATCTTGCTCTGGGCCTTCCAACTCATCCTCCGAATCCCTTTCAGCCTGTGCGGGTCCCAATGCCAACGGGACCCCTGGTGCATTACCCCTCCCCCGTTGCCCTAGCGGACCCATGGGTGCTACACTCATTGATCTGAAGTTAAATCAAATTGTTTCTGAGCAGTTTAGTTTTGGTAGCAAGCAAACAGAAAATGTATAAGAGGACAATGAGTATTCCAGCCAGTATGCCTTTGGATTCTTGGTGTCAGTCATTTTTCCAGATTACTTTGAATGCTCAAATATGGTGCAGGAAGAAATCAGTCTTTAAAGACTGTCATGTTATGAAAAATTCTGCATTCTTAACCAAAATAATATGCTGACTTTAATATAATTAGCAACTTAATCAATTATATTTACTATGTGTCTGGAATATGGATATGGTTTTAACCTTTTTTTATTGACATTGTGCAGTGTGTTTTATTGCTCTGAGATTTGTTTATATGGTTGAATGTTTTATATTATCTATATGTATTGTTTAATTTATTGCTGCATTCCTATGGCATTAAATGTTTGCCTTTCATATTGTGAGCCTCCATGAGTCCCCACGGGGAGATGGGAAAGGATATAAATAAAGTTTTACTTGCTTATTTACTTACTCTTTGTGAGAGAAATTAAGGAATGGATTTATAGAGGAAATCACTTTAAATTTCCTGTATTCCATTTTTTGATTGTGATAATTATGATGATATTTATATCCCAACTTTCTTGGTTTCCTAGTTTGGAAAACAAGATAACCTAAAACAGAAACAACCATAGATAAACATCAACAACATACAAAAGTTAATATTTAATTACACTATCAAAATATTAAACCAGTATGAGACCTACTGTAAAACCCTATCCCATGTTCCCACCAGGTATCCCTGTGATGATGGAGGAACAGAGAGCCTCCTGGGAATATCTGGGGGGAAATGGGTGTTCTTAAATAGGTGTATAGAGTCCTTCAGATAACCTGGACCTGAAATCTATAGTGCTTTAAGCAATATTTGGAATTGTGTGTGGAATTGCAGCAGCCAGTAGGGTCCATTTCATGCTTCCTGTAGCCAGTCTCAGTTAACAATATGGATGCAGGTCTTTGGATCACGTTTCTGGATACTTTTCAAAGGCAATCTCACATGCTGTCTGTCTTAACGTTGTCAAGGGGTGTGTGTCTCTATTGGTGCTTCTAAACCTCTTAGTGGCTTTTGATATCATCGACCGTGATATCCTTCTGTTATGCCGGGGTGAATCAGAGGCACTGTGTTGCAGTGGTTCCAGTCATACCTATCAGGCTGGTTCCAGATCATGGTGCTTGGAGATATCTGCTCCGCAAAATAGTTGCTGTTACATGAAATTCCACAAGATGCCATTATATCCCCAATGCTTTTAAATATCTACATTAAACGATTGGGAGAAATCATCTGGAGGAATGGGTGGTATGCTGATGACACCCCAATCTATTTCTCCGTGCCCTCAAAATAGCCTCAACTAAGGATGGTGTGTCTTCTCTGAATGAATGTCTGGAGGAGGTAATGAGTGTCTGTCTATATATGTTGTGTGTCTATGGCATTGAATGTTCGCCATGTATATGTTCATTGTAATCCACCCTGAGTCCCCTGTGGGGTGAGAAGGGCGGAATATAAATACTGTAAATAAATAATGGGCTGGGTGAGGGAAAAACAAATTGAAACTGAATTCAGACAAAACAGAGGTGCTAATCTGGGGATTGAGGCAGTTGACCAGACCCGTATGGGGTTACATCCCCCCTGAAAGATTGTTTGCAGCTTGGGAGTACTCCTGGATTCATCTCTCCAATGTCAGCCCAGATAGATGTGATGTTTAGGAATGCTTACTATCAGCTTTGACTGATACGTCAGCTGCACCCCTTCTTAATTTTTGGAAGATCTAAGAAGTTAGTACATGCACTGGTAACCTCATCCTCCGCATGCTTAACATGCTGTCCACTGAATTTAGGCCTAACATTTAATTCTTTGGGTGCTGCCAAATATTTAGAAAATTTAAATATCCCAAAATTTTGTCTTGCTTTCAGTTTGGCCAGATTTAATGCCCTTAAATCAGCCATACTAGAGGGTAGATACAAAGGGATTGATTACGAACACAGACTTTTGCCCTTGCGGGGAGGGTAAAATCAAAAGTGTAATACATGTACTTTTTATTTGCAGTTTACAAGGATGATAGACTAAGGTTAATATCCCCTCTACTCACCAAATGGCCAGGAAGAACCCTAAATTGGTACTGTACATATTTATTGTCTGATTTTGACAAAAGGGTAACAGAACAGGTGGCCAAATTTCCCTTTGCAGCAGCAAAAAGCCGCAAGTGCTTCGTGAATAACCTGTAAACACTAAGAGTGCAACAAAGAGTACTCAGGACACTTATTATTAATTGGCAATCAGTCCCTGCTTTAAATTATAAAGACAGTCATTCAACCGATAGTGAATGGTGATACTTGTTTTTATTAATCATAACCCAAATGTGATGTTATTAATTTCTTAAATGTTGTATTCCATTGTTCTTTCACTTGACTTAGCCGATGGTTTGTTGACCGAAATAAAGGCTACTGACTGACTGGTAACTCAAGGCTGGACTTTTGCAATGCAATAATGACACAACACTGCATTTCATCCCATGTCCTTGTTCCATGGCTACAATTTTGCACTATACAATTCCATGGTCTTATTGTTTAGAGTCTGGCCCATTTCCTATGGTAGCTTGTGTACTGTTTATTGAGTTTTAAATTGCTGTTTTTATATGCTATATGTTTTTATTCTACGTATTCTATTGTAGTTGTGTTTTATTTTATGCCTTGTTTTAGGTACCTCATGCCATATGTAAGCTGCCCTGAGTCCCTTCAGGGAAATGGAGGAGGATAAAAGAATTATTAGTTAGAATTATTAGTTATCATTATCATTAAAGTTATCAATACACTTTACATTGGGCTACCTTTGTACCAAGTTTGGAAACTCCAGTTAAGTTCAAAATACAGCAGGCAAATTGGTTACAGAAACATCCAGGAGTAAACATATTACACCCATACTAAAGTCATTCCATTGGCTCCCAATTAGTTTCTGGGTGAAGTACAAAGTGTTGCTTTTGATATTTAAAGCCCTGCATGGTTTGGGCAAAGGTTGCCTACAGGATCACATTTTTTCATAAAATCTGTCCCAAACAATTAGATTATTTGTTATCATCTACTCCAGCCTGAGAGCTGCTGGAAGAGCTCTGACACCTAAATGAGCTGTCAGAATTTAAAACACATTTGAAGACCTATCTCTTCCAGCAAGCCTACCCAGCCAGTTTTAATCACTAATTTTAAACTTTAATCTTGTTTTTAATATTTTTTCTGTGTATTTCATGTGTATTTTGTAGAAATAAATTTTCATATATGTAATTTAGATAGTTTTTAGATTATTATGTGTTTTAGTAACCCACAAGGAGAGGTGGGTAAGAAATAAAATAATAATAATTACAACAATTTAAACAAGATGTAGCAAATGGAAATGTCACTGCCAAATCTGACATCTCTAGGAAATAATATAGCTGTCACAGAAGCCCCAATAGTGCTAATGTACACCGAGCTACCATTGTTCACCTCAGCTTTCAGATTCATGAGGGAATCCAGAAGTATATCCAAGCTATAGATCTGTATCTTCAGTGAGCCAGTAACCCTATTCAATACAGGCAGGATCTACATTCTGTGATTTGATTGACCAGGAACATCTCTGGTTTTTTCCTAAATGAAGGTTCAGTCTGTTAATCCTCATCCAGTACTGGACTGCAGACATCATTAATATATGGTTGAAATATTGTTCCTCCAATGAGCTGAGAACAACCTTTGCAACATTTCCAGATGTTTCCACCAAGACTAAATTAGAGGTAGTCCTCAATTTATGAACAAGATAGGTTTTGTAGGTTTGTTCTTAACCTGAATTTGTATGTAGGGATAACTCTTTGTGCTGTACAAAGGCACCACATCAGCCAAATATAGCATAATAATGTGTGCATTAATCTTTTATATCAGGCCTTTAGACCATTTGGCCTCCCAAATGTTGCTTAACTCTAGCCCTCTTCAGCCATAGCCATCTGGTCAATGGTAAAATATGTCAGAAACTATATTTCAACAGCATCTGGAGGTCTACAGGTTCCTCATACCTGCCTTAAATAATAGTTGAAGCACTCTTTGGTAACAGGCAAATATCTTCTCTGCCTTTTATTATTTTCTCTGTTTCACAATATATATGGACTTGACATTCAAAGATACTGTATGTAGCTGGATTTTTTATAAGATAGTGCGTATGTAGGGTGATTATTCTTCCTTTACCCCAATACACCATTAACAGTTTGTAATTCTGGATTAATGTGGATTAATGTATTTATTGCATTTTAAAAAATGTATATACCTTTATCTGGATCAAAGTTTTCATAAGTAGAGAAGTGTAACAAAATGACATCAGAAACTTTGCATGATGTTCGTACCTATGTCTTTTCGCAATGTGAGCAGTCCATTGCCACACATGGAAGACAATTGGAACACCTTGCATAAAATTGTAAGTTAAATGGGATTAAATCATTCTTACAACATTTATTCTTCAAAATACCATAGTTACTATCAGTTGTTAAAAGTTGTGTACAGGTTTTTAATATATACTCTGTAGATAGATAGATAGATAGATAGATAGATAGATAGATAGATAGATGATAGCAATAGAGATATTCAGGGAACTTTTAGCACAGAGAACACTTTGCTTCTCTTTTTATGAACCTTATGATCTCTCTCACTTCCAACTTGTATTTGTATTTTCTCCCACCCTGGAAAAGCTATTTGTTCTCAATCCCCTTTTCCTGCCAAGTCTAATCCAGCTCCTAATTGAAGAGCTCTGCCGAAATCCCCTTTCTTTTACTCCTTCTTCCTTTTGAGTTCTAAAAATGTAATCAGAAACAAAAGAATGCAACCATCAGAATATAAACGTATTGTCAAGGGGAAGGAGTTCCCCCCTGCAATATTAGTAAAGATCCTTTTCTTAAATGGTTATATCAAAAATAGGTGTCAAATATAAGCCATGGTAGGATCATGAAGAGAAAAGAATGGGTTTTTAAGCATAATGGTTGCAATGCAGTGTTTTTACTCAGAGCCAAACTGTACATGATGTGGAGTCATGTTTATCTCTTATATATTTTCCCTTTTCTTTTCTCTTTTACAAAATGCCCCTGTGGAGACTTCAGACTAAAGTAGAAGAAACACATACAGAGACCAGCATCTTAATATTTATCCTTGCTGTTTTCCAAATATATAGCCCAGGCTGCATTTTGCACTTCAGGGGATGTGGTGGGGAGAAAGAAGGAGAGAGATACAACTGGTCAAGCATTCTGGGGTCAGGAAAAAAATGAAGAAAAAATGTTAGCCTTCAAGGAAGCTGGTGTTTAGAATCCTCAACAACTCACTGTCATAGGTGAAGAAAATGTTTGTTAGAGCATTACATTTCAGGAAAAGAGGGGACAATGTAATTTGCAACCACTGACTATGTGTCTAAGAGAAAGAGGAGAGAGAGGAAGACGTGGGTGAAATGAAGTCAAACTTGAGAGTATTTGAGTGAGGAAGGCAGATTGCAAAGAAAGCACTCTAACTGTTGTTACATCTGGTGCCCCCTGCAGCTGTGTAGTCAGTTGTCCAAGCATGGTTGCACATTTCTCCATTTCCAGCACCAAGTACATCAAATAGCATGCATAATTTGGCCATCATGTGCCCATTTTTCCTCCTCATAGAATTTATGATCTGTACCTGCTCCTTATGCATGGAGGTAATGGTCATGCTGTTCTGCTTCTCCGTTTGCTATATCTTCAGCAATTTTAAAAAAGTTTGTCAACCATAACAGCCAAATTAGATTATTTTTTTTTGTTCATAAAGCAATAGATGCTGGTTATAGACAAAAGACTGAGGAATAGTTTGGTAATAAAGAGACTATGTACTACAAAGGCCATGGTTCTCATATAAGCTGACTCACATACTCTCAAATTCCCCATGTCCTTGCACAGTGTAGTGAGGGGAAGCACATTATTGGTAAAGTGCTGATTCAGTCATGCTGGAGTCTTAAATAGGTGGTCACTTTACAGATAGGGGAGGGAGAAAGGAAAAGTAGGATGAACACCTATGGCACCTATTTGGTGAAGAATAGGCATCAGGAACTGTCTCTATACAATACAAGAGTTGAAAAGGAGTCTGTTTTTAGAGCTGGCCTGAGAGTTTTTGCCCTCATTAGAAACAATGACAAGGGCTGTGGAACTATTGAGTTGGTTTTCCAGGAGATGCTTGGTTAGTGAGCAGCCCAGAATCTCTGGGGCTCAGATGTTGTTACCTTGGAAAGAGCCCCTTAGCACAATGGGTTAAACCCATGTGCCAGCAGCAACAAGTTGGAGGTTCGAATCCAGGGAGAGTGTGGATGAGTTCCCTCTGTCAGCTCCAGCTCCCCATGCGGGGACATGAGAGATGGTAAAACATCAAAACATCTGAGCATCCCATGGACAATGTGCTTGCAGATAGCCAATTCTCTCACACGAGAAGCAACTTGCAGTTTCTCAAGTCGCTCCTCACACGAAAAAAAAGCAAGCTGGGAAGTCTGGAAGAAACGAGTTGTTCCCACACTAGGGATGTTATCCCATGCTGCCCCCCTTACTAGACAGTTTGAAAACAGAGAGATAACGATTTATGACTATGATCTTCCCACGACACAGGAGGATGTCCTGTCTATGTGTGGCATAAATCATGAGAGAATTGTCTCAGAAGTCCTTGATAATGGGAGGTCAGGAGAGAAAATGATGAGAGATTTTCTTTTGAGCTCAGAAATCAGTTTGTAATGGAAGAAAACAGAAAAAACCATGTGGGATGGGAATTGTCAAATTTGCCCATGTTGAATCATTTCAGTGAAGTGGAGAAAGAGTGTTCCTGTGGGAAGCCCTCTACCATACATTTACATTTCGCTCCCAAAACCTTGCCTCATGAGCCTGGCGAGTTGATTTTTTAAAATTAATTTTATGATTTTGAAATTTCAAATATATATTTGCTTTTTCTATCTGTACTGCTAGCTTTTAAAATTTTGGATTTCCACAATGGAGAGTACTGAGATTGGGAGGAAAGCCCAGTATCCCCAGAGTGGCATCTCTTTAAAAATCAGTGCCTCAGGTCTAATCCAGAGAAGCAGGACTGGATGGAAAAGCTTGGTATCCCCAGAGTGGTGTCACTGTAGGATCCGTGCTTGGGGTCTGCCCCAGAGCAGCAGGATTGGAGGAGAAAGCCCAGTGTCATTAAAAAAATTAAGTTTTTTTTAGTGGAATGGGCAGGAACTGCACTTGCTCATGTGATATCCAAAAATGAAAGGTTTTTGGAAAAAGGCAATAATAAGGTATGACAAACAGAACGATGTGCTTTGTAATGCTACAGGATTAAATGCAAAGATAATATGACACACACACCCCACATGGGATAATGTCAATTATGGGTTTGTCAATTCTTTTGCACATTACAGGGGGAAACTAAAGAGGTGAGAGTTTAAATAAATTGACCCATATTTCAATGCAACTTTCATGGTCTGTCTCATTATTTCATTGAATCGGTCAGTAGAAACAGTGATAATAGTCAATTGCTTATTAGTTCTCTTTTGCAACATTTTAGGGTGCTGAAAAATACTGCTGTGATAAATATTGAGTGCATTAGATTGTTCTATTATTTGACATTAAAATGGCTGAGGTATTTAAGGACAACATAAGATGTGATAGTGGCAATTGCCTGTGTTTATTCAAATAACCCATTGAGGCATCCAAATGATGAACTTGCTAGGGTTACAGAACAATCCACATGGTTTTCTTCCATATAATGAGCATATATATTCCCCTTAGTTTGTGCTATGAAATCAGTGTATGCATTTAATCACTGGGAATGGCTGTTTTGAACTTATCGTTCAATTCTGAAAAATGCAACTTGGGGATTTAATTGCAAATACCAATCACAGCTCTTAGGAGATGGTTGATATGTTCTAGCAGCAACCCAAAGGTGCCTGAAAGTTCTTGCTAATATAATTGTATCATTTGAAATCAATACATCTTATTTTAATTACCTAGCTCCAAATAAAATGTCACCAGTGCAGTGAAAAGTTGCAAATATATATTCTGTCCATCAAAATAAAAGTGTGTTGTCTTTCATAGATAGTAATGATATAAGATCTTCTGGGGTTAGATGAACAAGATAATATGGATCACTAGGGATCAAATGCCTTGACCTTTATATTTTAGCTGTCTTGTTGAAGAGACTCACTCAGTGAGCAATTATATTTTTTCCTCTCTTCCTATTTTCCCTCTTTTACCAAAAGATACCAGAGGACCAGGCATGTAGCCAGGGGGGGCTTAGGGGGCTTCAGCCCCCCACCTCAGGGTGGTCTGCGAGAAGGCCTTACTGGTACATTATTTAAACTGTTATGTTTATTCATATCATGATCTGATCACCATGCTCATTATATCCCACATTCATGGGGTTATTGGGATAACAATACAAAAGGTTTTCTAGAGTAGACCCTCTTCCACCCAGTCTCAGCCCCCCCTGACCAAACTCAGCCCCGAATCAAAATCCTGGCTACAGCCCTGCAGAGGACTATCTAGCATTGTAAGTGAGCTGCAGTCTCATTTAGACCAGACTGTGGGTACTGAAGACAAGTTGATAGAAACAGGTACAATGCAGAGATAAACTTTGCAATTTAGTGAACTCATGAGTAATAATAAGAATAAGAATTTTATTTGTTACCTGCTTTTCCTCATGGCTCAAGATGGGTTACAACATAGCTAAAACACATTATCATTATATAAAATTCACATAGTAAAACATTTCTTCATAATATGTGCATTGAAATACACAGAACAATGATTAAAATATCATGGACACATGTGAGTTTGAAATTCATAATTAAAACTGGCTGGATTTTTGAAATATAACAACAACAACAACAACAACAACAACAACAACAAATAGTGGCTCGGTCTTTTTGGTAGCCTTTACTCCTTCCTCAATGTCTCCTAGCTAAAGAATTATATTCCACTAAACAATTTTATCTTTCTGAAAATCTCCTGGATAGAGGCTCTGCATAATTGAAGCAATTTAATACCACATAGCTGTCCTGTCTCCATCCTATGAAATTCTGGGGCTTGTATTTTGTTGTGATTCTTCAAATTCCCCACTAAAGAGGTCTACCACCAATTCTATTGAAATCCTTTGCCAAATATGGAGATGAAAACGGTTTCAGGGTGTGATCACAGTGTAAGTATTGATATATTTCGTGTGTTTTTACAAAGACCAACCTAGGAATGCTCTATAAACAGAATCCCACTCAAAAAGTTACCAGTTACAAGTCAAAACTGGTCACAGCCATCAGATCAATTCATGTTTTTATTTCTTGTGTTTGTTTTATTTTATTTGCTTTGCATCCTGTTCTTGGGACCAGTGTAGCCTGCAGCAGATGGTGGAAGTAAAATCTGGATCCTAGCCTATTCATTGTTGCTTGTCCCTGCCCTTCAAGTAGAATATGAAGATAATTTCTTTTTTGAAGTAATGATGTTGACAGAATGACAGAATATTAAAAACAAACAAACCTGACAACTGGATAGACGTTGTAAGGAAATTAAATTGATGGGAAAAGGAGAGCAAGAAGGAATGGAAAAATCCTCAATGCAATCCTTTTTAAAATAAAGGATCCTTACTGTTTTCAGCATGTTTGCATACTACAGACGGTTTCTGTTACACGTTTCCTTGGGCACTCAATAAAAGGTGAAAAAGGAAAATGCAAAGTACTTGTCTATCCTTCATTTTCTTTCTTATTAAGGTCAGTGCAAAGTATAAACCTTTGTGATGCTACTGTGACAAATGTTGCTGAAGTCTCCTTCCATTATAGAGATGTGTGTGAGAGAGGGGGGGGGGTGTTAGAAAATAGTACAAACTAGCATAATATAACTGTATTCATATTTGAAGCTTACTTCTAAAATAAGCATGATTTTCAAACAACAGTAAGTGTTTCTGCAAATTTAGTTCTCAGCATAGGGAGGAGCAGCTTCTTTCTGTATGGTGGTCCCAATATTTCAGGAGACAAAACGCTTTCATTTTTCTAACTTGTGGAATTAGGTCAAATTAGCAGGAATAGAGGCAAAAATATTTATTTATTTTGACTGATTTCACCAACTCCAACCTGCACTTTCTCTTGTTATTGTTTTTTATAAGATTGTGCCATTGATTTTTGTTTCAACTTCCCAGCATTTAAATCTATGTTTTAGCACATATTACTCATGTATAAATGGATAAACTTGATCTGGACTTCACATTTCCACCATTGCTTCAAGTTTACTTGTGTGTATTTTTTCAATTGTCTGCATTTTAACTCTTTACATATTTCTTTGAAGAACCCTATAAACTTTACAAAAGTGTAAATTAACAAAGTGAAGTGTGTTTGAGTATCTCAGGCTGCTTTCACGAAGACTGTTGAATCCAACAAAATCTACTTTGATCCCTAAACAGAGTGCCCTTTTAAGTTATTTGGAAAGAGGGAACATATAAATAACACCACAAGTTTGTCTACAAACTGAGTGTTACCAAGAAACTAAAACAATTCATTTTCACTGGCAATGGCTGGATGTTTGACCCAGTTAAGGATAAAAATAGCATTTCCCCATCTCTTCAGACTTGTTACAATAAAATGTGTACACCATCACAGAAGTGTGTAAGAGGTTATTTAATGTAATGTGCCTATAGAGACTCAACATAGCAACTGACTTGTGAAAACAATGCATGTAAATGACACAGAATACACACACACACTTTATTTTCGATCTTCATTGCTATGATACTTCATCTTGTTGATGGGAAGCTTCCCACCAGAGTGGAAATCATCTATTGGACAGTTTAATGGTGTAACATTAGAAAATGTTGATAATTTCTGCTACCTTGGCAGCCACCTCTCCAGAAAAGTCAGCATTGACACTGAAATTCAACACCGCCTGAGAATGAAGCAGAGTGTTTGAGGACCAGGACATCCGTAAGGATACCAAGGCGCTTGTTTCTAAAGCTATTGTCCTCCCAATCCTGCTATACGCCTGCATGACATGGACTGTCTACAGACATCGCATGCAACTCCTGGAAAGATTCCATCAGAGCTGCCTCTGAAAAATCCTGCAAATCTCTTGGAAAGACAAGCGGACAAAAGTCAGCATGCTGGAAGAAGCAAAGACCACCAGCATTGAAGCGATGCTCCTCCGCCATAAACTCCACTGGACTGGCCATGCTGTTCAGATGCCCAACCACGGTCTCCCAGTGCAGTTGCTCTATTCCGAACTCAAGAATGGAAAACGGAATGTTGGAGGACAGGAAAAGAGATTTAAAGATGGTCTGAAAGCCAACCTTTAAAACTCTGACATAAACACTGAGAACTGGAAAGCCCTGGTCCTTGAGTGCTCCAGTTGGAGGTCAGCTGTGACCAGCAGTGGTGTAGAATTTGAAGAGGCACGAATGGAGGGTGAGAGAAATGTGTCAAGAGGAAGGCATATCAAGCCAACCCTGACCAGGACTGCCACCTGGAAACCGATGCCCTCACTGCAGGAGAAGATGCAGATCAAGAATAGGGCTCCACAGTCACCTATGGACCCACTGCCAGTACACCGATCTTGGAGGACAATCCTACTCAAACAACGAGGGATTGCCTAATTGTGTGTGTGTGTGTGTGTTTGTGTGTGTGTATGCATAGATATCATATGTAGAAAGAACAATCTTTTAATGCAGGAAGAGTATTTTCTGCACAGAAATAAAGTTTCCACATACAAAACTTGTGGGACGAACTCAGATGACTCCCAGGTTTTCTTATGTATGCTGTAATCATAATTTGAGCAGGTTGTTGTACGTTTTTCAGGCTATATAGCCATGTTCTAGAAGCATTCTCTTTTGATGTTTCACCTGTATTTATGGCAAGCATCCTCAGAGGTTGTGAGGTCTGTTGGAACTAGGAAAATTGGGTTTATATATCCATGGAAAGTCCAGGGTGGGCAAAAGAACTCTTGTCTGTTGGAGCTAGGTGTGAATGTTTCAACTGGCCACCTTGATTAGCATTTGATGGCCTTGCAGTTTTGTGGTGTGGCTTGTTAGTACCTGAGGGAATCTTTTGTTGAGAGGTGATTAGCTGTCCCTGATTGTTTCCTGTCTGGAGTTTCCCTGTGTTTGAGTGTTGTTTACTGTTATGAATTTAGAGGGGGGTTTTTTAATACTGGTAGCCAGATTTTGTTCATTTTCATGGTTTCCTCCTTTCTGTTGAAATTGTCCACATGCTTATGGATTTCAATGGCTTCTCTGTGCAATTATATTGTTTGCCTAAAGAAATATGCTTTCGAGAGAAAAAAGGAAATATCCACCATGTTCATTTAAGTTCTGCTCATTATAATGAAAGCTAATTCAAAGTCTCTGGCCTCTTGAAGTATTTTTATCTGCTTCCCAAGAATGCTGGATAATGTCACAAAGTTTATGTCATGTTGTATTGCCTCGTATTTATGCTGTTAAGTCAGGGTGACATGGTATAACAGGCAATGTGAAGTGGTGAGAAGTAATTCGTTGTGACATGAAGTGTAGCTGAAAATGTTTCAAGATGAAGATGAAGTATCTTTTCCTCTCTCTCTTTAGTCTTTTCAGAAAGTTAACTTGGATGAATATAGGGCTCTTATTGGTATAATAAATGCCACAAATTAAGCTGAGGTGACTAATTGTTTATATATGTAACTATAGGCCATAAGACTTAAATAGGCTGTGACATTTCAGATTGAAAGCAGAGATAGGCAACATCTCACCAAAAGTTGTTGTTTCTTCAAAAATTCACACTATAACCTTACATACTACAACTTTACTGTTTATAGGCACACAGAGTAATAGTCCATTATTAGTCCTATAAAGAACAATTAGGTTTTGTTCTGTTTTGCATGTGTCAGAATCATAAGAGTGATTCCGAATCAGTTATTAAATGTCATCTGGCACTGTGTGAGAACATGATGGTATTTTTTATTTGAAGTCAAATTTTAAATGAGGAATACTTTGGGGAACCTGGAGAAAAATGTAAGAGGGAGACGGGGGCATGTTTACACTAATGGTTTAATGCTGTTTGAAGGCAAGTTGAGAGTGTAGTGGCTAAACAATGCATGCCACAAAAGTGTACTGCAGCACATTTTATGGGCTTTAAATCAACATAAGCAAAGTTGAGGAGTAGTCAAAAATAAAGCCCTTAATGCATATCAGTGAGCTCTAGTATAACCTACATTGCATTATGAAATTGACTCTGTAGAATATGAATTGCTGTGTGGACGCCTGAAGTGCTCCACTGATCCTCACATGTTCAGCGGGGGGTGGGGGGAGAGAAAAGGAAAACCACATTTTCTTGTGGTTTCAAACTATGGCTACAGTAGATTCTATGATGTAAACACCATGTGAACCTTGAACTGTTTCTGAGCTTTCCATTTTAATAATCTGCACACTGAAACCTCATTGTTCTATGTTGGTTTCTAACTCACCTATGTGCTCAGTGTAGATGTGCCCTGAATTTCTGGGGAAAAGACTGGAAGGTGGTGGCGGACTCCTACACCGGCCTGCAACTTCTGCTGCCGGTGAATCTGGAAACAGCCTTTCTATGCATGTTGAGCTATCAAAACAATGTCCTTTGAACAAACAGTAGGAAAAGCTGAACAACATATATAACTGCTTATTAAAAAGCCGAAAGATATCTAGAACATCAAGCCCAGTTTGAAGTCTCCCTCCAGCCATTTGCAATACTGATACGACAAGACAAGACAAATGAATGGGTAAATACAACTTTGATTTGGAACCCTTCAAACTTGGAATAGAATTCCTATTATTCCAAAGTATTGGCCATGGAGGCTAGGTATGACAGTTGAAAGCATTTAGATAATAAGATAATAAATGTTAGCAAAACTTGTGAAGAGAATTTTTTAGCAAAATGTAAAATGGAAGAGATGGAATTCATTTCACATGTTTTGTGGGAGGTAATTGTAAGTCTAGAACTATAACTTTAGTTTGAAATTCAAAAGTCTGAAAAAAACGCTGTCATATGTTAAATAGATTCTAAGTCTGAAGACAGGGATCTGTTTCGTTGGGGGGTTTTTTTACTTGCAATATGCTATAGTGTTATATAAATAAATAATGGTGAGGAAAAACAACAACAATTACAGCAACAATAAAAATATCCCTCTTTAGATCCTTCATCCAATTATGTATAGAGCACAGGGTATGTAGCTCAGTACTGTAAATTATTTTCAGACAGCAGTTTTCCAAGCTTTACCTAGATAAAGTGTGGATTCAACTTGGGATATCTGCATGCAAGACATGAATTCCCTCATTAAGATATGACCCAGTCACATGCTTAGACAAGTAGGTAAGCAATAAACAGTAATAGCATTAAGCCTTAGTTTCTATTGGCTGTGCAAAAATATGTAGGCAGCAGAAAACATAATATATGGAAATGTGTTATATTCGTTATGACTTATACATTTGAATTTTACACATACTTCTATGCCATTCAGGACTATACTGATTTTCTGAAAATAATGTAAACTGTCAGAATATCTGCATAATTTTGAAGGAACAAAACATGAATTGAGCTCTATAATTCCAGAACGAAACTCTTCATTTGTTGTCCATAAAGGGGACAATTTAGTTCTCTGGAGTCATGTTTTGCTGCAGAATCTATAAAGGCATAGCTTTACAATCTAGACATTCTGCAACACTGAATTGTAAAGTTGCAAATATTGTGATAAAATGTCAGCCACCTGCCATGTAGTTTTAATCAAAATCATCATCATCATCATCTAATTGTCATAATCCCAGCAAATATATTGATTTTTGTCAGTTGATTGACAGTAACATATTGGTATGTTATCTTTGGTAAACCATGGAACAAAAGTGGCATTTTGAGAAAAATGAAATTTCATCCATTGCAAACACTGTGTTGGGCGAGTAGGCTTATTAACAAAAGATCCTCCTCATAACTGTTCAGCAGAGTAACTTATTAGCAGCAGCATGAACCACCACCAGTAGCCCAAAGTGATAAAAAGAACAAAAACACATTGACCAATGTTATCTCTTCCATAGGTGGCTTTTCTTTGTAGTAAAATGATATAGTTATTTAGAAAAACTAGGTTTCTATAACAAATATAAAGTTCTTTATACGCCTTTCATTGCTTCCATGCTAGGCTTCTTTCTTATGCAGATAAACAGCTTTGCTCTCACAGAGCCTCCTCTCACACCAAAATCACACAGTATCTTTTTACACATGGCAGCCTTTATACTGGAGCTTTACACATGAAGCTTTACACACAAGGCCTTCAACCTAGAGCTTTTCTCACCAAAGCTTCTCACACTCAACCTTCTCATAGACTAAGGCCTACCTCACACTGTGAGACCTTCTTTCAGACAGAGACCATTCTCCTTCTGAGGTTTACCTCAGACCAACATTACTACACTACAGGCACATCTGCTTATATAGGACTGCAGCCTTTGATGAATCATTGCATCCATTTAACCCTTTCAGTGCTTGACTCACATTTTTGTAATTAAAAATATCTAGTTAATTTTTAATATTTCTGGCACATTGGAATTCATTGGTGTCAGAGAAACAAAGAGTGAGAAAAAGAGAATGCAAAAATACACCCACTTGACTTCAGTTACTTACTTTTATTTCAGTTTGGCTGGAATCTTGTTGGTTAATCAGAACAAGAATAGACCAGTTAAATAAATTGCTGAAATATGAGTCAACATGTTGGTAAATCCAGTTCATTCAATGACTCTAATCTTGTTGGCACCACAATATACACTTTTGTTTTAATCTCCCTGGTTCTGGACATTTAGATGGATTATGCTTGATTTTGTATGAACAAACTATTTGATACAAGGTGTCTCTGTATCCTGAAATTTTGGTTGGTCATCATTGTTTTATAATTCAGAAAGGTTCGAAAACTACCACCCATGATGTTGCTATTTGTGGCAAACAGGAGAGCATGATAATTTAGAAAAAAAATACAGTAAGCACATCTTTAATCTCAAAGCACAGACATATTTCAACGTAATTTAATGCAGTCTAAGACCATAATGTGAAATCAGTGTTAAAATCTGTGTATTAAAAGTTAGAAGAGTGAGAATTTAGATAACATCATCATTGTGGAAGTATCAACTATCACATTTTCCCTGTTGGGAATGGGTGCTGTTTTCTTTTAAACTTCTGTAATTTAAAAAGAACGTTGATGATTTACAAGGATGTTTTTAAAATATATTTTTATAATTAGATATTTATACACAGTGATTTCTGTTAAATGTTTGGTTTTAATTAGGTGTTCAGCTTCTATGAGAGATCTTTTTAATAAGATTTTGAACTCATTTGCGGAGACGTCTATTAAAAGTGACTTTGTAATTAATTGTCTATCAGGGAGAAAAGATGGATGAATAAAGGATGAAAAAACAGTCCCTGGTTATTAGTGTTTCTTTCAAAGTGTTGCATGTTTCATGATGACATCAAGATATTTTTGATAGTTCCTTTCCTGACTAAAACAAAAATGAAACAAAAATGTTTGACAATGTGTTAAGGTTGTGTTGTGAGACTCTAACTGAACAAACTTTAGAAATCTGTACTCATAAAATGTTGAGTGATCTAGTTGACAAGAAGGTTATATCATTAATAATATGTATTGTATCAAACCAACATACTATTTATTGGAACAACCTGTGTGATATTCCTTAAACGTGTTCGTGGTTGATCCTTAAACATGTTCATGTTTGTCAAAGGCTTTTATGGCCGGAATCACTAGGTTGCTGTAAGTTTTTCAGCTTATATGGCCATGTTCCAGAAGCATTCTTTCCTGACATTTCAACAAAGGATTCCCTCAGGCAGTAAGAAGCCATACCTTGATAACTGCTAGACCATTAAATGCTAATCAAGGTGGCCAATTGAAACATTCACACCTACCTCCAACAGACAAGAGTTCTTTCTCTAAACATTCCATAGATACGTAAACCCCATTTTCCTAGTTTCCAGCAGACCTCACAACCTCTGAGGATGCCTGCCATAGATGCAGATGAAACGTCAGGAGAGAATGCTTCTGGAACATGGCCATACAGCACAAAAAATTATAACAACCCATGTTCACAGTTCATGAAGATCAGATGTTTACTTCTAATTAAAGTCTTGTATTTCTATCCCTTTTATTATAAGGTCCTGGTTAAATATTGTAATAACAAACAATAGTACAGGGTTTGGTTTTCAAAATTTTGACCACCATCAATCTTATTATTTATATTATCTTGTTAGGTGCTCCTTCATGATCTGGTAGGTTACATGGTCCATTTTCTTTTGGGTCCTTTTGGGTCCTGACTTGTCCATCATTGCAATTCTTCATTGGGAAATTCTTTTTTTTTATTCTGAGGATTATTAAAGTTCCTTGTGTTGAGAGGTTGATTTCTAGTGGTGTTTGTTTACAAGGTAGAAGAATTATAACATAGACAAACCAGCCTATTTCTTGTCCCTGTCATTTTTGTCAAAACTCAGCCACACTGTAAAAAAATGTGTACACGTACACAAACAAACCAAACTGTGTCAAATAATCCATTTTTATTTCTTTAAAAATGTCTAAAACCCACTCACCCATTTTTCTTCCTTTTTTAAAACTTGTAACCATACTTTTTGGTCTTCAGTTTTGACAGCATGCTTCACATATCTGGCTCTTGCTTTGATTTTCCATTACCAAAACTGTTCATATAAACTAAGTATTTCTTGAAATTTATATCTTCCTTTGCTTGCTTTCTTGCCATTTATAGCTGTAACACTATTTTCTGTTCCTTTTCTTTATCATTCTGTTTCCAAAATCTTTTAATCTATTTATCAAAATGACTAAATAGCCTCGGACAAGAAGACTGGATGTGTAATTTCATCCACATTCTTAACTGTTTTTGCCTTTCAGTTTTCTATAGGCCATTTAAAAATAATAACTCTTCCCCTTACTAGGAAGATGATGTTCCATTTATTATGGCCTTAAGATGAATTAAATAGCCAGATCTTTAACCATATATGCAACATTTCCTGATGTAAGAATCAATAAAGACAAAATATTAACCATGCTAACATAGAGATGGCATAAATATATCATACTAATATATATACATCACTCCATTAAGAAAGTTAAAAAGGCAATTCAGTGTATGTATATATATATATACACACACACACAACCTAGTAATTAATAATTCATAAGACTATTAGTAAATTAGTAATTGGTGTATCCAATTAGTCACAGACCCAAACTACAGTATAGCTGTCATAGCCATTGGTTGTACATTCTTGAATTTACCATGAAATTGGAAGCTGTGGATAATGGCAAATTCTATTGCAATTACTTTGGATGGAAGTTATTATAGAATCACACAGGAGGAACTAAAATTCCCAACCTTTGGCCCTCCAGGTGCTTTGGACTTCAGTTCCCACAATTCCTAACAGCTGGTAAGCTGGCTGGGACTTCTGGGTGTTGAAATCCAATACATCTGGAGTACCAAAGGTTGGGAATCACTGCGCTATATGAGTTTGTTAGATCCTCCATAGGATTCCAAAAGTTACCATAGAGTCACTCTGGAGAATCTAGAAAATTCCTAGAAAGGACATGTATGGTCAGAAGGAGGTAAGTGAAATCACAGTGTAAGAATTCTATAGCCTTCCAACCCCTGAAATAACGAGACCAGACAACTATAACTTTGGGTTCAAATTTGGGCAACTTTTATTAAATGTTACCTATTTAACTTTTCCAACTGAACTAAACTTAGGTGTCAATGGAACTTGGTGTGGCGAAGCCGAGGTAGCGTCCTTAAGTGGTCTACCCCTCAGCTATTCAGGGTGACACACCTGGGTCCCCTGATAACGCAAACTAGGCAACCTCAAGGAAAACACTGGAAAAGCCTCTCTCAGATTATTGAGATTGGACTCTCCAGTTTCTGGGCCAACGATGTCCTCCTCATCCTTCAACTGCCATCTAGGTGAGTGAATTGTGTAATGACCCACACCCTTTAAGCGGTGCCTTGTGTGTATACCGATCTTTGTATTTTCCTATACTATTTATGTCATAGATTGGGGGCAAATGTCTATTTCATCCCCATCCCACACCAAGTCCCTTAACCCCATCCTAATACCCAACTTTAAATTGTTTAAGAACTGTGAATTGGCAGGATCGGACAGATGGACGCCATCTGTGCGGTAGAAATGTGTTTTGTCGTGTGTAATTTGGTCATGGTGAATGTAAGATTCCCTGCCTCGTGCAAGGGCTGTGACCATGGCCCTGTTCACATGCTTTCTGCCCTTTCCAGTTTACTCACTTCACCACCGCCTGGCCACTTGAGGCATGGGATAATTCAGGACCAAACAATGTGCACCCGGGGCCATGCCTGCCATATCCTATAGACATCGTCTCGTGTCTGTAGGAAAAGGGGCCTACCATTAAGTAAGCCAAAGTCATTGCCTCCCAGGTGGAGGACCAGCACATCAGGAGGGGGCCCGCTCTTATTGTGTAATAATAAGGGGATCAGACCATCCCAACGAAGGCCTCTCACGCCTTTCCATTCAACCGTGGCAACAGAGCCAAAACCAAGATGCTGGCCAAAGAGAGTCTTCAGGGCATGTCTCTCGGCCCAATTGACATAGCTATGTCTGCATATAAGGACTCTCTGTCTATGCACCAGCATGGTCGATTCTGAAACGAGAAACAGGTTATCAAAACGATGTGTGAACATATCGCTTGTATGCATCAGACTTCCACCTACCAATAGCTTTTATGGTTTCTTTCTCATAACCCAATTGTGCAGCAGAGGATGCAGCCCCTATTCGGAATGAATGGGTTCCAAATTTGTAAGTGCTTTGTCTGTGATCACCCAAAACTGGTATTTGGTCAGGGGGGCGCTCTCCTGATGGCAAAACAGATATCCTGGTGTGTTACCACAAATTGACCTAAACCGTGTCAAAGCTATGACTGGGCACAAGTCTTTGTCACTGCACCTTAATAATTTAATAACACTGCCCTTGGCTTGTTGGTCAGTCTTGGATGATCTAATCAAAATTTGAGCCCCTCATGTCCCATCAGTACATCGTATTTAACAAAGCCTGTTGATGCAGCGACTAGTTCACTTATTCTCAGGGAAGCAAAAAAGGCTGTCAGCTAGGCAGCATGGAACAATAACTGTTTTTATTTTGACTGACAAACTTCGGGCCATGTTTGTTTTAAACCCTTTAAAATAACTGGGGTCAGGGGTTCCCTGTCATCATGGGATGGACCATGCTGACGGGACCAAACCAAGATGATTTTGTGTAGACGGAAATCATTAGTGGGATCAGGGAGGCCCTGCGCTCTTGACCAATATGCTAACGCTGATAGTTTTGACCCAATTGAACGTGTTGATAGGTCTTTTCGTCACAGGTAAACACAAAACTGTGCTATGTGTTCATAGGGGAATGGACTGACGTTGGGTAAATTGTAATAGTGTCTAAAGTCATTAAACTCTTGAACGTCCCTAACATATGACTTTATTGAACTCGCTGCCAAAGCCCATTCCATACCCTTCAAAACGTCACTCCAACCCGCGAAAGATGGTCTGGCATGTGTTCTGGTCGAACGTCTGCGTTGGGTGCGAGTTGCCTGAAGTGCTCCATCTGCATACGAGACAGGGAGTCAGCTAATGAATGATCTAGGCCCATGATGTGGCAAGCCTGGAACATGATGTTAAATTTTGGGCAATGAAGTGTAAAGTGCCTTAATGCGCTCATCACTCGGGGCGACTTGGATGTGAGGATATTGATAATCTGTACAGTGGCAAGGTTATCGCACCAAAAATGAACATTTGAAATTCTAAAACTCTTAACCCATAACTTAACAGCAACCAGTATTGGGGAAAAACTCCAAGAAAGTCAGGTCTGTGGTGATCCCCTGGATGTGCCATAGCTGGGGCCAAATTTCAACACACCAGTGGCCTTCAAAGTAAACTGCAAAACCCACCGACCCTGAAGCGTCTGATGCTACTTTCAGAGCATTCTTTAACATCAACTCTTGTCTCCAAAATGAATTTCCATTAAAGTCGGATAGGAACTCAAACCATATTGCAAGGTCATTTAATAAACCATGTAACCCGGTGATGGTGATGGGACAATATCGCACCAAAGATGGCATCACACATCCTTCGCAAAAATGCCCTCCCTGGGGCCACCACCTTACAAGCAAAATTTAAGTGGCCAATTGACTCCTCGAATTCTTTCATAGTGGCCCTTTTCCAGTGTATGAAGCATTGGAGCCTGGACATCAAGTCTGTCACCTTGCTAGGGGGAAGCCTGGAATATTGATTACTGGTATCTAAATCTATCCCTAAAAAAGTTAGCACTGAGTGTGGACCTTCCATTTTGCCAGTTCTGCTCCAAGTCCAAGTAATTGAATGAGTCGGACTGCTGAGTCAAAGGATGTATACTGTACCGAACATTGTTCACTGGGTATCGCATCATTCACTGAACTGCCCTTGGGGTAGGACAAGTGGTGAATGAGTCGATACTTGTTCTCAGCCTTTTTGGGTACAATCCCCAATGGGGATACCCATAGGTAGGGGGTTGGAGGTGATGGGAATGGACCTAACACCCTTCCTTCCCTGACTTCTTTATCAATATTTTGCTGGTCTAAAGGTTCCATGCCAATTATTGACTTCAAATTGGGGGACAGACGAGGTAAATGGGGACCCTGTGCAGTGATACGAAAAAGCCTGGAGTAAGTACTCATCTGCCAACCTTTCAGGGTAGGCTTCTAACCAATAATTTAACTGGTCCAACTTAATTGGTCTGGGGCCCTTTGGGAATAAATGACTGGGCTGGGGTCTTTTTGTTGAATTGATTGTCTCTATTCACAGCTCCATATGATAAGCCCTTGGGGCAATTTTTTGTTGTATAGGTTCCAAAACAAATGAAGCAGGCATGTTCGACTTCCGATCTGGGAGCGGTGAGGGTGGTAGCCTGTGAGGCGAGCTCCATGTAGAAGCTCTGGAAAAGCGGGGGTAAGCCGGGGGAAAACACCCACAAACCCACCACCCTTTGGAGGAAGGAAGGGTGCTCAAGTCCCGGTAGGTGGCCAGGGGAGGGAAGACCTCTGCCTCCAGAAGGAGACGGGGGAAACCCCCCACTCACACCTCCCGGGGACCAAGGGCTAACTGCATCCATTGGAAAGGCACCACAGCATCCCACCGCCCAGATTTCCAGTAAGACCCAAGAGGCAAAATAAAATAATATTCCATAAGCTAAATAAGGAGGAAAATATTGGGAGGCCTCGTGGAACAGCGGTATAACAAAGGAAGCAAGCGCAAGCGACGCCGAGGGAAAGAGGAAAGGAGTCAATGTAAAGAGTTAAAAGAGAAAATCCAAAACCCTCAATCTGAAATAATTGGAGAAATGACAGAAGGGATCACCACCAGACGAGAACAGGGGGGCTCCCAGTACTGCCTATAAGAAGATATATTTGTGTTCACCTAGTCTACACAGACAGATACAAATAAAAAGAATTACGCTTACTTTAAGAGTGTAGCACAGCAGTTCTTGTTTGTGCCTGGGGACCAGGGAACAGCACCGGGGGTGCCATTAGCATTAGGGCCAGCACCGGCAGAGATAGATTCTGAAGAGGATTTGGAAGGGTTACCTGAAGGAGCGTTTCCCATCGCTGGGCCTCTTTCACCCACAGAAAGCTTGGCTTGGGATGAAAGTTGGTTTGACCCATATGCAGACATAGATGATAACCAGGTGCAAATGGAAAGCAGCGATAGCGAAAGTTATGAGCACCCGGGTGGGAGAGGCTCGCAGGAGTTGCTGGGTGAAAACATGGAAGAAAGCGGCTGGGAAGATTCTAGGGAGGAGAGCTCTCATGGAGATAGGGACACAGGTGCTGGGAGACAAGGCCGAACCTTTGATAGGAGAAGTAACATTGAGTCCAGGAGAAGGGGATGGTACCACAGCCTAGACAGGCCGAGGTCCGTCAGCAAAGATTGGAGACAACGAAGCCTAGAGCGGCGGGGACCTCGGCCGAAGGATTAAGTATAGGATCCGTGGGAACGAATCCCCAGTGCTTCGGCCACGTCTCTTCTGAGCAGACGTGTAGCGAAGTGGGTCCACGGAGCTAAGTTGGCTAGTGGCCACCAAGTCTTGCCTTGCATTTACCTTGCCTTGTTCCTGAATCCGCATTGCTGCGCGGAGCCTTGCTTAAGCCTTTGGATTACCTTGCCAAGCTGTTGTGGACATTGATTGCTTCAAGCCTTTTGGATTACTTTGCTATTCTTATGGACTTTATACCTTTTGAACTGTTTTATATTCAATAAAGTAGTTAGCCTTCAGTCCGTCTGTGTGTGTGTGATTAAGGGGCTGGTCAAATCCGTGCACCGCGACAGTTGGCCGAAGCACTCCAAGAACCCCTTTTTCACATCACGGGATGCCACAGGAAACGCGTAAAGAACGTTGCCGCCATGGCTCAGAGGAATAGAGGAAAGGAAGCAAATTAAAGACGGCATATACTGTATGATCTGAGAAAAGAAATGAAAAGGGATGTTGTCACCATAAGGAAGGAAATGACTGTCCTATATGAAAAAGTAGAGACAATCCAAAGACAAGAAGAAGATATAAAAACCAAATTGCAAAATGATCATAAAAAGATAAGAGATTTAAACACAGTCCAACAAGAAATACAAAGGAAGAATATACAACTGGAATCTTTTCAAAAAGATTTTCAAATAAGAATAAGAAATTTTCCAGAACTAGAGAAGGAGAGACCAGAGGACACGAGGAACTTAGTCCTAGAGATGACAGCTACATTGCTTCATAAGGAAAAGCATGAGATCGAGGACAAAATTGATAAGGCCTATAGGGCAAGTACGGCTTTCTCCAGAAGAAACAAAACCGAGAGAGACATTTTGGTCCAGTACAATTCGGTAAAGATTAAAGAAGAAGTTGTAAGAAACCACTTCTCATCCCCATATATGGTGAAGGATAAAACAATAAAAATCGTGAGAGAGATACCTATGGCAATCCTGGAGAATAGGAATTTTTTTTTCTAACAGATGCCTTAAAGGACAACAAAATTAGATACAAATGGGATAGGGTGGATGGACTACAATTTATGGTTCGGACAGTCAGGTACTGGATCAATTCATTGGATGCAGCAGATGAATTTTACAAGAAATGGGAGCATATCCTTGATACATCTAAAAAAATATGAATTGGAATAAAAACAAAAAGGACAAAAAATCTCCTGGAAGGAATCGATCACCTAAAGCCCAAAGACTAGATCAAGGAGGGATTGCAAGAAAGAAAGACAACAGTCCAACAGACAAGACATTGGAAGCACTTAAGGACAAGGAACAAGAGGAAGACGAAGATAACACACAGGACTTGGAACAAGAGGACGACTCGGAACCCGATTTGGAGGAAGAGGAAGAGGGGCAATACACAGAGGATAGAGATTTCGAATGACTGAGGTAAAATGTATCTCTGTTAATCTGAACGGTTTAAACATTCCCGAAAAAAGATCTAAAGTATTTCACTACCTTCAAAAACAAAAAGCAATGGTCTATGCCCTCCAAGAAACTCATATCAAAGAATCTAGAAGGGATCTCCTAGAGAGGAAAAAATTGGGAATATTATTTGACTCTTCAATAGAAAAGAAACAGAGAGGTGTGGCAATGTATATAAACCCTCTACTGGAGCCAGAACTACAATATAAAGATAGGGAAGGAAGAGTGGTTATGGTGATGGGGAAAACTAAGGGGAAAAAATTTGTTTGTTAATATTTATGCACCAAATGACGTGAAAGCGAACTTCTTCGAGAATGTAAATGATAGAATAATATCCCTGGATTGGCAAGAATGTATTGTCTTAGGGGACTTTAACGGGGTAATTAATCACAAAATGGATAAAACTTTTGAAAAATCAAAAGGACAAAAAAAGAAAAGTAAATTACCAAATTCCTTCTTTAAAATGTTGAAAGAAAACTCCCTAATAGATATATGGAGACATTACAATACTGGAGAACAGGACTTTACTTTTTTTTTCGGGAAGTGGACGATCATGGTCAAGAATTGATATGATTTTAGTTTCAAAAACACTGGCGAGTAATGTGGTAAGAACAATAATTCAACCAAGGATTTTCTCAGATCATGCACCTACTGAAATAGTGATAAAATGGGGGCAGAAGCAATATAAATGGAGATTAGACGATACATTGCTAAAAACAGAAGCAGAGATACAAAGAAATAGAGACGTAATTAAAGAATACTTCCAAATAAACAATGTGGAAGAATTAGACCCTTTAATAGTCTGGGAAGCTAGTAAGGCCGTGATGAGGGGCAACTTTTTAGCACAGGCTTCTTTTAAAAGAAAACAAAAGAAAATGGACTAGATAAACTGCAAAAAGAGCTGATACTGGCTGAGAGGAAGTTCAAAGTCAATACAAAAGACAAGGAGGCAGAACATAAAATAAAATTAATATCTCACCAAATTAATATGCTAACCTCTGAGGAAGTGGAGAAGAAACTAAAAATTTTAAAACAAAGACATTTTGAAAGTGCAAATAAGGTGGGAAAGTGGTTATCTTATCAATTTAAAAAGAAAAACCAGAAAAAAGCTATAACTAAAATTAGCTCAGATGGAAATCGTTATACAAAAGATGAAGAGATTCTTAACGAATTTGCAAATTACTACCAGAAATTATATAGTGAAGATAATACAGATAGAGAAAAAATCTATGATTATTTAAGTAAATTTAATTTTGCATGCATAACAGAAAAAGAAAGAGAAGTACTTAATAAAGAAATCTCGGAGGAAGAGATTTGGGCAGTGATAAACAAACTAAAACCAGGGAAAGCCCCAGGCCCAGATGGGATAACGCAAGTCTATTATAAAACTTTCAAGGAAGAAATAACTCCACACTTGAAGAAAGTAATGAATGAGATTATGAGCAAAGGAAAAATTCCGGAAACATGGAAAATAGCAGAAATAGTGGTCATCCACAAAGAAGGGAAGGACCCAGAGCGGGTGCAGAATTACAGACCGATCTCCCTCCTAAACTTGGATTACAAGTTATTTGCCAATGTGCTAGCGGAAAGATTAAAAAATTTCTTAAATAGGTGGATATCAGAATCCCAAATAGGGTTTCTACCTGGAAGACAGATGAAAAACAACATTCGTAACATTATAAACATAATCGAATATCTGGATAAAAACATAAATACAAAAGCTGCCTTGGCATTTTTGGACGCCGAGAAGGCTTTTGACCAGATTAGCTGGAAAGCAATTGAGTGCCTATTAATACAGCTAGACTTAGGATATAACTTTAATCTAGCAGTAAAAGCAATCTACAATTCCCAGGAAGCTTACGTAATAGTTAATGGGCAAAAATTAAAAAAAATTAAAATACAGAAGGGAACGAGACAAGGTTGCCCGCTTTCTCCCCTGATATTCAACTTTGTTCTCGAGCTATTATTAAAAGATATAGAAAAAGATGAAGAAATAAAAGGATTGACTATAAATGATATAAAGTACAAAATCTATGCTTTTGCAGATGATCTAGCGTGTATGATCCAAAACCCATCAGAAAACATGGGACCTTGGATAAGGAAAATAGAAAAATTAGGAGAGATTTCCGGTTTTAAATTAAATAAAAATAAATCTCAAATTTTGGTAAAAAATATAGATAAAAAAGAAGCAGAAGCGATAGAGAAAGAATTCGGCATACCAATATCCAAGAAAATAAGATATTTAGGAATAAACTTGACCACCAAAAACTGTCAATTAGTCAAAAATAACTACGAAAAAACCTGGAAAGAAATAAAAGAAAACCTAAAAAATTGGAAGACCTTAAAATTATCTCTGCTAGGTAAGATATCCGTAATCAAAATGAAGATATTCCCCAAAATAAACTTTTTCTCCAGACACTACCTATCTTAAAGAATCAAACCCTGTTCAAAAGGTGGCAAGCAGATTTAGCTGATTTCATCTGGGCAGGAAAAAAGCCGAGAATAAAACAAAAATACCTTATTGAACTCCCCCAGAACGGAGGCTTCGGCCTCCCTGATTTGATGGCATATTATGAAGCCAACTGTCTGGACAATCTAAAAGATTGGATGAACTTGAAGGACAAGAAACTCCTAAACTTAGAAGGATGGGAAAACAAATATGGCTGGCACGGCTACCTGATATATGATAAAATCAAACAAGACAAAAATTTTAAAAATCATATAATAAAAGCACCCCTCCTAAAAATATGGAACAAATATAAAGATGTATTATGTAAAGGGATTCCTAAATGGATCTCCCCATTAGAGGCATTTCAAATCATAAAAATAAGGAAGGAAAACGGGCCAGTATATAAAGATCTCTTAAAGAAAGAATTAAACACTTATGTCCTGAAGACACAGGAAGAACTTAGGGAATATAACCTAAATTGGTTTCAATACCACCAATTAGCCAAAAGATACAATGTAGACAAAAAGACAGGTTGGGAAGAGACTCAAACCCCAGCAGGGAGAATCATACTACAAACTCAAAGGAAAAAAGTGAGTAAGCTATATAAATTGATACTTACGAATAGATATGAGAAACAACCAATAAAAGAATTTATGGAAAATAGAAGGATAATATAGGCTATGTCCCAGGATGCCTGGGAAAGACTATGGAGATATACTTGGAAACAGAATTACACATACTCACTAAAAGAAAACCAGATGAAACTGTTATACAGATGGTACATTACACCAATACAATTAGCCAGGATATACAAAATTGAGAAGATCAATGCTGGAAATGTCAGAAGGATAGGGGAACATTCTTCCACCAATGGTGGTCCTGTGGTGTAATGACCAAATTCTGGAAAAAGATGCAAGCCATGATTTTTGAGATAATGCAGTTTAAAGTTGATTTAAAACCGGAAATATTTCTTTTGAATATTACAGAAGCAAAGCAAATGAGAAAGGAGTCGGAGAAACTTCTGTGGTATATAAACACGGCGGCCAGAATAGTTGTAGCCAGGTACTGGAAGAGGAGAGAAGTACCGGAAGAAAGAGAGATATTGTATAAGATATTAGAAATTGCAGAAATGGACCGATTGACACAACTATTGAGAGGAACCCCACCTGACCAATTCTCTAAAGTGTGGAAACCCTTTGTAGAATATATTAACAAGAAAGAAAATATAAACTTAAAGGGTTTTTGGATATAACAATTATAAAGCAGTGCAGCAAGACTCCTAAACTTATACGTTGTTATACTGATGGGTGAAGTGAACCAATACGTTTCTTTTAAATGTTTATGTACAACCTAACGTGATTACCCACCCAACCCTTTCCCCACCCCCTTCCCTCCCCCACACCCTACATCTCCTACTGTTATTCATGTCAGTGTATTGTCAACTCAACGATGTAATGTTTTGTTTTCTAAACCAATAAAATTCTTTATTTTAAAAAACCCAAAAAAACCCCAAATGAAGCAGGCATGTTGGGCGCGGCAACTCCTTTGTGAACAAACTCCCTGAGCTGCATATTCCCAACACATGGCCTTTTGGTGCTGGGATTGCTGCTGGGGGGCCGCTTGCCGAAAGGGCTGCCTGCTTTTGTTTTGTATAGTATGGCCATGTTGACCTTTTGGCTGGTTGAAGCACGAGCTGGGTTCATGACTTCTATCCATAACTGGTTGTCAATTAAATCCCAGCATCGATTAGGCTGACTAGCTGCTATGGAGCGAAAGTGCTTGTCATATTCGAGCCAATAATTGGTTGGACAGTTGACATAGGCTCCATAAATAATGTTTTGGTATTGAAACAGAGACTGTGCCCTATAAGGGTGAGCTTCAGAGATCAAGGTTGCATAAATCATATAGCATGCAAGCCAGTTCTCCCAGTTTTGCTCCACTTTTCTTTTCTTTATCTTATCTTTGGTTTCCTCACCTAACTCGTTTTTTTCTTTCGTCTCCAATTCTCTAAAGTACAATGAAAAAAATCAATGTACTCATTTCTTAATATTTTTTCTATTGTTTGGGGGCGAGGTGAGAGCCTAATTTTGATGAGGTAATCACTGATGTAGCCTGTGGTGGCCATTTCTCAGTGCCGCAGAATTGGTTCGCCTCGCCCATTCGAGCCAACTCGAACTGGAGGAGTTGGCAGCTATAGTTTTTTCCCCTGTGGTGGTAACTGCCTCTGGGGCTAGTTGGCCCCATATATTGTGTTGTGGTTGGCTCTGATCCCGGAGCCATGATAATGTGGTGCATGTACCTTTTGAAGAAGTTGGCAGGGGGTGTTGTATTGGCAACTCAGTGCTAGTGATCATTGTTGAAACTGACTGGGTTGGTGGGATCAACTGAGTCAGCTGCAACAGCACCTCAGAACTGGTGATGGCCGATGCAGTTGTCTCTAAAGATGGCCCTGGTTGTGATAACTGCTGCCACTCGTATATGTGTATATATATATATACACACACACATATATCTATACCCACATACACATAATAACATATTTCTATATAATATTTATTTATTTGGTGTTGTGACCTGAGCTGATTAAGCTGCATTTAGGGCCTGAGTAATACTGAACTTAATGGGCCACGAGGTACAAAAATGACCCCTCAACAGCCACTCACAAAAATGGCTGCTTCCCAAGGATGGACGTGGCTCCTCGGCAGACCTTCCTAATATGGCTCTAATATGGCCCAATGTGGCTGCCACTGGATGCAGCCGGGGCTTGACCGTGAGCACTGAAAAAAAGAGGGGGCCCCAAGCAGCCAACAGAGGTGGGGGGTACCTGCCAAGGCCAAAAGGGGGCACTATGCCAGGCACCATGCACCATGCACCAGACACCACAGGGCACCCAAGGCGCGCCTGCCGGCAAAGCTTCGTAGGAGGAAGGCCAGAGCACTGCCAGCCAGTCCCAGACTGTCCCCACCACGCAGCGCTGGTCCTGCGGCCCGGAGGACATCCCCCCCCCCCATCGGGCCGAGAGGAAGGAGAAGGTGCAGCAAGATGCCCGGCTGAGAGGCGCAGCGCCAGTACCTGGGGTGAACCCGCGCCACTGGCAGATGCCACACGGATCCTGCTGCAATGCGCTGGGCAGCCATGCAGCCCCCTCCCCGGACGGGACCAAAGGCTGGAGGGGGCCAAAGCCAGAGAAAGGGCGGGCCCATGCAGCAGATTGGCCCTGCCACAGCGAGGCTCAATCGGGGTGCTGGGCTCTGGTGGCGTGGCAGAGAGAGGAACATGGCCATCCCCCGCAAGCTGCCTCGGCTTAGAAGAGCCATCCAGGCCTTCTCCCACACCACCGCAAAGGTGAGTGAGAAAGGCCCGTCGGCGCAGAGGCACCCCACGCCTCCGCTGTCTATAGCAGTTGCCCAATCAAGAAGAGGTGGCCATCTGGAAAAGAAAACTTCAAAGAGCCCAAGGCTGGCAGTGGAAAAAAGGCCTCTGTTCGCACAGCCAGCCAGAGCAGGAGGAAAAACAAGGAAAACTTCCCAAAAGAAAATTAAACCCCGAGGAGTCCAAGGCTGGCTGCAGGAAAAAAGGGGGGGCACTGTTCGCACGGCCAGCCGGAGCAGGTGGGAAAAACAAGGAAGACCTCCAAAAGTGGAGAGAGGGGGAGGAGAACAAGCAATCCCTCCTCCTCAGCCTGCCTCAGCACTGACCTGGATTCTTGCTCTGGAGGTCTTCAATCTTTGACGTCTTCCAGCGGAATGAGGCAAAGGGCTGGCTACAGAAGTTAGCCAGCCCCACCTGCAGTTCTGGATGGTTCCATGGAACCATCGAATCTTTGCCTTCGTGGGAGGAGGCAAATTGCTCTCCCCGCCCAGCTTCGCTAGGTGGGGAAAGGCTATTGCTTATATAATAGACATAAATTGAATTGCAGTGTTTTTTAAAAAGTGTCATCATCTTCTTCGTCGGCTTCTTCGTCGGCTTCGTCTTCGTCGTCGGCTTCTTCATCGTCTTCTTCGTCGTCTTTGTCTTCGTCGTCTTCATCTTCGTCGGCTTCGTCGGCTTCTTCGTCGTCGGCTTCGTCTTTGTCGTCGCCGTCTTCATCGTCTGCATCGTCGTCGTCTTCGTCTTCGTCGTCTTCATCGTCGGCATCGTCTTCGTTGTCATCGTCTTCGTTGTCGTCTTCGTCGTCTTCTTCGTCGTCTTTGTTGTTGTCGTCTTCAGAGTCGTCGCCGTCGTCATCTTCATCTTCGCCATCGTCGTCTTCATCGTCGTCGTCTTCGTCGTTGTCTTCTTCTTTGTCGTCGTCGTCTTCGGAGTCTTCTCCGTCATCTTCATCTTCTCCGTCGTCTTTGTCGCCTTCGTCGCCTTCATCGTCGCCTTCGTTGTCGCCTTCGTCATCGCCTTCGTCGTTGCCTTCCATCGCCGCCGCCTTCGTCATCGCCTTCGTCATCACCTTCGTCGCCTTCGTCATCGTCTTCTTCATCTTCGTCATCTTCTTCGTCGTTGTCGCCTTCGTCGCCTTCGTTGTCGCCTTCGTTGCCTTCATCATCGTCGCCGTCTTTGTCGTCGTCTTCTTCGTCTTCGTCTTCATCTTCTTCGTCTTCTTCATCTTCGTCGTCTTCTTCGTCTTCTTTGTCTTCGTCATCATCGCCTTCGTCGTCGTCATCTTCGTCGCCTTCTTCGTCTTCGTCGTCGTCATCTTCGTCGTCGTCATCTTCGTCGTCGTCTTCGTCGTCTTCGTCGCCTCCTTCGTCTTCGTCTTTGTCGTCGTCTTTGTCGTCCTCTTCGTCGTCATCTTCGGCGGCGTCTTCGTCGTCATGGTCGCCGTTTTCGGCGGCGTCTTCGTCATCTTCTTCGCCGTCTTCGTCGCCTTCTTCGTCGCCTTCTTCGTCGTCGTCATCGTCGCCGTCATCTTCGTCGTTGTCTTCGTCGCCTTCTTCGTGGCCTCCTTCATCTTCGTCTTCGTCGTCGTCTTTGTCGTCCTCTTCGTTGTCATCTTCGGCGGCGTCTTCGCCGTCGCCTTCATCGCCGCCGTCGCCTTCGTCGCCTTCGTCGCCTTCGCCGCCTTCGCCGCCTTCGCCGCCTTCGCCGCCTTTGCCGCCTTCGGCGCCTTCGTCATCTCCTTCGTCGCCTTCTTCATCTCCTTCGTCGCCGTCTTTGTCGTCGTCTTCGTCTTCTTCCTCTTCGTCTTCTTCATCTTCGTCTTCTTCGTTTTCTTTGTCTTCGTCTTCGTCTTCGTTTTCATCGTCGTCTTCTTCGACTTCGTCTGCTTCGTCTTCTTCATCTTCTTCGTCTTCGTCTTCTTCGTCTTCTTTGTCTTCTTTGTCTTCGTCGCCGTCGTCGTCTTCGCCGCCATTGTCCTCGTCGTCCTCGTCATCCTCGTCGTCTTTGTCTTCGTTGTCGTCCTCGTCCTTGTCTTCGTCGTCTTCTTCGTCGTCTTCGTCTTCTTCGTTGTCTTCGTCATCGCCGTCTTTGTCATCGTCGTCTTCGCCGTCTTCGCCGCCTTCATCATCGTCTTCGTCGTCTTCTTCGTCTTCGTCGTCATCGTCTTCGTCGTCTTCGTCATCTTCGTCGTCGTCGTCATCTTCGTCGTCATCGTCTTCGTCGTCTTCGTCGCCTCCTTCGTCTTCGTCTTCGTCATCGTCTTCGCCGTCGTCCTCCTCGTCGTCTTCGTCTTCGTTGTGGTCCTCGTCCTCCTCTTCGTCGTCTTCTTCGTCGTCTTCGTTGTCTTCGTCATCGCCGTCTTTGTCATCGTCGTCTTCATCATCGTCTTCATCTTCGCCGTCGTCATCTTCTTTTTCGTCGTCTTCGTCGTCATATTCGTCGTTGTTTTCGTCGTCTTCATCGTCGTCGTCGTCGTCGTCTTCGTCTTCATTGCCTTCGTCGTCGCCTTCGTCGTCTTTGTCGCCTTCGTCGTCTTCGCCGCCTTCGTCATCGTCTTCGCCGTCTTCTTCGTCTTCTTTGTCCTCGTCCTCATCGTCTTCGTCTTCTTTGTTGTCTTCGTTGTCGCCGTCTTTGTCGCCGTCGTCGCCTTCGGCATCGTCTTCATCTTTGCCGTCGTCATCTTCTTTTTAAATCTTCTTGTCATCTTCGTCGTCGTTTTCGTCGCCGTCTTCATCATCTTGGTCGTCTTCATCGTCTTTGTCTTCATCGCCTTCGTCGTCGCCTTCATCGTCTTTGTCGCCTTTGTCGTCTTCGCCGCCTTCGTCATCGTCTTCGTCATCTTCTTCGTCTTCGTCGTCTTCTTCGTCTTCTTTTTCTTCGTTGTCATCGTCTTCGTCGTCTTCGTCGCCTTCTTCGTCTTCGTCATCTTCGTCGTCGTCGTCATCTTCATCACCTTCTTCGTCGCCTCCTTCGTCTTCGTCTTCGTCGTCGTCTTTGTCATCCTCTTCGTCGTCATCTTCGGCGGCATCTTCGTCATCTTCTTCGTCGCCGCCTTCGCCGCCTTCTTCGTTTTCGTCGTTGTCATCGTCGCCTTCTTCGTCTTCGTTTTCGTCTTTATCGTCGTCTTCTTCGTCTTCGTCTTCTTCATCTTCTTCTTCGTCTTCTTCATTTTCTTCGTCTTCTTCGTCTTCGCCGTCTTCGCCATCGTCGTCCTTGTCGTCTTCGTCTTCGTTGTTGTCCTCGTCCTTGTCTTCGTCGTCTTCTTCGTCGTCTTCGTCTTCTTCGTTGTCTTCGTCGTCGCCGTCTTTGTCATCGTCGTCTTCGCCGTCTTCGTCTTCGTCGCCTTCGCCGTCTTCGCCATCGTCTTCGTCGTCTTCTTCGTCTTCTTCGTCTTCGTCGTCATCGTCTTCGTCGCCTTCTTCGTCTTCGTCTTTGTCATCCTCGTCGTCATCGTCGTCATCATCTTCGTCGCCTTCTTCGTCGCCTTCTTCATCGCCTCCTTCGTTTTCGTCTTCGTCTTTGTCGTCCTCTTCGTCGTCATCTTCGGCGGCCTCTTCGTCGTCATGGTCGTCGTTTTCGGCGGCGTCTTCGTCATCTTCTTCTTCGTCGTCTTCGTCGCCTTCGCCGCCTTCTTCGTCTTCATCGTCATCATCGTCATCGTCATCTTCGTCGTTGTCTTCGTCACCTTCTTCGTCGCCTCCTTCGTTTCGTCTTCGTCGTCGTCTTTGTCGTCCTCTTCGTCGTCCTCTTCGGCGGCGTCTTCGTCGTCGCCTTCGTCGCCTTAGTCGCCTTAGTCGCCTTTGTTGCCTTCGTCATCTCCTTCGTCACCGTCTTTGTCGTCGTCTTCGTCGTCGTCTTCGTCTTCTTCATCTTCGTCTTCTTCGTCTTCTTTGTCTTCGTCTTCGTCTTTGTCTTCGTCTTTATCGTCGTCTTCTTCGTCTTCGTCTTCTTCGTCTTCTTTTTTTAATAATATTTTATTATTTTCCTAATTTTTTTCCATCCATACAAACATATACATAAAAACACAGTGTCCTGTGCATGTGACCCTCCCCCCACACAAACATCCACACCCCTCCACCCCTGCTGAGGATTGCGTCTTCTTTTTCTTCTTTTCTCTTCTGCAAGCTTTCTGGACATTTTACATTTCATTACATCTTAAACAACAACTCCAACTTATTTCTAATGGTTTGATCCCGGGTTCTCCAAACAATATATCCTCTCACCCGATCCCATCGTCCCAACAGCTCTCGCACTTTATCCTCCTGTAATTGATTAAGCCTCACTTCCATAATTTCAAATTGAATGTGTTCCACCAAGTACCGCAGCCAGTTCTCAATTGTCCATTTCGTGGAGTCCTTCCAGCCTAGAACCACCACCGCCTGGGCGCTTTCTATCATTGCTACCTTCATTTCCAGATGTTCCCCCATCTTGTTCTTTTTTACCAACACCGCCGTCTCTTTTGTGATGGTCCAATTTATATTCAATACGCTATTGATCTCCCCTTCTACCTCTTTCCAAATTTTTTGGACCGCCTCGCATTCCCATAATAGGTGCATATACACTCCTTTGTCTCGGCATCCGTGCCAACACCGTGTACCCATATTTTGGGAAAGATAGGTCAATTGGGCCGGGTGTGGTGCCACTTGTGCAATATTTTCCTCCTTGTCTCCCTGACTCTTGTGTTTTTAGTCTTAGCAATCTCCCCACTATCCTCTCCATCTCTGCTCCTGAGACCTGCAACTCCCTCTCCCACATTGTGGTTAACTCTTCTACCGTACTTCCTCCTGATGTTACTAATATTTTGTAGATCCTTCCGACCTGGACCCTTTTCCCTTCCTTCTTTTCCCTGATTATCTTCTCAAATTCCGTGTCCTCTCTTTGCAGGGCCTCTCTCACCTCCCTCTGCCTAAGGTAGTTGCATATTGCCCTGATTTGCAGCCACCGACTTCCTCCCAACCAGTTCTCCAGCCTCTCTCTCCTGATTCTGCCCCCTTCATCCACTAGTTGCTCCAGTCTCATCACCCCCTTCTCTCTCAGTTCCCTTATTGTTTTGCTCAGGTTTTCCTCCCTCTCGGGGTTCCTGATCTCCAGGGAGGCTACTTTTGAGACTCCCGGCGCTATCTTTCTTTGCCAAGACCTCCACACTTCCACCGTGGCCCTCATTGGTCCCATCAATTTCTCCACCTCCCTTTTTCCCATCTTCTAAATATCAATTCCTCTCTTCCCAGTGCGTTCGCTTCTTTTTCCAGTGCTACCCATCTCTTGTCGTCCTCCTGCAGCTCCATCAGTCTCTCAATTTGAAAGGCATCTCTGTATAGTTCTAGGCTAGGGATTCCCCATCCTCCTTCTGTTTCGTTTGCTATCCTCCATTTTTCCTTATCCTTGGTTTCTTTCCTCCCTCCACCCAGTAATTCAATTTCCTATCCCATTCTTTTATCTTTTTCCCAGGAGGACCCCTGGCAAGGCCTGGGCTAGGTATAAAAATTTTGGCAAGATCATCATTTTAATTGCTCTTATTTTTGCCATTCTCCTCAAACTTTTCTGTTTCCAGCCTTTCATCTGTTTCAACACTTTTTCCAGACCTTTCCATAGTTTGCTTCTGTTATTCTCTCTATGTTTTTGTATATCCACACTCCCAGATATTTCATTCTTTTTACCCCTAGTTTTAACCCTGACGCTTTCCTTACCTCTATCTGTTCCCTCGGACCTGTATTTATAAACATCATCTCAGACTTCTCCATATTCACCTGAAGCCCCGATTGTTCCTCAAACTCTCGCAGAGTTTCCTTCATTGCTTTTACCATTTTCAATGGCGTCTGGGTTAATAATATTGCGTCGTCCGCAAACAAATTCACCTTCACCTCTATCTCCCCTATCCTGTACCCTTCCCACGTGCTGGCTGCCCTGATCTTGTTCGCTAGTGTTTCTATCGCCATTACGAAAAGCATTGGAGATAAGGGGCATCCCTGCTTAGTCCCATTCCGTATTCTGATATTCTCCGTCCTGTTCCCATTCACTCGTATGTATGCCTGGCTCCCCATATATATACTCCTAATCACTTCACAAAACCTCTCTCCTAGATTTAATGCCTTACACACCTCGTACAGGTAGCTATGGTTTACTTTATCAAATGCCTTATAGACATCTAGTTTTAATATTCCCAACTTCCTCTTGGCCGCAGTAGCATGGTGTAGCACATTCATTACATTCCTAATCGGTTCACTGATCCGTCTTCCTTTCACAAAGCCAAATTGATCCCCATTATAATTTTTGGAATTATCCCCTCCAGCCTATTCGCCAATACCTTTACAAATATCTTATAATCTTGGTTTGCTAAGCTTATGGGACGGTAGGACTCCGGGTTAAATCTCATCTCGATCTTCTTTCGGTATAGTTACAATTTCCGATAACTTCCATGTCTGTGGGATGACCTGCTCCATCAAGACCTCATTAAATAGCTCTGTCAGAAATGGTAGCAAATCCTGTGCATATGTTTTGTAAAATTCTCCTGAGTACCCATCTGGGCCCGGCGCCTTTGCCATCTTCAGTTGCTTAATAACCCTCTCCACCTCTTCCTGCCTGATCTCTGAGTTTAGATAGTTTTTATCCTCTTCGTTTACCTTTTGCCCGGCCTCTATTGGGATCCCGCTCACCTCTTCCTGTTTGTATAGTTTCTCATAAAATTCTTTCATGATCCTTTCTATTTCCTCCTTACCTTCCTTCAGCTCTCCCTTTGTATCCCTCAGCGCCCGAATATATGATTTCTCCTTTCTCTTTTTTAAATATCTTGCCAGTTGTTTCACTGACTTTGTCCCCCAGAACTAATTTTTGCCTAGTTGCCATTCTCATTTTATTCCAATGCAGCTCATCATATTGTTCCAATTCTTTCTTTCTCTGTTTTAATAACCTATACCATTCTCTAGCCTTGGTCAGCTTCAATTGATCCTGAATCCTTTCGATTTCCTTGATTTTATTCTCTTCTCCATCTCCTATTCACCTCTACCTCCAGACTTATGAGATGGCCTCTCCAGACCGCTTTGCCGCAGTCCCACAATACTGCTTTGGACATGTTCCCTCTATTGTTTAACCTATAATACTCTTTTATTTCCTCCTGTATTCTCTTTTTATCCTGCTCCCTGGCTACTACGGCCATATTATATCTCCATATTCTTGGGTTCCTCCGTCGTGTCATTCTCAACTTCACTGATATTGGCGCATGATCGGAGAGCCACATGGGCCTCACCTCTGCACTTCTCACCTGAGCATTTGCTGACCTATCCATCAGTATATAATCAATACAACTAAAGACATTATGCCTTGCGGAATAGTAGGTGCTTCTATTTCCTATTCCACTATTAAGATCCACCATATTCAATTTATTCAAATTTAGAGATCTTCTATTATTCCTCCTACCGATGACATTTGGATATTGAAATCTCCCTAAAATTGTCGTCCCCTCTTTAAAGTTATCCAATTTACTCTTAACATTCACAATATACTGTTTCTGTTGCACATTGGGAGCATATATGGCTGTTACTGTCAGCTTTTGCCCATGTACCACCCCTTTCATAAACACCCACCTCCCTTCCTTATCCTTTTTCCACTCCACCCTTTCCAGGGGAACTCTTTCATGCACCAAAATTGCCGTCCCCCTGCGCTCCGTGTCCCACGGGACTCATAAACCCATTTCAACTCTTATCATTAGTTGGTTGCTGGCTATCCCTGCCTTTATGCGTTTCCGTCAAAACCAGTATATCCACCTTATTTTCCCTTGTCAATTTAGCTAACCGAAATCTCTTAAAATCCGTAGATAAACCATTCAAGTTCAAAGCTAAGATTGTAATATCAGTCATTGTTACTCCTTATTCTTGTTCTTATTGCCTGTATTTGTCCTAACTTGCTTGCCAATTGCTTTCCCCTCAAACCCTCCAACCCCCCTTCCCCCCCTCTCTCCCACTTGAGTAATCTTACCCTATTCCCATAAAAGGGACTGGTTATCTATAAAGAAAAGAGGAAAGAAGGTACCCCCTCCCCATAATCCCAAACCTACAGTCGACAAAAGAAAAAAGAAAAAGAACAGATAGAGAAGGAAACAAAGATTAGCCTGAGGTTCCTCTACCTGCTTTAACATGCAGGTAACAAGCTGTTCAGTTCCCTTCAGTTCAGTTCCTCCGTTCTCCTCCTTCACTTCTTTTTGGCGTCCGGGCCTGTCGTTTCCTTTCTCGCCTCATGGCGGTCAGCTCATCTTTTGATTGCTGCATTCTGTGGTCCCGTTCAATTTCCTCTTGCAGAGCGAGCTCTTCCGGCGTCACACTCCTGCTGGGGGGGCCTTGGCTCTCCGCCACCTGCTGCTCCTTCCGGTTGCTGCGATCCTTCCCCACTTATTCAAGCCAGGCGAGGAGCTTCTCCCCTCCTCCAGACTTCGCTCTCAAAGCTTCTCCATCCTTGAATACCAAAATTGCAGCCGGAACACACCCACATGAATCTCACTCCATTCTTGTGTAAACAAGATGTTATCGGCCTCAGAGCAGCACGGTCATCAGAGTTTGTTTAGATAAATCACGGAGACAAATGATCTTGTTCACACACCAGCTTAAGATCAGGGATTTTTCTCAGGCTTCTGAACACAGTCTCTGCCAGGCTCTCCGCTGCGACGCCACAATGATGTCCTTTTGTCTCGGCAAGGCTCTCCCACCTGGGAAAATCCAATGTGCTCTCTCCATTTGTGCCTCCTGGATGTCCACACACCATTCTGTGCCAGCCACCTCCTTAAGCTTCTTTCAGCCCGCCTGCTTGGGCAAAATCGGGGAGGCGAAACCTCTCAGGCGCACATTCCGTCTCCTCTGGCGATCCTCCAGATTGGCCATTCTTAATACTAAATAATGATGATGATGATGCAAAAATAGTACTGGTGGTGGTTCTCGTATATTGCATGCAA